>JAWNOT010000096.1:507500-1132812 GCA_035045825.1 Drosophila eohydei
CGGGGGCCACGTTTATACAGGCAATTTATTAATTTACCAACTTGGCTGAGACTGAGCGAAAGCCGCAAAACCGTTTACACGCCGAGAACGCATGGAAACCACCTCTCACACACACAGACATATACAGAGCCTGACAACGAATCGGCGACAACGGCTGCGATGGCAACCAAAAAACCGAAGTCAAAGCCAAAAGCCTCAACAACCTCGACAATGACGACGCCGCTGCACATGAGCGAAGACGAAAACAAAGGCGAAGGCGAAGGCAGGGCTGTCTTTGTGCGAGTGTGTGTGTGTGAGTAGTCTCTGCCTCTGTGCGCTGCTTGATTCCGCAAAGGATTCAATTAAAAAAGTTTCAAAGGCAAAATGCGCATAATCAAAACAAATCAACACGTGGTTTTCGCAGCCTTGCCAACAAAGATGAATTGACGAATCGACGCTAAAGCGAGCCCCAGCCGCAGCCGAAGCCGAACAGTGAACACTGAAACCGAAGCGTGTACGGCCGAGCTCTGACCTCAGCGTGTGCTAACGGTTCATGCTACTGACGCAGTCGTTGTTGTTTATTCTGACTTGCGCAGTTTGAAAGATCTCTCTGGCTCTCTTCCTCACTCTTACGTTTATCAATTGGAAATGCTTAGTCGTATCGGCAGCGTTGCCATACTTTTACAAAATTGAACATACATAACATGTGCAATATTTAGCAATTCAAAACTTTAACCAGGTGGCAGCACTTGTTACTTATAGAGCGTGACGGATGAGGAGCGTAGTGACAATAAACGAGGGAGAGAGAGGGCAAGAGTAGGCAAAATGGGTTTGGCACGTGGAGAGAGACTACAACGCACATATACGCAATATAGAGGGCGTTTATTTTTGGTGGGGCTGTCTAAACGTAAGCCTGCGCGCTCCTTTGACATTGACGAACGAGAGAGTAGGGCAGCCGAGTGTAGGGCATGCGACAGTGGGCTATAGCGAGAGCGTAAGCGTATGTGTGTGTAAAGTTTTTGTAAATTTCGTAATCAGCATCCATTTTGCTCAGAGCCTGTCGCTGCGGCTGCCGCTGCTGCTGCTGGTGATGCTGATGCTGCTGCTGGTAGTTAAGGCTATGCTTGTGTCCCGGGTTGGCAGTGCCACTTCGTTGCTCGTCGCATTCAGTCCGCATTGGCAGCGTCGCATTTCGTCAGCGGTGGGGCTCATAAACGCGCGACGAGGTTAAGGGCAGCCCAGACATAGACCCAGACCCAGCCCCCACTCTAAGCGAAACCCCAACATTTCAAAATCAAACGTTAACCGTTAAGCGACTAGGCACGTAGCGTAGCGTAACTGGCGGTTTGACTGATCTAACCGAGGAGCAGTTAATTGTAAACATTAACAGTGAATGTAAGCGAAAAAGCAAAAAACCAAATGAATATATATCCCCCTTCCGCTCTGGTCAAAAAAACAATTGACAATAAAGAAATGAGCAAAAACAATGTCAAAAAAATAACAGTTAGCGCAAATCCAGGCCACAAAATTCAGCTCGCTAAAATAAATACGTATTAACGTGTGTGTGTCTCTGTGTGTGCGCCACCGTCGGCGTCGACGTTGTGCGTGTCTTTGAATTTTTGGGTGTGGACTTGTTTCTTGTTTCATTTTCTGCCGCTGCCGCTGCCGCTGTCGCTGCTGCTGCTGCTCCTGTGTTTCTCTTTACTCGCTACCTAACAAACCTCTGCTGTTGCCTATTTCCCTCTCTCCTTGCCTACGCTTTCGCACACAGGCTGTGTAGCAAAAACAATGGTTGCACAGTGATCAAAAGTGCATGACAACTGCAGCCACAGCACTGCACTACATTTTGTATTTTTTTGTTTTTGTTTCTGTTGAATGAAATGAAATTTGTTTGAACGCCCGAAGCCAGAAGCCCAACACTTAGTTCAGCCCATTGCCTTTGCCTAAGTTTGCTCAATCAAGTGCCGCCTGAAAGTAGGCAATCAAATAATAAAAAAAAAGAAAATAGAAACAGTGTTACAAGTTCTCAATATTTTTTTCTTCACTACTTTTTTTTCAAGTGTAACTCAAAATGTGCTTAAAAAGAAAACAAAATAAATAACGGTAGATCAAAGTTCAATGCTAAGTAGATGCCGAAGACAGGCGCGAGCCCCCTTTTTGAAAGGCAGCAGCAGCAACCACGCCTCCATTATTATTACTGCTGCACACACAAACACGCACACATATACACAAAGCAAATCAAATAGAAAAACAGAGTTCTATATGTGATGGTTTATCAAATAAATTAATTTGGTGTGTGTATGCATGTGTGCGTTTATATGTGTGTGTAAAATGAACAACTACACAGTTGCTCCTTTAACATTCCATTTGTTGTTGTTGGTGCTGCTGCGCATCATCAACGTCAAAAAGATAACACGCCCCAATTTTTCTTGGCTGCCAGAGTTTTTGTTTTTGTTTTGTTTGGCTGCTCCTCATCTTCTTTTTTGTGTCTTTCTTTGCGCTGGCTTTTGACACGTCTAGCAAAGCAACGACAACGACGACGACGACGACAACAACAACAACAACAATAACATAAGAAAAAACTAATAAGCAACAACAACAAAAACGGAATAGCGGAACACAATAACGGTAACAGCAACAATAAGCGAAATATTCGTAACAAGACGCACGTTGACAGCGGTCGACGCACTGTCGATTTACGACTAGCAGAAGAAGGTGAAGGACAGTGTGTGTGCGTGCGCGTGACAGAGATGAAGACAGAGCGAGAGCGGTAGAGAGTAATTGGGAGAAGAGTGAGGTAAATTGAAAGCAAAAGTTGGCCCACATCACAAGACCAGCAGAGCGCATGAAATAGGCAAACACATTACAACAATAACAACAACAAGAGCAGCAAACTAAATTGCACCGACCTTTGCCTACTGTCGGCGTGGGCGTGTGGGCGTAGCATTGTCTGCATCAACTAAATAGAAAATAGAAAAAAGAAAAAAGTAAAACAGAAAAACTGTCACACAGCCAAAAGGCGCGCTAAGCCCTTATGTTTTTTTAGCATGTGTGTATAAGGATGTGTGTGTGTGTCATATGAGGGGCCATAGTAAAAGTCATAAAATTGACAACGAAAGCAACGTCAAAGGACAGTAGATGATGATAATGCCATTGCAACAGCAACAAATACATAGACTAGCGAACGAGTATACTCGACTATGGCCATACCTCGTGTGGATATTTATGGATTCATAGAGTTGCACATCAGCTTATCATGAATAACTATTCACTATTTTCATAGGAAGTTTTTAAAATTATAACGATTATGACTATTGTAATTAATGAAATTACAATGATTATGACTAATACTGATGACTGATGATAATGATAATGATAACGATGATGATTAATTATGACGTTATTGATTATCACTAACGACAGTAATGATAATGATTACTAATGATAATGATAATGAAGATCACTAATGACAGTAATGATTATGATTACTAATGTAATTAATGAAAATTACAATGATTATGACTAATACTGATGACTGATGATAATGATAATGATAACGATGATGATTAATTATGACGTTATTGATGATCACTAACGACAGTAATGATAATGATTACTAATGATAATGATAATGAAGATCACTAATGACAGTAATGATTATGATTACTAATGATAATGATATTGATAATGATAATGATAATGATAACGATAATGATAATGATAATGATAATGATAATGATAATGATAATGATAATGATAATGATAATGATAATGATAATGATAATGATAATGATAATGATAATGATAATGATAATGATAATGATAATGATAATGATAATGATAATGATAATGATAATGATAATGATAATGATAATGATAATGATAATGATAATGATAATGATAATGATAATGATAATGATAATGATAATGATAATGATAATGATAATGATAATGATAATGATAATGATAATGATAATGATAATGATAATGATAATGATAATGATAATGATAATGATAATGATAATGATAATGATAATGATAATGATAATGATAATGATAATGATAATGATAATGATAATGATAATGATAATGATAATGATAATGATAATGATAATGATAATGATAATGATAATGATAATGATAATGATAATGATAATGATAATGATAATGATAATGATAATGATAATGATAATGATAATGATAATGATAATGATAATGATAATGATAATGATAATGACAACTATAATAATTATAACACTAGTAGCCCAACAGATGCTTACATCTCTATACCATAATATCTTCACTGTATCAAAATTCATTCCACGTTCGATTAGACGGAACAGTCAAAACTACGTAAAGGCAATCGACTGATAGGCGAGTGTTGGGAGAAGTTAGCTGGTAGCGGGCAGGTACTCTGTACATATGTACACATGTATGTAGGACATATAGTTGAGCGTTCAACGTTGCGTATGCACAACATGCCACATGCCGCACAGCAAAAGGCAGCTAGTGGAATGCCTAAAGACAGGCAACCTAGGAGCCTGGCGGCCTTTTTATTTGCTTTCCATAAGACACAATTTATTGCTGCCTTGTCACGAGCTCACATATAGATGAGTATATCTATATAAAATACGTACATGGGTGTGTGTGTGCGTGTATGTGCGTCTCGTTGTGTATGTGTGACTGTAACATAGGCTCAGACGCTCGCATAGACATAGACAACAGCAACAAAATAAGATATAGGCAAAGAAAAGACAACGCATTTTATGAATAAGTCTGTGGGTGTGTGTGTGTGTGTGTGTGTGTGTGTGTGTGTGTGTGTGCATGTGGTGTGTGCGTCTATTGGTTAGCTATGACCTTCTATGTCTTTGACTGTAATGCAGCTGTTGTTGCGGCTTAAGCCGAACAACCAAACAACCGAACAACCAAGCAGCCAGCCCGCAAAAGTAATCACTGCTTTGTCCCGCAGCAGCATTGGGTCAACAACAAAGCATCCAGACACACTCCCTCTCACATACACACACACATATGCATAAGTTTTGGCTGCTTATTGACAGCGACTAAGTGGCAAAAAACACAGTTTAAGGCAATGCCAGTCACCCAACATGACGCCCAACAAATTGGTGGCGAGGGCGGAGTGGGGTTGGGTACGGTGCCCGGGGTGTTGGCAGAAAAAAGGCTCCAGTGTCAGTCGGCCAGCATCGCAGTTTCAGTGGCAACGCAGTTACGCCCTCAGCTTCAGACTGCAAGCCGAACAAATACGAGCGCCAACGAAGGCAGCGAGAACGAGGCCGACTAAAATGCTGACGTAGAAAAAACTTTCGTAGAGCAGCCAAGCTCTAGCCCCACCCAACACAAGCCCCAAACCCAAGCAGCACCAGCACCAGCAGTGAAGGCGACGCCCAAGCCAAAAGATAAATAACTTTAAGTACTTAGCAATATTTCGAGTGGTAATATCAATAGAAGTTGGGAGAATAATAATAATAATAATAGTGATGTAAAATAATGAAAATGATAATGATAATGATAATGATAATGATAATGATAATGATAATGATAATGATAATGATAATGATAATGATAATGATAATGATAATGATAATGATAATGATAATGATAATGATAATGATAATGATAATGATAATGATAATGATAATGATAATGATAATGATAATGATAATGATAATGATAATGATAATGATAATGATAATGATAATGATAATGATAATGATAATGATAATGATAATGATAATGATAATGATAATGATAATGATAATGATAATGATAATGATAATGATAATGATAATGATAATGATAATGATAATGATAATGATAATGATAATGATAATGATAATGATAATGATAATGATAATGATAATGATAATGATAATGATAATGATAATGATAATGATAATGATAATGATAATGATAATGATAATGATAATGATAATGATAATGATAATGATAATGATAATGATAATGATAATGATAATGATAATGATAATGATAATGATAATGATAATGATAATGATAATGATAATGATAATGATAATGATAATGATAATGATAATGATAATGATAATGATAATGATAATGATAATGATAATGATAATGATAATGATAATGATAATGATAATGATAATGATAATGATAATGATAATGATAATGATAATGATAATGATAATGATAATGATAATGATAATGATAATGATAATGATAATGATAATGATAATGATAATGATAATGATAATGATAATGATAATGATAATGATAATGATAATGATAATGATAATGATAATGATAATGATAATGATAATGATAATGATAATGATAATGATAATGATAATGATAATGATAATGATAATGATAATGATAATGATAATGATAATGATAATGATAATGATAATGATAATGATAATGATAATGATAATGATAATGATAATGATAATGATAATGATAATGATAATGATAATGATAATGATAATGATAATGATAATGATAATGATAATGATAATGATAATGATAATGATAATGATAATGATAATGATAATGATAATGATAATGATAATGATAATGATAATGATAATGATAATGATAATGATAATGATAATGATAATGATAATGATAATGATAATGATAATGATAATGATAATGATAATGATAATGATAATGATAATGATAATGATAATGATAATGATAATGATAATGATAATGATAATGATAATGATAATGATAATGATAATGATAATGATAATGATAATGATAATGATAATGATAATGATAATGATAATGATAATGATAATGATAATGATAATGATAATGATAATGATAATGATAATGATAATGATAATGATAATGATAATGATAATGATAATGATAATGATAATGATAATGATAATGATAATGATAATGATAATGATAATGATAATGATAATGATAATGATAATGATAATGATAATGATAATGATAATGATAATGATAATGATAATGATAATGATAATGATAATGATAATGATAATGATAATGATAATGATAATGATAATGATAATGATAATGATAATGATAATGATAATGATAATGATAATGATAATGATAATGATAATGATAATGATAATGATAATGATATTTATAGTTATAATTATAATTATAATTATAAATAAAATATTAATTATAAATATAAAGATAATGATAATGATAACCACTAATAATAATGATAATGAAAATTATTTTTTGTGACTCTAGTAGGACAGAGTACTTTATGCATCGTCAGTTAGGTCACCACTTCGGACCGGTACGTCTCCCTGCATTTGCTCACTTCTCTCTTATAACCGAACATCATTTCATATTAACCTTCAAGGTGGAGCCCTTCTCTGTGCACTAAGTTAGTATTGTCTTCAGTGTACCGCCGCAATAACTTTTCGACGAACTCATACACTACTTTCCAAGTCCCTTTGTCTTTGCACATTTGCTCAATTATAAACTCAATTTTGACTTCGTCGTTCTGGCAGAAACTTTTTGCTAACCACCTTTCGCAATTGACAAAAGTGTGCACTGTCAATGCAGCTGGATTTCTCCACTAGCGTTAGTAATATTAACTACTGACTAATGATAATGATGATACCTAATGTTAATGATGATGACCAATGATAATGCTGACACCTAATGATAATGATAATGATAATGACTAATGATAATGAGAATGGCTAATTATAATGACTAATGCTAATGATGATGACTAATGATAATATTATTGATTAATATTAATAATGAAATTAAAACAAAATGATGACTAAAGATAATGCTAATGACTAACGATAATACTTATGGCTAATGAAAGTGATCATGACTAATTATAATAATATCAATAATGAATCGAAATATCAAAATCAATTATAAGAACAATGTGAATTATCATCTTGATGCCTCATGATAATAAATCTATTAGTAATTGAAATGAATATTGATAGCAAGAGGAATAAGCAGCCGTCGTGACTATACAAATCTCAAACAAATTGACAGACAGAAATTGCCACGCCCCTTAACTAGAATTGTGTCAGGCCCAGCTTTAGTTTCTTATTGTTTACTGTTGTTGTAGGGGCATGGAAATGAGGGACAGCAATGAGGTCAGTTGGACTGATGAAAACTTTTTCAAAGTCAAAGCAACTAATTATAACAACAATCGCTGTGTGTGGGATTGCAAGTGCGCTGGTGTGATGTGTATGTGGGGGTGCTGCTGTGCGTATATCACATTGCTATTAGGTTGCATTAATTTCCAATGCGAAACAGCTTTAAATTAAATTAAACCCTGAGCTCATTTTGCCTGAGCTAATCTGTGGACAACAACAGCAGCAGCAACAGCAGCAGCAACAGCGATTGCCACCTGTGCGCCCATAAATACATACACTTCACATCCTGTGTACAGCGAGCCAACCATTGCTGCCAGCAACAGCAACACCAGCACCAGCAACAACACCAACAGCAGCAGCAACAGCTGCAGCCCTCAATTGTTCATGTTGCTGTTGCCATTCAAACAACAAGCAACAAATTAGGTAACGGAAACGGAAAGCGTCAAGTCGTTACACAGCTGTTGTTGCCGCTGTGGGCGATGGCGTTGCTGTTGCCCAGCAGCAACTTTATGCAAACATGTGTAGGTGTGTGTGTGAGAGTGTGGTTGTGTGTGTAGAGGAAATGACTTTCACTGGCTGCGTGCTTGAAATTAGCAATGCACAATAGAGAACATAATTTAATCCAAGCAACAACAGCTGAAACAGCAGCAGCAGCAACAGCAGCAGCAGCAACAATAGCAAATTTTTCACTTAGCTAAAGATGATATACAACTGTTTATGAACCCAATCCATCCAACAACAAATAAACAAAGCTATACAAATACATGTAGAGAGAAAGCTGAAGAAAGAGAGTGTGAGAAAATGAGCAGCAACATAAAAGAAAATTAAGCAACAGCAACAACGGCAGCAATACGAAAAAAGAGAAGAAAAATCGACAACAACAGCACAGCAACAGCAAACGAGAGTAATTGAGGCAAGAAACCCGGGCAATTGCAGCAAGCATATTGTGCAGGTAATGGTCGAATTACGGCAACATGCTGTGCAGCAGCAACACGACAGGAACAGCAACAGCAACAGCCAAAGCCACAGCCACAGCAGCAGCAACAACAACAATAATAATACGCAGCTTAACTATAGAAAAAGGCAGCTGATGCGTGGTAGCCGAAGAACAAAAGTCAAGCTGAAATGTAGACCCGGCACAGCAGCAACAGCAACAGAAGTAGTAACAACAACCGCAACAACGGAGAGCAAAAAGAGTTTCATTGCAACAATAACAAGAACAGCAACAGCAACAACAATTGCTGTCAATGCTCATATCAATGTATCAATTGATAAAACCAACAACAGCAACTGCAACACTGCCAACAGCAATAGCAAACACAATAGCAATATAAGTAGCTGCACAGCAGCAACACGCGCCAGCAACAGCAAGCCGTGCTGTAAATCGACAAAGATGTTGCTGGCATTGCCACTGTTAATCATGATCTGTGCTTGCCCCGGCATCAATGCCTTGCGGCTAACCAACGGCGGCAACAGCCTGAGCAAAGGTGTCGGCGCCAACAAGGAGCAGCTGAACATCGGTCTGATTGCGCCGCATACGAATTTCGGTAAGCGCGAATATTTGCGTAGCATCAACAATGCGGTAACTGGGCTAACGAAGACGCGCGGCGCCAAGCTCACTTTCCTCAAGGACTACTCCTTCGAGCAGAAGAACATACATTTCGATATGATGTCCCTGACGCCGAGTCCAACTGGTAAGTGAACTTTGAACGCATATACAATATAACTTAGAAGAATTCACATCTTAAAGAACGGTTTCAAGTGAACCAAAACGTATATAAGAAGAATTATCTTAAGTCTTTTCGAATAAGCTCAATTGAACAGGTTAAAGAACTGGTTGCTGAACTATGTTCATATATACAATACAACAACATTGAACTAGCTTATTGAACTATTACATATACAAATATGTATATTCTTGAACTAGTTCAGTTAACTATTAAATTCAAAATATTCAAAATAACTTTCATTACACTTAAGAAAGTCAGCTGGTTCGATGAACTGATCTGGTATATATATACTATAGATATCAGCTTATTCAGTGAATTAGTTTCAATAACTAGTTCATTATTCTACTTATTAAATTAACTTACTCAGCCAGTTATCTTCGTGAACCAGTTCTGGTAACTCTTTTAGTGAACTGATTTAGAGAGCTAATGCAATAAATAAATTCAGCAGTGAACCTGTTCAGTGAACTATTTCAATAAACTTTATTTCAGCAAACTTATGCAATGATTCCGTGAACTCCTTCATTGGACAGTGAACAATATGCTTTCAGTCGTTTGTAAACGAAAACTTCTAATGAGTATTAAGTTATAAACCGTTGTTCTTGTTTATCAAATTGAACTAGATCCATATATATACCAATTCATATATATATCCAGATCTATATCTGAATGTTGGATTTGCTTAAAGTGCTTTGGAGCTTCACTGGGGCAAAAAAATATGCGCCTTGAATAAGGGGGCAAGGGTTTAGCCCTTATAATGCGGCCACACGTCACAGTTTTAATTAAGATTCATCTTGAACTACTTGGGCGCTCAGGCGCTCCACTATACCCATTGAAAAAATTGAAAGACCAGAGGGTATGCCGTCGCTAGACTATGAGCCCAAAACGCAATCTACTCCTTCATACTGAAAATTAACTAGTTGATTTAATGGCAACTTGACTGCTTTGGTGTAGACTAACGCAGGGTAGCTGCCGGTCGAGCAAACACAATCTAAAAGTGTTGCATTCAGTTGAACAAGGCTGCACTTGTACCTGTCCTGCACTGCCTTCTATCTCACCCCTCTTACCTGTCCCAATGCTTTACCTTTTCTCTTGTCCAGCAATTTTACATCTGAAACGAAAGAAAAGTCTGTCTGAAGCAAAGTAGAGTAAAGTTATAAAGTGGATGTCATATCTGTCATAAACAAAGTTACTAAAAGATGTAAGATATATATAAACCTAGCATATATACAGAAACAGCTATGTAGCTACACGTTTATAAAATTACAGCAAGCCATTTCTATTAAGTCTATTAAAACAGACCCATAATATCAGCACTGCACACGATGCCGAGTATCTTCTAGTCGGGCACTCCCAGTCGGGAGTACTCTTAGTTAAGTAATTCAACAGTACAGTACACATAGTACCTAATGCATTACAGAGCCCAAAATGTGCCGTCTTTTTGGCTTGGAATATCTCTTCAATATAATGTGATAAGGATAGTTCCCTCTTTGAGCAGCAGATGTAGTAAAACTAGTCAAGGAAGTAGACATCCCTTGTATATAATTATGTAATCTAATCTCTCAAGTAATTTCTCTCAGTGTACAATGTGGAAGTTTCTTTGAATTTGTACTTAATTCTTTAATTTCGAAATGGGAATTTGTTCTCTTGATTACTCTAAAAGGATGAAAAACTGTAGTTGCAATTTCGCGCAGTGTACTCTGTGAATGCTGATTGTTGTAGAGAAACCTGGTCTATCTTTTGCTCTGGCTGGTCAAGTCAAGTCAGGGCAACAATCGAAGCGACTCAGCGTGGAAATCACAAAAGGCATTGCCACGCCCCCACACTCAAAACTGAAATGAAATTCAATTTCCCATACAAATTATTGCACAATTTTCTTTTCAAATGGAAATTCATAGAAAAAGCAGGAGAAGCAGGAGAAGCAGCAGAAGCAGGAGAAGCTGTTGGCAACTGAGATTTGATTTGGGTTCGAATTGGGGCTGTGGAGCCAACAAACAAGATATAAGCAATCAATGCAAAAACGTAAAGTGCCAGAACCCAAACAACAATGATAGGGCTGTGGCTGGAACTGGAACTGGAACTGGAACTGTCTGCTGGAAATTGGAAATTGGAACTAAAATTCAAATCAGGCCGTTTCGCTTCTATGTGCTTCTATTGTTAGCAATGCGTGTGTGTATGACGCGAGTGTGTGGGAGGGGGGTTTATTTTAGAATAGAAAACCATTATAAATTCCCAACTGGCATACACACACACACACACACACACACGAACAGAGAGAGCGAGAGAGAGAGAGCACACAGAGAGACTTGTATTGTCGACATGTTTGGCAATCAGTCGTTCAGACATTTGTTATGTGTTGTAATTTGCGTGCCCACATGACAGAGCTCAGACTCAGCCTGAGACTCAGGATACCCTCACATCAAACCTTCCAGCCATCCACCGTGCCACGCCCACTGCTCTAGCTGCCAGCCCGCAATAAACATTAAACATCATGTTAAATTTTTTGGTCTGTTTACATTGCCGTCGAGTTTTTATTTTATTTTTTATCAATTTATGCAGAGACACAGCATAGACTGAAAGCAAATGCTTGATATATATAAAGTGTATTTTATATATCTATATATAAGTATATTTGGTTATACATATATATTGCCCGCAGCTGCGGCATAGCCAATCAGTTTTGCTGCTTGTCAAAGGGCCAGAACAAGACTCAATTTTCGATGCTTAAATATACAAGGAAGCGCACAGATCCATGCACACGCCACACGCACCCATCCACACACACACACACACACACACATATATATATACATATATCTAGAAGCACTTTCATGCTTGTTCAGCCCTTGCTCCATCGCAGTTAAATCAAAGCCAAAGTTTTTCAATGGTTAAAAGATATAGTGAAACTCCGATTACAGTCGTCTCCAAAAGGGCAAATCCTATATATATATAATCCCACATATATATGAATGAAATGTTCCATGCGATACTCTTTGCATAGTTTTATTCAACAAATTGAACAAGTTCATCAAATTAAACAATTTAACAACAAATTAAACAATGAACTAGTTCATCATATTGAATTAGTTCATTTGATTAAACGAGTTCATCTGAATCTACTTGTTCATCAACTTGATTTTTTAAAATATGAGCTTGTTCAATTGAACTGGTACGTCAAATTTAATTAGTATGTCAAGTTGAACTTGTTAAACAATAAGCTAGTTCATATATCTACAATATATATACAATTCCAAATTAAGTCAAGTGTTGTATATCTGGTAAATCTATATATTTAACTCTGTTTTCCTCTACAAGCAACTTTAACTAAGTTTTTCATATGTTTCTGCATTCAAAGGCTGTAGTAACAGTGGGTTAATATCTAGTATGTTCCGTATTATATTAGAATATCACACTTTCTAGGCCATTATCTTTGCCATTCATGTTAATGACGAAAGGCAAAGGTCCGTCTTTCGCTCGCTCTGTATATACATTTGTGTATATATGTATATATATAAATATATATGTATATATATATGTGTGTGCCAATGCAATTTAATACAAAATTCTATTATTCTTACCTCGAGCGTAGACATAGCAAAAACAAGTGACAATGCTCGACTAGCTGATACCCAACCCGAAGGTTGAGTCCATTTGAAATGCTATTTGTTTTTCAATTGGGTAGAGTAAGTATACACAATAAAATATATTTATTGAATGCAGTATCTTTGCCTTGTATGGTCATTAAATGCATATATTGCTATTTATCGATAAAAAACAAGTGAACGGAACCACTGTAAGGAAGGATGATTGGAGTAAAGTGCGTAAGATCGAGATCCCTACAGACTAAGACTTGCAGTCGATAGTAATATACCCGGTCTTTAAGCATTCAGCAATGTGTGCAGGGTATACAAAACGATTATTGTCTACTAACCAAGAAATGGACAATAAACATAGTCAGGGCCAGTGTCAAGACCAGGGCCGGGGCCAGGGCCAGGTCCAGGGCCAGGCCTTGGGCACACGCAGTCTGTGTGCTTCGTTCTTCGTCCTTTCGCTCAGCTCAGCTCAGCTCGCTGATAGACCCTGATTGCCTGATTATCGAGTTAGGTTCATTTGCGGTGACTGTCAGCAGCTGGGAGCAATGCGTTCCATTTCATATTTTGTCGCTCATTTAACGTTCTTCATTTAGTGGTTAAAGATAATTGTTGCCATTGAACAACGGTGCGTATGATTAACTTCACTAATTGCAATCAATCGATGCGCAACCCGAAATATTCACCAATGATCTGAATGTGACAAGTTGCACTCTGTTGCGGTCAAAGCCCTTAAGCCCCCTCGCAGACTCCAATGCATGGCACAGCCACACACACCCACACACACACACGTAAAATGTGTGCGTATGTGTGCTGGACTCGCGCATTGTTTGCTGTCATGTAAATGATTGAATGACTGAACCGCAAAAACCAGCAAATGGAACTAGCTCTGCCTCTACCGCTGGCTTTAGCTCTGGGTCTGACCGAACCTCGGGACATTGCAATTTCTGAATGGATGAAATGTTTTATACGAACTCGTGGCTTAGCTTTTTAATTAAATTGAGGCAGATTAACAAATTGAACGAGTTCATCAAATTGAACGTGCTTTTCAAATGGAACTAGAACTAAAAGTGAGTCATCAAATTTAATTAGTTACAATTAGACTTGCATAGGTTTTTTTAAATGGAACTAGTTCATCAAATCGAAAAAGTTCATAAATAGTTTATCAAATGAACTTTTTGATATTTTTGAACAGGTATCGAACAGCTTCATCAAATTGAAATGTATATATAGAATATATAGAATAAATAGAATATATAGAATAAATAGAATATATAGAATATATAGAATATATAGAATAAATAGAATAAATGGAATATATAGAATAAATAGAATGTATAGAATATATAGAATATATAGAATATATAGAATATATAGAATATATAGAATAAATAGAATATATAGAATATATAGAATATATAGAATATATAGAAATCGTTTTCGATTGTCAATAAGGTCAATAAGCCTTCAGCTTGCACATATATCTCTTCTGCTTCTTCTTCTACTTAGTTCACAGCTTCCATATATCACGGGTTCATTGGGCGACAGCTGCGCTATGCCGGCAGGACATTGGAAAAGCAATTTATCTCGTGACAAATGAATAACCAAGGCAGCTGTTAATATTTTTAGGCCTTGCTGCTGTTCTATATTTAAATCGAGACAGACAGAAACAGGGAGGGAGCGAAGCAGAGAGAGAGCGCTGTGCATAATTACTCATTCAGTTATCATTTGCTGTGGTTGACAAGCTGAAAGGGTAAACAGAGCCCACCTCACACCTGTTCTCTGTACTCTGTTCTCTGTTCCATGCCCTCTCCCTATCTCTATCTCTAACGACAGACACGTTTGTAAACCTTGTTTACACATTGTATACATAGGGCATTACAAATACCCCAGTTCCAGTTCCAGCTTCGAGCAGCAGTTCCACCTTCTGCTGTCCAACACTCATTGACCGCATGGTCAGCAGGCGACAGAGTACAGGGAGGCAGCTGAAGCAGCCAGGACATCATCAAAGTGCACATTAAAATGCTGTTGAAGCATGTTCCTGTCGTTAAGCGCCAAGCGCTTTCAACACCTGTGTAAGTGGCGTTGGCAATGGCGATGCTGATGGCGCTGCTGATGGCATTGGCATCGATGCTTAGGCTCTTGTCGATATCTACTGATTGGCCATCCAGCTGACGGAGGCACGAGCAAATGCTTGACAAGCGTGTTTAAAGACAGCGTTAAGTGAGCAGTTGGGAGAATTAAAACGAGCTAACTGCTGTAACTGATCGGCATGATAATACCCTGTATATCACATTAATCGGTTATGCACTTAGAACGAGTGCTCTCGGCTAAATGGTTAAGGAGTATTGAATGCAGGAAACATTTGTACATTTCCTCTATATTATATAGACCCAATATACCCTATATACCTTATGTATATTACATACCACACAAAATCTTTATATTCTATATATTTTCCCGATGTACTCAATACCCAGTATAGCCTATTTGCGCCCAATGTATCTTATCAACTATATTTCCCATACGCACCCTATATTATATACCCTATATACACTAAAAACCCAGTATGATATATTTAACCAATACCCAGGCATACCCTGTCGCTTTTGATATACCCTATTTCCCCTTTAAATATAGGACATATCATTAAAAACCAGCATATACATTTGACATTCTTGGTTTCTTGTATAATCGATATTTATCGAAAGACAAACAAACCAACAAAACCGAGAAAGTCTTGAGCACTCAAAGTCGCGAGCAGTCAACCATTGATACATTCCTTTCGGAATCCAACCGCAGAAGGGTATCAAATGGATAAATAGATAAATGGACGTGTGTGGCTGGCAATGCTCAATGAGGGACCTTAAACGTATATATACAATAAGTATATACAGATATATATATATACTGACTGCTTACAGAGCGAGTATATGCCCCTTTCTCATAAATGTTTATGATTCGTAATGCGAGGCCGAGTTCCATTTGCGCGCAACTAGTCGAGAGACTTGTTTATTGAAATTGGCTAACTGTGTGTAGCATCCCAATAGCAAAGTGATTTTCACACACGAACACACACACCTAACTGAACACAGCACAGAGAAAGCCACAAAGTATGTGGCCCATATCGCATATAGTCCTTGCCCTTGCTCCCTTGCCTAAGAAGCATCTGCAGTTGCAGACCGACGACAGACAATGGCATCCATTCAACTTGTGTGCCACAGCGGGTGGCCGCTGTGCCAGCTAAAGTAGCAACAAGGCCGAAACAAATGGCCAGACCAAGGAGCTATGGGCAGTCGGACGAGAGAGAGAGGGCGTGGGGAGAGGGAAGAGAGTCAAAAAGAAGAGAGAGCGGGTTGCAACAGGAACAGTCGAGAGAGATAGCGGGAGAGTGGGAGAGATAGAGTGGGGAGACGAAGCAGCCGAGCAAGGTCCAAGTGGTAACAGGACTTTAGGGAGAGAAAGTGGGTTGAGTGAGCAAAGACCAAGGGGCAACTAGACTACAAGGAGAATTAGGGAGTGAAGAGAGAGAGTGAAGGGAAAAAGAGCAAGGAGCAACTGGAAGAGAGAAGCAGTGAGGAGAGGGCGCAATAGAATAAGGAGCCAGGCCCACTGGACTCTAAGGAGAGAAAGTAAGAAAGGAGTGGGTAGCGGGAGCAACGGAGGCAGTCAAATGAAAAAGTATGGCCTTGCCCTGGCCTCTGGACCGACTAAAGTCAAACCGAGCAAGTAAACGCATAAAAATTGAGAACAAGAAAATGAGAGACAGGCAGAGAGAGAGAGAGAGAGGGGAGACACAGAAATCAAGATGTAGATAGGAACCGAGATAAAGTAGGTTCCGTTGGTGCATGCCAAGCATAAATACTTGTCGACAGCGGAGCGAAGCTAACGTTTGACTTCCAACTAATTGGGCCGCAGTCAGTTCCAGGTCAAGTGAGCTCCCCTCTTTACTGGGCCCCAACCAGCCACACTCAAAGCTTTTGAACTTGGACATAACATTTTTATTTACACATTACGTTAGAGCAGCGGACTCGGCCGCAGATTCAAGTTCTCGGTTTTATCTTACTGGCTAAGGGCTGAGCTTTTTTTGGATTCTGTTTCGGTTTCGGTTTCGGTTTCGGTTTCGACTTTAGGTTTTTGTTGGCAGTTGAAGCTGTCGTTAGCAGCTGGAGCCTTAAATCGGCAGAGAACATTGTATTGCCTTAATAGAGAAGTAGGCCCTGGCCTAAAGTCCTACCCAACCCCTGTCTCGCTCTCACACGCATTCACTATCTTGTTTACGAAGTGCAGCCGCATCCTTGCGGTCAACTGTCCAAACAGGATGTTTACGCTTAGTCTCGTAAGCCGTGGCAACCGCTGCTAATGGCTGACGCCCAAAAACCGAGACCCAAAACCGAAACCGAGACCGAGGTCCAGTTGGTTGAGTTTCAGCAAGTAGCTGCGGCCAGCTGGATCACACGCGATTTGCATTATTCGTAAGTGCTCTGGCATTAACCATTTGCCATTCACCATTCACCATTCACCACTCACCATTTGCCATTCGCCATTCACCATTTTCGCCACATCTGCGAACGCCATTAAATCATTTCTCACTTCCTCTAAGTTACTCTGCGGATAAGTTCTATTAACACGCAACTGTTGGTGGTAAATGAGTCAAGGCAGGTCTTTAAGAATATTTATCCTACAGACCGACTGATTGGTTGACTTTGTGGTTGACTGATTGATTGTCTATTGATTGATTTACTTGCCGATTGGCTGCATGTCTAAAAGTCTAATGACTTTTTATTAATTCGTTACTGACTGACTGATTGACTGTGATTGATTGACTGACTCTGGCTGACTAAGTAAGTCTCGGTTCATTGATTTACAAAATGATTGACCAGCGATTGTTTGGTTGATTGATTGAGTCAGGATTGACGCTCTCATTGACTGATTGACGCCGACTTAGAGCCGCGCATATAGTCCCGATGACTTGTTTTCTAGATTGATGCAAAGAATAAAAGAAACTTAGGATTAAGGCATCTGGTGTAGAGCGCGTAGAGGCAGAAGCTTTCACTTGTCCAACTACTCCAAGTGCATTTTCACTTTAGCCAGAATAATAGGAAAAGCAAGAAGAATAAACGAAGAAAAGTACGAAAATCTTTTTTAGCTGCTTCTTTTTTGTCTTGGCTCGAATTTGGAGTAACAAACTCAACTTGCAGCTTAAGCATATTAAAACTGCATTTGTACAGGTGACTCTCTGTGTGTGTGATGTATGTGACTTGGGTGTCAGCTAAACATTTCTCACGTGTAAAGAGCAAATAAACAGGAAACAAACTAAAAGCGGAGCCAAAAATCCCAAAATCAAAATCATCCTAACAACACTTTGATATTCGATAAGATGCTGGCAGAAGACACCTACGAGAAGCAGGGCGTGTGCTGAAGAGTGCCAAGGGGCGGAGTGTGCGAGGCGTGTGTGCGGGGCGTGTGTGCGGGGCGTGTGTGTGGGGGTGTGTGTGCCACCAGATACGAGCAAATGGCAAAGGTGGGGGCGTCGTCAACAGCATTGCCAGCAACATCAGCGTCAACGTCCTATCGTGAGCTCGTTGTCATTGTCGTTGCCAGCTCGACATGTGTGTGTGTGTATGTGTGTGTGTGTGTTACAGCTGACCATGTGACGTCAACAAAACAGCTATAAAATCTATATATGCGCCAAGTTTTATACGAACCAAAAACTTAGCTTTAGTTCAGTTCACATTTTTCCTTCCACTTTTTTCTTTTTCTTTTTCTCTTTGCATACCACGCCCAAGTCCATGTGTGTGTGTGTGTGTGTTTGTGTATGCATATGTGTATTTGTTTTCTAGCTGCGTGTGTGCGCTTAGATTATATTCATGAGCTCAGCAGAGGCTAGAAGCGCGAAAAGCCGTCGGTTTGTTGTGTGTGCGTGTGTTTGTGTGTGTAATTGAGTGGAATTATCATGGTATTGATTAATTGTGTATGCGTGCATGTGTAACAACTGCTATTGCATATTTATGATTGTACACGGCGGCGTATACGTGATATATATATATATATATATATGTAGACATAGATTTGTTGTAGCCACATACGGGACGGGGCGTATGCGTGATATATTCCAATTTTTAGAACTTCAAGTGTAATCAGAG
This sequence comes from Drosophila eohydei, assembly GCA_035045825.1. Classification (NCBI taxonomy): domain Eukaryota; kingdom Metazoa; phylum Arthropoda; class Insecta; order Diptera; family Drosophilidae; genus Drosophila; species Drosophila eohydei. The sequence goes on from JAWNOT010000096.1 coordinate 527,069, forward strand.
ACTCACACACACCATACACCATACACCACACACACACACACACACACACACACAGACACGCACACTGTAGCACTGTAGCATCTGCACCCTTCACTCGCGCCACTTGACTAATTGTGTTTTATGGCGCTTGACACTAGCTCGTTCATTGTGCGTCCTTCGTGCATTGTCCTTCGCTATTGTTCACGTTCGTTTAGCATTAATGGATGTTTAACAAATAAAGGTATCTCAATGCGTGGGGAGCTCTCAACTAGAATACACCCTTCAACCCATGCTGTGCCATGCCGGAGGCTATGCACATGCTCTTGGCGACTCTCTAACTGGTTGCTCTTGCTCCCAAGACGTCCGAGGTCGCATATCAATTTCAATCGATTTCATCAAAATGGAAACACAAAACTTGGTGCATCCTATGAGCCACCTGCAAATAACTCAAAGTTCTACCTTTCATAGATTCCAAGAAAACTGGGTTCAGGAAACAGACGAACGGACGGACGGACAAACAGTTGGCAGAAGACAGGACGTTATGTGCAATAAATCGTATTTATATGTATGCTCTTAGGCCGCGCCCACGCCGGCCATTATACCCTGCTTAGCCAGCTTCAATGGCTACAGGGTATTAAACATTTTATTGTGGACCTTTTTTGATGTCGCTACAGGCTTTTCAAGCATATTTTAACAGCATACACACACAGTGCTGCTGTCTGTGTGTGAGTGTGTGAGTGTGTGTTTGTCTATAAACCAAAATGAATGCCAAAAATTGTATTGAGCTATGTGCCGCTGGCTGTGGCTCTGTCTCTGACACCCACTTGGAGCTGCTGTCAGGTCGCTGTGTTTTCGTTTCCGCGTCAGCCTGCCAAATATGTTGCTTAATGCAAAAACTTTGCCACACACACGCGCGCACACACACGCTCACACACGCGCACACACACACGCACACACACATATGCTCAAACTCTTGATAACTTGCGATAAAAATGAAGGCAATTGAATGATGCTCAAATGAAATTAATGGATGTTATAATAAGTTGACAGACTTCCCCGCCACCCACACCCACACACACACACACGCATACGCCCTTCGCTCTGTGTCATGTATGCTTGAATGGGTTGTCAACGCCTCTCCTCCAGCTCTGAACAGTACAGCAGCAGCAGCAAGAAAAAAACATGTAAGCCTAATGGTTCTTCATTTAAGCCATAATTCAATTTCAAATTTTAAATCTTAAGCTAATTAACACACACACAAGTGAGGGCAAAAAAATGTCATTGCTCAACTTCTGGTTCTCTCTCTCTCTCTCTCTCTTTCTCTCTCTTTCTATCGTCCTTGTCTCGGCGCCTTTCATAAGAAGTCTACTTGATAACTTGATTGTGTTTAATTTAAGCTGTAATTCAATTGGAATTGAAAATTTTAAGCTTGGTTAAGAGTCGTAAAGAGATTGTTGTGCTTTCTCTGTGTCCCCGTGCATGTGGCTCTCTCCCTCTCCCTCGTTTATGAGCCCCCTCTTTGTAAGTCTCATAAGCTCAAAAGCGTAGAATAAATAAAAAACTTGCAAATCACATTTCAGTTCTCTCACTCCAGTTATGTCCCTCTCCTGCTCTCTTTCTGAGCTCATTTATGTTTAATTATCTCTCTGTATGTCTATCTCTTCCTCTCTCACGTTGTCTCTCTCTGTCTCTATCTATCTATTTATTTCGCTCTCTATCTGTTCCCTTATCTGTCTATCTCTCTTTCGCTATCTTTTATACATATTTAGCGTGTTTGTCTAGCGCGTTAAGACGCTGATTCGATTACCGATAAATTGCTTCCATTTCATAGAACTATAGAACAGGCAGTCAGGCACGTATATTTCAGCAGAATTTCTTTATGAAAAGCAAAACCTTTTCTCAAATTGCGTACCAATTTGGAAATTGTTTTTCAGGTTTAAAATTTAAGCCAAAAAACTTTTCTCAACTTGCGCTCGCCGTGTGCCTCGCAGCTTTTGGTGGCTGCCAAGCGCGAGTAACTGGATGACTGCCACCGCTTGACGCGGCAGCACTGCCCGGATGCCTGCCAGCCAGCCAGCCTGAATGCGATGGTGGGCACCAGCTGGAGGTGGAGCTTGCCTGGCTGGCTGTTAGCCAAAAATTGTAGCAGCACGGTGTCAAAATTCAATTTACGCATTATTATGCGTACATAAATGAGTCGACGCCCTGACGCCCTCTCGCCTGCTGCCTTTTGAGAACACCGAAGCAGTTCTCAGCTACTTTGACTAGCATGTTGCTGTGCGTCCTATGCTATTCTTGCTACCTACTTATTGTCGCCGTGACAGCTCCAGAAGGGAAAGAGAGCGCCAGGCGGCAACAGCAGCTCGAGTAGCTGCGGCAGCATGTCGCGAATTGTGGCTACAGTGGAACCACTGAATGAATTATTGCCGTTGCCAACGCTGTCAAAGGCGACGTTGCGTAAGACCTTCGCTTACTCGTGTGTATGGGTTGTGGCTGTGCGTGTGTGTGATAAGAGCAAGAGAACTTTTCAGTTGCAATTTCAATCTCAATACCTTTACTTATAAGCGGAACGCTTTTTGAACAGTTTTTGAATTTTGTGATACATTGAAATCTACCCAGGGGCTAGGCCTACTGTCAAACTAGAAATTGTCAACATAGTTTTCAAAACGAGAAGTGAATCACAGTTGTTAGCTACTGGGCGGCTAAACCTATTAGCGCCTGGAGCTTTTCAGCTGCATTCGCTGCAAATCGCGTAAGACAATCGCGTTAGACAAACTATTCCTACAGCTACAAAGCAAGTTGAGATTCATTGACATGGCTATCTCAAAGTTGGGTATTCTAAAACAAATATTATGCAATGCTTGGGCTTATTTTAATTGAATCACAGACTTGGACTTTGAGTCTTGCTGGCGAAGTTCATTCAAATTGACAACAAACAACAAGCATTTGGCGAGGCATAATCGGCCAAGTTGTAAACTTAATTGCTTTGCTGTTTCTCTCCGAGTTCATTTTTCATGCCGCATTATGAAAAAGTTGTAAAAGAACATTTTTATGCTGCCCCAATAACTAGGCTATAGTTTTTTTTTTTCATTCATATGCCTCAACAGAAGCATAAAATGGAAACGTAAAACGTAAACTGGAAAACGAGTAACGGGAAACGGGAAACGGGAAACATAAAGCACCAGCAGAGGCAGCAAGAACAAAGTGTAGTGTGTGAAGCTGTAGGGAGTGAGTGACTAGCACATACCCTGTACAAAGTAAGAGAAGTCCAAGGAGAACAACTCTGCAACAGGGTATCGAAGTTGAAGTCAAGACTACAGTTGCTCGCTCTACAGACGTTCAAGCGAGCGGATAAGCCGACGGGCAGAGAGACGGACAGGCATACAGAGAGACGGACGGAAAGTCGGATAGACGCATAGACCAAAGAATTTCTCGACTCTGGATCCAAATACCCTGAAATCTCCTTTGCTAGGGGTATACCAAATATATGTATGTTAAGTAGGACGGCTGGCAGAAAGCTGGATCTCGTGCTCCCACAAAGAGTATAAATATATAAAAGTATATATATTTATTAAAATTTTGTTCACCCACTAGTTATGGTCGCCTGAAAGTGGTCTGCCAATATGAGAAACTTATGATATGTGAAGCGAACTTTGCATAAATTAGCATTCACCTATCTCACTTCAGTTCTAAGCTCTTACAAGGCCAAACCGACTGAAAGACAGACAGCAGGCAGACAAAGAGACAGAGGGAGAGAGTGAGATATAGAGACTGAGAGAGAGAGAGAGAGAGAGAGAGTGTTGAACAAACTTGTTCACAATTTAATTACACCCCTTTGACCTCGTTGGCAATGCACACAGGGTAATATATATATATATATATATATATATATATATATATATATATATATATATATATATATATATATATATATGAATAAAAAGGAAAAGGAAATAGGAAAAAGGAAACCGAGAGACAGGAGCGCCAACAACCATTTCAAAAGCAATTAAAAATGTTTAATACATACAATTAAAGTTTTTAATGGACAGCCAGGCGCGAGTGACTTGCGTGCATCGAGAGTGGCTGGGCGCGTGGATGGGGCAGAGATGGGCGTATGATGTCAAAAATCAAACCATTTTGCGACTGGTAATTCAATCAAAATTCATTCAACACGAAATTAAATTTCGCCAACTGTAAATTTCATTGACCAAGGGTTGCGTAGCGTAGGGCGTGGCAAGAATATGACTAGAAATTTGACGTATTGTGAGCGCCCTTCTCATAAGCCTTTAAGCCTTTAAGTCTCTGTGGTGGCTGCCAGGCATAATTTTATTAAACGATTTTCTATTGTCGACTTAATCAGAGAGTTGTCCAGGCTCTCATTCTCTCTAGCTTACTCCCTCTCCAGCTCTCCATCTGGTTCAGGTTCTATTCATCCATCAAACTGAATGATGGTGTGTATGTGAGCCTATCTATCTAGCTATCCATACAGGCAGCCGGTCATCCAGCCATCCAACCAGCCAGCCAGCCAGTCAGCCATCCAGCTAGTCAGTCAGGCATCTATCGATCTATCTGCGGGCTGGTAATTGAATGCATGTGGGGGAAAAACTGTTGATAAAATTAGCAGCACCTCCTTTTCGGCGTTCAAATGCAAATAGCAGAAATAAAGTGATGAAAAAGTTAATTAAACTTTTTGATGAGATTTCCAGATTTTAGCATTGAGAGGTAGCTGGCTACCCTGCTTCACAGACCCCTCCATTGACAACGCAACAGATCCCACCGCCGCCTCATCAGACCTTCCGCCTCTAGCCATGCTTTCTCCTTCCTCACAGACTCCTTCACAAATGCCAGTACAGATCCCACCACATACTTCCCACTTGGCCCCTTCTATAGACTCCGCCACAGACGTCAACAGACGCCAGGTCTCTTTCTGCTCTTGCTCTGCCATCTTCCTTCTCACTTCCCTCATTCACAGATGAGAACGCAGACCCCTACAATCTGCTCTTTTGCCTACCCCTCTCTTCCTGCTATCTCCCGTCTCTCTAGATTTCTAAGCAGACCCTTCACAGACCCCAGCGACCCCGCTCTCTATCGACTACTCCTCTGCTCAGAGACTGCCCAACGCATTTCTCTAAGACTTACGTTTGGCAAAACTTTCGACATACACTCATGCTCTCACTGGCTCTCTATCTCTCTCTCTCCCTCTGTCTCCCGCTGGCTCTGTCATTTTTGCCCAAGTTATGTTTGTTCAAGTGTCGGCTCACTCAACTTTCAAGTTTCAACTTTGACATGTCATTCACATTCGCCTGTCGCCTGTCGCCTGTCGCCTGGAGCTTTTTTCGTGGCTTCCATGCGCAAAACTTTCTAAATTATCGCTGGTCATTGTTTTACAAACTAAGCAACGCATCCTGCAAATTCCTTGACATCCTTTGCCAATGCCAACTGAACCCTCACCCCGCAACCACCGCCGCTCACGTCTGCTCTCCATTATTGCAAAATGAGCTATAACTCGAATCCTTTTCAAATCGATATTATTGAAGCCGTAGCTGTTGCTGTTGCTGTTGCTGTTGATTGGGTAAACATCCCTTTCTTTTGGCCTTTGGGAATACATATGAATTAATTACAATGGCTCTGCCCCTCATGAAATACTGAAAAATATCGTTTCATTCCAACTCATTGCTCAGTTGCTCGCACCAAAATTGAAAGCGATTTAGTATCAAGTTCGAATTAATAATGTTCATCATTTTTAATGCTGTCCCGCCCAAGAGAGAGTAGCTCAGTGGCCAGGCGAACAATTAGCTTAAGCTTCGGTTCCAAGTTTTCGTTTGCACAATCAAAAGCTGACAAACTTTGCAAGTGCCGATGAGATAGGAAGAGACCTTTCGATACTCTGTGAGACGCATTGAAATGGGGTATACGAGTGGCCTGCTCTAGTGTGTGGAATATGAAGAATACGGCCTGGTCGCCTAGTCGACCAGAGCCTGCTGAAGTGCTTAAGCCTAAGCCATCAATCATTCAGTCAATTTGTTTGAGGTGCAAAATGATTCAATTTAAAGCCAATTTCGAAATTGTTTGGAAGCTTTTTAGGTACGTTTCCTTTAAATATGTCAATTAGGGAGCTCGGCCGGCTCTATGGCAACACCAGCTGCGACCGTTGCTCACATGTCTCATAATTAGGCCGGATAAAAATGTGAAAAGCATTTCGAACAGGTCTGCAATACTTGAAGCAGCCACCAGCCTCCACCAACAGCAATTACCACCTCGCCTCGCACTGGGCCTCGGGGCTTACCACCAATTGAGCGGCTCTGAACACCTCAGCCACAGACCGCCACACCGCCACACCACCACACCTCCGACTCCCCACCTCGAGCGACACTTGATAACCTAATAAAGCTAGGCACGTAAGCAGCGTTCAGGCGCTGGCTAATCTGTAATTAATTGGCGTACATATCTGTAAACAGGACACGCACAAAATGAGAAGCCTGCCCTGAGGGGCGTTCCAGTAAGAGCCTTCTACACATTATCGACGGCCACGTAGTTCATAGTATAAGGCTACATGAAGGCCTCTCTCTCTCTCTTTCCATCTCTTTCTCTAATTAACGTATGCTAAAGCATTTAGTTGTCCTCATTCTCTGTGACATGGCTAGAGCTAGGACTAGTGGAATGCGAGTCGACAGTTCATAAGCCAGAACTACGTTGGGCGGGAGAGACCTCTTCCATTGCTTTAGATTGCTTCAATGATCGATCCCTCACCTTCAGCTAATATCTACTTATGCTTAATCTCTTGATCTTTGCAGCCATTTTGAGCACATTGTGCAAGGAATTTCTGCGCGTCAATGTCTCTGCCATTCTGTATATGATGAACAACGAACAGTTCGGTCACAGCACCGCCTCGGCACAGTACTTTCTGCAGCTGGCCGGATATCTGGGCATACCAGTTATCTCCTGGAATGCGGACAATTCGGGCCTGGAACGTCGCGCCTCGCAGTCGACGCTACAGCTGCAGCTGGCGCCAAGCATTGAGCACCAAAGTGCAGCCATGTTGAGCATATTGGAGCGTTACAAATGGCATCAGTTCTCAGTAGTCACCTCGCAGATCGCTGGTCACGATGACTTCGTGCAGGCGGTGCGCGAACGTGTGGCCGAAATGCAGGAGCACTTCAAGTTCACAATACTCAACTCGATTGTGGTGACACGGACAAGCGATCTGATGGAGCTAGTGAATAGCGAGGCGCGTGTCATGCTGCTCTATGCCACACAGACGGAGGCAATTACTATACTACGTGCCGCCGAGGAGATGAAGCTGACCGGCGAGAATTATGTGTGGGTCGTTAGTCAGTCGGTGATTGAGAAGAAAGATGCGCACTCCCAGTTTCCAGTTGGCATGCTGGGTGTACACTTCGACACGAGCAGTGCAGCGTTGATGAACGAGATATCGAATGCGATCAAGATTTATAGCTATGGCGTCGAGGCGTACCTAACAGATCCAGCGAATCGTGACCGACGCCTGACCACGCAGTCGCTGTCCTGCGAGGACGAGGGTCGCGGACGCTGGGACAATGGCGAAATGTGAGTATCGTGGCTAGTCCCCACGTCTTGGCTAAACTCTCGGGTGGTTAATGTTCTTGCTCAGCTTTTTCAAGTATTTGCGTAATGTGTCCATCGAGGGTGATCTGAACAAGCCAAACATTGAGTTCACTGCCGATGGCGACCTCAAGTCTGCCGAGCTCAAGATCATGAATCTGCGACCCAGCGCCAACAATAAGAACCTCGTCTGGGAGGAGGTAAGTGCCACGCGTTCTGCATGAGCCTTCACCTTCAGCTTAATGAATCTCACATTTGAATGACTTGACTTTCCAAATTACCTTTCTCTCTCTCACGCACTCACTGTACAAATCGCATCCGTCCACAATCCTATTATCCCCACACACACGGAACGCTTTTATATAATTGCAATCGATTTTCTTTGGGGTGGGGGTTGGGTATATCACTCACTCGCTCGCTCGCTCGCTCGCTGACATTAACACACAGATCGGAGTGTGGAAGTCGTGGGAGACACAGAAGCTTGATATACGCGATATTGCTTGGCCAGGTAACTCGCACGCTCCGCCGCAAGGTGTGCCCGAGAAATTCCATTTAAAGATCACATTCCTCGAGGAGGCACCCTATATCAATCTGTCACCCGCCGATCCAGTTAGCGGCAAATGTTTGATGGACCGCGGTGTGCTGTGCCGTGTGGCGGCCGATCATGAAATGGCCGCCGATATTGATGTGGGTCAAGCACACCGCAACGAGTCCTTCTATCAATGCTGCAGCGGCTTTTGCATTGATCTACTCGAAAAGTTTGCCGAAGAATTGGGCTTCACCTACGAGCTGGTACGGGTTGAAGATGGTAAATGGGGTACACTTGAGAATGGTAAATGGAATGGTTTAATTGCCGACTTGGTTAATCGCAAGACGGACATGGTACTCACATCTCTCATGATCAACACCGAGCGCGAAGCGGTTGTCGATTTCAGTGAGCCCTTCATGGAAACGGGCATTGCCATTGTCGTGGCCAAACGAACGGGCATCATATCGCCTACGGCCTTTCTGGAGCCTTTCGATACGGCCTCTTGGATGCTGGTAAGTCACAAAAAACAGTCTGACTCTATGCTCCGGTAAGTCCTCACTCAAAACTACTTTATACGCTCTCTCTCTCTCTCTCTCCCACACACACTTGCGCGCTCCCACTCTATCCTGCTACGCCTTGGCTTCGGACATACCCGCTTCTCCCATCTCCCATCCGCCAACTCCCACTTCCCATTTCCGACTTCCCCTCCCTAATTGAACACATCAGGTGGGTATCGTCGCCATTCAAGCAGCCACATTTATGATTTTCCTGTTCGAGTGGCTATCGCCCAGTGGCTATGATATGAAGCTTTATCTACAAAACACGAACGTCACGCCGTATCGCTTCTCGCTGTTTCGCACGTATTGGCTTGTCTGGGCGGTGCTCTTTCAAGCCGCTGTTCATGTGGATTCGCCGCGCGGCTTCACCTCGCGCTTCATGACCAATGTCTGGGCTCTGTTTGCTGTTGTCTTCCTTGCCATCTACACTGCCAACCTGGCGGCCTTCATGATAACCAGGTTTGTTGACTTTACTCTACTCTAGTCTAGTCCACTCCAGTCCATACTCAATCGGTTTCTCTCACACCTGCTTGCAGAGAGGAGTTCCATGAATTTAGTGGACTCAACGATAGCCGCTTGGTGCATCCGTATTCGCACAAGCCCTCGTTCAAGTTCGGCACGATACCCTACAGCCACACGGACTCCACCATACACAAGTACTTTAAGGACATGCACTACTACATGAAGCAGTGAGTAACGTCTTTTGGGATCTTTTGATGACTTTAGCTCTGATCTCAATTCCGATTCGCATAACAGATACAATAAGACAAGCGTGGCCGATGGCGTTGCCGCCGTACTGAATGGCAATCTGGACTCGTTTATCTACGATGGCACCGTGCTGGATTATTTGGTTGCCCAGGATGAGGATTGTCGCCTGATGACTGTGGGTAGCTGGTACGCAATGACAGGTAAGCATCACTCACTTTTATTTTCCTAGTATTACATGCTTCTCCTTGGTTGGTAGCTATAATCCTTGCTTGCAGTTCTTCCTTTCTAATTGTCCTTGTTATCCTTCATGATTGCGCTTATTTGTCTTCTTTGCTTGATTTCTTACTTAGTTTCCTTGATTTCCTTTTAATTTCTCTTTCCTTTCCTTCCATGAGCTCGTCGCTCTTCATATTTCTTGGTTTCCCTCCTTATAATCCTTGCACATGCCTATCTCACACTATCTCCGCCTATTTCTCTGCAGGCTATGGTTTGGCCTTTAGCCGCAATTCCAAGTACGTGCAAATGTTCAATAAACGGCTGCTGGAATTCCGAGCCAATGGCGACTTGGAACGTTTGCGTCGCTACTGGATGACAGGCACCTGTCGGCCGGGCAAGCAGGAGCACAAATCCTCCGATCCGCTGGCACTCGAGCAGTTCTTGTCCGCCTTTTTGCTTCTGATGGCTGGCATACTGCTGGCCGCCTTGCTGCTACTGCTCGAGCACGTCTATTTCAAGTACATACGCAAACGTTTGGCCAAAAAGGATGGCGGTCATTGTTGTGCCCTCATCTCGCTATCCATGGGCAAGTCGCTGACTTTTCGCGGTGCCGTTTATGAGGCAACGGAAATATTGAAAAAGCATCGCTGCAACGATCCCATCTGCGATACGCATCTGTGGAAGGTGAAGCACGAGTTGGATATGTCTCGCCTACGCGTCCGTCAGCTGGAGAAGGTCATGGATAAGCACGGCATCAAAGCGCCACAATTAAGGTGAGCTCACCCACTGGCCAGTGCTCTGCTCTAGCTCACACTTGAACCCCTTTCAGGCTCGCCTCATCGTCGGATCTGCTCAATCATCATCATCTGAAGGAACGTCCTCCTTTGCTAGGAAACCTCAGCTTGGCTGCCAGCGCACAAGATCTATACAGGTGGTAAGTTTTTTATTACAGTGAAACTCCCGCATGCTGCTAACCCTTTGTCCTTCAATGTTGTTTCTACGTGTGCGGGAGAGAGAGAGATAGAGAGAGGGAGGGAGGGAGAATGTGTCCTTAGTCTGTTAAGTCAGCAATTCAATTAAGCAATTGATTAGAATAACAGCGTTCACTGTTCTCGTTGTTGCTGTCTTCCTTATCGTTCCCGCTTCCAATAAAAATATATGGAAATTACTTTATTAAATTAACTTATCGACTGCTTCCGGGGCAGCTGGCTAGTTAGCCAGTCCCTTGGTCCCAGCTGAAGCATATCCGACAGTTCCAGTTCCAGTTGTCAGAGGAGTCGCAGCTTAGGTTCACACACATTTGCATATCATTTACAGCTCCCACCTCGCCCTACGCTCCACACAGCCAGGTCAGTGACTAAGACCGACACGTTTAGCAAATCAAATCGAAAAAGTTCAGTTTTGGTTCTATGGGAAAAGCTATGCAGCTATGTTAGAGCCACAAAAATTCATCAGCCATGCAAATCCGTTTAGTTGCGACAAAAGTTTCAGTGTGACGGGAACATTCACCAGAAATTCAGAAGCCCCGCTGTATGCAGGTTTCAAACAACATTTGATATGCTCACAAGATTAGACAATGGGGAAATTTATAATTAGCCACACTGCGGGAGAAAGGTGACACTAGGAAGTCCCTTGATCGAAACGATGTGGATTGAATGTCTATCATCAATCGAGCTTAGCAATGGGCTAGCTCACAGTATTGCCGACTTCTGCTTCAAGACTGTAGTAGATATAGCTTATGTAGCCCTAGCACTGTGTAAGCTCCAGCATTTCCGATTAGCCAAGCCCACAAATAACATCAGTTGTAGTCCATCTAAAGAGAAGCCCCAAAAAAGGTCGAAGTAATAGAGTAAATGGAATCGCCATTTATGCTCTACCTAAAGCGAGAAACGAAGCTGTTTATAAAGAACTCAGCCAGATAAATAGATCTCGGATATTATTCAAGCTAATCGGGCAATTTGTCCGACCTTCCTCCCTTATTATTGCGAATGCTTTTTGGTTTGTTTTTCTGGTTTTTGGCTTAAACAATGAACAGCATTTAGCCCACAAATTGTTGAAGCCCTCAGCCGGATAAAATCTTGAAATGGAAAGTTGAGCAACTAATTTGCATATGAACATGTGTTTAGATTATATCCGTGGTATGGCGGGCGGGGGGCGGGTCATTTCGCTAAAATATGCTGATGCATAATGTTTACATTTTCTGCTCACGCATCAGATTAGCCCCACAGCGGCAAGCCCTTTCGTATGCCCAACAAACCCGAATACCTCGTGGGCATATTGGTCGGGAGTAAAGGAGAAGCCGTAAGCCATATATAATTAGGCTAATGAGCGCTGAGTCGAATTTAGCTAATGTCGATGAATCGAATTCGAGAGCTTTAAGAGCTGAGACTTGAAATTTATAACTTATAATCTGGAATGCCTTCCACTTAATAATTTGCTTATATTTTTTGCGATAACTCATTATGTTTGCTTGATATCGATAAATATCGATTTATCAACTTTGCTTTTCAAGCACGACTTGAATACGTTTAACACTAGACGCAACGATTGCATTTATTTCCGATTTTGAGTGCTTCAGCCGCCTGTAGGCTTCTCGGCGCTTGCTACGGACACGAATGCCATACCACTTGAAGGCCTCGTTAGGGTATCAACTAGCCGGGCAACCCTTCTTCCGTGCTCAGCTTGTTTTTTATTTGTTTGATGATGGACGTGGCTGGGGCTAAAACTTTTCAGCAAATTGTGCAAATTAAGCGCTTGAACAAAAACCGCCAAAAACTTTGCCGCAAAAAAAAAACAACAAAAAAGGAAATATGAGCGCATTTGCATACACACACATATAGGTGTACGTTAACAGATATGCATATGGATATGCATATGTATTTATTGATATTCATGCCACATGCTCAAAACTTTTCACTCTCAATGCGAAAGCACGAAAGGGTCAGATAAATGCTAAGAATATCTCTTGTTGTTGTTGATATTCTGGCATCTGGAGACCTGTTGTTGCCCGCTCAACTGAGTATGAATACAATTTCAATCAATATAGCAACAGACGGCCAGTGCCAGACTTGGAAATACCCTGTATGCTACAAAGGGACCCACAGATGCCTTACATACATCACAGAACGAGCTACTTTCCCTTGCAGTCATTGAGCACGTCAAGTTTGTCATTCACCTGAAGAGAAGACTTTACTTAATTCCCTGATTCACACTTGAAGCCGCGCTCAAGGCTCAAGGCTTCCGAGGTAACGTGAAAAAATGGAATATTATACATTAAATTAAAATGCTTCATCAAATATAGATGGTGCAATTAGAAAAGCTTGTAGGGTATCTGCTAGTCGAGCACTCTTGCCTTCAACTACTTTTTGGCATTAATTTATTTACTTGCAAGCCCTTGGGTGCTGCTCCACACTCGTTGCTGATTGATTGATGTTATTCAATGGAACTCTGGCCCTCACTCCCTCTCTTTCGCTCTCTCTCTCTCCCTACTACTCTCTCGCTCTCTCTCTCTCTCGCTGTCTCACTCACTCTCTGTTACTTGCAATAGATTAGTTCTCGCATGACCATGTGATGGACCACTGCAATGAGGAATGCCCATCGATTTATGCACTTGCCTGCCCACAATGAAGCACATTTTCAATTTGTTATTACTATATAGATACTATACAGATACTATATATACTAAATACATACTAAACTAAATATATACTAAATAAATCCCAAGTAGCACTCGCATGATTGATGTATATACAAATTTGCATAAGCTCTACAAAATATGCTAACTTTTTGGAGTGTGATTTTCTTGTTTCTAACTGCTGCAACTGCTGTCAATCAACATCAATCAATGGCGAAACCAACGTAATGGAAAGGTCTTACAAAACGGAAATAGCTGAAATGGAGACAGTGCTCTGAAGCGTTTGCGTAGCATCAATATTGTCAGCTCTGCCCACTTCGATCCAAATACTACAGTTAATAAGTTCAGCTCAATTCCCATCAATCCACATCAAGCACAACCGAAACGGACTACAGCCGCATGAAGAAGCACAAGTCATTTAAATTACAAAAGGAATAAACCAAAGACAAATCTATGAGATAAGCATTTCAGCTCAATCCCCATCAATCCACATCAATCATAGCCAAAGGGCAGCTCATTTGTAATGGCTAAGTAATAGAATATCAAGTCTTAGGCATCAGCTTAAGTCTGGCCCAGCTTAATCATCAGCTTAAGTCTGGCTACTCAAGAAAATTGGCTCATCAATCATCGTCAATCGCAGTCAAACGAAACTCTAGTAATTGAAAAAAAAAACAAATTTTTTTTATATCTAACGTAAAAAATAAACCAAAACGTAAATTTATGATATAAGCAGTTCAGCTCAATCCACACCAATGAATGCCAAAAAAAGAAGAAGCAGAAATAGCAGCCAAAGCCAAAGCCAAATTTACACAGTAAACTAAAAACTAAAATCTAAAAAATATAAAATTAAAAAACATAAACTCTCAACATAAAATTTATATAAATATATATATATACATATATATATGTATATGTATGTATATATATACACAACATATATAGATGTATATTTAATCAAAATGTTTCAAATAAATGTAAACTGAAAGCTTTTTAAAAGTTAAAAAAATACAAAAACAAATTTAAAAATAAATAAAGCCCAAAGCGCCTCACACAAAACCAAATAAGAAAAAAACTAAAACACACAACAGAAACAAAAAAAAAACTAAATGAGCCGAAACATTTTAACAAATAAGTTTTAAATGTTAAACAACAAACACAAAAAACCAAATTGGTTTTTTTTTGCTCGATTGAACTGTGAATGTTAACAAAGATTTTTTTTTATTTTTAAGTATTTATTATATTATATATGGGAAACTATATATATACATATTTATATATATATATATATATATATATATATATATATATATATATATATATGGAAAGGCAAGCTGGAAATCGAATTGCGAAATCTTCTAGTGCCAAAAGCCAAAGCACAAAGCTCAATGGCAAATTGAAGTTGTAATTGAAATTGAAATTAAAAATGAAATTGAAACTGAAATTGAAGTTGAAATTTATATTCAAATTGAAATTGAATATAAAATTAAGTTGAAATGCAAATTGAAATTAAAGTTCAATTCCAACTGAAATTGAAATTGGACTCAATATTGAAGATGAAACTCAAATTCAAATTGAAATTTAATATAATATAAAATTGAAAATAAAGCCAAAATTGAAATAGAAATTTAATTACGACTAAAACTGAATTGAAATTGTAATTGAAACTGAAATTGAAAGTTGAAATTAAAACTTGAAGTTGAAATATAAGTAAATTTGAATTGAAATTAAAACTGAAACAGAACTAGAAATTTAAATTGAACCTGACATTGAAATTGGAACTGAAAAAGTTCAAATTGAAGTTCAATTCAATTAAAATTGAAACAGAAATTGAAATTGAACTTGAAATTGAAATTTAAAGTAAAAATCGAAGTTTAATTGTAACTGGAATTGAATCGAAATTGAAATTCACGTTCAATTGAAAATAAGATTTAAGTTCAATCGAAATGAAACTGAATTTGAAAATAGAAATCAAATCTTGCAGCTAAAATATCAACAAAATGAATTTGAATTTGAACAGAAATTGAATTTGAGTTTCGACTTCAAATTGTAATTGAGTTGAATTGAATTAGATTGAATTGAAATTGAAATTGAAACGGATTGTATTGCTAAACATATACACACTCAACATATTTATATATAAATATATGTATTTACTTAATTATTATGATTACAATATGAATGTTATTGCATATACACGTACATATACATACATTTATTGATATACATACATATATATATATATATATATATATACATTCCAATTTATACACGCATTACACATATATACATATATGTATATATTTATATATATATATAATTAAATATATATATATGAGAAATTTTTTTCCTATTTTTGGTGGATAAAACAAAGCCTAAACTTAAAGAGAAATCTTTACTAAAATGCATTTCCGAACAACTTTTTCTCATTTATTTTTCGTCCATTGCTCAACACTGTTTTTCCAGTTGGGACCCATTTGCGAATGGATTTATTATACTACTACCCTCAGGTGTCTGGTGCCTGGCTTTTCCTTATGATTTGCCCAGATTTTTTATCTCGATGGAGATCAAGATCTGATACAACACTGTCGCACTATAGAAATGTTGTGTGATCAACACTGAATTTGAAGTGAAAAAGAGAACCAGAAATGCAAGCATGCTTAACGCATCTTCCGACGCTGCTTACTTGTCAGCATATGCATTGTGCATGCCAAATGTGTTTAACAACATTGAAACACAATAGAAATGTTGCTTAACACTGAACTTGAAGTGAAACACAGACTAACAGCAGATCGGCTGCAGCACAAGCATGGCAAATGCATATTACAACACTGCTTATGCATTGTTAACGTTGCTCAACACTAATACTTAAGTTAATCGCGCCTTTTTTGCCATTATTCGAGCGAGTATATCAAACTTGACTTTAATTTCTGCTTGATCTTGATTCGCATTAACATATATACAAACAAAAACAACTAAAAACAATTGTTAAATACTAAATACTTAGAAATCTGAAAAATTAAATAAAATAAATTAAATTAAAATAAAATAAAACTAAACTAAATAAATAAAGAAATTTTAAACAAAATCAAAGCTAAAATTAAAAAAATATATATAAAAAAGAAATTGAATTCAGTGTTTGTGTTGCAAATCGTTTTGATGTCTCTTCTAAATGTTTTTTGAAGCTTAAAAAAGAAAAAAAAAAACAAAAAACGCTTAAACTAAATAAAAAAAAAAAACATAAACATAAAACAAAAAAATCATAAATGCTTGTTTTTAACAACAAAAACAAAATATAAAAACAAGCAAAAATAAAAGAAAATGCAAACAATGTTAACAGTAAAAAAAAAAAAAAAAAACAAATAACATTTTGAGTTTAATTTGCAAAGAGTGATTTTTTGTAGTAAACAAATAAAAAATAAATATTTTATACACAATTAAAATGCAGAGAAAAAACTAAAAACAAACCAAAAAAAAAAAAAATAGCGAAATGTTAATTATTACGTATATATTTTTTAAGACAAATTGTTCACAAAAATGAAGAAGAGAAAAGTAAAAACAAAAACAATCTAGTATTAAACAAGAAAACAAAACAAAAACTTTACGAACAAATTAAAACAAGTAAAACAAGTTAACATTACATTGTATAAGTAGTTAGTAATTTAACACTAAAACCAAATACAAAAAAAGTAAAAAATAACGTAAGCTAAGCGAAATGCAAATGTTTTATGTATTATGTATACAAAATGTTGTTTTTTTTATTATTATTATTAAATGTTATCCAGTAACGTGAAAGAGCAAACAGATACACACATACACCTACACATACACACCCACATACATATATATATATATTCCTTTTAAACTAAAAAAATGCCATGAAAAAATAAAAATTAATAATATAAGAAATTTAATAATAATAATGGGAAATGAAATGAAAAATGGAAAAAATCTGCAACGAAAATGTATGTTCACCAAAAACTGTTTTTTTTTTTCACCAAAATTAAAAACAAATATATTGGCAAATCAAAGAGAAAAGAAAACAAACCCCATATTATCGAATATGCATTTGATGTGGTAGGAAAAAATAAGGCGAGAAAAAAACACGTACTTACGTATATAAACAAAACAAAAACTTGCAATAAATGTGTATACAGAAAACAGAAAACTGAAATTTGCTTTCATTTCAAATTTCAAAATCAAAATAGTGGGAATCTCAACGGTCATTTAAGCTAGCGCATGTATCATTTATAGCCACTAGCTCGGTGTCTTCAATTGTGTGTTTAAGTGTATGCTTAAATGTGTTTAAGCTAATGAGAATATTTAGCATATTCAAATTAAAAAATTCAATTTGTCTCAACACACAAGTAAAATTTAAAATAACCGACATTTTAACGGTTGACAAATTCGAATTTCAATATTATGTTCATGTTATCGATGTGTTGCCAACGAATAGCTACATACATCGAACATAAACACTAATCCCAATTCGAAATGAAAGTAAAGTTATCGATGTCTGGCAACTATTATAGCAGTCAGCTTTATAGCACTAACCAACACTAATTCAATGAAAAAGAGTGGCATCGATGCTTATCGATGTATAAATAAAATGCGATATTTCAATTATCTGGCTTACATGCTGTACTGTGCAACACTAACTCAAGCCTATTCGCGTTCACGATGCCCATCACTCGTCCATTTTGTCAACGCTCCCAGCGGCATCCACAACGTAAGTGAATTTTCTTCTTTTTTCTTCTTGTAAACTCAATTTACAATCTTAAAATTATAAGTAATGCAAACTAATAAATTTAAGAATTGTGTAATTACAATTCAAAAATCGTATTCGTTTTTTAACTTCGTTTTAATAAAGTTTTTCGTGCAGTGATGCACGTGTATTTTCCAGAAGTTAGGTTATGTTGCAAAGTTAAGCTGAAATCTTTACTTAATTTCTTTTCAATTGACTTGTTTTCTTTTTGTACCGTTGTAGGTTTCGTAACTCTTTCACGTTAAAATGTCGGGAGGCTTAGATATACTGTCCCTCAAAGAGGATGACATTACCAAAATGTTGGTTGCTACCACTCACCTGGGCTCCGAGAACGTCAACTTCCAGATGGAGCAATACGTTTTCAAGCGTCGTGCCGATGGTGTGAATATCATCAATTTGGGCAAAACTTGGGAGAAGCTGGTTTTGGCTGCACGCGCCATTGTTGCCATTGAGAACGCATCCGATGTGAGTAACGATTAAAGTTGTGTGTTTATATGTGTTTGCAATACTTGTTGCTGTTTGGTGCACATGATGATACTAATCTAATCTTTCGGGTATGATATTCAATGATGTCAACTTTTAAACTGATTTGCCCAAACAGCATACACTTGATTGTCATTAGATGATCACACTGTAAACCTTTAGCCTTTGTCATTTAAGTAAGTGTCGTTATAAAACGCATTTGTATTGTAGGTTTTCGTCATCTCGTCGCGTCCCATTGGTCAGCGCGCTGTGCTGAAGTTCGCCAAGTACACGGACACCACACCTATTGCCGGCCGCTTTACGCCCGGTGCCTTCACCAATCAGATCCAGCCCGCTTTCCGTGAGCCACGTCTATTGGTTGTCACCGATCCCAATACCGATCACCAGCCTATTATGGAGGCGTCGTACGTGAACATCCCCGTTATTGCGTTCACTAATACAGATTCCCCATTGCGCTACATTGACATCGCCATCCCATGCAACAACAAATCACCCCATTCGATTGGTCTTATGTGGTGGTTGTTGGCTCGTGAGGTGCTCCGTCTCCGTGGTACCATTTCTCGCACCACCGAATGGCCCGTGGTTGTGGATCTCTTCTTCTATCGTGATCCTGAAGAGGCTGAGAAGGAGGAGGCTGCCGCAGCCAAGGAGCTGCTGCCACCACCCAAAATTGAGGAAGCCGTCGATCATCCCGTCGAGGAGACCACCAACTGGGCCGATGAGGTTGCTGCCGAAACTGTCGGCGGAGTCGAGGACTGGAACGAGGACACCGTCAAGACGTCCTGGGGCAGCGATGGTCAGTTCTAAAATATTAAGGGGACAACGCCGGCCAAAAGCGGCCTAAACGAACTGTCAAGCATAAATAAATGCCAACATTCATATTTCTCCAAAAAAAAAGTGTTTCTATTTACTAACAAAAAATGGCGACTGATCAAGCTTACATGCAATAGAGCAGTACAGCAATATGCATAGGGAACCGTGTAGGAAAGAAGTCTGCGTGGATGCTAAATTTGAGTTCAACAAGCATGTCGATAATGTTTTGCTATAAAACCAATTTCAGAATAGATACCTTTATGTGTATTTAAAGGCTGACTGTTGTATACTCGGCAGTGAAACGTGGTCAAAAGAAAAATGAGCAGAAGTAACCAAACTTTTAGGGAATATGCGTAGGCGAATAAACATATTTCAACTTTTAAGAATTTCGAATACATCTTGTTACTTTTATATCAATATATTAGAGAAAAAACAATTACAGTATTAATAAATTTATTTCTTTTTTTGCTTGTTTTGCTTTATACAAATAGAAAACAGTTAATCATTGCTTAGTTATATAGATATACAAGAGCTCCACAATCCAGATGATTGAGACTCAAAAAAAAACATGATATATATACACACACATATATATATATATATATATATATATATTGCATATAAGTATGTTTAACTAGAACTGCGAATACCGTAAACCCAAATTGAATAAATGAATGAATAAGCAATATAATATATATATATATATATATATATATACATATATATATATATATATATATATATATATATATATATATACATACATATATCTTTCCGAGTCTCGCTCGTAATTATATATAAGAAACATTTACAAATATGATTAAGCAATTGGAAAATTTAAATGAGATTTGTTATCGGTTCTGTTCTATATATAAGCAATGATTCATTAGAATAATGGAACTCAAGAAAAACACAAAAAAAATATTATTTAGAAAATATATATATAAGTATGGGTATGTGTGTGTGTGTGCGTGTATCCATTATTATTATTAATATTATTATTATTGTTTTTCTTTATTGTAGGTAAATGGATTTGGACGAGCTTTAAATTCCGTCATTTTGCGCAGTTCCTTAGCTTCCTCCATTTCTCGTTGCTTGCGTTGTTCGTCTTCCTGGAAAAGGAAAGAGAAATCAAGAGATATATTGTTAAAACTTGAAACATGTTTAGAATCAAAACAGCGTTTACTTAATGAAGTGAAGCATAGACTGAAAGGCTTACAGATTATGCACAAATCATGTTATAAATACCTAGAACTTCCATTTAGATTTCCTATATTTTACTCTAAGCTCCTGTCAGTTATCACTACCTATTTGTTGCTCTGCCTCTTTCTTACTCTACGCTTTCATCTCTCTCTCAATCTCATCCCACTCACTTGTCATTCTTCTTTTCTCTCCTCGTTGCTTTATTCAATGC
This sequence comes from Drosophila eohydei, assembly GCA_035045825.1. Lineage (NCBI taxonomy): Eukaryota > Metazoa > Arthropoda > Insecta > Diptera > Drosophilidae > Drosophila > Drosophila eohydei. The sequence goes on from JAWNOT010000096.1 coordinate 547,745, forward strand.
TAGCAGTCCCTTTCTCTCTCTCTCTCTTTTTACTACTTATTACTTTTTTAGTCTATCCTTTGCTCTTTTGTGTCTTTCCTTCTACCTACTCTCTCTCCACTCATCTTATCTGTATATCTTTTCCCTCAACCCATCCATCCACTTTTCTCTCTCTTTCCTTTCCGATCTTCTCGCCTCTAATCCCTATCTTCCATCTCACCATTCGTTTTCCATATATATATACATGTGGATGTGTGTGTGTGCTTGTGTTTGTATTTCACTTTACGCACTTTGCTCTTTCGCTTCCATAAAAACTTTCGGAACTGCCCGCCGCAACATTTGTTCGCTCGCTCAATTAAAATGAATAGTTAGATGGATCATTAATGCGGCGAATACCTGAACTGAACCATAAGAAGTAGCAGAAGCAACACAGAAATGCAACGAACCGTATAAAGTACAGCGAAAGCTTAGAAGAGACAACCAAATGGTGAGATACTTGAAGAGTCTTATTAGATAAATCAATTGATATACAAAGGAATAGAAATTAGCATAAAACAACTTTTTTCTTCTGAGTGTTCGCATGACAGATAGATGTATAAATTAATACATATATGAATAATAATGAAGATTGCATTTGTATTGGGACTGTCAATGCGTCAATGAATTAAATTAAACAAAATACAATGAACTATCGATGCATCAGAATGAACGGGAGAGAGAGAGACTGCATGTGATGGAAAAACGGTGCGTGAGTGTGTGTATGAATGACGTGTCTGTGTACAAATGTGTAGATTGCAAAAAAAAATGGATGGAGCAACATCAGTGTGAGCGAGACAGAGCATGTGATAGACGAACGACTGCCTGTGCCTGTGGCGACTATTATGTATGCATGTATTGCAAAGGAACAGTCAGCAAAGTCAAAGAACGCGCAAGAGAGCATGTGATTGCAAACAAGTGTGTGTGTCTGTTGTACACGTATTATCTATGTATGTGCGAATTCGCTTCGCATATGCTTTACGCACCAGTCAATGTGATTAACAGGAAGAAAACAAGTTAAAAAAAAAAACCCACTCAAACAGATCTAAAATGTTTTTGTGCTGCAAGCGACTACGCCATACGCTGTTATAGCAGCTGATTGTAATGTGACTGTTATACGTAAGCTTTCATGTATGGGTTAATTTACACGAGTTGTCATACAATTTTTTTTCTATTATACGAGAAGCCGTCGTATGTAAGTGCTACTAAGTGGGTTTAACTATTGTAAAGTGTTAAGCGTAATGTGTAAGATGTTCTATGTATACGATAGCATGAGCTATATATCTTTCAGCTAACATTCATCCTTGGATTTGAGCAATGTTATATGCCGCTATATATGCTATATCTTTCAGTTAACTTTCATCCTTAGAGGTGAGCACTGTTACATGCCGCTCTATTTATAAACTGTTATAAGTCAGGCAGATGTTAAATGAAACTCTTATACTTGTGTCGTACAGCCACAGGAATCTTATATACTCTATGATCACTCATTGAACAGTGTATAACAATTATCTAGCAGTGTATAACAGCAGCAGCAGCCACTGAAGCTGATAAGATTAGCATAAAACTTGAAATAGAATTCGAGCTAAAGCAAAAGACGAATGCGAATCACATCATATGAATTTTTTATATGTTATACGCAACGGACGTGGACAAAACTCCATAGGCATGTGCGTATACCCCTATATATATATATATATATATATTTATGTATATGATTCTATATGTATTTAGCTTGAGCAGTACCAGTAATCCAGTTCGCATTCGGTCGTCCAGCTTCATGTTCTTTTTTTTTTGTTTTTTGTTGTTATTCCATGACTGTTATACACAGCGTTTGTGGCTTCAAGCTCAGCAATTGATCGAAGCGGGGGCAGCGGCGGAGGGTGTGGCATTGGCAGGAGGTGTTGTTGTTGCAATTGCTGATTGATTAACCGTTTGCTCATCCGCCAAAGACATGCTGTTGTCGCCATAAAAACGCGGCTCATCATGCGCCTCAGCTGATCCCGGCAAATCCTCATCGGTATCATCGTCATTCGAGCTGTCCGCCGCACCACTTATGTTCAGTTTCGAGGCGCGCTGCTCCACTGTCCCATCTGGATCGGGCGCGTGTCGCAAACGGTCATAGCAAGCATCACAGACCCTCAATGCTTTGCCGGTTTGTTGGGGCAAGAGGAACTTCTTGGTGGAGCAAGCTGAACAAACGACGGCACCACAATTTCGGCAATGGTGACGTCTCTGGACAAATGTGAACTGTGTCTTCTTGCAGTGCATGCAAATGCTAGCCTCAGCATCTGGCACCCAAACGGCCGCATGATTTCCCGGCGGCTTCTTGCCGCTCTTACGCAACAGATCCTCGACACATTTATTGATATGGGCCATCCACTCCTGCTTCTCCGTACTGGTTGCGGCATAGACGACGAACGACTTCGTGGTGGTGCGTATGTACCAGCCATTGCGATATTGTTGATTATCAGCTATCGAGTCCAACGAGACCTCTTCGAGGGGCATTATGTGCTGTTTGTTATACTTCTTCTTGCCAATCACAATGTTGCCATAGACAAGTATATCGTTGAATAGAAAGAACTGCCGCGATTTTGGACGTTTGCGGCACATTTTGGTTAGAACACCTTCGCCTACCAGAACACGTCCGGGTACCGCAAGTGGCACGCCAGAGCTGCCAAAACAACTCTCGACGGAGGCGATGCGCCGGGTGTTCAATTCCGAGTTAACAAGACGATCCACCATTTTTCGTCTTTTTCTTTTCTATTTTTGCTTGCTGCAGCGAAAGTGGCGCCACCTATCCGTTTGGCCAAGAGCTTTGTTTACAGTTTACAGTTTTTTTCTTTCTTTTTTCTACAGACGACTGTTGCTTCACAAGCCGTGGCGTACTTCAACTGTGACGACGACAAATTATGTTGTTTTTGTTGTTGATGTCGCTCCAAGCGTGTATGTGTGTAAGTATATAAATATGTACATATGCATATATATACATATAAATATAAATAAAAATATAAATAAATAAATATATATATATATATATATATGTATAATTATATATATATATATATTTATATATTTATTTATTTATTTATATATATGTATACAAAAATGTATAAATATATATATTTATATTTGTATGTGAATTTGGGCGCAGCAGCTGCTTTGTATCCTTTTTACTATAATTTCGAGTTTTGTGCTTTGTTGCGTTTTTTTACCGAAATTTCCTTTTTTTTAGTCACGCGTTGCGCCCTTTATGCAATTTATATATAAATATATATATGTGCACAATATAACTGATTTCTACGCCGTCCGTTTACCGAAACGTCATGACTCACACCACACACAAACAACAAGTATGCATACACACATATGCGGACAATATGTAGTAGTACATGTGTGTATATATTATTGTATATATATTTAGGGTATTTCCTTTCTTTCTGTAGTGTAACACCTTGCCAGTGTACTTCAGTTTAAGTGATGTGTTGATTTTTCTTCTTTTTTTTACCCAACAAACTTGCGATTAAATTAAAACTGAGATGCTCTAAACTTTAATTTGGCCTCAACTGCTGAATGGCAGCTGCTAACGCAAAAATGAGTCGCTGCATAGCTATGTTAGCGCAATGTAGAGCATTGATGCATAATTATTACAGTGTTGCACGGAAATCATAACGGTGTGACCAGTCGATTTAAGTTCAATTAGATTTTAAAATTACCTTCTTCTTTTTCTCATCCAGATTGCATTGGACAACATTATTATACTCCCGACGTTCGCGCACGCGCTGGTCAGAGCGCAGCTGAAATGGTTTCAATTCGGCAAGGCCAGCTCTTCGTACATTTTTGGCAACATCATATTCCTGTTGCAATATTTTCGAGTTCTAAGCAAGGAAATTCAACATGAATATCTTTATGATAACAATAGCAATATTTTTTTATTTGGACCTTACCTCTTCCCGGCGTTTTCGCCGCTCCAAATGTTCGTAGGAATGCTTCAATGTTTCCGGCGTCACAGGCACCGTTATCCTATGGATAACAATTGTGTCAGCCAAACGCTTATGCAATGCTTTAAAATTTGGCACCGGCTTGCTATGAAATTGACGCGCCTTACGCTCCTCCTCCTCTCGTTGCCGCATCATCATCTCTCGCTTGGCCTGATAAGTATTCTTGCATTCGTAAACCCTTGGCGCCTTTCCAACAGGTACTTGCTCGGCTTGGCTTTTCGGTAAAGGAGTCCAATCGAGCTTCAATCTGGGCTTCAATCCAAGTATCTCATCTACCTCCTGATCCCTTAAAGATTCAGTGTGCTTGGGAATTGGCGAATCCACCGTTTCCTCCTCACCTAGTAGAGAATCGGTTGACAAATCCAATTGCAACCGCATCTGACGTTTAGATTCAATATGTACTATATCTTCCTCATCACAATTTTGATAAGACGCAGATTGATCCTCTTTCTCCTCCTGTTCTGTTTTATAGCTTACTATATTCACTGCGTTAAAATTCTGATCACAAACTGATTCATCCCGTATCTCCTTCTTAATCAACTCAGTAGTTTTTGAATTTATTACGTTCTCTTCATTTAAATTTTGATCACAGGCGGATCTGTACTGTTTCTGCCGCGTCATCCTCCAGTTCGTGTTCAACTGATCTCTCAAGTTTTCCTTGTTGGAAGAGGAAGCAGCCGCTAAAATGATTTTATATGGATTACAAAATTAACTGTAAATTGAATAACCATAAATTGTCATACCGCACAAATCGCTTGAATATTCCATTTTATTGGCGCTTGTTTTGGTTTCGTTCCAGTCGAAATTCAAATTTGCATTTTTCGAATTATAATTTTCCAAAAAATCTATTGTATCACCCATTGCGTTTTGCCTGTTTGATGAAGCAGCTGCTAAAATGGCGCATTTTTTTCGAGTTAACTGTAATTTACGAATTCAACGCAGAAGCATTAAGTACTTACTAAAAAAATTTTGTGAATGATCAAGGTTGTAATCGCCCACGCTTATTTCATTCCAGTCAAAATCGCTTTTCTTATATTCGTTGTTACTTAAATTAGCCATATTACTGAACAAATATAACACGACGCAAAGATTTCAAACAATATGAAAACAAAGGCAAGCACACTTTTAATTTGCAGAGTTGCTTAGTGACTATCGATAGCTATATTGCGGAACGACATCGATTAAATACAACTATGACTGAATAAGCTAGCGAGGCGATTGTTCTTTAATATATTTTTTACTATTAACTGCAAATCATTTGTGTATATATATTTTCCTATTCAAATTTAATAATCAGCAACTTTTACCGATAGCTGCATGTTGGTTGGCAATACCACACGACATGAATTAGGCGGGTAAATAACAATTGAAAACTAGCAAATATTTTGGAGTAGCTTATTTGCCAGGGTATGCTGGCCAATTGCCTATTTTTATTTTTATGATAACACCTAACAAATTACAAAAAATATAATTATTTAAATTCGATATACACAATAAGTGTATATGCTTTAAGTAACTTAGTACGCTAATAGTCCATCGTAGACAACATTATTTGTTTGTAAATGTAAATTCTTTGCGACTGGACTCAGTCTTCGCAAGCAACTTCTAATATGGGCGTCGCTTGAATTGTATAATTATGTTTGGTACACCACGGACTAATGTGAAATCCGATGAGCTATCAATGAATTCAACATTGGAGCATCCCTAAAAGCGCATGCCGCCAAGTACCGTTGAACGCTTGGTTTTCCTTATACTTGAATCGGCTTTATGCTGACGTTTGCGCGGCAGCAGAGGAGATGGATTATCATCTATTTCCGACTGCACTGAACCCTCATCGCAATCGTTGCTGAATAGCGTACGACGAACGCTACGTGGTGCCGGCGCCTCGCTCTCATCGTCGGTTAATACATTACGTGGACTTCGAATCCGCCAATGACGCTGCATGCCGGGAGTTCTCGGCTTCAACTTCTCGTAGACAATCAGACAAATGTCTATGGAGCTTTCATTTAAGCATGCGAGTGAATTGCAGCGATATCCCAAAGTTAACGACATCCGACAGTTTTCGCCAAGTTCAATGCCGCCGTCGTTTTGCTTATGAGAAGCCTGCAATGATCCACTGGCAGTGATGAAGCCCATCAACTCTGTGCTGTTAGCCGGTGTAGATGAACGTGGAGGTGTTATCAACTGATTGGTACAGCTAGCAATTGCAGCCTGCTCGTCTTCTTCCTCATCACTCTCTGCGCGCAAATGTACCGATGTTGGTAATATTTTTGGTTCTTTAAGTCGACTGCGCAGCACTTGAAAACTGCGTGCGAAACGCTCTTTAAGCAACAATTCCTCCGACTCATTACAGCGCTGTGCATTCAAAAAGTCCATATGATTATAGCGTCCAATGATTTGTGTGCGCAAATAGCTTGTTACAGATCCAATGCCCTTTACGTTGCGTCCAAGCAACGATAAAATACAATCATCAGAGAGCTCTCTGCGTATTTGACCATCATCCATGCATTGCAGAAAGCGCCGAAGCAACTGGCTGGGCAACACTAAAAGTATCTTTGAGTTATAAAACGAATCGACAAATTCAATATATTTACTAACCTGGGCGCTCTGCTGTTTGTTCTTCATGCATTTTTTAAAGAATTTGTTCACATAGGCTAAAGTAAGCGAAATAAATATTTGGTTGATGCGCTATGTGGGAACAGCAACGTTGCATGTATACGAATTGCGATGTTCTATCGATTTATATCACGCGTATCGATGTATTTGTTTTAAAAAATATATTTTCATTTGTTGAGAATCAAAAGTGTGCCCAGACACAAACACAATATACTGCTATATTTGTTTTACAATTTTAATTTGAGTGATCACACCTTTATTTATAAAATATATACATACAAGTACACATTCATAATGATATATATATATATATATATATATATACATATATATTCAATTCGATCTGTGTAAATTGATAGTTTTTTAGATTTTAGTTTTTCAGATTTTCGGGAACTTGAATTGCAACGACTAATCGATATATTTCTTGCATATTGACTTATATAGATATTTGAGAGCAAACGGAATATACTGATTTTGTATGTATTAAAAATTCAATTTGAGTTATCAGGCCTATAAATATATATGTTAAATTTTTATGAAAACAAAAAATTTCTTTACGAATCACGCACGACATATTTATAACAATTTTTTTTGAATAAGTTTCGATATGGGCGCAAACAATAGCAAACCGCAAACTGTGCAAATACCAAATACATCACCATTTCAAATCAGCCGGGAAGTTTTGGAGCGCGTCGAGAAGGCAACCAAAGCGGAAAAGGGACCCATTGCCACAACAGTTCCTGTTCCTGTACCCGTTACTGCTGCGTGTGAGCATTGTAACCGTAAAACAACAGCAGCAGCTGCTGCTGGAGATGCCCCTGCAGCTGAAACGAGCGGCAGCAATGAAAAACAGGCGCAGGTGCAAACGTATCAGCAGCAACAGGTGGCACTCTCTTCATCATGGGCACGGCGCTCAACAGAAATAGAGGAGACACAATTTGCGAAAACATTAGATCGAGTGCACAATTTGTTTGGGCAGCCTGTTAAATGGGCCGAGGCCAATGAATGTTCAGCGGATATTGATAAAATGGAAAAGCAATTGATCAACTGCTATCACCAGTACGGCAAGGAGCCATTGAAATGTGCCGCCTTGGCTAAAATATACCACACCTTTGTTTTCAATAAACAGGTGAATTCCGTCCAGAGTACAAAGCACGATGATCAGGATGAAAAGGGAGCCGATAATAATTGATGCTGGGTTCTTCCGTCTCGCTCGATTGACAATAAACTGAAACGAATGCGTATTATTGAAATATCAGATTTTAAATATAACGACCGCATTAATTGTACATAGCTGATATACCAAATTGAAGGGCATTAAAAGCGCTCGAAAAAGTTTAGTTCATATTTGTATAATATCAAACCGTTTAGATCTTCTTAGTTGCATTAAACTTGTGTGGGCATTAAAAGCTTTCGCAGCTTTCAACTATCAGCACACTCAATTTAGTTTTTTAGTTCATTACCCACACGCACACACTCAGTCAAATAGGTTTAAAAAGCTCGCTCAGCTTTCAGCTATCAACACGCGCTCACAGCTGACGAAACAACATTTTTGTTATTTAGTTCATTGCAATAAGCATCAGCAGCAGCGACGTCCTGGCATCTCTGGCGTCCTATGCACATAGTACTAAAAACTAGCATTACAATAAGTTTTAGTTCTAACATAAGCAAAAGATACATAAACACACACATGTGTGTGTTTGCGCTTACATATGTAAGTATGCGTTTTACAAGGTAGCAACACGACGGCTAAGGTACTTCTATATACATACATACCTAGAAATTATCTGTTAGTTTATTGTGGGTGTAAATACCGATTCCGCATAAATCTTGAGCAACATACAATTACATAAACACGCATTTGGCCTGTGCGTGCGTGTGATTGTGTGCATGCGTAACGCTTCCTTGCCATAGACAATTGTTATGACACGGGCAAAACGAGTGCCCGTTAGGAAATTTTCTGTGCTAAATGATGCACTTGCCTGCTCACTGAATAATAATAATTGATGACAATCGTGTTTATTGAATACACCGTATACACACATACACACTAACATCCATATGTGCATAAGGGGTAGCATGAACAGTAAACACACACACACATGCATGTATGTATGCTTCCCTTTAGGAAATTTGCGACTTTTTTTTGCCAAATTTTTGGCATAGGTGAAATTTCTTTACAGCTTTCATAAGCACATACCCTTGACTTCCACTACACCCGTCCTCATCTGTCAACTGGCAAAAATTGAGGAAACGGAAAAGCTTTTGCACGATCGTGCAACAAAATGCATTTTCAATGACAATTGCATTTTTTTTGTTGGCAAATAATTTGTAGCTTTTAGTGTGCGTGCAACCATTGTGACACTTAGTCGTAAATATATATATTTCTTCTATAAAAGCAAAGTTCAAATACTGTGGGAAAAAGTGCAGCATCCAATTGCGCGCCTGCCTTCAAAAAACAGTTGAAACCAAAGCAAAAACAAAAACGCAAGTACAACTCAAAAGCAGAGACTTCTGCACGCAAACCCCAGTGATCAATTGGATTGGGGTTTTTTGATATATATATATATATATATATATGTCATAAGTATAAAGTGGGCGGGCTACTCGTATATGTAAATATATTATATATACAGTTTACATTTATATAAGTATACACATAATAAAAATATGAAAAATCGCAACATCAAATTTCGCACATACCTTCAAAAATAATAGTGAAAAAAAAACGAAATACAAAAAGCACGCTGAATAAAGCTCCTCCTGCTTCTCCTTGCGGCCCAGTGGTCAATTGGATAATGTTTCTGGCTGGGCTTACATACATACATGTGTAGAATGAGGAAAGGGTATAAATAAGTGCCATACTCTTAATTAGATTTCATATATTGACTTTTTATATGAGTATTCGTCGTCGTCGTGGTTATCGTCGGGTTTTTCCATCTATTTAATGCTTTTGCTCCTTAGTGTGTGTTCCTTGGTTTAGTTAGATTAAATGACAACTAAAATGTTGCGCAGCTGGCAGCGCATTTTCATGGCCAAGCTCAAAATGCATCCCATGGCCAAGGGTATGTTGACCTATGCATTTATGTGGCCCACGGGCAGCCTCATCCAGCAGACGCTAGAGGGCCGCAATTTTAGTAAGTCCACAAGAGATCTCAGATAAATCGAATATTCAATATCCAATACCCAATTCCCATTTCCCTTCCCATCCAGACACATACGATTGGGCACGTGCTCTGCGCTTCAGTCTCTTTGGTGGCCTCTATGTGGCGCCCTGTCTCTATGGCTGGTTGCGTCTCAGCAGTGCCATGTGGCCGCAGACGAATCTGCGCGTTGGCCTGTTGAAGGTGAGTAATAGGTGACCTAGCTCGAAGATGGGCCAATTCCTTATCTAAATATTGCAGGCCTTAACGGAGCAAGTATCTTACGGCCCCTTTGCCTGCGTTAGCTTCTTTATGGGCATGAGCTTGTTGGAGCTGAAGACCTTTGAGCAGGCCATTGCCGAGACTAAGGCGAAGGCCCCTCCCACATACAAGGTTTGCACTACGAGGGCGTGGCTGAAGGTGGTCTCTATCTAATTTGGCTTCATCCTTGACAGGTGGGCCTCTGCGTTTGGCCCGTTTTACAGACAATCAACTTTTCGCTAGTGCCGGAGCACCATCGCGTTGTCTTCGTCAGCATTTGCAGCCTCATGTGGACTATATTTTTGGCATATATGAAAACGCGAGTAGCCCAGTCACGAGCAGGTCTAGAAGAACAACCCTGAAAAGTAACTGCTACAGCTGCCAGTGATCAAGCTGCTAACATAGCAGCTTTTTATATATAGAGGAGGAGACGCAGGTTGACTCAGCAAGAGATGAAGATGAAGCTATCGAGTTGGCAGCAGCAGCAGCTGTCAGAGGAGAAAGAGGAGGCAGGAGCGGCACTCCCTTGTTTTTGTATAGGAGCAAAAGCACAAAAGTCACAGCTGCTGGATACCAATTCTGAAATGACCTTGTTTTTGTATGTATGCATGCATGAGTAGAACTAGACTGTGCTTGCCATTGAAGCAGCTACTGGGAGCACACTATGGACAGTTCTTGCTGTTGATGTAGACCAATTCATAGCTTCGCTCTTCTATTCTATATAAAACTGTTTTTCATTTAGGACAAATTGCTGTTTAGGTAAATAAAATGCATTTAAGTACAAACGTGTTAATTGTGGAGTGGAGGTGGTTTACGTGCCACAACCAGATCGCCAATCCAGAGCCGTGAATGATGTGGATCATGACAGCCCACTGTCTCTCTTATCCAATCCACATAGGCAGAAACTTCGGTGAAGACGCCCGGATAGGGTGGACGTGTGCAGGGCTTCACACTCCACGAAACGATGCCAATTTGGGTATCCAAGGCAGGCAATAGTAGCGGGCCACCTGAATCGCCGCTGCATTGTCCCTTCCCGCCCTCGGGCAGGCCAGCGCAGAGCTGGCTACGGTGTAGTGTCGTTTCATGACGTCGACTGCACTCCTCGTCGCTGAACACTTGCAACTGCGCCTTCTGCAGCTTCAATTGCAGCGCGCCTCCAGTCTGCAAAATGCATAGTTAATGGTCAATGAATAATGTTAATGCTAATGCTTAATACGAACTGCATTCAATCCCCAGCCAGCGAGTATGGCGCTGCTATTCGCTTCGACTTGCTGCAATGGCTCGGGCAATCGCACTGGCTGCACACTGCGGCTATAGAGAATTGGCACCTTCAGCTGGAGCAGCGCTATGTCATGAATGTACTTGTCCTGTGGCTCGTAGCCAGGATGCACATGTATGGCTGTTATCCAAGCCAGCTGGCTGGCATTGCGGTCGATTTGATTACTGCCATATTGCACATTCAGCTGCTCCGGCTTGGAGCCACGCACACAATGCGCCGCTGTCAGTACCCAGCGGGAGTTCAACAATGTTGCTCCACACGAGTGTGCGCCCGTCTTGGCACGACGCAGTGATAGCTGAAGAAAAGAGAGAGTGGAATTTAAAGATTCATTTGATCGTTCATAGGCTTTGCTTACCGCATAGGGGAACTCGCCTTGGTCAGCTAAGGTGCCATTCACTATCTTGCCATCCTGTTGATCTTCTTGTGCTGTGGCCTCAGCTCCAGCCACTCCTTTCTCTCCTGCTACTTCTGGTGCATTATATGCCTCTCTTGGTTTGCTGTACTCATTTATTTCATTGGAAAACTTTCCTTGATGCGCATCGTCTGCTTTCAGTCTTAGTTCTACTCCTTCTGCTTCGCTGGTGACTCGCAAACCAATCCCAATTAGAAGCACTGTACACCAAAAGCGTGACATGTTGTTTGTTTCGAATTTGGCTGGCAGCTATTGCATTTATTTAAGCCCTCACATAGCAGGCTTTTTACATTAAAAACAACCCACATACTAGTAGGTCAGTTGGCCTTTGGGTTTCTGCAAACTGAAAACGGGAATTGATTAGCATGCATTTACATTAATTACACACTCACACACACAGATTGAGAGATGGCTTCTACAGTGGTGTGGCAACAGCTGAAGAGCTTCATCGTTAGATATCCCATTGCGCGTGGTATGATATCGTATAGCCTGATTTGGCCCACGGGCAGCCTGATACAGCAGACATTTGAAGGCAAGAGCTGGGGTGAGTTGCACACAAGTGCTTAATGTATGTATATAGATCTACAATAGATGCGTTGTCGTTACAGGCAGCTACGATTGGTGGCGCGTCTTTCGCTTTAGCATGTATGGCGGATTGTTTGTGGCGCCCACGCTCTATGGCTGGGTGAAGGTAACTGTTTTCTGCTATAGATTCCCTTGTACATCGACGTCTTCCTACAGATCTCCAGTGCTATGTGGCCACACACATCTCTGCGCTATGGCGTTATTAAGGCTGCCGTGGAGACCATTTCGTACACACCTGCCGCAATGACCTGCTTCTATTTCATTATGAGTTTGCTGGAGTCAAAAACGGTGCAGGAAGCTGTGGCCGAGGTTGGCAAGAAATTTCTGCCCACCTACAAGGTACACGCATACAAAGTTCAATATAGCTTATCATCTTAAATATCTATACCTATATTTATTTAAACTAAACAGGTTGCTTTGGCAGTTTGGCCATTGGTAGCCACCATCAACTTTTCTTTGATACCTGAACGCAATCGTGTGCCTTTTATTAGTGTGTGTAGCTTATGCTGGACATGTTTTCTGGCTTATATGAAACATTTGGAGCACCATGAGGTGGATCAAGTTATTTAATTATGTTGTATTTGTATAGTATTGTACATAGCTTTAATAAAACTAGGAAAGTTAAGCGACTGGTCCTTATTGATGTAAAGAAGGCAAAAGTGTGACCAGGTGTTTTGCAAAAACAAAAAACAACCAGAAATACCACTAAATATCGATATAATTAATTACCTCCACAGAGCATGATCTACAGGGTCAGCATCGTCAAGCAATTAACTATTATTCAAAAGTTTTTCACTCACACTTTACTCTGCCTTTCTAAACAACAATAATTCTGTAAAATACCACTACAGGCTTTCATATCGATATGGCAACTATTATCGTAAAATTTCTTGTAGGTAAACATCGCAGCAGATTAATCGATATTTTTGTCATCCCTAGCCCCACCTTGCAGTTGGGTGTGTGCAACGAATTAATTTGTTTTTCAGTTGTTTATAGTGCGTTAAGCTAGTTATTTTTTTATATTGTAAATAAAGTGCCTTCACAATGCGTAATTTGGGCAAACAGCAGTCGCAGGACACCACCGACACGAGTGTGGAGAAGGGCGACTATCCGCGTGCGACAAGTGAGTGACGCAGCCAACGTTTGTTGTTTATAGTTGAGTAAATAACTGATGTGCTCTTGTTTGTGTGTGTGTGTGTAGATGGAGTCGTATTTGGGGCAATTATTACCTTTGCCAGCTTTTTTGTATTGATGATGTCCTTCTGCTCACCCTACTGGATCGAATCGTACGAGGAGACGCGCAGCAGCTTCAAAAACATGGGACTCTGGCAATACTGCTTCAAGAACTTCGTCTATCCGAACTACCAATTCCCCAAGCAATTCACGGGCTGCCATTTGATCTTCTCACATGTAAGCATGCACGCATAACTTCACTTAACCGAATGTGTTGAGTGTACTAAATGTTGACATTCTAATTGTTAATCCTTTAATCACATAATATTACTAAATGTTGCTGTATATTGCACTAAGATCTGTAATAGCAAGATAGTACTAAAGTTCTAAAAGCAGAGCTTGCTCATATAGCTTCACAGTACTAAATGTGTTGGGTGTACTAAATGTTGACTCTAAACCTATAATATTAGTAAAAACAGCTTTAAACTGATATAAATGCTATAGCAAAAGCTATTATTGATCACATATTAGTACTAAATGTGATAAATCTACTAAATGTTGCTTTATATTTATATTAGAATGCCTACTAGTACTAAATTTACTAATTGTGGTTCTCTATATTGCCCTAGGATTATTATGTGATACGGGAATATCTGCTGCCTGGCTGGCTGATGGCCGTGCAGGGCTTTGTAACGATGTCATTTATCATAGTCTTCGCTGTACTGACGCTGCTATCGCTCACCATCATTCGACTGCCTTTGAAGCCTGTGCTGCAGTACGAATGGCTGCTCGTGCGCATGTCCTACATAGGCACAGCCGTCTCCTGTAAGTAGATCGTGTTTCCATACATACATATAGCTAATCAGTATGCTTAACCTCTGCCAATTGTAGCGCTGTTCATGTTCTTGGCCGTTTGCATCTTTGGCGGCTGTGCTTATCGACGTGATTGGCTGATGTATCCGAAATTTAATGTGCTTGGCTGGTCGTACGCTCTGGCCGTGGTCACCTTTATGCTATTGGGTCTGGCTGCTCTCATACTACAGCGCGAAGCTCGTCAGGCCTACGAGGCACGAGGCGAACAAAAGAATCTGGTGATGCAAATGGAAATGCAGGAGCCCGGCTATCAGCCACCGCGTCATCATCATAGCCAGTCGCGCAGCCTGCAGGGCTACATATAGTTAGCAACTATAGACAGAAGCGTTATATATTCAACTTAACACTCAACTCGACTTCGATTCAATTCCATTTACAAGCCGTCCAAGCAGAACCTTTGCTGCAAACTGAATCTCTTCTTTTTTTATTTTAAACTAAGTGCCTTTTGGAATTTGTAGTGCAAATTTTGTTTAAATATTGTAGACTTAGCTATATCTGCTATATGTCAGTCTAACAACCGTCCCTATATATATCTATATATATATATACATATTGTAAATCTGTCCAATTTGTCTATCAAATCAAAACTCGAATTCATACAGTTTATGCATTTATCTTTATTTACATTGATTGTATCTATAGATCTGCATGTAACTTGTATCGATTATATATCTATATATATTTATATATATATATATATTCTCGATTTAAACATATCTATTTATACACACATATCCAAACATTTACTGTAAGTGCAAACAAAGTTTTACAACAAATACAATTCACAAAAACAATTGCAATTTTTATCGGTCTTACTGACTCTTCATAGTTCTATTTGATATTTGAGTTGATTTTTGATATATATAGTTGGTATATGAGTGTGTCATAAAACCATATTCTCCCTCTCGCTCTATCTGTTTTCCTTATCTGACCTCTGTCGTAATATTACTGATAGTAAAAAAACAATTGCCAATTGGAACTCTCGAACAACTCGATGCCTCCGTCCATGCCCATCGCGTTTTCAGTTTAAGCTACGCGTTGACTAAATTCGGTTGTGACACTAACAATAACAAACGAACGAACTTAACTTCTTTTCTTTGTTAACTACTATTTTTTTTTTTTCGTTTTGTTTTGTTCTTATTGTTTCCTATGTTGATCTGAACGTTATAATGCGTGGACTGCTTTATCTCTGCTGTTGGCTAGTTGTTTCTGGGGAAATTTGTAAGATAAACAGTTCCAAGAATCAAATCTATACACACGCACACACATGTGTACATCTATAAATTATATATTACTAAATGAGTGTCAGACTTGGGAGTCGTCATAGCTAGAGGCGCTCTTTTCGTAACGCAATCGCTTGGATATGTCATCTCTTTTCTCTCTCGCTCTCGCTTTCTCCCTTTCTCTTTCTCTGGTCACTCTCACTTTCACTCTCTACCTCCTACACTCGCTCTCTTTCTTGGTCTAACAATAGTTGTTTATTTATTCTCTTTCGCTCTATCTCTATCATTCTCCAACAACACTTTCTCATATTTCTTTCTGCTTGTCTCCATGCTCTCTCTTTCATTCCTTTTCTCTCTCTGTCTCCCTCTAAGCCTATTTTCAGACAATAGATTAGATATGAATATTCACCCATCTTTCTTTTCTCTCTTCTCCTTTTCGCAGACTCTCCGCGCTTATCCATCTTTCTCGCCTCTCTCTTCCCATTCTCCATCTCCTCCTCCTCCTCTCGCTTACTCTCTCTCCTTATTGCATTTGCCTATATCTATGATGATTCAGTCATTGTTTTCTAGGGACTTTTCATGCAATCAGTGGAGTATTTTGAGAACCGTTATCTATCTCTCTCACTCTACTGACTTTATGTAGCCTTTGTATTAGAGAGATCTGCGTAAAGAAGAGAGAGAACGTATAAAGGCCTATATCATGTCTCAGGTCGAGTCTCTCCCCAGCTCTATAGAAGGGCAAAAAAAGAGCATAGAGAAATCCCATTATCCAGCTGGCCTACAGATTATCCAGCAACCTACTCCTCAGTTTCTGGCGTGGCCCCTAGTGACAACAGTAGATATATTGAATACGATAGATGATAGACAGCCCTATCTACGGAGATATCTGCTCAGTCTTCAAGAGTATTCCGACGTCGTCGTAGCGTAGATAAGTGCATGCCTTGATTGTTAATCATCGGCTGTGTCTTGTCTTGCTGCTGTGACAGAGCGGAAATTGACGTAAAGAAAAAAACTAACAAGCGTAATAGATACGGCGGCAAGGCCAAAGGCAGCGAAACTTTGCAAGACGGCGGGTTTTTGATTACATGACTCGACAAGTGCAATAGGAACGACACTCGCTGCCCCTCCCTCCCTCCCTCTATCTTACACACTCTTGCAACTAATTCACTAATCTCTTTTACAGATGCTCAGCTGCCCGAATCGCGCATCATCAATGGAACTGTGGCCAGCGTCTCAGACACGAAGCATCTCGTTTCCATCAGGCTAAAGAAGAACGATCGCAACTTTGGCAGCGGACACATCTGTGGTGGCTCCTTGATAGGACCCAACAAGGTCCTAACTGCCGCCCACTGTTTGTTCAAGTGAGTAGTATAGAGAGAGAGAGAGAGAGAGAGAAATAGGGAGAGAGAGAGATATATATAGAGAGAGAGAGAGAGAGAGAGAGGGAGAGAGAGACAGAGAGAGAGAGAGAGAGACAGAGAGAGAGAGAGAGAGAGAGAGCGAAAGCGAGAGCGAGCGAGGTCTCATAATATCCACTCGTCTTCCTTATTCGCTTTTCCGCATATATAAAGTAGAAGCCTTTGGGAAATGAACGAAAATCCTCTGGTATATGTAGATCACTAATGCGCTTTATATACTTAAGCCCAGTATAAATTATATAGAGTAAAACCCTGATGGATAACCATTACCTCCAAGCGTCTTATCCGCATATGCATCTAGACATCGAAAGCCACCTGAAAAGCGTAGGGAGGAGTAGACCTTGTGGACGACCTGCACATATATAACCTCCTCTGTCAACCTTCTAATTACATTTCCCGCTCCGGCTTACCTTATCCGCAGCACCTCGAAGAAGCGCTATCGAAAGGCAAAGGAATTCGTTGTCGTGATGGGCACTCTCAATCGCTATGAGCGCAACTCTGGTACAATTGTATCCGATGTCAGCTCCATTGCCTACATGAACACCTTCACCACGGATAGCATGCGTGACGATGTGGGCGTCATGTTCCTGCGCACTGGCCTGCCCGTTAACAGCACCCATCCGACTGTGGCGCCCATACAACTAGCCACAGAGCCAACGCCTTCAGGCGTTACCTGCCAAGTCTCTGGATGGGGACGCACTGAGCAGGTGAGCTTAGGATATGTATACATCTTATTCATCTTATCCAGCACTTATCCAGCTATTCTACAGCTTATCCCATAGCTCTCTAACTTACCACCCATTATTGCCCATCTTATTAAGGTACTCTTATGGCTTATCCATTGATTTCACTATTCCATTGATCAGCCACGGCTAATCCCAACAATTTATCCATCTTTTTTAATCCCATTGCAGAATACGCTGTCGAATGTGCTGCTCACTGCCAATGTAACCACGGTTCGCCATGCAACCTGCGCCACAATCTATTCGGGCAGCCTGCTTCCAGGCATGCTCTGCGCTGGGCGGCTGCGAGGTGGGACGGACTCGTGCCAAGGCGACTCCGGCGGACCCCTGGTCTATGAGGGCCGTGTCATTGGCGTAGTCTCTTGGGGCTACGGCTGTGCTGAGCCGGGTCTGCCTGGCGTCTATGCGGACGTTCAGTATTACCGTCAATGGATCGAGGAGCGCAACGGCAGCTCCGCTCTGACAGCGCCAAGCCTTAAGCATTTGCTTGCATTGTCGCTCGGCTGTGCCGTTTGGCTGTGGTCAAAAAGAAAATAAAATATGTTCTAGGAGTAATTCGACTAGTTCATGGGTTTACATTAGCTTTAAGACGTCTAAATGCGTTCCGAATTTTCGGATGATATATAGTCGGATATCCGGATAACAGTTGCGAAGAGATATCCGAATAGATGGATGGCTGCCCTACAATTGTGGATACCTATTACCTCACCCAACTGGCTGATGTAGATTGCTTTCCGGATAATCGAAAATCCCGACTAACAGTTATTCAGACGCTTGGCCGACAATGTCTAACCATTTCTAACGGGGACTTTTAGATTAGCTAGAAATTGCAGAGGTTTTAATCAACAAGCAACATTTATTTACAGTCAACACACAGATAAACGAGTTAACGGAATAAAGTTTTTAATAGGTACGGTCAGGATAACCGGATGCCCTGTTTAGTTGGTTTTCTGGATAGCCGGATGGTACTTCCAGCAATTGCTTCTTTCTAGCTCCGTCTACCAATTAGGGAAAAGTAAACGGATCCATTTAGAAACTTCGAATTATTATCCGGCAGCCCGGACAGCCTTAGCAGTTGCAGTTGCGATTGCGTCGAGGGGTATTCCCATTGGGTTGATGCAGCCTAACCACATCCGGGCCGTAGGCGATGTTGGGCAGTCTCCGGGACTGGGCCATCAGCAAGGTGAAATCACGATTGCAGACAGCATTCTCTATCCGCTCCATAACACGGCCAACGAGCAGCTCCACAGCTTGCTGGATGTTGGCCCCAGTGCAGGCGCTCGTCTCGATATAGGGCAGACGATAACGTTGAGCCAGAGCGGCGACCTGCTCCCGGCTAACGACGCGCAACTGCAGCAAGTCACATTTGTTGCCACAGAGCACTACGTCCGGGTCTTCTGTGTAGGCGTGCATGCGCAGCTGTTCCAGCCAGTTGGTGATCTCCAGAAAGGATTTCTGGCTGGTCAGATCGAAGATGAGCAGAAAGCCCATCGCATCCCGATAGAATGCCGTTGTCAGTGAACGGAAGCGCTCCTGTCCGGCCGTATCCCAAATCTGCAAATGGATGCGATGTCGTCTGCCACGCGAGCTGTAAACCTTTGAGAGAGAACAAATAGATAGGAGATTCGATTGGGAGGGGGGTAAGAGTGAGGCAAAGGCGCTCTCTCACCAGCCGCTTCTCGCGAAAGTCGATGCCAACGGTCGATATGAATTGCGTGTGGAATCTTCCGTCTGTGTATTGGTAGAGCAGGCAGGTCTTGCCCACGCCGGAGTCACCGAGAACCAGGAACTTGAGCAAGTAGTCGTAGTCAATGTTGGCGGTCGTCATTCTGCCAACAGCTGTCCTTCACCATTCCAGCATCCTGTTAATAAGAGCGAAATGGGAAAACCCTGCTGTTACAAGAACAGTTTCCATGGAGTCTGTTCTAGTATTTACTGGACTGGTTCTATGAGATAGAAGGAGGGAAAGGTAGACAGGGTGACAGAGGGAAAGAGAGAATGCCAGATAGAGAGGGATATGCAGAGCCAGAGAAAGGGAGAGAGAGAGGCAGATGAAGGAAAGAAAGATGAAAGAAAGAAAAATAGAGGGAGCAAAAGATAGAGAGAAATAGAGATGACCTACTCTTTACCTGTCGGATAAATCTTTGCTAGAGCAATAAGGAACGAGAAGAGCAAAGAGAAAGAAAACTGATGTCCACAGGAGCGTGAAACGCAGAGGTTATCCCAGCTGTCCTTTAGGCTATTTCCTCTTAACGAAAGGAAACGCCAAAATGGTTGCTGCTACAACAAAAAATAAATAAAATGAATAGTTGGAGCCGGATAAGACTTTCAGTGAGAGAAGGAGAAAGAGAATGCAAGTTTCAGGAACTGCTGTCCTTCAAGGCAGGTAGCGGTCAAGCTGCGAGGACAGACATGACTGAGAGCAGAAATTTCGGATAAAGAAGAAAAGGGTGGAGCAGAGAGAAGGAGAAAGAAGCTGTTGGCAAAGGGAGAAAGTAAGGAGAGAGCAGGGTCAGCACGAAGGCAGAACGGAAAGTGACCCAGCGCACGCTGCCGTCAAATATTTCCCAAAGAACAAGGCAGAGAAGGACCAAGAAGGAGGGAACAGCAGACAGAGGTAGACAGTTGGGAAGCTGCTGTCAAATATTTGCAAACTCATTAAATCTAGATTTATTGATTTTCTGTCTGTAGCGCCCGAAGCCCCGGCTTATGAAGTCTATATTCAAATGTAGATTGAATATGCCTATGGAAATATGTTCTCTAGCTGTATGTGTGTGTGTGTGCGAGTGTGC
This sequence comes from Drosophila eohydei, assembly GCA_035045825.1. Taxonomy (NCBI): domain Eukaryota; kingdom Metazoa; phylum Arthropoda; class Insecta; order Diptera; family Drosophilidae; genus Drosophila; species Drosophila eohydei. The sequence continues at coordinate 568,279 of JAWNOT010000096.1, forward strand.
GTGTGTGTCTGTTGGTCTTGTGTCGAAGGTGCTTTCGGCAGCTGGGGGTGGTGGGAGGAGATTGAGGCTACGCTTTGGCACGCACAAAAGTTAATTCAAAAATTTCAAAGCAAAAGGTATTTCCGAATATTGAATGCCCTGTCATAATGAGGGAGTGGCAGACATGCCCAGACGTTCAATGTAAAGCGGCTTATGTTGGATCGCGTGGACTGCAGATGAAGCTGGAAGCTTAGCGTGACTCAAAAATAGCAACATTAGAGAAAGAGGGAGGGAGCCAGAGATAGAAAAGGCGGGGAAGTAGCAAATGTTTCTAAAGGCAAGTGAGAGACAAAGGGACGGGTTTTCCTTTCTAGCAATTCGAAAGGAGAGGCAGAGGGAGAGGAAAGCGGGCAGCGAGAGGAACAGACAAGGCGAAGGAGGGATGAAAAGCAGAGGAAAGAGGAGCTGGGAATGCTGAGCTCTGCGAGACAAAAAGCGGGAGATGTGTAGAGAGAAGGGGAGAAAGAAAGTCGCAAGGAACGAGTGCTTTGAGGCGTGGTGTTGGCTTTTTAGGCAATATTAAATGCTAAGGAGAGAGGGACAAAGCCGGAAAGCGACGAAACCTCTTACTGCGCTCCTTATTTTTCTAATACAATAAGCAAATGCAGCTTATTAAATAAAATTATGTTTTTCCCAGGCAACTAATTAGCAAAGAGCTTTGTGTGATTGCAGCAGCAGCAGGGACATAGGGAGAGGGAGAGAGATGGGTAGAGGGAAATTAAATGTACATATGAGTTCGAAACTACAGTGGACGCTCGGCTAAGATAAACAGCTAGCCAAAAGCTTAGCTGCTTAGTTTGTTTTAGTTAAAATTTTGATAACTATTAAAAACTAAACTAATTTTACTCTGACTTAAATATGGAAAATAAAAGTCAAAACTAATATCAAGCTTCACTAAACACAACATCTTGCGGGCATCTGCTACATACTCAAGAAAATTAAGAAAATATGAAAAATAAAATTAGTAAAAATAAAACTTTATATAAAAAAAAAAAAAATAATAATTATAATTCAATTCAATATTAAATTTTAACACAATTTTGGCGAAAAAACTTAGCACAGTTTTTGGCGCTTATTTCTTGGTAGTTCGTAACACTCTTACTCAAGATGTAATTGTGTTGATTGCCCGCTAAGTAGCTTTCACTGTAGGAAGGCGTTAGCATACACGCACACATACATACATGTAGATACATAAGTAGATGGAATACATGTGAGCTGCATGAGAGTGCCCGCAATTAAATAGCCAGTGTATGTGTGTGGTTGTGTGTTATTGTGGGCATCTGATTTGCTGTGTGGCTACTTGTTGCAATTGTTGTTGGCATTGAATGCGAGGACGCTCGAGCAGCTTTACACGTGTAACTGAATATGTGTAAGTGTAGCTGTGTAGCTGTATGCATGTGTGCGTGTGCCTGTGTGCGTTTGTGTTCGTATAAAAATAAGACACAGCTAATTGTGTTCTGTGCGTGAAGGAGGCACAGGAAGCAGAACTTACCTGGACTACGCATTGTAAATTTAAGAATTAGGCATTTACTTCAATTGTGTAAATGCATTTCCGTTATGATATGTTGGTTGGCGCGTAAATTCAAATGATTGTTTCGTTAATATCCGAAAGATAAGCAAAAAAGTTACACTGTTTCAATTGATATGTGAATGAGCTACTGTGGCTAACAGTTATTTTTAGCACGTGCGCGATTTGTTTACAGTGCTGAGATACAGCATCTACAGCATCACAGACAGGACTAATGGAATGCGGTGCGTGGACAAACGCAAACTGTTTGGACCAAAAAAAAGCTTCAAAGCTGTGCGCGGCAGCCATGCCCAGAGATGTGCGCATAGAAAGCGTTCGATATTATCGATATTAACGATTACACTATTATTGTAGGAAACGCGGCGGCAGCAATGCCTGAAATGTATATCAAATTAATCGCATGCAATACGCTACTTAGCTATCGGCCAGTCAATTGCTCAACAATCGATTGATTTTGTACTGAGCTCCTTTTGAATTTTCGAAACATAAGCATCTGCTGGCCGCCCAAATATCGATAGGCCGCACAAGGGCGCACATTTTACATTTTTTTAATTTATGAGTATGAGCAACAGCGGCTGCTAATTTATTTTAATTCCTTTATTTTAATGATATTTGATGTTTAATTAACAATGTTTTTATATTTTTATTTTTCTTTTAAGAAAAAAACACTTAGTTTTTAAGATCCATGCTGTAAATATTAAATTTTGTTTTGCTTTCTTTCATTTCATTTAATTTGTTTTCCATAGCAGATTTTTTTTTGTTATTTTGCAGCTAAATTGGATTTTTTCTCATTTCATTTTTAATTAATTTTTTTAGGTTGTGATTCTCTTAGTTTTTTTTTCTACAGCTGACATCAAGTACATTTTTGCTCATGATTTTGCTTATATGCGTTTATTTTACTTTTCTTTTTTGACTGTATTTCTAGGTTAAACATTTAATACGAAATCATGTCTATGAAAATACAGCATTCATAAATATATATATATATATATATATATATATATATATATATATATATATATATATATATATAATTTTATATATAAATCTATATACCCTTTTTAATGCTTTGCAAATGTGAAACAAAAAAGTGAAATTGAAGTCGAAGCTTTGTTTTTTGTTTCGTTTTTATATAGTACATGTTTTAGACAATACAAATACAGATGTTTTGCATATATTAAAAAAAAGTTTCATTTTAGGAAAAATTAAAAGTAATTTACATTTTGAATAGAAATATGCTAAAAACCCATAAACTGCATTAACAATGTGTATATATATGTGTGTGACTGGATGTGTGGGTATTTTTTTCTTAATTCATCAATATTAATACAAATTGATTGAATGTTCTTTCCTTTTCCAGCTTATGCACAAGCTTGTAGCCAATAGAAACAAGCGCATGTGTATGTATGTGTGTGTGTGTGTAGGCAAACCGAAGCGTTTGCTTGTGTTAGTTACAGAAGTGGTTTCTGCCTAGTTTTTCTCTTATAGGAATTTTGCAACAGCACAAATACATTTGTATTATTTATTCTTATTATTTTTTTATTATGTTTATTACAGTTAATTTGTATGTATGTACTTTTGTTTTTTTACTTGACAAATGAACCGTTAGCAAATCCAAAATGACTTTAAAAGTAAATGCAAGTGCAATAAAACAATAAAATAAATTTTAAATATAACTTTTACACCGGCAGATAGAAAAACAAATGCCTTTTCCCTTTCCTTTCCACAAAAAAAAACCATTTATAAGTGGGCGTGCGTGCGTGCGTGTGTGTGTGTGTGTGTGTGTATATAAATATATGTATCATGTTTGTGTGTGTGCTGAGGCCATGCAGTGAATATTGGTGTAAGCAGCAACAACGCACGCGCAACCCGCAATCAACAGAACTGAATTACAGAGTGTGAGTTGAATATAACAATAAGAGAGTGAGAGAGAGAGAGAGAGAGCGAGACGGCATGCTAAATACTGCATGCATATGATCGACTTGCTGCTAGCTGTTTGCCGCGTGAACGGCAGAGAGAGACAGATTGTTGATGAATGAGTGTATTGTAACGTCTCTTAACGGTTCGCGACAGGATTTGTTATTTTTTTTGTTTTGTTGTTGCTATTGCTTTTTTTTACTTTTGCGATGCAATTTGCATTTTTGCTTACGGTTATTTTTTTTACTTTAACAATTACGTTATCTAAACACGTATCCTTTATGTGTATTTGTGTGTATGTGTGTGTATATATGTTTACATAATTTTGGTAGTTTCCGATGGCCAAAACAAATTACAAATGTATTTCTTGCTCATTTGAATTTATATTGTGGGATTTGTTGTTGTTGCAGTAAGAACATAGTATAACAGAATATTATTTTCAAGTTCAAATGAGCAAATATATGAACCAATGATTGAAGTTTTAGAGAATTACCACAAATGTTTGTTTTTGCTTTTTTCATTCTGTGGCTGTTGCGGCTGCTGTTGTGTTCGTTGTTAATGTTGTTTTTGTTGTTGCTATTGTTGTTATGGCATTTAGAGCAAAAACTTGCCCAGCAACAGACCCAAAAAGGCGGCAGCAATTGCAATGGCTATATAAAAGATCGGAATCTGTTTCTCAGCCAGAACTGGAGCATAGGGCTCATTGATTTGCTTGGCGGCCGGAGAGCTCCGATAGCGTGTGACTTGATCCTGTATTAAAAAGAGTAGACATATATATAAATAAATATACATAAATATATATATATATATATATATATATATATATATATATATATATATATATATATATATATATATATATATATATATATATATATATATATATATATATAATATAAAAGGCCTTTGCTTACCTTCAAATGTAGATTCTCTTTTCGCAGTTCAGCGTTAATGTCGCGTATCTCCTTAAGCTCATCCGTCAGGGCTGCGGCATATTCCGCATCGGAGAATTTCGATGACTAAACAGATTAAGGTGAATTAATCGATAGGTCTTAAATAGTTCACACACACACAAACAGACATACCATTACAGTGGACGCCACAGTTGCATCGCTCTTCAGCGCCTCGCCAGAGCTGAGAGATGCCGGCGCATTGCTGCCCCCACTGCCGCCGGCACTGGCAGAACCGGCACCGCCTACGCCGCCGCTGCCACTATTATTCTCTGGATTCGCCTCCATGGGCGGCATTTCGAATACACACTTAAGTTTGGCATCGATAAGCTGATCCGGTTCCAGTTCCTTCCACTGAAATCGCAATTAGAATGCAAATGAAAGAGAGATACAACTGAAAGGGAGTCCCATCTGCTTACCAACTTGTTTAAATCAGTCAAATCGGCATCGGGCGGTGCCAGCACACTTTGAACCATAAACTTGTGCTTGTTCTTTTCCTGCTGATCGTACATGAAGGGCTGCAAGCAAACTACAGCCAAAACCAAAAAGAAAAACGAGATAAGAAAATCATGCTTATTTTAAGACGCATCACTTTACTTACTTTCCACCTGCGTCGTGCGATAAGACGGAATCTTTCCAATATTTGGACGCACACAGTAGCGCTTCGGAGCGGTGGTCTTGATTTTGAAGACCAGTGTCCTGACCGATTTGTTTCTCAAGGTCATGATTGTCACCACTGGTCGATTGAATGGACCTGCAAGATTGATAAAAAAAATAAATATTTTAGTATGTATGTATGTATAGTTGTCAACAATGTCTTTAGTTTCACTTGACAACAATTATTATTTATTATTATTTATACAAAAAAGTGCGATGCACACCCACTGTCAATAGAATTGGACTTCATTTTGAAATAAGACTCCGTTGTAGCTCGCTGTTGTATTATTTCTCTATCGGTTTCCCTGTCCTGAATTTAATATCATGTTTAAAATTTCCTAACAACTTGTTTGGATTTCGCTTTAAGTCAGATCCCGTTTGCTTAGTATCTTTACTCTTTCGAGCTCCCCCTTGCCCTAAATATCCTTATTAAATTTCCCTAACATGAAATCGCATAAATGCATAAGCGTTGTCCTATTGCGTCATTCCAATTGGGTATATTAGCTATGTGCGAAAGCTGTTTTTGTGTACTTAAAATATTTGATGATTTCGTAAGCTGTTTGGCTTCATGCTTGTGCAAGTGAGCTATGGCTGGGTTTTCGTTTTTTAAATAATCAAAGTATATAATGTTTAGCAGTATATAGACAGAGTCCGATGATTTACTTGTCAATATAGAATATTCGCACCTAACCTCATCAAGCATATGCATATTTCTTTTTATAGGGTATTCTAATGTTTGTGCACTTTAGGGCCATCATTTTCATTTTCTCATGTCAAATTAATTGAATTAAAAGCAAACAACACACACGCATACACACGCGACATGCAGCACACGCACGTAGCAAAGCAAAGCAACAAAACTTTTTTGGTGATTCTGATTTGGTTCTATTTTGAAGGGAAATTCATTCAATAAGACAAACGTATGAGTGTTATATAGGCCACGTATGTATAAATATACATATATACGGATGTTTGTGTGTGGACAGTCTGTCACCGATGATCGTTGGGGAAATAGTTAACGGCAGGCGACACATGTATGCATGTGCTTATGTATATATGCGTGCTTATATACATATATATGTAATATGCGCGAACACATGTTCAGACATGTGCACAGTGGGAAAAAACGAACTACGTGGTCAGCATAAAAGCCAAGTGTCCATCTTATATAGCTTTTTCTGCATGACGGTCCACTGTGCGCGCAACACAAATCAAAGTGTGCTGTCATATGCATTGTTGTTGTTGCCATTTGGCCAAAATTCAAAAAGTAAAAGAAAAACAAAAATGGCTCATGAAAAGCTGTTGGGTATAAAAATAAAATTTAAGCCAAAAGACAGACTGACTAAGGCAACGGCAAAGGTTTCAAGGGAGAGAAAGAGCGCGAGCGAACGCAGAGAGAGCAAGAGTGGCGGCGTTTCCAAAACGAAATAGACGCCACGGCCGCTGCCGCTGCTGGCAGCAACATGCCAAAACAGCCGCACACACGTACCTTCGAAAATATGTCAAAAAAAAAACAAAAGTAGAATAAGAAAAAAAAAACTAATACAACAAAATTATTGATAAGGTGTGTAGAAAAAACACTGCAAAGTGAATAGGAGAGAGAGAAACAAGTCGGCAAAAGCGGCCCTGTGTCAATTGTGTATGTGTGTGTAGGTGAGTGCGTGTGAACTTTGCAGTTTGCTCATGCGACCGCCGCAATTGACCAGCGGCAATGTTTACAATACGCATTCAGCTTGCCCATCGCTGGCTAAAAAAAAGTGATCGATATGCCGCCACTCACACGAGAGTGGCCTTCTCTTTGTCAAGTCCAAAACAAAACAAATGCAAAATGCAAATGCATAAATGCAGTTAAACACGTACATATGTAGCTGCTACAGTTGCCGCTTCTTCTTCTAATACAAATTCACACAGGTAGACATACATATATATGTACATATAATATATTATATATATATATATTTATACATATATATATATATACATATACTTACCAACAAAGCGCAACTCATGCTCTGGCTCAATGGACAGCGGAGCTTCGAATTGTGCTGTTTTATTCATTTTTTGTGGTTGCTGTTGTGCTGCTGCTGATAATAACTATATAGTTGTTACCGATTCCTGTCCGTTCTCAAACTTGCTGCTGGTGCTGAAGCTTCCTGGCGAATAATAATGAAATAAATGCAATTACTTATGATTACATTTTTGTTCACTTACGTTTTCTGTGTCTCTCTCTCTCTCTGCGTGTCTGTGTGTGAGTGCTCCTTGCGCTATTTTGTTTCGGTTTATGGAAATACTTTATAAGATTCGAATTCGAATTTTAATTCGGATTCTTTTTTTTTTAGCTTAGCACACTAAAGATTTTTGACGCGACTCGACTCGACAAATTTTGCTTTCGATTTCGCTTGTTTTTTTTCTTCTTCACTGCGCTTCACGTCGTCGTCGCTCGTTCTTGCCTTCGTCGTTGCTTTGGTTGTGTTTGTGTGTGGCCACCAAAAATATCGGTAAATGTATGCGCAAAAAAAAATTAAATACACGAGGTTGCTGCGTGCGAAAAAACCGACGATCAACGTGTTGTTTGCAATTCACGCGAGCCGCTAAATATGCAACGTGTGTAAAACAAATGTTTGGCTTTCCTCACTGACTATGTTAATTCACGCACTTTTGCTTCCGTACTTTTCAGCAGCAAAATTTTCGTATGCAAAAAAATCCGTCACCGCCGTCATGCATGTACGTCAGACGCATGCGTCAGCTACATAGCGTACCAGACCAGCCGGCATTTCAAGTTGCCAGATCAGCGTAAAAATAGTACGTGCAACATTTTATTCGATATAAGTTTGCAGCGAATTTAAATTCTAAAGAGCAATTTGTTTTCCAATAGATTCATATAGAATATATCTTTATTGGCATATTTCTGTTTGTGTTTCCGTATTTATTGAATGCATTTTATGTTTACATAGGCCTAACGTATTTTTTGTTAATTCGTTGCAACCCTGTGTGCAGTTGGCAGTACGACGGCGAATTCAAGGAATAGCGTAAAGTCCCACACTGCATCCCTCTGCCAACAAGGCGACAACATATCAACGGCGAATTCAGGGGCGCCATCATTTGAATTATGTATTTATGTTCATCTATTATATATTTCTGTCTATATAATGTGTCTTATGTATATATATGTTTCATTCCAATTAAATGACTGGTTATCATAACAGCCCTTGTTGCGTAAGCGCGAATCCAATGGCGCCATAATTTAAATTCCTACTGACAATGTGTAAAAATGTGAAAAAATTAGGTGTAATTAATGATGCATAACATTTAGTGAGGTGTTAGGGCTAAAGTTTGGCTAACGTATTGAAGTATGAGTGATTTGCTCGTAATGCCATTTGGTCGAAGCAAAATTTTTAAATTCGGAATTGCGGCGAGCAAATTTTCGGGTTTACGAATGTTGGGTGTGCGTAAAATATGCTCAATTAGACGCGGATAATCGCTTGGTTTGGCATGATCAATCAGTTCACGATTGAGCACCTGCATATAGCACTTAAATATGAAACTATAGGCATGGTGGGCCTTTGACGAGCTCAATTTGTTCACATGTTCTGCAATGCTCTGCAAAACAGCTGCATCCAAATGATGACGAATCGAGCTACGCAGCAATTGGATTGATTCCACAGTCGATGACTGACTAAGCAGCTGCAAGAGTTGAGATTTAGTACATTGGATATAGTGTGCGCGCCCTAGCTTACTCTGGTATATTCGCTTACTGAACGCTTCTCATCCATCAACAGAAGCAGCTGCTCGTCCCGCCACAAATCTTTGTGCTTCACCTTTTGAGCAATCAGCGAGCGCAAACACCCACGCAACTCTACAGGGAATACAACAGTTAGGCAATTGAACATTTAGTTTGTCTACCTGTCACTCACCTGCATTGCCAGTTATAGATCTGGCCACATATTTTATATAGTACTTCATAGTTAGGTCCAGAGCTGCGATGCGCGTTAGATGAAAATGCTCCAACTTATCTCTTAGCTGATCCATGCTTAGGACTATCTGAGACACTAGCTGCCAGTTGCAGCTTCTATTATTGTTAAACGAATTGTGCATAATTATCTGTGCCTTGGCCAGCTGCAGCTGCTGGCGAGCGCGACATATATCCTTCGTGACATTCGAATGGCTCTTGCCACTTGTCTTCGCCTTGGACTGCATCAGTCGATTGAGCTGCGAACGCTTCGCCTTCAACTTATCCCTGGCGCCCTTTAGCAGCTGCTGTTCGACAGCATCCAGCTGCAGCAAGATGAGCAAAGTCTTCTCCATAGCCGCATAGTTTCGGGCCGTTGTATAAGTGGCCATGGCCGAGCTCAGGTCGGCTAAGAATCTCTCCTGACTCTGCTTGAAGGGCAGCTTCTGTTGCTGCAGCATCAGAGCCGGGAGTGGCATGCTGCCGCTCTGCAGCAGAATGGGCTGCTCATAGAGACGCAGCAGCAACTCCGACGAGGCTGTGGCATACCGCGAGTTGGAGCACGAGCACAACAGCTGCGCGTCGTTGAACAGACTCTGGACAGTCGCCTCTAGGTAATACATCGAGTGGGGCATACAACGCTTGATAATTCTTAAATATAGCGAAGCAAATCTGGAGTGCTTCATGGCCAGCTGGGCAAAGGCCAGCCAGGTCTCGTGTGGCTGCTCGAAGCACAGGTCTAGAAAAGTATTCATCGGGAAACTCTCGTTGCAGTAGCTCAACTGATTATAGAAATAGATTCGGCGTGCAACATATTGTGGCAACACAAACGAGAAACGTTCTAGCACCTGCAGTTGATCGCGCTTCTCCAGCAAGCTCAATTTTTGCTGGGCATTCTTGATGCTTTGATAGATAGGCAGCAGCACCGAGGTTATGAGTTCACCATATGGAGCATTCATATCCTCCTCCTCATCGTCATCCTCGTCTTCATCCTCATCTTCATCCTCATCTTCATCGTTATCACCTTCGCCTTGCTCCTCGGCATTCGCTAAGCTTGCATTGCTTACTGTATCTAGTTCCATTTCCTCATTCTCTGCTTCCAGCTTTTGCTTTGACTCATTTGTTTCGTCTTTCTGCTGCTGTTGCTCACGTGGCTGTGCAGAATCCACCTCCATGAGCTCCGGTGCCGGCTGCTTGGCAGATTGCTTCATCTGCTGCTGCTTCTGGTCAGCTTCATTCGGCTGCTCAGCGACATCGTCCATTTTCTCCTTCTTCGGCTCCGGCTCGGAGTTCTGTTCCTTCTCATGGTCTTCATCCTTCTTCTGCTTTTGCAGTTTCTCATTTGCTTTCGGAGCAGAGCTGACTTGGACTTCCTCCTCATGCTCTCGCTTTATCTGCACTGGAGACTCCTGTGCCTGCTCCATTTGCTCATCCTCCTCCTGCTTCTTGTCATCGTCTTCAGCTTTCTCCAGCTGCACCACTTGACCCAAATGCTCCAGCATTATTTCAAGATGTTTTGCATTCAGTAAACGTTTGTGCTTTGCCAAACTCTCAACACACTCAGCGTTGCCAAAGCAAATGGACCTCGATAGCAGCTCGTCGAGCGCCTTAGCCAGCTGCTCATCATCCACTTTACCCGATTCGCCGTCCAACAAGCTGAGCAGCTCACCCAGACTCAAGGCAGCCAAGCACTGCTCGAAGCTCTGGGCGCCATCTATAAAGTTTGTTAGCTGCGAATTGAGCGAGTGATTGAAGAGCAATTCTTGCTCCTGTTGCCCAGCAGCCAGCAGTTGGGTTACCTTCAGGCACCTGTTGCACACCTGCGCCTGTATATGAAACAGCACCTGATCGGAGGGAAACTCCTGCCAGCTCATATAGGTATCCACGCTGATTTGCTGCAACAGCAATTGGACTACATCCATTAGTTTGTTGCCAAAGATTTGCAGCTGTTGCTGAGTGGTTGGCAGCAAATCATTGTCCGATTTTATGGGCGATGAATTCAGCTCATATATTGACATATAATTGGGTGGCTCGGGCAGCTTTTGCAGGCTGCTCAAGATATTGATTAAGACGTCGAGCAGCATGCACATTGCCTTACCCAAATAACGATTGCGTCGTCCGCTGCTGGGCAGAAAGCTACGCAGACGCTCCTCGTTGAATAGCAAGTGGCGTTGCAGTAGTGCCAAAGAGTTATCGATGATCGGCATCGAGTATCGATAGCAGATTGCATTAGTGACGGCATTCAGAGCACCACCAATATATGGCAATGCATCCATCTTGTTATCCACCTGATGATTCAAGACATTGTTTAAACAATCAAAATATTGAGCGGTCAGCCAGGTCGGAGCATAGGCTAAAAACTCGAAGAGGAACTCCTGGAGGCCACAGATCAACGCAACGCTCACAGTCACCAGCTGTGTCAACGGCTCCGGCAGCTGTTTGAGCAAATGCACAAACTGCGGATTCCATGCAGCCAACTCCATCTCCTTCTCCTTGTTGCTCATCGAGCTATTCAATAGCAAATACATTAATATGCCGCGCAGCTTATCTATATCGCCTGCTGCATTCACTTTGACCTGCTGCTTCTGCTCGGCGTTAATCGAGTGCTTCTCCTCTATAACTAGCTCATGCTCCAGTAGCACTTGCAGCACAATTTGTGCCACATTCTTAATTTGCTGCTCATTGCCTAAAATTGGCAAAAGGAAAATTTACAATTTGCAATAATTCAGTTGTTGAACAAAAACTTACCACTAACGTAATTGAAGCTGTTCAATGGCTTCACATTTGTATGATAGTTAGTTAGTCCAATGCGCAGTTGTTTGAACGCCTCGCAATTGTTTAAAGCGCGCAAATCTTGCATTTTCAAGCCGCTCTGCAATGCAAACGCCAAAACAATAATTGAAGAAAGTTCGCCGCACGCAAACAATACAAAAATAGTTACACAAATTAATGACGCACTTTACAAATTAATAACTAGTGTATGAAATCACAGCTGCCTACTTGGTTCGACACTTTCCATCAAAATGTAAAACAAATGCTTTCATGTAAAAAACATTAAAATTGCGCACGCATGGCAAACTCAGTTAAACAAAGTGGTACTGGTTTGGATACGGCGTTAGCTTAAACTGAATTCGCCGCAGGCAAAAAATGAAAAATAGGTTACACAAAGGCGATAATTTTTCAGTTTCTTAATCCAGCATGCTTGATTGCTGCTTGTATGAAATTAATTTCTATTTTACTTAAATGTTTTCTTATAATTAATTTCATAGAAAACAATGTCAGCTGCGCAATTCTGTTAAGTGGACGATTGTGACGTCATAATTGCATACATTCGAGCAGCAAACAGCTGTGCAGCTGGCTTGCGGTATGAGACTAGTTCCAATAAGAAAATTAATGTATTATTATACATATAAACTGGCATGTCATACAGTCTAATATTGTTTTCATACAAACAAAACCAGCTGCGCAATTACGTTTCTGCAGATTTTTGACGTCATCAGCTCGCCAAAATTTTGTATTCGATACATTTAAGCGGCAAACAGCTGAGCTGTAGGTGGCGGTAGGCGATTATTGACAATAAGAAAAGGGCCGTCGTTTATCGGGCGACCGCAACGCAAAGGCAAAACCGCGATACTACGCTGCGAAGAGCGTGTGTGCAACGGGGCAGACGATAGAAAAGAACAGAAATTGGGTCAAACACAATGCAAATGGACACTAGGTAAAAGCTAAAGCACCGCCAAAGACTGCAACATTGGACGACTCGACGACAGCGCAGTGACTGCAGTTGGTTACCATGGAGTTGCGCGAAATGCGCGCCGCTGCCGCCGCTGCCAATGCTAACAGCGGTGAACTGGGCGGCATTTGCATTGGCAGCTCAGGCGAAAGTGGCGTCCAGCGTATGCCAACCAAAGCGGATCTGTTCATGGAACAGCTGAATGCGACAAATGCGAAGAAGGTGGCGCTGCTGCTGGTGCTTGGCTTTGTGCTCTACCATGGCCTGCTCAACTGGAACTATGGTGCGTTATCGATTCTTTTTGGCCTATCGGAAATGGTCAAATACCGTTTAATTTCGTATTTTCTAGGTAGCGACTCCTGCCAGTGGCTGTTGTCCAAGGGTCGCTTCAAGGGCGACAACGAATGGCAGCCATACGGCTGCATGATGCACAAATACACATACACGTGAGTTCATACCTCTAATACCCTGTAACTGTATTTTGGTAAGCCCTTTAGGGTTCTTTAAAGCAAACAATTTCTTTGATATCAATATTTATATATATCGGTATCGCTATCGATATTCCTCTGTAGTTGCAAAGTATATATGGGGAGAAGTTGTATTTAAACACTTGAATCAGTTCATTAAATTTGGTACTCCGTCTACCATTCTCAATTTACAAATTTTTTAATCAGTGCTTCTTGGCAATACAAATGTATCGATTTGAAGTTTGAATTCCTTGGCGATCTCGCAATTTTGTACATCTGTGCTACAATAGTAATCGAGTTTCTCGCAATCGATAATTATCGGTATGCCTAATGACCCTTATCTTAACTGGGCTTTGTGTATTTAAATATGATGGATGTACAGCCTTACGGCCTTACCCACTAGCACTTATCGGCGTCCCCGCTCAATGGCTGATTCACCAAATGAAAAATTCTTATCGCCTCACATTTCATTTGCATCTTCTTCTTTTGTAGCGACACGCGACGTTGTCTACGCTATTTGGCATTTTTTGGTAACAAGAACAATTTCGTCTTCATCGGAGATCAAAGCGTGCGACTGCTGTATCAGAGATTCGTGGAGCAGCTGCAGCTGCCCCGATCGAATGAATACGACAACAATGGCTCCACCTCGTCAAACGGAACACGCTTCGAGGATAAGAAGCTGCACATGCTGGCACAATATATACACGCCGAGGAGGTGAGTCCGGCACTGATCGATCGTCTCTATCAGCTGGAAATGGATAAGCGACTATCCTCCGTCTATGTGCTGGGCTTGACCTATAGCCAGCTGCTGGCTGGGAATGTCACGGAGGAGCTATTGCACCAATATAGCGTTAATCTAACGCTGCTCGTGGCCCCGATTCACCGTCTGGTGGCACAAACATCGCGGGTGCTGTGGAAGCTGGCAGAGCGCGTGGACGAGGAGAAGTTGCCAGTGACGTGGAAGTTGGTGCTCAACGAGGACATCGATCGTCTGAACAATGTGGCGCGAAATGTCTTTCGATATACGGACGCAAGTGTCTGGGAGTCGGCGTGGCATATAGCCAATGGCCTGCTGGACAATGCCATCGAGGGACATCAGCTGAGTGCGCACGGCCAGCGGCTGGAGGTGCAGCTGTTGTGGAACATGTACTGCAATGACCAGATGAACTACAATGATGGCACCTGCTGCAGCAGCGCCGAGCCACATACGAGTCTGCAGATAGTCTCGTATGCTCTATTCGGTGTTTGCATTGTGCTCGTCTGTGGCATGTGCCTGCGTCGTTGGCTGCTTCATTTGCGTGGACAAACGCTCTATGTGCCGCTGCAGCAGCACCAACAGCAGCAGCAGCAACAGGAGAGCCATCCGAGGGGTCAGTCGTGTCACCAGAGAGATCCCTCGCACTCCTTAACCTTGCTCATCAGCGACTATGGCACTCCGTTGGTAGCGCTATCTCTGTTGGGCTTGATTCTCGCCTACTTCTATCTATGCGATCGAACGAATTTCTTTATGAAAGAGAACAAATACTATTCGGAGTTCAGTTTCTGGATACCAGTGGCCTATGTCTTCGCCTTGGGCCTCTTCTTCACCGAGGAATCGGGCTTCACGAAAGTCTTGAATCGTCATCAAACGGATGAGCTGCGCGGCTGGATATTGTTGGTGGTGCTCATCTATTACATGACGGGAGCTCAACGGATTCTACCAATTCATATGCACATCAAGCTTCTAATATCTGGTTACTTCTTTCTAACGGGCTATACGCACTTCACGGACATCTGGCAAACGGGCGGCAGTGCCTCGATGTTTGTGCGCTTCTTCCAGGCGATGTTTCGCCTCAATTTCTTATGTGTTTTGCTGTGCTTCTGCATGAATCGTCCATATCAGTTCTATTATTTCGTGCCATTGCTTTCATTTTGGCTATGCGTTATCTATTTCGTACTATCGCTGCCGCCTCGGATCACCTGCGCCTCGGTCGATGCATATCCCTTGCATTACCTCTATCTGGTGTGCAAGTGTATTGGATGCCTGGGCGTTATAACGGTCCTCTTCATGTCGGAAGTTTTCTTCGAACGGATCTTTGTGACGCGCCCGTGGAAGGCGCTGTTCGTGACAACCGACGATGACATTCACGAATGGTGGTATCAGTGGAAACTGGATCGATACACGGTCACCTTCGGTATGATCTATGCCGCCTGCTTTCATATTGCCCAGAAGTACAGCATCTTCGATGATAACAATCACGGCAATCTGTTTGCCCGTCGCACCTCGATATCGGTGACACTGCTCGCACTGCTGGGCGTTGGCATCTACACGTCCTTTTCGTTTCTGTGCCGCAACGTTCAGAACTGTGAGGAGATACATTCGTATATTTTGTTCATACCTATTATCGGCTATGTGGTGCTACGCAATATTTCGGGCATCCTACGGACGCGCTATTCCACATTCTTCGCCTGGTTCGGCCGCATCTCTCTGGAGCTGTTCGTTTGTCAATATCACATTTGGCTCGCAGCCGATAGACATGGTGTCCTGGTGCTATTGCCCGGCTTCCCCACACTCAACATGATCATCACGTCGTTCATATTCGTCTGTGCCTCGCACGAGGTGCAGCGCCTTACGCAGATCCTCCTGCCATATGCTGTGCCCAACGATTGGCGTTTGGTTATGCGCAACTTGGTCATCTTTCTGATTGTTCTCATTCCGGTTGCCAGATCCGACGGCATGTTCTAAGTCACTGCCCCACATACCTTGTTCGTGGTGTCAAGGTCGGGGCATATATGAAGGCCAAACCTTCATGTATTCCCTTATTCATATTAATCACATGTGAATACCTTGTATTTGGGCGTATTTGTTTGTATATCCCTTCACAATGATGTGAGAAGCTAGCTTTAAGTACATTCATATAGATGCCACTCTCGCACTTATGTATACCTTACCCTTATTAAGTCTTAGCTAGTTATCTGACGATCCGCAATGAAATATTAGTGTACTAGCCGGGTATATTAGTTTTCTTTGTGCAAATTTGACGTAGACTTGGAAATGTCTCAGAAACTTATTCACTTATCGGTCAAAAACGTATACTATCTGTAAAACAGATTATCACGCAGTCGTTTTGCAGCAAATACTTTATAAATCTAGCCCATATAATATATGTATGTATCTAAGATGTGAAGAAAAAACCAAAAATTGTCAACTTTCTATTATTTAAATGCAGAACAGAGTATCGTGCCGTCGATCATAAGTTTTTCAAAGCTACATAACAATAAGATCTGAATGTATATTTAAACAAAAATAATTCATATTTGCAATGTCGATAATGTTATTAATGTAAAACTTAACTTAAAATATTTTAACAAACAAAAAAGAGAGTATTTTGCAGTCGACGAAATGTAATTACATCATTTCGCGATAATAATTTTTCCCAGTTTTTTTTCTTGTTTTCCAATGCTATTCCAATTTTACGTACTTAAAAATACACTCACGGACACAGCCACACACACACGCACACAGACACACACGCACACACACACACGTATATAAATTACGCTTTAGATTTAGGCAAACAAAAGGAGAAGATATGTTTAGCTTTCATAATTGCACAAAATTTACTTACTTCAAAGAACGGAGAGAGAAAGAGTAAACAAAAAATGTCCATCTCTCGTGCAGAAGCAAACTAAAATGGCTGCCATTCGCAAAGGGAAATTTGCGTGGAAGTCTTGCCTTGCAAAAATGTCCTTTGCCAACGGCGAGCGCAGTGAATTACGAATTACTTAAGAGAGCGAATAAGATAACAAGAGTAAGAATCTTAATACTTACCTATTTATGAAACAAACAAAAAAAAAAAAACAAATTGATAGAACTTCAGATAATTTAGAAATTGATCTGAACGCTTCGGCTGTTTAACTGGAATGAACGAATTCCCGTAAAGAATTCGGAGACTGTCAAAAAAGTTCGCCCAAAATGGAATATTAGAAATGGAACGATAAAAACGAGAAAGTGGAACAAGGAGAATTCCAATCATGTAAACCTAAGTTAAGGTTAAAATAACAGAAATATGTTTCTCTGTATGTAGGTAGTAATAGCAATAATATATATATATATATATATATATATATATATATATAAATGTGTATGTGTGTATGTAAGCGTATGTAAGCGAATTTGTCACCAAAATAAATACGCGCATTGCTTAAGCCTTGATAAATTGAAAACAAAATCAAGCGAATTTAATAATGTATATGTGTGTATGCCAAAGGAAACTATGAATTCGCCGTATGTTAAATGCTTTTGATCGCTGTGAATGTCACATAAATGCCCGCATTGCTGAAGTCATGAAAATGGCGTAAGTTAAGTTCATGTGAAGAGCTTGTCGTGACGTCAGTTGCCTAATTAGAGGCGTTACTTCTTTGTCGCTGCGTCCTTTTTAAACTAATTGAGACGGCGACGCAGTCCGCTGCTAATAATATGCTGCCCTTGTTGCTCACCTGGACTGCGCGATGGCGATTGTGCCTGAGGTTGCGAACACGATTGGGGTAGTGGTCAGAGTGGGGCGGATCATAACGCTAGTTTTATATAGATTCTATGTGTTATGTGTAACGTTAAATAGAGGGCGGCTTAGTGAGCAGTAGCAGTGTGTAGTTGCCGTTTCACTTGCTTCACTAATTTCACACGCAGTGAGAAAAGGATAGAGAGCGCAAAGAGCTGCAGAGCTATACAATATGCATGCATGTGTGTGTCGGTGTGTGGGTGTGTGCGTGAGTGTGACAATTGCATTGGTATTGCAGCTTCATTGTCATACGATGTACATATAGAATAATGTACAAACGCATGTTTGTATTTGCGGCGCAGTTTCTGTGTATTGAATATGCATAGATATATATAGAACTATATAGATACGCATGTACGTATGTAACTGTAAGCAAATTGCGTCGCAATAGCAGCAGCGTTGTTATTGCCATGCTACTTGTTACACGCATTGCATGCAAATACAAAGTGGGAGAGGGAGAAGGAGAAAGAGACATGCTAGAGCTGTGGAGATTAATAGATGTTGGTATATGTGTGTATATGCAAGGAGTGCATTGTTATTGGCCGTGTCAACCGTTTTACTTCATTCCACTCATTTCTACACGCACCCACTTAAAAGTAAAGAGTAAAAGAGAGAGCTGATTGCTTCGGCTTCAAATTCAAATTCAAATCCAACTGAAGCTTTAAAAGCTCCCGCCTAACATCTAGCTCGTCACGCGCATGCGTGCTTTTTTTCTCCTGCTAATTAGCCTTCCGTATGCAATTTGTTGCGCATTTAGTTGCCACCTTGCAATTTCTGTGAGTGTGGGTGGGGGTTGAGAGTTTTGCAGGTGCGCTGTCGCTAGCGTAGCGGCAGCTGCATTAGCTCTGGCTATGACATATGTCGTCCGAATCGCCGACTGAATTGTGATTTCAAATTAAGTTGCCTGCTCTAGGCGTTCGGTCTCCTGGCCGGACGCGCAATTGCCACTTCTAATTTCTGTGAATAAAAGTGAAAGTGACAAATAACTACAAGTTTTTTTTCAAGTGCAAGTTCACCTTGTGAAGGTAAATCGAAGAATACATTTTTTTTTAGCAAATTTCGCTTTGCTAAACAGCAAAAAAAGTGAACAAATTTTTTTTGGTTAATAATAAATAGTTAATAATAATAATTTATTTTCTTTAATTTCACAAAAATTTTCTTAATTACTTTTCCACAATTTTTCCCATTTTGTCATCATTTTCTTACAACTTTCTTACAAGCTATTCCCCATATTTCGTGTGTACACGCACAGCAAGAAGAAGAGCAGCTTTAGCTCGAGCTATAAATAGAATTTTTCACGCAATGTCCTTCAACTGCAACTGCGACTGCAACTACAACTGCGTTGCAACAAGAATTTTCTTTTTGTTTATTCTTGCAAAGAAAATAGTTAAAATAAATAAATGAATATGATAAATTATCAAATTCATTTCAAGTTTCAAGTTGAAAGTTCAAATTTAAACGGATTTTTCCATTACAAAATTTAATGAAAGAGATGAAAAATTTCTTAAGGTTCTCAAATTTTACTGTTTTTTTTTAAATATATATCGACTTTCCTACTTAAATATATTTTATGAAAAATTATCATTAAATTTTCCTTCGGCCAAACAGCTAAGAAAAGTGCAACAAGTTCGCCTCGAGCAGTTTGAAAATAATTTTCCCTTATTTTTATACTTTTAAAGTTATTTAAAAGTTAAAAATATAATTTTTTAATGTATATTATGTGTTTGTGGACCAAACGAAAAAGTTGAAAAAGGATTGAAAAAGAAGAGAAAAAAATGTCCTTTCCAACTTTATGTACAGAAAACGTAAACAATTTCGTTTTATATATATATTCGTTATATTGCAAATAATTTTCAATTTGTTGCAGTCAGAAAATAAAAAATATCTAGTGAAAATACAAATTTTCCTAGTGAAAAAATGAACAAAAATCAAAGATATTCTATGAAGCTCGACAACTTAACAAATTTCACAATTTTAGTTAAATTTGCATATTTTTCTATTTTCTATTTTATTTTTATTCGTAGACCTCGCGAAGTTCTTAGAAAAGAAAAGAGAAAGAAAGTCAATTTTCTTCTGTGAAAAGTCCTATTTAAATTATGAAACAACTATTTGAGATATTTCCTTTGCATTTTTTAATCATATATTTCATAAGCGAATTATTCCGCAGTCTTTCTAGTCGAAAAATAGAAAAGAAAATAGAACTTTTCACTCATAGACATTTTATGCCAGCTTCAAAAATCTGCAGGCAAAGCCTTACGTAAATTTCTTACAATTTATTATATTGTCTAATATATTACATTGATAAACTTAAAAAAAAATAAACAAATATACAATTTTTTCAAATTTATCTTTGGCTTTGACCATGAGAAAATTACGAAAAGTGCAAAAAGTTCGCTTCGCTGCAAAGATTTTTGCAGCTTTAAATCTTGCTTCAAATGCATTAGATTCTTATATAAATATTTATATGAATTTTTCACGAATTGACTAGAAAAGAGAAGAGAAGAGAAGCGGAAGAAGAGTTCAACTATTTTTTTTACTAGAAAAATGTTGTGAAGAATCAATTTAATTTAATTTTATTTACATCATATATTTTATTTCTTTGAAACTTGTTTAATTTTTCATATTTAATATTTTAATAATTCATGAGAAAAGTGCACCGATTTTGCTGAATTTTCAAACATTTTTCTATTTTCTTAACAATCGAATTTTTCACGTTTTCTCTTTAGAATCACCAAAAACATTCGAGGTGCGAGAAAAATTTTTGTTAAAAAATTGTTGTTGCATAGTAAGGATAAAAATAAAGATAAATATAAAGAAAAGAAATGAGGGGGAAAGAAAAGAAAATAGGAAATTAAGAGGAAAATTAAATAGTTTTTGCATCATTTCCGTTTCACAAAATATTAAGAAAATGGAAAAATTAAAAAAAAAAATAATGAAAAGAGAAAGACAGAGAAAGAGATTATAGAAAAACACGGAAAATAATAGAAAAGCATAAGAAAAAGAAAAGAAAACAGAACAAACTAGAAAAGCAAAGGAGAAAATATAAAGAAAATGAAAAGAGAAACAATAGAAAGCAAAGGAAAAAGGAAAACGAAAAAGACAAAGAAAAGAAAAAGTTCTCATTGCTAGTTCCCCTTTAAAGAATGTGAACAATTTTGTTTTAATTGTTTTTTGAAATGTTATAATTTCTGTAATAATAATAATTTATAAGATTATTTTAAATTTTTCTCCCAAGTTTTTCATAGTTTTTCTCTGCACAGAAATGTTCTCTAATGGTTTAATTACATACATATATGTGTACATATACAATATAGTGATATATATATATATATATATATATTCCCATATAGATATATATATATATTCCCATATAGAAATATATTCAGAATTCGATTCACTGTTGTTGTTTTGTTTGTTTTGGTCTAAAAGTTTCCTTTGCGTTAAAAGTGAACGATTTAGATTTTTGGGTCTATCTTGAGGCAAGGTGAGAGAGAGAGAGGGGAGAAGAGAGAGACATACAGAAACAGACAGAGAGAGAGAGAGAGATCGCAACTTGTAAGGCCAGAGCTGAGCTCCGTTCTAAATTGATTCCACTAAGTTCTGAAGAAAGACTAAATGTATTTGTTTTGAGTTGCAAAAGTGGAGAAGTCTACGAATTTACCACGTGTGTGGCAAGGCGTATCCAAAATATCGTAACACTTGGTATGAGATAAGTTATGTATAACAGTTATAAATGTTTTGTATAACAGTTTTCTAGATTTCATCTTGTTTTGTGCTACGCACTCAGACAGATGAACAATATATAAAGCTAATATACTCACTTTCCTTCGGACAGTATTAAAAAAAAAAAAAAAAAATATATATATATATATATATATATATATATATATATATATATATAAATAATATAATAAATATGTATATATATATGTATCTAGTTTTTATTTAATATATATAAATATATATATATCTTTAGCAGAACTTATTTATGCCACATATCTGTGTGAAAAGTGAAATAGTGCGTTCTAGACTCCGCCTCCTGCTCATTTCATCACGTGGCACATTCGTGGTGGGTTGTTATTATCTATAACTTTCCCTCAGTCCGATGGACTTTGTTGTCCGCCTAACGGAGATTTCTAGTATGTGCATAGCAAATTTGACACTAGTGTTAATTGCAGTTGTTTTATATTGTAAAATTGCATTTGAACAATTTGTATGTATATGAATATAATTTACTCTTTCATATGTATATATTTCAGGTAAGCATCGCCCACGCATACGTACACCCACGCACTTGCAGAAGAAAATGCACACACTCTCCCACAAAGTCACACTCCCACACACCCATGCACCCACGCGCGCACACACACACACACACAGAAATGAAAGTCAAGGGACATCGTGTGCATGCGTGTGCACGTAAAGAATTTGCGTAGGCAGGCGACAGCGGCAGTGGCAGCGGCAGCGACTGCCGAATTTGCATCGGTGCGACGCTGCGCTGTTTGCTGCGATCTGCAGTGGGTGACACGAAGTTAGCATTCGTCCGATTAGTGGCCTCCCATTGGTCGGCATGGTTGCTGCTGCTCGCATTGCTGTTGTCGTTGGTGCACTTCGTATTTTTAGCATTTATTTTAATACATTGATCCAGCAACAGCGCTGGGACGGTAGCAGAGCAACTGCGCTGGGACGGTAGCAGAGCAGCAGCAGTAGCAGCGTCGTCAGCGTCGTCACTGCCGTCGTGCAGTATGCAGTGGCCACGAGCTTTCTTTTGAAGCTCTGCGTCTCTGCTAACGGTTAACGGATGTACGAAAAGCTTGGAGTCATATTCGGGTCGCGGTGTTTAAATTGCTGCCGTCCGACGCTCGCTAGCTCAGTTTGCGGCTGAACGTACGCCGAAACAGTTCGTTTGAAAAACGAAACAGAACAGCGCAGCGGCAGAGCAGCAACGGCAGCGACAGCGACAGCGGCAGCAACAGGAGGCAACGCAGCGCAGCTCAGCACTCGGCACAAAAGCCGAAGCAGCAGCGCACAAGAATGGCAGCTCGCTACACTCGAAACTCTCTGTCCTGTCTCTCTCTTTCCCTCTTTCTCTATTTGCACTGTTAACCAACCCCTGCTACATTCCCTCTTTCTACCCAATTGCCGCTCTCCCACAGCAGCGCTAAGGCAAATACAGTTGCGACACACAAAAACAAAAAACGCGCGCAACTTTCTATATTGCCTACTTTTTTGGGCTCGGGAGAGCGGCTTCGGCTCTGCCAGTGTGTGCATATGTGTGTGTGTGCCTTGCTGTTGCCGTTACCGCTGTCGCTACTGCTGCTGCTCTGCTGCTGCTGCTACTGCCGCTGCTTTTGTTATTGTTATATTTTTTTGTTGTTTTTGTTGAGGTGCCGAAACGTGCCAAATGAAACTCGTGCTTTTTTTTACCGTTACTTGTGCTTAACGCGTTGTTGTAATTGTGTTTGCAGGAGTGTCACAGACTCAAAACTAAAAGCAAAAAATTTATGAAATTTTCGATCTATCAAATCAAATTAAATAAAATTTAATTAAAATCAGATCAAAGAACAATCAACAGAGCTAGTTCAAGTACTTTCCACATTGGACTTTCAAATATATATCTATAAATACCAAAAATATCACTCATTATCATCATCTACATAACATAAATCATGTCTATAGATCCTCACTGCATGGCCTGAGCGGCTCCATTCAACCAGCGTTCAATTCAGGTGACATTTCTTCAATTTACCTGCGCAGCTAAACAGAAAACTTAAACAGGTGAGTCTTTCAATTGCCGCAAATTTTTCTGTTTTCAGTTATTTCAGTTTGTTTGTTAATGTTAACATTATTAAGTATATCTCTTTTAATTTGTTGTATATACTTACCGTTATACTGTTATACTAATAGTATTACCTACCGTAACCGATATATACAATATGTATATATACTGGCTAACTGTTATACGGTTATACTATTATGTATTTTTCACTATAACAGTTACTGTTATACAACTGTACCTTGTAGTATGAAGTATTTCTGGCTGTAACTGATATATATCTACTGTTATACAGCAATACTGTTATAGCATTAAATACTTCTTCCTATAAAGGTTATACACACTGTACTACTTTAATACAATTATGTATTTCTCGATGTGACTGTTATATATATTGTGTTATACTGTTCTACCATTAAGTATTTATTGCCATAATTAATAGTATAACAGAATAACATTAACAAACCTTAAGTATTTCTTGCTAAAGCTGTTATACATACTGTTATACTGGTATATCAAAAAGCATTATTACATTGTGAAAGTGGTATATACACGATGTTATACTATCATACTCTCAGGTCTTTCTCGATGTAACTGTTATATATATTCTGTTATACTGCTGTGCCATTAAGTATTTCCTTTTATAACTGTTATATATGCTGTTATACTACTTAATCATCAAGTATATCAAAGTTTAACTGTTATATATAAGCTGTTATACTGTCATACTACTAAGTATTTCTTGACTAGTTTGTGTACATTCATACAAATGAATCGCTGCTATGTTTGTATCATTCGCAATCACAACAAAAGTGTCACTGACTGCGCCATACGCTGTTCACAGAGCAAAACGGAGATGCTTCCCAGAAAAGCTGACAATTCGATGCAACTTGATGTGGGGAAAATGGCGGGTAAACTGAAATTTGAGCCGATATACTCCAATTCGAAGCTAGCGAACAGTGTATGCGAGTGTACATAGCACACATTTCATGCCCACTTCACAGTCTCAGCCAAGAGCCGAGAAGATGCTGAGTGCGAACATTTTTTGCGAGCTTCCTCATTCGCATTCATTCCCATTCGCATTAGTTTCAACATCTTAATGCGCATTAGTAATCAAAAGCGAAGGACGTTCTAAGTAGAACAATTGCAATTTTGGTGTCCAGCCATCCACCCATCCACCCATCCATCCATCCATTCATCCATCCATCCATGCAACCATTCATTAATCCATTCATCCATCCTATATATCTATCTCTAACGCACAGATTACGCAGCTAAATACAAATTGTTTTTCGCAAAAGTCTAATTCAATTGTCGTTAAGTATTTAGTACAGGGTATCTTCTTGTCAATTAATATTTGTTCTACTCATATATACAAGAGCTTGTAGCTGACTCGCCTTAGTTACCTTTTCGGCTGGTTTCTAAAGCAGGAGAAAATCCGAAAACGCAGCGGCAACAGGTGGAACCTATCTTTCCCAAGGAGATTGCTTGCTCACGCATTTTGTTTTCTACCCTCTACCCTCTCCATGTGCCTCAATTCCTTTCTCTTTCTTTTCTTTCTCTTTCGCTCTTTTTCTGTCGTCTCTTCAACATCTCTTTTGCTAACATTCTCTGTCTTTCTGGACGGAGACTCTCCATTTGTTAATCTGTCCATTTCTTTATCCCTTCATCTTTCTTACTCTTTCGCTCTATCTTTCTCTTTTTGTCTCTTTATTTCTCTCTCTCTCTCTCTCTCTCTCTCTCTCTGTCTGTCTCTATCTATCTCTTTCCCCACCTCCTACACTCTTTCTGCTGTGTTTATGCCAGACAAAAGATTTGTTCGCCCGCCTCTTTGGCATTTAAGGCTGAGCAATCCGAATCGAAAGAGCCAAAGACCAAACACCTGTCAAACACACCTGTCTACACCTATGCGTGCGGGTGGGTGTGTGTGTTAAGTGTGGCGGAAAATGGATCAATAGCTCGCCCAGTTGTTGCAGTGCCACAATTGATGAAATTCCATCGTAGCAAAATAATTGTTGCAATGCTCAAACTTGTTCTCAAATATGAATAACAGTCGCGCTGGCACCGAATGTTTCTGTAGAGTCCATTGACTATGTCGGGGTCGTTTGGCAAAGTTGCCTTTGTATGCATTAGGAGAATTTGTTGCCTACAAGTTATGCCTCAAAAATCACATAAGCGAATCGATTTTCATTGATTACGTACCTTAAGTTATCGATTATCGATTATCGACTATCGACTATTTCTTGAAAACTTTCAATAAACTTAATCACTTCTTAAACTATTGAATACGTGTAAACTCTTTATAATAGCTTCTTTCGAGTAGTGGTGTGAAGTTTCTTATCGATTTTTATCGATTCCATGTTCCCTTTAAAGTGTTCTAAGGCGCCGTTTTATTATAGCCTCTCCCGATAAGTAATAAGAAATATATAACATCGATACGAGGGCAGCTTGAATAATTTAGTAACTAAAAGTATATATGATTGAGGTCTGAGTCGTGCATAGTCGTTACGCTCCGGTGTATAGGGTATTTAAGTTGTCATTCACTTGACTTGGCATGTTCCAATACGCGCACAATCCAAAATATTGGTAAGTGCTTACAACTGTAAACACAGCCCCAACAACAATTGCCAAACCGAACAACTGTTTCCGCCTGAAGATAAGAATAATTGTGGACAAACCTAGATAGGGGTCGAGATAGAAAAATGCGGGTAAGCAGCGGTTGGATACGATTGCTGTATGGAGTAGCTATAATCTCTGGTCAGTGCAGCTAAGGGGCATATATATATATTTATATATTCAGCCTTAATATACCTTGTCTCACATCGCACAGAAATTGTAGAGTTCAGAGCTGTGGTTCAAGTGGCTCGGATTGGTTTCTATCTCGGTTCAGGGCAGCTGCCAGTCGCTGTGCCCCATCAGAGCAAGTTCATTTGCGTTTTGCTTTGACATCTCAAGTGCCGGGCAAGTCCTTTGGGCTCCTCTGACCTTTGACAGGACTCGAGCCAATTATACAAATAATATTCGCATTCAATGTATTAATAAAATTAAATCGAACGTTGATGCCTCTTAAACTCTTGAATTTGCAGTAATAACGATGTTCAATTAGTTCATCCATTTGAGTTGATTAATCGAATTGCCCAGACGTATTAAATCGAACTAGTTTCAACCTTTGTGAGATGTGAACTAGGCGATGAAATAACAGTAGGTTATCAAATTAAAGTAGTTCATCAAATTGAACTATTTTGTTGAAATGAACTAGAGTTTTTGTTAGCGAAAGTGAACTAGTTCATCAAATTGAAGCATTCCTTTGAACGAGCTGAACTAGTTCATCAAATTGCAGTTGTTCATTAAATTGAAGTAGTTCACAAAGTGAACTCGCTTAGCAAAATAAACTAGTTTATCGAGGTGAACTAGTTCTTCAAATTGAAGTTTGCCAATAAAATTGAATGAGCTTATCAAAGTGATTAGTGGAATACGTACTTGCTATTCATCGAAGTGAACTAGTTCATTAAATTGTAGTAGCTTATCAAACTGAAGGATTTTATCAAATGGAACGAGTTCATACAACGCCCACGCGCAAGGCCTGAAGAGCGCTTGCTTCAGTTTGATTTCAAAAATGCTAATCCCCATAACGAACTCTCGATGCCAACTGGAATATTACAAAAACGCTTCAATGAAGCGAAACAAAAAACAAAATAGGTGCAAATGCAATTAAAGCTGCCTAATCCCCGAGTAAGTGTTTCTGCAGAGCAAAACAAAGCAAGAGAAAGCCCAGTCGATGTGTTGTGTGAAGCGTTTTTATTGAGCTGCAGAGTGTTTTACGTGTGCGAGTCGCTGCATAATGAAGGGCATTAGAATAAAGCCATACATACACACTATACAGATAGAGTCGAGGGCAGCGGGGGCTGGTATACAGGTGTATAGGTGTATAGGTATACAGGAGGCATATAGCTGGAGCTGGAACTGCCTTTTTCTCTCAGCTCATTCAATGGATATGCATTTGTTTGCATCAATTTCAACTTCAATTTCTCCATTTCACAACTTGTCAATTTTTCAATTATCACTTTCATTATTCATCATCTACAGCAAGTTCTTCTTCTTCTTCTTCTTCTTCTAATTCGATTTTTGTTGTTGTTTGTTTTGATTTGTTTGTCGGGCGCTTGTTGATTTTTCATTATTGCAAAGTACTTTAGCACATTATTCTCTGCCTCACCCACGCTCCCTCTCTCTGTCTGACTCCCAGTCATCTCACTCTCTCACACATATATGTGTCTAAGTTGTAGTTGTTGCCGTTGTTATTTTTAAGCTTATATATTCTACTTGTTGCTTTCATTGTTTGTTTGCCGTTTTCTTTTTAGCCAAAAGGCACTGAAACGTAAGTTCTTTTTGGCCCACTCGCTCAACAATAATCGACATCTGGTTCATCGTCTTGCAGTGCAAAGCGAGCTTCAAACAAGATTCCCTTCATATAGTGCAATATCTTATATATATAGTAATATCTATAAGACCTTTATCTTCCTATATCTTCTACAACATTTTTAAGTGCTTAAGAGCGGGTATCCCCACAGTGCACTTCAAAGTTTTAGCACATTTCAACAAAATTGTCCAAAATAGACTTAGAAATGATACTAACTGGCCCCATTGGTCAAAACCGTGTCAACTAGTTAAGAGAAAAACAACACGATGAACTCTACAATAGATATCCAAATTTTCTTGTCAAGTCCCTGAACCAGTTAAGAGCGTGAGCGAGTGTTGGGCAGTCAGCTACAACCTACTTATTTAAAGGTTCATTTTTGGTTTCCTTTGATAATTTTGAATAATTGTTGTATTACAACCCATTTATGTGTATATGAAAAATCTTTTTATAAATTATATTTAAGTTTATGTATATCTTGAGTCTTAAAATGCCCAGT
Organism: Drosophila eohydei; assembly: GCA_035045825.1. Taxonomy (NCBI): domain Eukaryota; kingdom Metazoa; phylum Arthropoda; class Insecta; order Diptera; family Drosophilidae; genus Drosophila; species Drosophila eohydei. Next base: position 596,749 of record JAWNOT010000096.1, read on the forward strand.
TTACAATTAATTTCTAAACCAATTCACAGAAAAACTTGAAGGCTGAAAACGAACTTCGATTGGTTTCAAATGTTCTTTATTTTCGATCAATTCAAGGCACACAAATTAAGCTAAACTTAAGATTAAATAGTGGAAAATGCCTGACTAAGAGATACCCTGAACCGATCTAAACACATTTCTGAATAAGTTCCCCCAATGACTGAGGCCTAGGGACAATGAATTTAGTGATTCAATGAATTTATGATTCAGCTAATCGCTCAACATTTAAGTAGGTGTTAATGAAGCAGAGAAAGGGTGCTCTAGTGGGGAGTGCCTGACTAAGAGATAGAATTCTCCTATTCACGATTCGTAATTAGATTTCTGTCAAATTTGCGGAATCAGCTTTAGTAAATGCGAGCCGAAAAACGCTTCCTCTGCTGTCCGATAAGATAACGAAATTCTCGTGACTAAACTTAATCGAAACTATGCGATAATAATACTGATATATTATGAATATATATATAAATATTAGTATTAATCGATAATATGCTTGAAGCCAGTCTAGTGCAATGCGATTTCCTCTCACTTTTTTGTATTTTTTTTTGCTCAGCTCCATTAATCAAGCCCAACAAATCCCATGCGTGTGTGTGTGTGTGTGTGTGTGTGTGTGCGGCTCGTCAGCATACGAAATGAGGTTAAGGATGCTGGCACAGCGTGCCACGATGCCGAACCAACAGCATAACGGAGGCATGCCACATGCTGCATGCAAATCAGCAGTCAAAGCCTCGATGCACGTAATCGATAAGCACTTAATATCGAAATCGTCAGTCGAATCGATATTAATCAGGGCCAAATTAAATGAGCATAATTCATTGTGTCTGCGCTCATTCTCAAATGTGGCCCAAGGCGTATTGGTTGGCGTTTCGTGATCGATAACTATCGAAATCAATCAGAATTCTGCAAAATGTATGGAAATCTATTTCGATCGAGCCTAGCTTGCTTTTTTCGGCTTTCTTTTCACATATTCCACAACACCAACTAGTCATCGATAATTATCGTTCGATAGCAAAAGCCTTCGATTGATTCTGACTGATGATAAGCTAAAATATCTTTTCTTACTAAAAGTTCTTTTGGCATATATTGCTAACAAGCTAACTTAGCTAAGCATGCAACTTCTATAAATTTGATTGACTTTGATTGACGTAATTTGAATCCCTATCTTTCATTGCTAAAAGTTTTGTTGAAATAGCTTTAAAAACTTTTCGCAACTGCCGAACGGGGTATACCCGATGGCCTTGTACTCAGCTTGATTGACTTCGATTGAGCTTGATTGACCTTCTATCTTCTAGAAACTTCAATGGAGATGCGTAAGCTATAAGTTTATGGGGGAAAGTAAAGAGGCTTAACCCAAGCGTATGCTTTATTTGATTTGTGGTTGACTTTCAATTTGATTGACTTGCGAAATGTATGTAAATTGTATGCTTGCTGAGACTGAGATGTGTGTGTGTGTGTGCGTGTGTTTACAGGGTATTTCCGGTTTTAACACTTGGCTCAGCTCGCGACTGTTATTGTTTTGTTTCTGAACAGAGCTAAGAGTGTGTGGCCTGTGCCTGCCTTGTTTGCAAGTGTAATGAAAATGGCACACACACACACACACACGTAGTTGGTGTCTGCTTGGTGCGTGAGAATTCAGCGCAGGCAGAGTTTGGTGATGGAACGAGAAGTGAGAGGAAAGAAGAGCGAGCGAGTGAGAGAGAGAGAGAGAGGGCGCATTTGATATGCTAATGCGTTTAAAAACCATTCAAATCGCACATATATATTTTTATATATTTATATATTTTGCGTATATTTCATTCCATCTTTCCAACTGTCAAACAAGAAGCAGAAAAACTCACCAAAAATGTTGTATGTATAAATATTTTTGACTGCGACTGTGCGTGAACTTGTTTCAAAGCACAGCAGGAGGCAGGAGCCAAAGCCGAGGACCAAAACATATGTATGTGAAAAAATAGCATAAAATAAAACAGAAATCGTTTGCTAAACAAGCTGCTGGCAACTGCGCTCGCTACCTGAAAAACTGCCGCCTTGGCCATCGCCTTCGCCGTCGCCTTCGTCGTCGCCTTCGCCTTTGCCTCCGCCTCTGTCTTTTGGCATATCGTTTTGAGACGGGTAAAGAAATGTGAAATAAGATAAATGAGCCAATTTGACTTTATATATTATATATACATACACACATGTGTGTTATATATGCATATCTACAGAGATGTTGGTTTGCGCCCAGAAGTAGGCAACGCTTTTTGATGCTCGCTGAGTCTGGCTGTCCGTGTGTCTATCTTTTAGTCCGTCTGCTCTTTTATCAGTGTCCATCTGTTTCTGCTTTCACTTGTTCGTCTCTTCTTGAATCCCTTTCACCTTCGACTCGTCTGTGCTGCTGGCAGTCTATCATATAGGCATTGATTTTAAGGTATCTTCAAGCCGGGCACACCCCGATTTGAGCACTCTTAGACTTGGTCTTAGCACTGTCAGGGTTGTCAACTTCATTTGTTTTTGTGCCTTGTCTAGTGTTGTCATCATCAACTAGGTCCATTTCCGACAACTTAAAGCAAATGTTTGTTGATTTTCTACAACTGTCTGGCAGCAGTCGCTCTACCTCGCCCCACTCCTTGTCACTGAGTGTATGTGTGTGCGTGTGTGTGTTTGTGTGTTGCCTATTGTTTTGCTTGTCTCAGCGGCGCGTTCATGTGTGCCCTAGTGTGAATGCCATTAAATGTGCCAGTGGTTATGCCTGTGTGTGCGCGTGTGGCTCTCACTGAGTGTGTGATGAGCACGCTTGCAGGCAGTCGGTTGAACATGGGTTTGAGTGTGGCTAAGAGTTACCCGCAAAAAAAAAAACTCAAATACGAAAAGCCATTAAGGCAAAGTCAACGCACTGCCCGTAGTCAGAAGCATATCCGTGGTAGGAGCTGTAGTCACAGTCGCAGTTGGTGTTTGGTCTTAGCCGTGGTCAGATCCATAGCTTAGTCGCAGTCGTAGTCAGGGTCGCTGCTGCACTCAGAGTCATAGTCGTAGTCAGATCCGTAGCCGTAGTGACAGCCGTAGTCATAGTCAGATTCGTACCGTAGTCACAGCCATAGTCGTAGTCATAGTTGTAGTCAGATCCGTAGCTGAAGCCGTAATCAGAGTCGCTGCTGCATTCAGAGTCATAGCCATAGTCACAGTCATAGTCATAGTCAGATCTGTAGCCGTAGTCATATCCGTAGTCAGTTATAGCCGTAGTCGCAGTCAGATTCGTAGCCGTAGTCATAGTCAGATCTGTAGCCGTAGTCATATCCGTAGTCAGTTATAGCCGTAGTTGCAGTCAGATTCGTAGCCGTAGTCATAGTCAGATACATAGTTGTAGTCAGGTTCGCAACTGCAGTCTGAGTCATAGCCGTATTCACAGCCGTAGTTGTAGTCGTAGTTGTAGACGTAGTCGTTGTCGTAGTCAGATTCGTAGCTTAAGTCACAGCCCTATTCGTAGTCAGATCAAAAGCTGTTGTCGTAGTCAAAGTAGCAGCTGTAGTGAGCATCATAGTCGTAGCCTTATTATATTGACCTACTCAACTAGTTCAGTGAAGAGTTCAGTCGTTCATAAAACGTGTTCTATGCTCAAGCATTCAATGGATCACAAGTGATTTATGTTATTTCATAGTACTTGGACGATACGTTCTCTTGAGTTGCTTAGCTATCCATGAGCTGTTAAGTTCCGGCTGGTTGAATTGTTCATGAATCGCAAATCAACATTTGCGTTGATTCATTAAATCGAACTAGGACTGGGCCACTACCGTTGGCCAAGAGCGTTTAGGGCTAATGATAACAGCTTAAATGTAATTGGCTAACAGGGCGTTTAATTGAATTGGAGACTTGGCACCGCTCACGCGTGGAATATGCTAAATTGGGAGTGAGCTCAAATCCTTCGTAGGCCACGCCATTGTTCATCAAATTTAATTACAACAATCAAGTTCAATCAATCAATAGCTGGCAAATATTAAGCCTTATCACACAATATATCACAACATCCGACCGCATTTCCTGCCCCGCGCTCGTTATCGTGGCTGTCAGTTGTTATACCCTATACCTCTATTGTATTGTGCTCACACAGCGGGTATGCTGTTTGACGTGCATGCTTATGTAACGGAACAGAAGTTGCGCTAATAAGTGACATCGATAAAAATCGATCTTAGGCCTCTTCGAACTTTTCTGCTTGATATTAGCAGCTGCTTTCTTCCGCATAACTCGAGAACTTTTAGAGTCAGAGACTTGATATTTGGTGTGTGTCGTACGTTTAGTATATAGAACCGATAGATGTCTTCTTTTTTGAGGTTGGCTTCCATCACGACCAGTTTTTTCTGTCCGCAGGCAAGTCTTAAATAAAACTTTCACTTTGAACTGTTGCTGTCAATGCCAGATATGCCTGACCTTGGTGTTGAGCTTCGTTGGGACTGTCTGTTGGTTGGGCTTATAGGCATAGGATGTTGCTAGTCGAGCAATTGGACTGTCGCTCTCACTTTGGACTTAATCAACGGCGTCGCCTCGCACTCGCACTCGCAGTGCAGCTAATCAGTATTCCTTGGCTCACCCGTTCACTTGTTTATTCCCGCTCATTTTGCATTCACTAAACGTTGATGGATAATATCTAGCTAGTCTCGAATTGTATATGGGCTTATTGTCAAAACTAATTATGAGCGAGGCGTCGCGAAGGGGGCGGGCCGAGGGGTGTGCCAAGCGCTCTGCTTTGCTGGATATCTTATCAGCAGGCAGGCAGCTGGCTAAGCGAGTCAATGAAAGTAAAAAAAGGAAGGCAATCGGGCTTCTAGTTAATAGTGTCGTTGTTGTTGTTGTTGTTGTTGCTGTTGTTGCAATTTTTGTTATTATTGTCTATTGTTGCTGGCGCATTTGTTGAGCAAACAGCGCACAGCGCACAGCGCGTCGCTACGTTCAAAGGACAAAAGGCAACGCCAACATTAGCAATCGCAACAGCAGCAGCAGCCGTTCAAGCGAAGCGAATATGAATTCTCTATATATAGATATAAGCCTCTATATCAATATGAATATGTGTGCGTGTGCGCGCGTGTGTGTGTGTGTGTGTGGGTGTGGGTTTCATATGAAAATGTTCTGCTTTGAAAAGTGAAGAATAGAGAAGGGAACAGAAAAGCGCATAGCAGAGAAGAATAGAGAGATGTCAAGGTAGAAAGCAAAGATAACAGATAAAAAGAAGAGGAGGGAAGAGAAGAGGGGAGACAAGAGGGCAGAGAAGAGAAGTGAAGAAGAGAGATGAAATAGACGACAAGAGACAAGAGAGGGGCGAAGAGTAGTGAAGAGAGATTAGAGCTAAAGGCAGAGAAGCAGAAGTGAAGAAGGCGGGCAATAAAAGAGAACAGAAGAAGAGCGATGTGAGGTAAGATAGAAAATAGATAGAAGATAGAGATAAGATAGAAGAACAAGAAGGCAGAGAAAAGAAGAGGCGGCGCAGAGGAAAGGAAAAAGAAGCGAGAAGGGCAGATGAAAAGAAAGAGATTTATGAAATACAAGACAGCAAAGAATATAGATAGAAATCAGTGATGAGGGCAGATAAGAAGAAGAGAAGAGAATAAATGCATACATAGAAACGAAAGAGACTAGAAAGAGAACAGAGAACATTTATAACTGAATATTACTAATACGCCCCATTGGTCGGCTCAGATATTCTCACGTCCATTGCGACCCCGCAGCCCACTTAGGTTTGGAAACGGTTTAAGTTGGACTTTGGCATATATGACTACTACGAACTGATAGCCAACCAAGCTTATCCCCTTTTACTTTTCAGTGGAAATCCAATTATGCCGTCCAGACGAGCCAAATGCAGGCGAAACGTTTGTAATTCGCATTCTGTTAATCAGAAGTAATTCCAAATTGTCAACGAAGTGTCAATTGAGAATATAAATTGCTTGTTGGCCATTAACTATTAGCCATAATTATATGCAAATTTCCGTTTGGTTAAAGCCACTGATGTGATTCATGTCGAGGCGATTGCGGGCACTGCAAGGGAGTATATAGGCAAAAGTATCGATACTATATATATGCAATTATAATTATATGGCCGTTTCTGGTCCCACTAAGAAATGCCTTAAATTCACGCAAAAGTAAGGAATGATTTTTCCACTCGTTGCACTCAGCATGTGATGCTCTTCAAGTGGCCTTGCTCTTCTCACAGTGTATGATTTGAATTTGCATCTGGCCATTTGGAGAGAGTTTTGCTGAAAATTAGTTTTCAGCATGTGAGTATGATGATGTTTTAATCAACTCGATATTAAAAAGTTCGGAGAGCGTTCGCTCCTTTTACAATTAAACAAAAATTGTTTTCAACTTGTTTGTTGTGTTTCTCTTAACTCGCCCGTGCTACTAATTAAAGCGAAAAGTTGTGTTAGTGCTGCGTGGGTCACGAAAACAACAAAAAATTAAAACATTTTGGCTTTTACCTCAGCTTGCAGCCAACTTTTCACATATTTCACTAATTGCTACCTCTCGCCATTTTTCGCAGTGCATTTTCAAACTAACTGGAAAGCTTTACGCACCTGCAGGCATCCCAGCTTCATATTTGGCGCAATGTATCCGATTAGCGCCAATAAACATACTCCAGTAACTTGTTGGCGCTAAGCGACGAGCCAAACATTTCTGGCTGGATTTCCGGCACTTTCTCCTTCTCTTTCGCCGTTTGCTCAAGACTAAGGGAACTGCTGCCTGTTGATCAAGCAACAGTTGGAAAGTCTTGCTTGCATTTGCTGTATTATCGAACGGTCTTTGACTAAGAGAGCTGTAGGCTCCATAGATAGCCATCGGTCCAAATATTAGTAGTCAATCCAAAAAGGTCGTGTTTCCGATCGATTACTATCGATTGCATTTATTATATTGGCAAAAAGACAGTAATTGATGATACGCGGCTTATCGATGCTTATCGATATTTCACAGCAAATTGTAGCTATCGATATTAATTAGTATATTTGCGAACAAATCAATCGATATTTATCGATATAATAGATCAAATTATAGCTATCAATAAAAAATGTAATGTTACCCACAATTGATCGATGAACATTTCTGCTGAATAGGTGTAAAATACACAAAATCAATTATCGATAGTTATCGATATGCATAAAATATAGCATTTGAAACATTGAAGGACTCAGGGACCAAGCTTTCTATCGATGTAAAACGCGATGACTAAGCAGAAATGATTTTTCGAAAGAAATTGTTTTTACAGGGTATCAAACCAAAGGCACAACTACACATAGCGCGCAGCTCGTTAAGCGTACGAGCTAAAGAGCGACCACATTTTGTTGATATGCTTAAATATACATGAGAATTCCTTTATGTGCGTGTGTGTGCGTATGTGTGTGTGTGTGTTTGTTTGTGTGTGCATAAATTAGGCACATGTTGCGCGTCGCTTGAAATGAAAAACTTGTCTTTTGGCTTCATTCACTCACAATTTATGTTGCTTAACACCAACTGCAACACTTATACAGTTTAAGCGAGAGCAGAGAGAGAGAGAGAGCGAGAGAGCGAGAGAGAGACAGACTGACGACAAATATCGATTAAATATACTTAGACGCGTTGTTCCGTAATTAAATGATAAAAATGTCGCACGCACAAAGTGCCAAGCATTTCCTCTGTCCACCCTCCACCCGCGCCTCTCTCCCTTCAGAGTTACCTAAAAATCAATACTAAAAGCAGCTATCAAAAAGAAGCCGAAGTGGAGAGTGGCCGTTCGAATTATGATTTACAACAAGCACATTAAATCGTGCCCTCGACTGAGCCGTAGCTAAGTCTATTTGCTACTTTATTCACAAATTTGCATCCGAAGAAACGAACAGGCAAATGTATGCCTAAGTAGTCGGCGACCTGAACAAGAATATATATATTTTATCGAAAATAATTCATGTATTTCGAATTGCAACTCTTAAGCTTTAATATTGTCGAAATGATTTTTGACGGATAAATTGAGGGATGAATAGCAGGCCGGAGGGACGGAAGGGTGGGTGGAGTTAATACATTTTTGTTCACATCGTGGACGACCACAAATGTTCATGGCTTTTTGGTAATTTGAATTCAATCCCTTGAAAAAATATTACGATTTTCTCGCTGATAATTAATTGTGGCGTAGACATTTTGTGTGTGCATTTTTAGGGAATCCGTGTGGGCATCTGCAATCCGATATAGTTGTCCGTCAACTCAAATTATCTGCTGCATTTCGCTAATGAAGTAGAGCAGGAAAATAAAAACAATTCACAACAAAGCGAAACAAAAATAATTGATGCTGTGGATGTTGTTATTGAATAATCAGAGTTATATCAAGGACTCATTAGCACGCACGCAGGGCGCGTATACTCTGTAAACAACTCCGGTGTATAGGGTCAATGGGACTGACCGCGAAGTAGGACTTGAAATGAAAGTATATGTCATATGGCTTGACTAAATGATCTATAGCTTTAGCATAGTAGGAATAGAAGTAGAAATGGAAGTGGAAGTGCTGCACCTATGTGCCTCTCTATGTGATTCTCAACTAATTTATTTTAACTATCTAAGCGCCCTTCTCTGCTTCTCTCAGCCGTAGTCCTCTGGCTATGTACTTACAAGTCAATTGGAATTCAGTTAATGACTCGAAATGTATTGCCAAAGTATTTGCTAGTTGTGCCAGACGCGACTAATATAAATGCATGCTATATATATATATCTCAGTGCAGCGTCCGCTTTCGCTGCTCTAATGAGTGGTAATAATCGCCCACAACTCTGTATTATAATACCTGATTCACAGATTTTGATCATTTTCAAAGCCAGGGGAAGGACAGGGAAAGGCATAACGCGTGGCGTAGGCGTGGGCGTGGGTGGGGCATGCGTGAGTGAGTGAGGGTAGAGGGCGGAGTCTTCTCTGATATTCGACTCCTGTTCCGGCTGCTGGTTCATAATTTTGAGTCGATGCTGCAAATGATGTCAAAGCGTTTCAATCTGACAGACAGCGCACCCCGGCTGTGTCACTGAGGGCTTAAATATATAGAGAACAGTGGTTGAAGCTCATAAAAATTTGAATGAAATATGCTAAACTTTTGCCGGAAATGAAACTGAGCTGTGCGATTCTCGATTTACTGCGAGCGAAGTTTTTCAATAGACTAATGAAATCCGAAAGGGAAGAAGAGGTTCATGAATTGCCAAAAGCCAGCTGAGGACTATTGGCCAACAAGTGAATCTAAGGGAGAGGTAAACATATGCCAATTGTCATTCAGCAGTCAATCGAAACATTTAAGTATTTAAGTCGGGATGCGTCAATCAGTCAATCATAAATATATATATCATAGGGAGAGCTATATTCATAGATATTTAAAGCTCTCAGTTGCTTCAATTGACGTTATTCAAGACACAGCTCGCTTCACTGTGTGAACGCATTCCACATATTTTTTGATGCTGATTGATGATGATTATTTTTCAAACTCAGTCTCGTTGACAACGTCAGCAGCAACAATGACGACAACATCAAAATCTGTCATAGAAATGTTCAAAAGTGAAAAATCGCTTTAAGCATTTCAATGTAATATAATAAAATGCTTTGCATTGGATTTGTTTGTCGATGAAATTCCTTGGCAAGTGCTCACTGCGGTCAGCCATGGCTGCTAAGTCGACAGCTATGCGAGTCAGTCAATCAGTGAGTCAGCCAGCTGGCCATTTAATTCGACAGTAAATCAGTTCGTTGGAGGCGAAGTAGTCAGCCCAATTGTCATCATTCATTCGCCAGTGCTCAGTTTGTTAATTAGCTAGTCATAATTTAAGCCATCAATCAGTCAGTCAATCAGACAGTCTGTCAGTCAGTCAACAATTGAGTCATAGGTCGCTCAATCAAACATACGTCAGCCAATGAGTTAGTCCATCGTTCAATCAGTGAGTCAGCAATCAACCACTCACTCAGGTGGTTAGGGATTGAGTTCGTTAATCAGACAGTCAATCAGTCAGATGTAAGTCTATCAGTTAGTCAATCAGTCAGTTAAACAGACAGTCAAGCAGTCATTCAATTAGTCAATTAATCAGTCAGTCAATCAGTAAGGCGTTAGTCTATCAGTCAATCAATCAGTCAGTCGCTCAGTCAGTCTATCAGTCAATCAATCAGTCAATCAATCAGTCAGTCACTCAGTCAGTCTATCAGTCAATCAATCAGTCAGTCACTCAGTCAGTCACTCAGTCAGTCACTCAGTCAGTCACTTAGTCCGTCTATCAGTCAGTCAATCAGTCAGTTAAGCAGGCAGTCAATCAGTCATTCAATCAGTCAATTAATCAGTCAGTCAATCAGTAAGCCGTTAGTCTATCAGTCAATCAATCAGTGAGTCGCTCAGTCAGTCTATCAGTCAATCAATCAGTCAATCAATCAGTCAGTCGCTCAGTCAGTCTATCAGTCAGTCAATCAGTCAGTCACTCAGTCAGTCACTCAGTCAGTCTATCAGTCAGTCTATCAGTCAGTCAATCAGTCAGACGTTAGTCTATCAGTCAATCAATAAGCCAGTCAATCAGTCAGTCGTCAGCAAATCAGTCAGTCAATCATATTTCAACTAATCAGTCAACGTATCAGTCAGATAATCATTCGAAAATTAGTTAAGGAGTCACTTTGGCCAGTCAGTCGTCAGTCAATCAGCTAGTCAGTCCGTCAGTCACTCAGGCAGTAAATCAGTGAATCACAAATGATTGCATCCCGTTTGGCACCTGGCACCTGGCAGCTGCTATTACTCGTATTGCCCAAATTGTGAATTCGAATTTAACTTTACGCAAGGCAAATTTTGCCGTGTTTAATGTGGTTTGTTCGTAGCTGTGGTTAGCTGCTCTACTCCAGCTGGTTATTGAAATGCCTTTTGAGCTTGCTTAGAAATTATGCGACTACAAAAGACAATTTGCTCTGGCCAGGTGGCAACGGATGAAAAGCAAGAAAATTCATGGGAAATCCAAGATAAATCGAGGCAAATATGAAGCTAGCCAAGTGTCGCTGGCTTTTCTCTGCTTACTCCCACCTGCCTCAATAGTTTATTATATTTAAATGCTTTAACTATAATGAAAGCAAATAACAATGAAAAATTCAAGTATTTCTGCATTGCCGTGTCGAGCCGAGCTCAGGGTCAGATGCCTGCTGCGTTAGCAACTTTTTCCTGTTTCCCCTGGCTCTGGGTAGTCCGAACGCGCTGCAGCCGTCGCTGCGGTGGGATTTAATAAAGCACATTCTTTCCCTCTCTTTTGGGAAAAATAAAGACAATTTTTCATTATGAGCAATGCCACGATATAGACATAGGTAGACAGACTTATTATGTGCTGTTCATAACATTTCAATAAAGCGCCTGTTCAGCCAAAGAGCTATTTAAATGCAGCACAGTTGGCTATTATGAAATTCCATTTTCAATTATTTGTTTTCCAAATTGAACTTCAAAAGAAATTTTTGATGTTAAATCATCAAGTGAGACGGGTTTATATTGGGTTTCCTTGCCGCTGAACTGACAGTTTAGCTAGAGTTCTGTGCTCATTGTCCAATTAGTTCATGTAGTGTAAATGAAGCAAGCATATTGATTGAGTCTGTTTGCCTGAATGCAAGGAATTCAATAGGAGCTCTACGATACGCCCACTTGCTGCCCTTTGCAAATTGAAAGAAATGTACATTAGCTTCTGCTGTTTACGAGCTGCAAATTGCCGAATGTCTAACTGCTGAGCTCTGCTACATATCTTGGTTGAATGCATTTGCAACAGAGTTGAGATCTGGTCTTATCTTATCTTCAAGAAATTTGTGTTAGCTCCAACCAAGATGGAGTTGAAAGTTTGTTGTCTTGTTTCATTGTTAGATCAATTTATCTCTGCATGAGCAAGATTGGGATTCCTTTTAATACTTGTTGCTGTCTGTCCTTCCATTCGTCAGTCCGACCTTCTTTCTGTCAGTCCTTCCATCCGTCCGTCCGTGCGTCAGTCCTTACAAACTAGTTGTTCCTACAGACTACACCAGACTCCCTCTTGATTGTACTTGATTTCCTTTAGTCTGAGCTTGAGACTCCAATTGGACTCTGTTTGCCTGAAATTTGTAGTTAAGTCAGCCACATGCGTTTTACATAATTTACGTTTCAATTGATTGAGCAGATTTGTTTACGCTCAGATTACTATTTACCCCACCTGAGGTGCGCAGATGCCAATTGTCTTCAGGTTTAAATTGCAATTTTCGCCCAAAAACTAATTCAGTCAACGCGATACATCTAGTTTGCTTCAATGGTTGATTTTCTATTTAGGAATGCTACAGGTATTCAATTACCTGCGCCAATTAGGCTCACCAGAGTGACTAAATGTATGCCAGCACCGTGCTCAACGGGCAATGGGCAATGGGCAATGGGCAATGGGCACTGGGCCTGACGTATCGAATAACAACATCCTAATTACTGAATTGGCCTCCGTTTAATATTTCATATTACGTCGCACTGCAATGAGCAGTTCGCTGTCCTGTTGCGGTTTTTTAATTGAAATGTTCATTGAAAGCAACAAGTTCTGGCCACCTAATTAGCCAGCATGAAAACATTTGTTGTGTTTCAGTCAACATTGATTATGTGCCAGCTGCTGATTAATATTGACAGCAAATAACTGCGGCTAACACAAGCATCCGACTCATTCATGGCACAGGCACAGGCAGAGGCGCAGGCAAAGGCAAAGGCAAAGGCAGAGGCAATTTTCTATTAATCAACAAGCTTCCTTTTGACATAGTCAAATGATTCGACTTAAATTGAAATGATTTCCCTTCAGTGTGGCTTTTCTTTCACTTGGCCTTTTGCAGCAATTTTCCTTATGTTTTTCTAGTCACACTTGCGTTGTGCATTGGTTTTTCCCAGCAGTTTTCCATTTATCAGGAAACTATTACTTGCAATCGAATAATCCTGATGAATGTTAACTATCTCAGCAAGATTTTCCAATCATATATTTCCAGTTGATTTTCCCTAAGTTTTGAAGTGTTTTCAAACAATTTCCCCATATGGGCTCTAAGTCGCTCAGAATTTTCCAGAAATTTTCCGTGAATCTGGCAGATTTCTCCCTGCTTTCAAGTTTATGAAAAATGTTCGGAAATTTTCCATGAATCGAAAAGCTTTTTCGTCACATTTCGATTTTCCAGAGGATCTTTTCTCACGTCAGTTTCTTTGTTTTTGATTTTTTCTCAGTTTCAATTCGCCAGGAACTTTGCCTCAGTTTTTCTAAACAGAGTTGAATGGCTTTCCTTAATCAGGAACTTCATATATTTGTATACAAATACAAATATATATATTGCTAGATGTTTGGATTGGATGCATTGCACTGAGGGTTGCTTACAATACAAATAAGTGATTCACTGTGCCTCAAAGTCACGGAGTTAAGAAGGCGTTGAAGCTGTAATCAAAAATTCATGGCATACTTTTTCACGCAGAGAAGCAGAGAGAGGGAGGGGTGGATAGGCAACGACTTGAGTGCCAATAACTGATTCATTATGCTGATTGATTGATTGATTGATGGCCTTTAACGTGTTTATTACTAGAATGTGGAATGCATAAAATTGATAGCATACTTCTTGGCGTGGAATCTGAGCGACGCTGGCAACTGCTTAACGAGTAGCGAAGCGAAAGTGGCGAATGCTAATGGGCGAAGGCACACAATCAACAAGGCGACCAAATTCGAATGTTAGGCAAAAAGTCTACGCCAAAGTAGAACAGATGAAGCAAAACTGGTTCAATGGCATTTGCCGAGCTAAATAGCCGTCGCTAGATGAAGATGGTCAGAGTGAGAAAGTTAAGCGAAAGTGTCTAATGCTGATTTCCGTCGCCGTTTCCGTTTCCGTTTCCTATTTCCTGTTTCCTGTTTCCTATTTCCATTTCCGCTTGACTGAGCGTCTAACAAGCGGCGATTGAACTGCTCGACAAACTTTCGCCACATCTGGCAAATGGTGCGACGTTGGACAATTGTCAAGCCAAATTCAAGGGAAGCCTTTTATAATATACGCTGAGGGCTGGGTGGAAGCCACCTAGCTACGCCACACGCTTCCCCACCCCCCTCTGACCACAACGGACACGTGTGTCTGTGTCCCTTTTGCTCCAATTACAAGTGAGCTTCGCAACGGGTTGCTTGATTGGTCTCCAGCTGAATATTGTTTGCTCTTGTCATCGTTGTTGTTGCTATTATACATATCAATTAATATCGCCCATGGGCGTTAATTAGCGGCAACTTAATTGTAAGCGAAGTAACACTAGCAACACTGACACTGGCCACACTGGCAACGGAGTCAACACAGGCAACAGGCACAAAGGAGACAACCACGTAGGCAGTCGCAGCGTGTCCACATTTCTCGGTTTCTCTGTGCTCAGCAGACTTCAATGCATATCAGATTGCCAACAATTGGCCAAAACTATTTGCTTGCCCAGTTGGCAGACACAGTATGTGAGGGTGACAGAAAGAGAGAGAGAGAGAGAGAGAGAGAGAGAGAGCATCGCAGCCTCAACTTGTAGTTACAGCTAGTTCAGTTTGCTTCCACTTCGAGTCCTTTAGAGCTTCGACAAGATTTTCACTCTTAGATTCTGGCAGTTTTTGCGGAATTTTCTAGAGTTTTTCCTTAAGCTTTGTCATCGAATTTCAAATTTTCTTCAACTGTCCAATTTTTTCAAGCAAATTTTAAATTTTATTGAATTTTCCAAGCTGTTTTCTTTAGCTGTAAGTTTCCTAGAAATTTTTCTGAAATACTTATAAATAAAATTGCAATTTTCCGAGGTTTTCTTGTATTTTGCAAACATTTGTCTTCGCTTAGGAATATAGTAGCAACTGTCCAAGGTTTTTCGCAATAAGGTATTAATTTTCCAGCATTTTTCAATCAGTTTTGCAATTTTCTCCAATTGCAAGGAAATTTAAAGATTTTCTGAAGTTTTCTTGAAATTTTCAAAAATTTTCCTCTACATTTTCCTGCGTAATTAAATTTGAAGTTCGAGTTCTATTTTTGATTTTCTGGAACGTCACAGTTAATTAGTGGGAAAAATGCATGCATAGACCTAGGCGTAGGCGTAGGCGTAGACGTGGACACAGGCACAGGCACAGGTATTACATTGCACTGTCCATCAGTCAATCAATCAATGAGCTAATTTCGAACTTTATGGCTAATGGAAAAAATGAAGTTGAGGTTGTTCGGGCATTCATTGTTCCTGTTCGAATCAATGAAACTGATTGGGTTAATGCGAAAAGTGCCAGGCCTCACCTCAAGCAGTCAATCAAAGCTGGGCACAGCCCCAATGCAGCTCAAGTTGCAGCTGTTCTCCGTCAGCTACCGAATGGTTCAAGTGGATTATCCGATTCCCTTTGCTCGATGGCAGCTGCTGCTACTGCCGCTGAGCCTACTCTTATCTATATGGGTGTTGTTATTCTATTGAGCTCTTTTTTGTCATGCATTCATTCATTCGGACTTTATCTGTGCCATTACAACGCCTTAACAGCTAAATCAACATACCGCAAGTGGCCATTGGTCGTGTGTCCAAGTAACTGAGCCTCAGCTCTCACATTGCTATTGTCAACAAGCAATGAGTGCTCCATGTAAAAAACAAACAAACAAAAGACTTTCACACAGAGAGATGGATATGGAGAAGGAGATGGAGCAGGAGGAGGCAGAGGGCCTAGGCGTTGATAAATACAGGCTCGCTAGGCACCTAAATGAATTCATACAAAGGCGCTGTAACTGACTGTGAAAGTCTATTCCCTGCACTCGTTATGCTCTAGACTAATGGACCGATTGATTGATTGATTAGTGTTTCTATAGTGATATAACAACTGGAATACTAATCTTTTAAGCATCCAACTTTGTGTGCCAAGCAGTTAGTATTGATTGATTGACTGATTGCTTTGCTGTAAGTTTTAGTATTGGGTTGATTGATTGATTGACTAAGTGAATAATATGTTAACAGAGTTAGGAGACTGATCTATGCATCTAAATAATCTCATCTAAAATTGTTATGCGGTTATCTGACTGACTGATATATGCGGAACTTTACATGACTTACTGATTGATGATGATTTGTGATTGACGGACTTGGCTGACTGATTAGAAACTAATTTGCCAACTCATTGCTGGACAATGCTGGACCATTTATCTTACTGATTGAAGCACTTGTTCACTTGCATGACAAGCTGATTGACTGATTGACTATGCCTGCTTGCCTTTTTATACCCTCCTTCCTCTTTCAATATCGAGCATATGTTTACAAGTAGTTCATACAAAACGTTGACGCGTGTAAGAAGCTTTTCATCAGGCAATCGCTCTATCTCTCTCTTTATGTCTCCCTCTTTCTCCCTCTTTCTGTGTGTACGTGTGTGTGTGTGTTTGTTTGTTTGTGTGTGTCTAGGGCCATACCTCTTGTCGCTTGCCGTTCGCTAGCTGTGACGAGTTTTGCCTTTGGGTTATTGCTTTATTCGCCTGGTCATTTATTCATTCATTTGGTTTGGTCATTCAGTGGCTTGCTGCGCTTTCCCTTTCCCTCCCTATTACTTTCTCTCCCTCTCTCTCTCTCTCTCTCTGCCCGTCCGCTTGTCCTGTGTGTGCAAATCCAATTTCATATGTCTTTTTAGCAGCTCTTTTCATTGTTGTTGTCTGTTGCCTGCTGCCTGCTGCGTGCAGACTGTTGCCTGCTGTTGCCCATCGCAACGTTCGTGGCTCGTAACCAGTTGGATTTTTGGTTTGAGTTTCAGCTCCAGCTCCAGCTCCTTCTCTCTCTGGTCTGATTGGTGGGTTTGAGCTCTATGGCCTATGCAAACAATTGAGGCCAAATGATATTTCGAAATGCCAATGCTTATGGCTCGGCAAACAAAGACAAAAGTAAAAGTAAAAAAACAACTTCATCTATTTATAAAGCATCGCATGGCTGAGATTACGAGTCGTACTGGAATTTTATGGCCATTTTGCACAAGTTTTGCTTGAATCAAATAGTTTTTTTTAATGGCATTGCTATGTCTCGGTTGGTTTCCTTTCATTTTGTTTTCCTTGAGTTATGCGAATTACATTGAACTACAGAAATTTTCCAGAAATTAAATCGTTTTTCCAGCTAAACGCGCCAGGAGCCACTCGATTCAAAGGCATACCTCAGTGAATCAGTCAATTAATCTCATTCATAGATAGCTGATATGAAAAATGAAGTTAAATTGTTCATCATTAAATCAATCAAGCAAGACATATATATACATAAATATCTATATATATATACATTTTTATCAGCTGCTGGGGAAGCCGAACTCTTTGCTTTGTTGCTCGTATTTTGGGTTTTCGGTTGGCTTTGCGCTGCTTTATTTGCTTTTCATTTGACTGCATTGGTCGAAGGTTGTGCAAACAATCCAGTTTCTGAATGCTCAGCAAGGCATTTCCATCGAATTCGCTTGCGCTTGTTTTCCCAAAGAGTCCATTCATATAAATGAAAAAGGGAAAGATCGAGGTTATTTCGTTGAAGGACCTCTTTAGTTATCTAAAAGGACACATCAGCTTGACATCTCCTCGCCATTTGTCTTGTTAGCCGAAGAGCTCCTTAAAATATGTGTATTTGCCTGTTACAAAATATAAATAAAGGGCGTGTTCAATCACGAGAATGAACGTGTCATGCAAATGAAACAGAAACAGTCGACCATACAACGATACATTTGCATAGAAGGTATGCACAAGTCAATTTAAATGAACCACCACTGAACTAGTTCCACTGAACAAGTTCCACTGAACTGGTTCAGTGATCTGTGAATGAAACAGCTTATCAAAATTTCTGTCAGATTGTTACTACTCAAACGACCCTCGCTTGCATAACGATGAACTAGTTCTACTGAACTAGTTCAGTGAACTGTGAACCCTACAGCTTATTAAATGAACTACTGAGCTAGCTCAGTAATTCTAGATAGCAAGTTCACATATTAATATGAACCTTTGAACTAGTTCTGTATACTATAAAGCTCAGTTCCATAGACCTAAGCCCAAGTGGAGTTAGTCACTTAAATTGAACTACTTCTGAATCTGAACATAAAAATGTGCTCGGGCAGGGAGTTCGCTTGCCCCGAGCTGCATAAACTGAAGAGTTGTTTGGCTTGCCACAAATTTGAAATGATCATATGACGAATTAGTGCTTTTGGCAGTGGTTTAGCTTATTGTGAGACATGTGCTTTGGCTGTTGTTCATTAGTTTCATGGTTTTATCATTCATTTGCCTTACCACATGCCACACGCCATATGCGCTACATGCCACATGTGCTACATGTGCCACATGACAGCTGCAGAGGACCCTTCACGTTAACCTCCAGCTGCACAGCCAGCAGCAAATGTTCATCGTCTCCGTTGTCTTCTTTAGTTGCATACCCTGTGCTCGTGGCAAATGTCCTCAACTAGGGGTATATCGAGAAGTCTTCAATGTCAAATGTATAGGAATGCAAATGCACTAAATTGCAGAGTATCTGTTAGTCGTGCTGGCGGCTGCGTCATCTGGGTATATTCGAGGCGCACTTGTCTGAAATGTTGCATAATTGTTTGGGCAAGTTCATAATTTAATGCACAGGGATCACAGATAGCCATATGCATATGTGTGTGTGTGGGTGTGGGAGTGGGTGTGGGTGTGTGTGTCTAGGCCACATTTGCTAGAAATGAGCTGCCTATGACAGCTACCAAGTCGAGTTTCTATCTCGTCTCATGCCATTTGTGGCTAGAGGGAGATGGTATACGCTTCTCATTATACTGTGGCTGACGCGCCACCTGCTGGTGCGGCTAATTAAAAATTAGCGACAACTGGCTAACGAATTTGCCGTTATACTTTAAGGCAATTCGCTCTGCCGCCACTTGGCAACCGAAACTCAATTGAGGCCAATGCCGGAGTGAAGCTGCTCGACGTTTGCCTGGGCTCCTCTGGCTGGTTCCCAGATACTTTTTGTTTGCCATAATCAGCTGAGTGCGCTAAACGGTTAAAACACTCGGCGAAGCGTTGCCATGGATGGTCTGGGTCTCCAGCCCAACTGGCCTGGCCTAGGCTGTCTCTGCTGCCACCTCTACCTCGCGCTTTTACTCGTTCTCTCTCTCTCTCTCTCTCTATCGCTCCTGTTTCCTCACTCCTCCTGGCTGCTTCTCATACCCTGAACCCAATGAAAATAGCAAATCAGGGTATGATGCTCTTGTTAAAATGTACGCAGGTAGAAGTAGGCGTGGCAGACCCCATAAATTATATTTATTCCTTTTGAGGAGTCTATCCCTTGCCTGTCTGTCCGTATGTTTGAAGGCATCGATCTCAGTGTAAAAAAGAGTTAGGTAGCTAGCAGTTCGGACACGGTTCAGGGTATCTGCTAGTCGGGCACCCCGACTAGAGGTTTTTACTTGTTTTTAATAAGCTTGACGCGAGTTGAGAGCCTGCACCGAAAGCTGAAACACCCACACTTGACATCGTTTCCTAACTGCCGAGAGCCAGCGAATGTTTCTCTCTATATGCCACACACATACCACACACCACACAGACACACACACACACACACACACACACACACACACACACAGCAAACTTCCATCTCAATGCTTGTGTCTGACTAGAAGAAACCCTGATAACAACTCTAGCACACCGCAGATAGATGGAGCTGAAGCGAGGGTAGTACAAGAAATTGCAGTTTGCGAAAATAAAAGTATATAGAAAGATATATACAGGTCCTATATGAAGATTGCAAAGTTGTTGCTATTAGCATATTCGCATAGTTGTAGAGCCGTTGCAACGCAGCTAATAGAGTATACCCTTTCGCTATGGCCACTCTTCGTGGGTAGCCAAAGCTTGCGGCAACGCCTCTCAAATTGCCGCGCCGCAAACTTTGCAAATTTGCAACACGGCAAAATTAGTTTGCATTAGTTTTTACCTCTTTGAAGGCATTGAACCCATTGTAAATGGGCAATTATAGGGTATATTGATTGTGGGCAAATGAATGGAGGCATGAAAGTGATGACAGCGACAATGATGATGATAAAAAATGATGATTATGAAAATCATCATGAACGAAACAGCAATAATGTTAATGTTAATGGTGATGGCAATGCTAATGGTAACGCTAATGCTAATGCTAATGCTAATGCTAATGCTAATGCTAATGCTAATGCTAATGCTAATGCTAATGCTAATGCTAATGCTAATGCTAATGCTAATGCTAATGCTAATGCTAATGCTAATGCTAATGCTAATGCTAATGCTAATGCTAATGCTAATGCTAATGCTAATGCTAATGCTAATGCTAATGCTAATGCTAATGCTAATGCTAATGCTAATGCTAATGCTAATGCTAATGCTAATGCTAATGCTAATGCTAATGCTAATGCTAATGCTAATGCTAATGCTAATGCTAATGCTAATGCTAATGCTAATGCTAATGCTAATGCTAATGCTAATGCTAATGCTAATGCTAATGCTAATGCTAATGCTAATGCTAATGCTAATGCTAATGCTAATGCTAATGCTAATGCTAATGCTAATGCTAATGCTAATGCTAATGCTAATGCTAATGCTAATGCTAATGCTAATGCTAATGCTAATGCTAATGCTAATGCTAATGCTAATGCTAATGCTAATGCTAATGCTAATGCTAATGCTAATGCTAATGCTAATGCTATTGCTAATGCTAATGCTAATGCTAATGCTAATGCTAATGCTAATGCTAAAGCTAACGCGCCTTCAGTCAGGTCGTCACTCTGCTTATTGCTTATTAAATGCAGTTAGACTCGACACTTTTCTCGGTCTTATCTAGATACTTAACAGTATCTATCTATAACAATAATGGACATGAGTGATTATAACAGCAGCAACAGCTTACAGGGTATCTGTTCGTTGAGCAATCACTAGAAGCACGCCTGCTGTGTTATATTAGATTGTTGTTTGTTGCTTGTTGCGATGCTTGACCTCGTGTGCAAAGTGTCATTCATTACAGCAATCGTTTTTGTTGACGGACTTGACAAACTGGCAAAAAAGGCTTTAGCTGGAAATTGAACTTGCGGCTGCTGTTGTCTGTCTTGTATCTCAGTTTCTGACACTCCTTCCCGCTCTCTCTCTCTCTCTCTCTCTCTCTCTGTATCTCTTTGTATGTTCGTCTCTTCGATAAAGCAACGAGTTATCTACTCGAAAGGCCGAAGGTAGCTTCTGTTCTGTTAGCCATTGACAGCTGCCGTTTGCGCTTAGCTTTATCTGTGTCTTTTGGCCTTTGGCCATCAAATGGACTGTTAAAGGTGGCCTTCAGTCTGCGATTAAATAACATAATCTACTGCCCGCCGCTAGATGCCTTAAGAGCTTGACTGTGACAGAGCTGAGACCGAACTTAAAGCCATAGCAAACAGTCTTTAAAGGGGGCCATTTTATTTATTTTATTTATAGCCTGAATCCTGCAAATCTAACTGTACTCAATGCCTATATGACTGATGAATAATCTAAATCTTTCTAATTAGCTATTTGTCTGGCATGCCTCTTCAACACCTTCATCTGCAATTCAATTAGGTGCCGAAAATGAAATTGGAATTCATTAAGTGTGTACTTGTTTTTCACTCTCTCCCTCTTCCCCTCTCTCTCTCTCGCTCTGTCTCGTACATCGTATGATACTTAAGCGAGTCGGCCTCGAAAGTTGACAGACAGAATGTCTCAGAGCCAAAATATTCAGTGCTCCGTTTTCAGTTCCGTTTAGCGACTGGGAAACAGATGCCAAAGGCCAAAAGGAAAAGGGAACACATAGGGTGGGGCATAAGGAATAGAGAGAGCTAGAGAGAGAGCTAGAGAGAGAGAGAGAGAGAGAGAGAGAGAGAGAGACAGAGAGAAGGGCCGAGGGCTAGCGCATAGGGATTGGATGACAGCCAAAACAACCGCAGCCAGTCCATTTGCAGTGTATAAAAGTTGAATGGGCTCTTGTGGAACGCGTTGTTGTTTCACTGCTCGCTCGTTGAATGGAGATGGGTATATGCGTTTGAGTAGCGAGCTTGTCAACAGATTGAATAAAACTATGCATAGCCAATGCATTGAGCGAGTATTACGCAGTCATTAGTATTCTGAACAAGCTAAGACTTAAGACTAGGCTCAATAAGTCCTCCAGCTCAGAGATAGTAGTCGAATTTAGTATCAAAATAATCAGTATAATAGTGAGCGAGCATTATGCAGTCGACTCTACAAAAATGCAAGTTCCTCTAGTTAGACTTAAGCTAAACTTATGCAGTTAGACGAAGGATGCTAGAGTTGCGCTTTGAATAAGGAAAGATGTCGCTTTTTGAATGTGAGCGGGTATTACGCAGTCGTTAGCGCGCAGCTAAGTTGCTGCTGCTGGCCTGACGACCAAAAAACCGCCATTAAAATAACTTTTCAACTTTGGAGGTGAGGCTGGGCGGCTGGGCGGCTAGGCCGGGCAGCTGGCTTACTGTGTGTGTGAATGCTTTGGCCTGGCCAAGTGGCAGGCAGCAGTTTTCAGTCACAGCCAGCGGCGTGGCAACTTTTCAAATTTAGCCGCTTGGAAAAAACAAGAGGAAAAAAATCAGCATTCTCGAGCCGACGAAAAAGAAAATCTTCTCAATGGCAGCCACTGCGTATACATAATGTGCTCAACGTGCCTTTGTTCCACTTGTTGTTGTTGTCATACCCGGCACTTAGTGTCTGTAGCACACATACATACACACACACATATATTTTTACGTGTACAGAGTGTACATTACAAACTGTGAGTAAAGCTTAAAGCCTATCAGCTTACCAACATGAGTTGTATTGGCTTCCTGTTTGTGCGCTGCTTTAGATGTAATGAACATGAGCCAGGTGAGCAAAGAGATGCAGGGTAGCAGCTAGTTGAGCATGCCCCCAGTTGCGTGCCCGACGCAATTGTGCTTGCCAGGTCTCTCAGTAACATATCTATATTAGTGATAAGTAATGGGGAAGGGCATTTGCCAGTCGAGCATGCCCCATGTGCAGTGCTTTTCCGTTTCCTTGTTGGCGTGAAATGAAATTTGGAAGTTGTTTCGTGGACGAGTCTCAACGCTCATTGTTTCACTCATTTGGGCCATTTAACAGTTGAGCTCTAATTGTTAACACACACACAGACACACACACACACACACACAGACACAGCCACAGACACAGAGACACACTTAGAGCTCAACTTTAAACATTTTGCTCTTCATCTTATAACTTTTTCCTTTCACAATTTTCTTCTGTTTTTGATATTTTCTTTTGGTTTGTCTTTGTCTTTTGTTATCATATTCCTTTTGGCTGTCGCCTGTTGTTCACTCTAATTACTTGATGTATGTTCTCTATATTGCATGTTGTTAAAACGTTAGCAAAGCGAAAAGCGCAAAGCGAGAAAAGGCAAAAAAGAAAAAAGAAAAAATAAAGAAAAAAGAAAAAAGAATTGAAAATGGATACGAAATTGGCGCAGGGTCAATTTCCGGCTACGTTTCCGGAGACATTCAAGAATTTCTTTGCAATGATGAACGAAGACGAGGATCACGTCGAACTGTTCGCCAATCTGCTGGAGGATAAGGTATCAAAGTCCCTCATTTTGCCACAACGGAGTCTCGCCAACATTCACATTGCACCGATCTGTGTGGCATGTGCAACATGTAGACTGTGTAGACAACGTCTGACTTAATCTCTATATTTGCTTTCTTTCTTTGCTTTTGGGCCAGGTGATACCGCGCGGCAGTCCGATGCATGTCCAGCGCCAGCGGTGCGGTGGCAGCTTACGCAGCCACCGCAACCGCCAGGCTGCGCATGAATCCACCCAGACTCCGACCGAGGCGAACGCTCAAGGTCGTGCCCAAGTCGTACCGCCGGGCCAAGCTCAAAATCAAGCTGAAGACCAGATGCCAAATCGCTCTCGGTCCCGTTCCCAGATACGTTTCACTTGGCAGCAGCAGCAGCAGCACCAGCATCAACATCAGCATCAGCAGTATCATCAGCTGGTCCATGGAGCAGGACGTAGTCGTAGCGGCAGCAGCGGCGATATGAGCAGGTCCATGGCCATGGACCAAGAGTTCGCCTCGACATCGGGCTATGTTTATGGCCCGCGTAGCCGCAGCCGCAGCTCACGACGCAGGAGCGTGTCGGGCCCCGATGACGTTGGCGACTATGGCGGCTTGCTCAGTCACTGCTCCAGCACTGGCAGCAGTGCCGAGAGTCTGCTCAACAATCAGCTGGTGACGCGCAGTCAGCAGCGCTCGGCGTTCAACAGCAACCTGAACAACCTTAACAGTTGCTTGCCCAGGCCCAGCTCGGCCAATTTGATGCCCAATGTGCAGCAGTTGCCGATGAGCGTTTCCAATATCCAGCAGCAGCAGCACCACCATCAGCAGCAGCATCAGCAATTGGAGCAACATCAGCAGACACGAGACCTACAAATGGAGTTGAATCAACTGCGACTTGGACCCGATGGCGAGGACAATAGCGGAGGGCGTGCGCCCAAAAATTATGCGATGCCACGCCTCTTGCCGGACAGCCCAAGCCATCAACTGCAGCCGCACCAACAGCCACGGCACTCGGTCATACTTGAGCGAGCATTTGATTTTGGTAAGTGCGAGATGTTCCCATTGACTCATCGAATGAGAATTGCATAGGAAGGTGATACAGAGAAGTAGAAAAGGAGGACTGAAGACTGAAGAGGGAAAGGCAGAGACTGAAAGGGGCAGAGAGAGCGAGAGATAAGCAGACGAAGCGAGAGATCAACAGTCAGGGAATATTCAATTTTGTGGCTTAGATGCAAGCTGGCTAATTAGGGAGCCGTCGCCTTACTACAGCAGGTGATAGCTGAAAACCTTAAATGTGTGTTGTCAGCTCTTTCGTGTTCGTGTGTGGGAGAACGCTTTGACTGTGAAGTGGGCGCCGTGCAGGCACCACATTTTCTAAAGCTTGGCTGCGAATAGTCCTGTCAGACAAAGCGCACACACACAGCGCTGGCTAGAAGCCAAACACACACACACGCACACACACACACAGACATA
Organism: Drosophila eohydei; assembly: GCA_035045825.1. Lineage (NCBI taxonomy): Eukaryota > Metazoa > Arthropoda > Insecta > Diptera > Drosophilidae > Drosophila > Drosophila eohydei. Next base: position 621,739 of record JAWNOT010000096.1, read on the forward strand.
CTCACATAATTGACGACTGGAGAAAACAAATAAAATTGTTGAGCGTCTGCTGCTTTCTGGTGGTGGCACAGGTGTGTGTCGGGTCGCCAGGTGTGTGCGTGTGTGAATGGATGCCACAATCATATTTCAATTAAAATTTACCAATACAAACACACCCACACACACGCCTGCGACAGCAGCTATTGATGCTGCGAGTTTTGTGGTAATTCGCTGTGCTGCTTGCTTTGGCGCTCATGGCTGTGGCCCCATCAAAAAGGCATAAAGCGTATTAAGTTTTCATAAAGAGAAAAGAAGTTACCGAAAAAGGGAGATATATGAATAGAAAAGGAAAGGGACACAGGGAGAGAGACTGAGGGAGGGTTCGGGGCTAACATCAGCTGGGCCCACAAAGCCCAAGTTAAACATCAACTTAAAAAGTGGCAAATGAACAGCGAACCAAAAGAAAAGCTGCTAAGCGACAGCAAAGCAACAACGACAACATATTAAAAAAAGGTTACAACAGCTCAACAAGCTCGGAGCTAAACCCAAGCCGAAACGTGGAACCTTTTTATTTTGGGGCGTTTAAAGCCGGACAACAAACAACTTCCAACAAATAAGAGTAGAGCGTGTGCGCATACCCTGTAATCAGTATAAAGACGGCGGGAGTGAGAGAGAAAGAGGAAGACAGAGTGTGAAGAGGAGAGAGAAAGGGAGAGTGAATAGGGTGGGAACGTTTAGCTGCAGCAGATCTAACTAATATCTATCGATAGTTACCGCAACTTATCGATATTTATCGATGTTTTATGCTTTTTAGACATTTATCGATTTATCGATCAACAAAAATGTCCCCTTTTGTTGCACTGCAAATTGCAATATTCCTTTTTTGCCCAGTTCAGCTCTCACAATAGCTTAATACAGCCATTTATAACAGCATTTGTTATCGATCGGTAGTTATCGAACTCGAAGTTAGTCTCAATTATGTGGACTCTAAAATGTATTTCTCTCTAACTGTTCCTATCGACACGTTCAGCGTGATTCTTTCCAGGGTATACGGGGTATAAAAAGGTCCCTTTGAATGGGCTTCAGCTACGTGGGCGGCCGAGAGACAGACAGCTGACAGCTCGAATTTGAACATCGGTTAATCGGATCAGAAGGTAGTCGAGCAAACAGCAATGCCCATTAAAATGGGAGGGTTTCGGCTTACGAATGAACATATTATTAAATGTAAGTTAAGTAATTCGTTCGATAAACAGCGACAAGAGTTCATTTAATTATATCGCTGTGAAAAAGTGTGCGTGACTAGGCCATGTCCTGCGCCTCTTATATGGGCACCTCTTAAAGTCATGTTTCACATGAGAAAGCAAAACCAAAGAGCTAAGTGTTCGCCTGGTGTCTCTCAGATCAAAGCACTTTTACTTGACTTTTGGCTACGGTGTTAACAAATGCGAAAGGCAAACATTAAATTTTCGGACACCGAGAAATGGAGCTGCCTTTTGAGTTTTGGCTGAGTTTTCAATTGCTTTTGAGCAACTTTTAATTGATTAAATTGATTTGATAAATTGATTGAATTGAGCTGGCGCTGCCCAACGCACACTTCTCTAATGCTTCTCTAATCAAATCAGAAACATTTTTTGCATTGATGTCAAGGGTCAGTAATTAAATTAGTATGCTTTGAGTCATTCCTCAGCTGGTTTATCATGGAAACATGTTAGTTGAGAATTGAATGTATAAATGAAAGAGTGAATGCTTAAATAAATGACTGAATAAATGACTGCATGAAGAAATGAATGGATGATTGAATGACCGAATCAATCATCAGTCAATCTATCAATCATGAAATCCATTAATAAGTCAAGTTTACCTACCAAGTAAGTCAATCAACCTATTGATTCTCTATGCCATCAATCACTCAGTCATTTTATCAATCAATCAATCTATCAATTATGATACGAGTCAATAAATTAAACAGTTATTTAGTGAAGTCTATCAAGCAGTCCATCAATCAATCTATTAGTCAATCAATCTATAAATCGCGCAGTTAAAATTAATCAATTTCTCAATCAAGCATCAATTCATCATACCCTCTACTTAGCACCTAGTATACCCTGTTTTCTTATTTGATTGCCACAAACTTCTGATTGCAAGATTATTTTGTCCATTTTATGACAATCAATATTAATTTGCTAAGAAGTGAGAAAGGCAAACAAAATTTTCTCAAAGCTGAAATGCACAAAGCTTAAAGTTTTTTACAAAGCGCTACTAATATATACCTTATATGCCTTTAACTTAACTAATATATGCACTTAGATAAACAAGGGAGGGAGATGCTGGCAATGAAGCCTTTGAAATATGTCAGCAACAAAGTTTTTGGCTGAAAACATTCTCATATTTGACTTTGGCTTTGACTTTCACTTCGATTTAGGTAACATATTTCTGCACGTGTGTGGGTGTGTGGGTGTTTGTGTGTGTTGGATGACATTTGAACAGACTCCGAGGCATAGCAAGAGATTAAGAGCTGGGACCATAAATGCCAACGTGAATAGCAGCAGCAGCAGCTGCCACAGTTGTGAGCGGCATTTTTTAGTAGTTGGTCAGTCTTAATTTATGACTGTTTCTGTGTGTGTGTGTGTGTGTGTGTGTGTGTGTGGGAGTGTGTGGGAGTGTGTGCAACATCTACCTGAATATGCTTCTGCGTAGCTGAAAAGAAATGTTTTTGTGAGAATCAAACAAAGCAAATTCCCCAATTAGACCTGAGGCAGATTCCAGTTGTCAAGTTCCATTGAACGAACCACACAAATTGAACTACTGAACTAGCGTAGTGAGCACTCATCGATGCAGTTTATTAGCTACTTTTGCACTACTCCTTTTACTGTTATTCCAGATGTGAACTAGCTTGCAGCAATAGGTTTAATTGAACTGACTCGTGAACAGTGAACTAGTAGTTGCTTTCAAGGTTGATTTAGTACTGCATTGAATAATATAGTTCATTACTTGCAAACAAGAAATGAACTAGAACTAGTTCCATGTATATTCATACTAAGTCCAGACAAATTCTGATGAACCAAAGTAGTTCCATAATGTGAACTAGTAGTAGCGTTGATGGTTCATTTAGTACTGCATTGAATAATCTAGTTCATTACTTGCGAAAGAACAATGAACTGGAACTAAGTCTGTAGAGATTTGCTGTTCATATAAACGGAACTAGTTCAGTTCATGCGACAATCTCGCTCGATAGCAAGCAGAAAGTACAGCGAATCGAATATACCCCAGTTGCAAGCACGGAACAGGGTATCTGGTCTCCTTATCAACCAATGCACAAAGGACAACATGCATATTTTTGTAGTTGGATGAAATTCTCGTTGTTCATTTGGAGTTTCTGTTGCAGATGCTAGTTTCGACGAGAGCGACGCACCCGTGCCGTCGCCGGCGCCCCAACAGCTGGCGTACAATGTGTTGAAGCCGATATTGAAGCCGCAACAGCAGCAGCTGCAGCAGCAGCAGCAACAATTGCAGCAGCAACAGCAACAGCTGCAGAACCAGCAGGAGCAGCAGAAGATGCAACACTTGCAGCAGTTGCAAAGTATGCAGCAGATGCAGCAGCAACAATTGCAGCTGCAGCAGCAGCAGCAACATCAGCTGCAAATACAATTGCACCAGCAGCAGCAACAGTTGCAGCAGCAACAACAGCAGCAACTGCAACAGCAGCAGCAGATGCAACAGCAGCAGCAACAACAACAGCAGCAGCAGCAGCAACAGCAGCAGCAACAACAGCAGCAACAATTGCCGCCGCTATCACAGCAGCCCAGTACATCGGCCCAGGCATATTTGCATCGGATTCTGCCCATGCCACCAGTGACGCAGAGCAGCATCGTCTCGTATCAGCGCATACAGCAGAGTCGCAACAATGTACAACGGACAGTGAGCAATAGCAGCTCGGCAGTTGGCTACAGCTACAATCTGCAGCACCAGCAGCCACAACAATATGACCAGCAGCTGCAGCAGCTGCAGCTGCAGCAGCAACAGCAGCAGCAGCATTATGCTAACTACAGTGGACCCTACAACGTGCAAGAATTGCAGATACAATACAATTGGCAGGACGAGAATCCGTCTACATCGGCAGCATCAACAGGAATGGCAGGGGGAACACTACATCATACCTATCAGGATTTTCTGCAGGCGGCTCCGGATCCGAGACCAGGAGCGGGGCCGGTAAGCAACAATCTATCCATGCTCAACTCATGGGTTCATGATTCAGTCAATCAGTTCGTCAGACAGTCCTCCCGTCCGTCCGTCGTTGCATTCATCAGTTCATCACTTCTTCCATTCATCAGTCCTTTCGTCCGTCAGTCCTTCCATCCGTTAGTCCTTCCACCGGTCAGTGTCTGTTCACCCTAGCTCTACATATAGAGCTGTGAATGATATGATTTACTCCTACTCCCACTAATTGCAGCCGAGCATGAGAATGCAGAGGTCACCGATTTTGAATAGACGCCGCAGCTCCTCGATTGCGACTGGCGTGCTGCACGGCGATCATGGCTTTAGCTATGGCAACAACAACAACAGCGTTTTCGCCGAACAACAACAGCAGCAGCAGCCGCAGCATCAGCAGCAGCAGCAACAACAGCAGCAGCAGCAGCAGCAGGAACAGGAGCAGCAGCAAGTTGAAGAGGTGGAGGAGCTCTTAACGCTCCCCACCACTGGCAACAGGTAGGGGCAATCAGACCCGCATCCATTTATCAACTAATCTATGGCTGCTTCAGTCGACACGCTGCTGGTTAATTAGCTTGGCTCTGTTCCGACATCTATTTGCGGTTTCTCCAAATTGTGACAGCAGCAACAATTGCAGCCACAATTGTAGCAATTGCTTTGTCTTGGCCACAACTCACTGACAATCAAAGGCTCACGTTGTGGTTACTGAATTTGACTTTAATTAGTTGTCACCTTATTCAAATAATTGTGCGAAAGCTCAATTTATCGATTGAATAAACTGGTTATTCAGTGCAGGTGTTGGAAAGCTTATCGATAAATTCTTAAATAATCGATAACTTGTACAATTATATTGATTTATGTATAAACACTGAGAGCTAATCATTTGATGCTAATTTTCGATTTCGATATCGATATCATTTATTTATCGATTGCTTATTTCGATGTACAGAATCAACGATTTTGAATGATTTCCATTCCATATCGATAATCTATATAGATAGTGATTGCTTTTATCGGTGCCATCGATAAATACTTGAGTTATCGATTACAAAGACTTCACAAGTTGAAACTTGCCTTCGATTTGAATGGAGTTCTTTGATACAATTACTGCAGAATTCACAGAGTGCAAAACTTAATAAAAGTGGTCTTTCGCGGCCTCTTTAAGTTGATTTCATCCATAATTGAATTTTTTCTTCGAACTGACCTTAAGCTGTCGCTGGCCAATGAGCAGCTTTGAGAGATCTCAGCTCGTCCGCATTTTCTTCGTTACTTTCGCTGCTGCTTGAAAGCAAATGACGAAATGAGGAGCAAATTGAAAAATTGAATAAGCCTTAAGTAGTGGCTTAAGTGGGTTCGGTGAGAGCCGCAACTTCGTAGTTGGCACGAAATGCGATCGCCATATTGAATCAATTTAGTGCGGCCGCCGTTGGCAGACGCTGCCAGCAAGCTAATTATCGACTGTCAATGCAATTTATTTTAAGCCATGATACAATGCACCATTGTCCAACGACGGTATGCGTCTTGGTGGGCTTTGTGTTTCTGCTTTGGAATCTGATTGCAGGGAGCGGATGACGCTGGCCAAGTCCCCGCTTGGTCGGGCCATCGAGAGTGGTGTACTGACCTTCCATCAGGCGATGACCGGTGCGGTATCGCCCCAGTACACTGGAGTAGTAACGGGAATGGGAGTTGGAGCAGGAGCTGGAGGAGGATCTGGCAGCAGTGCTCAGTTGTCAGCCAATGGGCCTGACAAGTGTCACGTCGGCTCCAGCTCAGCTTTGGCGGCCGTGGCCGAGTATGCAGCATCAACAACAACGGCAGTAGCAGCAACAAGTGGCCCAAGTGCCACGGACTCGACCACAGCCGGTTCCAGTGATGATATTCACTCGCCCGTCGCAAACACCAGGGCTCAGCAGCAACAATTTCAGTCAGTGAAGAACAATCAGCAGCGCGAGCGGGGCGTTGGCGAAACAGCGGCCAGCGTTGCCTACGCACAACAGCAGCTGCGTGGCAGCTCCGCTACCATAGCCGTAGCTGTACACATGACGGAGCGACAACGTCTACGCACATCCAGCATGCCAGCAGAGAGTCGCAAAGTAAGTAGAATCAGAGATAGTTGCCTATAAATCGTATTCATTACAGCTAATTACATTCAATTACTTTCATAATTAGTCAAGTATTTCAAGCTTAATTACTTTAGCTACTCCCGCAATTACTTATGTAAATCTTTTCCATTGCATTTGCTATGACAGCCTCACCTCCTTAGCATCATCACGCATCATTTATAATCTCTGAAGAGACAATGATACGATGCGAGTTTTTGCCTTTCATTAAATTACTTTCGCAATGCCTTGAATTGCTTAACATCTTCGATATATTGCTAGTAAGCAAATTCCGTAATTGCATGACATATATAGCTGATCCGATCTGATCTGATCTGTCTGCCCTCTGTTTAGCTAAGCACACAAAGCTCTAGGCGTAGATTAGACTATAGAACGAGTGTCTTTAAGTAGTATAAAATAGTTAGGATATCTGCAAGTCGTTCACTCCCGACTAGAGCGTTTTCTCACTGCTTTGTTTTCAGTACTCTCGAGATGAAGTTTGCCCTAGAGATTCGGTAACAAAACACATAAGTACTAAAGAACACGCTAGCCTATCTTGTTAATACGAAAGCACACACACACACACACACACACACAGACAGACAGACAGACACGCGCGTACACACAACAACCCTGTCCTTTCACATATTGCCAAAAAAAGATACAGTGAAGGGAAGAAATGGGCATTACTTGAAAGCCCAGAGGCTAGCAGATTCAATCCCAGTTGTTGGGTTGCCCAAGCAGCAATTGTGGATGGCTGCACATGCACGCTGTATGCACAAAAGTAAACCCACACACACCCACACACACACCTCACACACTCTACCCGTCTAGTCCAAATGTCGCCCTTATTATGCCCACGCGGGGGGCGGTTAGCGAACGGAAGTTGCAGCTGCTGCTGCTGGGGTTGCAGTGCAGCTTCGTTGCAGTAGACAAGTTTTACCTACCTCTGCGTGTGTCTCTCTGTGTGTGGCGTATGGGCGTGGCACACGCCCACTCTTGACATTCTTTCGGCTTTTATTCTGCTGCGCTGCCTGGCGACATGTTTTTGTCATCGATTCGATTTTTTTGCAAAGCAATGGCCTGCAGCTGTCAGCTGCTCCCCACCCGCCCAGCTGGGCATACGTCAAGGGGGCGGCGTGGCGCTCGTTAAACATGTTTTGACATTTGCGACCACGAAAATTTCATATGCAAACAAACTGACTCAAATGCAAGACAGTTGACGGCTGGGCTTAAGTAGAGTTTGGAGTCGGCTTTGGGGCATTGCAAGTTAAACGGGGCAACAGGACAATCAACTCATGCCACGCCCCAACCGCCGACCGCCAACCGCCAACCGCCAACTGCCAACTGCAGCTTCTGTGTGCTCAGCTTCTGTTGCCTACTTTTAAGCGCGAGCAAGAAAACTAATTACATTAGCGCTGCAGACTAGACAAGTGCAAGCCAGATGAATTCCCAAAGCGAGTTCGAGAGCAAGTGCCAGAGTGTGTGTGTGTGGCTGTGTGTGTGTGTGTGTGTGTGTGTGTGTGTGTGTGTGTGTGTGTGTGTGTGTGTGTGTGTGTGTGTGTGTGTGTGTGTGTATACATAAAGCAAGTGGAGCAACAGGAAGGCAAAGTAGGATGTGATATGTTGCGCGTTAGTTAGTTGCCATAGTCCTAACCATAAATCCAAGTTAATGACTAGTGTACACACACACACGCTCGCTCACACACACACACACACACACACACGTATATATATATATATATATAGGCACACATTCTGGCCATGCCAATGAAAAAGAAAAAAAGAGGAAAACTTTAGTTTCACTAAGAATACCCACAAGAGACTCAGCACACACACCCGCAAACAGCCACCCACACACACCCCCCCCCCCCACACACACACACATAGCTTATATATATTTATATATGCTTTATGCCTGGCTGAGTGCTTTACGCACTCGTCGCGTAGTCCTGAAAGTCGAGAGGCTCACCAATTGATGGTTTGCTCAGCCATGCCAAATGGTTGGCATGGCAGCTGCCCCAAAACAATCAAGGACATAGCAGCCAGTATCCATTCCCGGCACCAACCCGCGCCCCTGGCCTGGGCCACAGCCAAGTGACAGCAAAGAAAAACACAAATTTGAGTTCTTTATCGCATTTCCTTTTTATTGAAAACAAACAAAAAGACGAGGCTGAAGGAGCACAGCAACAGCTTTGCTATATGTTTATGCCTGCTCGCCTGCCGCTGAAGCGAGCGTATTGGCTTAAAGCTCATTAAGTTCAAATAGAAGATGCTGTGAGCAGGCAGGTACTCAGGTGCCTACGGCTACGGAGGAGGGGCTACGCGAGTTGGTAGCAAGAGGCTGTCAAGTTGGCCAGCTGGAAAAGTGGCTATGGAATAGAGTTGTCATATAGAGATAGATGTGGAGTAGTGGACTGTTTGAGCTTGCATTGAATGTGCACCTGTGGCACACCTGTTGCACCTTTTGCAGCCCCGCCTGGCGGACACGCGTCGCTCAGCGATTCATTGTGGCGCGGATGTCGAAATGGATTATTATCGTTTGCGCAGCTTCAGCATCACATCGCATGGCGTTTGCAATCTGGGCGATTCGTTACGGTAAGTGGGCGTGGCACACGCACACACACACACACACACAAATACATGAACATGAACAGCTCTAACGTGTGTCGTCTTATTGCATTTCAACGTAAATTGTCTTCAACAGCAGCCGCAGGTCACGTTCCATCAATTCAGTGACATCAAATGGCACCTCGAACAGCGGCAAGGATCGACACAATAGGTAAGTGAGATACGAAAGAGAGAGAGACAGAGAGAGAGAGAGAGAGAGAGAGAGAGAGAGATAGAGATAAAGGTTGTGCGAATCAGTCACTTACTTAGCGTTTCATGAACAATTCGTTCTATTGAACATATCAGTAGAATAAACAAGTCAAGTAAACTGAACTGCTGAACTAGTTCAGTGATTGTAGATATAACTTGCAAAACGAACTACTGAGTCTTTGCATTAATTCATTAAACGAACTAGTTAGCAATAATAAATTCAGATTCGTTTTCTCATTCGAAATGAGCTACTGAACTGATTGAACTAGTTCACTGAAGGTTAAATGAACAATGTATCTTATGAACCAACTACATTCCCTGCTCGATTAATCAACTGGAAAAAGGCAGCTCACTCGTTCCTCAGCTTTTAGTTCTATTGAGTTGAACTCTTTCAACTGCGAAACTTTGTGCATCAATACAGTTGCACTTTAAGACCCGCAAATAAGCATAAGCATGTGTGCTATTGCTGTTCATGAAGTGAACCAGTGTATAAGGTGAACAGTCGAACTTGTTCATGAAATTGAACTTCACCTTGTTGACTTCAGCAGACGCAATAAATTGTTCATAAGAATGTTTACAATAAAGCGGCGACAACAATGACAACGCACACACACACACACAAGCAGGCACACAACACACGTAAACACACTCACACACTCACACACACACACCTTTACACAGACAGCAACTAATTTCATATATTTTTTCCGTACACAAAAACATTTTCCGTATAATTCCTCTTGCTCGTGCTCTTCCTTCTCTTCTGCTGCTGCTTTATTATGCGCTGGCTCGTTTGCCTTCTTATTTTTCTTGCTCATCGTCGTCTTCTGCTTCTTCTTCTTTCTGTTGCGAGTTGTGCAAACGCATTGTCAAAGAAAATTCCTCGCTTTATTATTGTTGTTTGCTTGGCTTCGGCTACGGCCACGCGCTTTGCGCCGTGTTTTGCCCGCTGTTAACTGCGCCTCGGCCACTCCTTGAAGCTTATTATTGTTATTGCATGCAGCTAGGCGGCCTCTGCTGGCAATAAAATTGTAAAATCGTAAAATCGCAAAATCGTAAAATCAAATTCCCAAGCTTTTTGCTTAAGTACGCAAAATAGTAATAAATGCACTTAGAGAAAATGGCAAGCGACTAAATTATTTAGCTATTCGAGTCTCAGGTCTCAAGTCTATAATTGACTGTTCGGAGCGCATAAAGGTCACTCCATTCCCAAGGTAATATCCCTTTCAATCATGGCCTGGCGTAATCGTAGTCACAGCTCTTGCTTCTTCCTCAATAAGCAACTTAATACTTCGAGTCGCATTTGATTAAATCTGCTGAAAGGTCTTCTAACGCGACACAGTCAATCAAATCTGATTGAGTGCAGCTGCTTACTATGCTGGCTAGACACATCACTTTCTTAATGCTGGTGCCATCAATCATAGTCAAAGGAATTTTATTGTAAAAGTATTCCTCAAGAAGATGTTGCTTATCACTCAAGATCTGGTCAGTTACAAATGGCTTCTAATGGACACTTGATTGTAAATCTGCGACCATCAGTCATAGTCAATCTAGATTTTATTGAACTAGAGTAGGTTCAAGCTCAATCAAATGTGATTGAACGTAATAGAACTACTAGAATATGCTCTTAATGCTCCCTGTGCTCAGGCTCCATCAAAGTTGATTAAACGAAAGACATAATTCGCTTCCTTCTGCTTTGGTGTTGATTGATGATTGATTGATTCGCTGCGCTTGATTGATTACGGCATGTGCTGTGAAATTGTTTGCCGAATTCGCGATTTGATTGATGATCTGCATTAAATTGTTTCTCCTTTTGGTCTATTTTTCATACTTAGCAATGCATCGGGCGACATCCCTGAGGCAGAAGCCCCCGCCAGCCAGCAGCACGCGCAGAGGGCCAACGGAGAGCAAATACCGGCGTACAAAATCGCCATGCTGGGCGCCGCCGGAGTGGGCAAGACAACGCTGACATATCAGTTCACCACGTCGGACTACATCTGCGCCTATGACTTGAGTCTGGGTAAGTGCGAGGCACGTGTGTGGGGCGGCATCAGTTAGACTAATGTCGGAGCTTTTGGGCGTTTGCCCATTTCAAGTTGGGCTTGAATTTTGGATTTTGAGTTCTGAGTTCTGAGTTCGGGTCTGTGGCTTTTAATCAAACGCATTTGCATTTTAATTATGCCACAAACTCATAAAATATGAAAAGCTTCGCTGCTAATTTCATTAACTTGGCCAACGGAGGCGACGGAGGCGACGAAGACGGGTCGCTAGGTAAACTGCTCCTACTTAAGCCCTGGGCCTGGGCTAAATTGTGGGCCCCACAAAATTCCACCTAATTGCGTGTGCGGGCGTTGCGCCGCTTCTCGCCTGACTTGTGATCCATAATGGATGTTATTAAAAGGATTTTGTACATCTAGCAATGAATGGGCTAACAATAGCGTGCAACACATGGCCTCTGCTGCCCTCCTGCCCTCCTGCCCGCCTGCCCTCCCGCGTGCTCCGTTACAACTCACACGGAGCTCGTTTGTGTGTGAAAGCCATCTGACAATAGTTGAGCATACCAGAGCGGCTTATGCTCCACTCGGGCGAGAGTCGCTCGCTCTTAAAGTCGTCGCGTTATGACAAGGACATGGGCTTAGCGCATTTGATAGCTTGTGCATACCAAAGGAGAGTTTGCATAACAAATTGAATGTCTTTGGCTTTGGCCACCATATGGAACTGAAGTATGTTAGAGCCTAGTTCTGTCTGAATACCAAATTTAAAGTCTAAATTTTAAAGTTTCCGAGTCCTAATACGAAAAGTTGTCTAACACCAAATCCAGATTTAAGGCCTTGTGCGCTCAGAGTTACCTGTGGATATATACAAATGTATATATCGAGCCTAAGTCTCCCAAATTTCAGATTCGAAATTAAAAATCTTCTGCTTTAAATAAAAATATTAAAATTGAAAATCGACTTTTATCGATTTTAATCGATTTTAGAAACATCGAGTTTTGCTCTGTTTTGTGAGAGCAGCATATGGAATTTGACTATTTAGCTACTCGATCTGGTTTATATAGACATGACTATATAAATATCTGCATAACTCCAGCTAGAAGCTAGGGTTCAAAGGGGACGTTGCTTAAAATGTAGCTGGGGTTACGCACGTTGTCGACTTAAGCATTTTTGTTGTGTTCCGATAAAGCTTTTTGCCCGCATTCGGCCAGTGCTTGGCTGCAATTTGTGTCCTGATTGCGGGTCCTTTTTACATGCAGCGAGGTAGAGGCGTGGGCTTAAAATTGGTTTTGTATTAGTGTTGGGATTTGGGGCGCTGCGTGTCCAGCTCGTGCTCCAGCGGGAATTGTGTGTGGTCGGCGTGAACTAGGCAAGGACGAGTGGGAGCGAGGGGAGGGGTAGGAACTGCCATTAGCTTAATCTTGCTAGCGGCAAGATGTATGTGACTTGCGTGCAACAACAGCAGCACCAGCTGGAGGAAGCAAGAGTAACATGTGGCGGCTTAGCTAAATAAAAGAGTGAAAAGTGAATGGGAAGGCATAAATGCTGAAAGCACGAAAGCTTCAAATGCGAGTGACATAGGTAGAGTGGGGAAATGGATGGGGCTGGTCCTGGCGGATGGCAATCCGGCCAAGGCACTGGGGCATGCAACACTCTTTTATTTTTTTGCACGTTGCAGCGCAGCGTGGCGCGTCGCATCGCAGGAAACAAAATAAAATTCCCCAACTTTTAATTAGCACTTGAGTCAAAGAGCCAGCAAAAACAACTTTATACGAGCCACACGCAACTTTTATTGTCGCCTGCGCCCCACTGGGAGAGCTCGAGTGAAGGGAGCGCGAGCTGGCGAGCGTTGCCAAGGCGTGGGTGGCCGCCGGCTATTGTTAGCATATGTTAAGCGCACATCAAGCTCGCCAAGCTGCAAAGCACATAACTCGTCGTAGTTACGTATACCCTCTACGTATTGCGAAGCGGGGTATTCCAGTTTATAGTGTCACTCGTCTATGACTTTACGGCGAAACCTTTGAGAAGTTCACGCATCTCGTATATCGATAAATGTCGATTAATATCGATTACTCACTCAAAACCTTCATGTGAAGCTGCTCCAAGATGTTCCATTGCTTCTTTGTCTCTACCTCTCTCTCTCTCTCTCTGTCTCTCTATCTCTATCCCACTCTTCTGACACCAGACTAGGGCAGCGTTGATAAACGTTCTACATAATTGGCTTTACTTCTGAACTATGGAGGCGGTAGAGCAACTGCAACAGGCCTTCGCTAGCTGCGTTTTTGAGCTGCGAATGCTTAAGTGAATAAGTGTTGTATAACTACCGTTAATCTCAACTAATTAAAGGCAATTGCTTAAATATTAATTAAAACTGTGGAGCAGTCCAGGTGCACTAGCTCTCCCCTGCGCCTCCCTCTACCTCTGCTAGTGTTGGATGACTAACTAATTAGCACGAGTTTAAGACTTTAGCCTTGTGGTTGGCTGTGCCATTCGTCCTTAACAGTGTTGAGTAACGAACTAATTAACACTTGCTTCGTGGCGATTCCAGCTGAGCCAAAGCTGATCTGAGCTCAAACAGTAAACAGTAAACAGTAAACAGGCTTGTGCCAAGTATTTGCCCTTAACAGGCTGTGCAATTTGTCTCTGTCTCTCCAATATACAAATGTGAATATAGCTTTAAGTTTGTATTATGTGAACGTCAAGAAGCTATTACTTAGAACTTGGTCGTAAGCGCTTTAGCTGTAATGGGCCATGGCTGGCAGAGTGAAGTGAATCAAACTCAATGTGGCAACAGCTCCTACTCTAACTCTCTCTCCCTGCCTCTTTCTACCTGTCTATTGCTGTCTGCTTCCAGATGATGACTATGGACAGAAAACGGTGTCCGTCTTGGTTGATAATATTGAAACGGACTTGGAAATTATTGATCATCCGGCTTGCGAGATGTCGGTAAGTACACATATGAATGCACTGGGTCAGCACACACACACAGAGACAGACACAGACACTCACTCCCCTAGACACTCACACACACACATGCATCTGTATACATGTGTGTCTGTGGCAGCTGCTGCATTTGACACTTATTTTCAAATGTCAAATGTCATTAACACTGTTTTCTTTTAACAGCTGCCGCTTGACAGGCCAAAGCGCATTACATTGTTGCACATGTCTTGTTACATTGACAGCATCGCCCATGTGTGTGTGCGCGCGTGTGGTGTGTGGCTTTGGAAAACAAAAAGTTGAGCAAAAACCGCATTGCCTACTTTTGTGCGCTGCTCGTAAAATTGATTTTGAATGTTTTTGTTGCCTACTTTTGTGCGCAGTTTAATTTTGTTTTTAGATAAAGTTGAAAAATATTGACTACATGCACACATATGCCTTAATCTATATATGAATATTGTTAGCTGCAGACTAGATTGTCTGCCCAGACTTGCTGGGTAGACATATCCCCTGAAGCTTAAGCCTAAGCCTTTCCTGTAGCTGCTCGCTTCGCTTAACAATTTGTAGAGCTCTTCTATGGATATTGATTGATAGAGGAATCAGGAATTCAACTATTTTATCTGCCTTGAATGCTAGTCAGGCCAAACAGGGCAACCTTAAAAGTACTTCCAGCTCTTGGAGGGGCAACCTCATTTACATCTTGAGCAGCTCTCATTAACATGCTTAGCTTATTGCTTAGATAACGATCTAATGCTTATGGTATATATGTAGTACAAATATGGAGACTTGACCTCCTTAATGCCAGCTTCATCCTTGATTTGTAAACACAAGTTGTGCCTCTTTCAAAGTGATTTGCATATCTCGAACAGCTGTAGTAGTTCTGCGTTCTGCTGCCACAGAGTTTCTAGTTCCTCAAAGCAAGCTTCGGCCTGTGATTGCTGCTTCTTTTCTTAGGGAACAACTCGCTAGCTATCTGCCTGGCTATATCTATCTAATCTAATGAATGCAATTCAATACTGTTGGCTGCTCTGGCGCGCAGCTTAAACCTCTTCGCAGGCGCTGCCCATTGCCAATTTCGCTGCAGCTCGATATTATTGCGTTTGCTATTTGCATTGCCTACTTTTGTGCGCCGTTTCGGACGAGCTTCAGCAGGCAATAAATTGTGCACCATGTCCGCCTAACTGTAAACATATATATGTGTAAATAGATGTGTGCACACAGAACTCCGCACAGCGTTAGATATTTGACAGCTCGCCGTCGCGCAGCGCCTTTGACACGGACCGCCGCATGTTGACTTTCCCGAATTTGCCCAATATCAAAAGTTGCCCAGTTTTACAGATATTAGTTAGCCCTGCAGACTTTGGCCATGGCGGAAATAGTTTTTTATTATTATTTTTGATAGCGCAAGTGCAAATATTGCATTTCGTGCGTGCTCAGGCAAGAATACCTGCACCTATACACAGGCATAGATGGAGGCATATGTGTATAGCCGTCTCTTACCTACATGCGATATACGACAGGGTCTATTCGTCTTTAAGCCCAAGCTACACGGCTATGCGAGGCGATACTAGATACAATACTATTTCATTTGTTGCATTCGCAACGATAATTATCGATTATCTGTCGATTCATATAAATATTTATTCGATAATTCACAGAGCAATGCTTCACGTATAATGTCTACTTCTAACGCTCGTTACCTTACTATCGTTATCGTTATCGTTATTGTTATCTATTATTATTGTATATATATATATATATATATATTGTTATAGAGCACTAGCACTAGCCTCTTCCACTAGATCGAGTGCATATGAAGACATCTCTGTAGTCGAAACAGTCCCGAGGCCCTATGTCATCTCGAATTTGTATTGCTATCGTATTTGTAATCGTTATCGCTATCGTTATCGCCATTTGCAGACCGAGGCTTTCTGCGCCACTTACAACATTGATCTATTCGTTGTGGTCTACTCTGTGGTGGATCGTGGCACCTTCAAGGCAGCCGAAAAGGTCTTGACCTACCTGAAGGAGAACGACATGCTGCTAACACGCGGCGCCATACTCGTGGGCAACAAAACGGATCTGGAGCGACATCGCGAGGTGTCGCGTCAAGGTGAGTCCAGCAGAATCTGATAGCTCCGATATTCGCTGTTGCAAGTCTTGGTGTATTTGCAGTTGGCCGCAAGCTGGCCAAGGAGATCGCGTGCAAGTTCATCGAGACATCGTCGGGACTGGATCACAATGTGGACGAGCTGCTGGTGGGCATAGTCGCCCAGGTCAAGCTGAACCCGCAGCGCCTGTCGCTGCTCAGCGAGTACGATCTGCAGCGCCTCAATTTGCAGACAACAATACAGAAGCATCGACGCATGCACTTGACAGCCAGGCGGATGATGCGCCAAATGAGCATCTACCAACTGGAGGATGATGAGAAGGACGACGACGACGACGACGACGATAAGGAGAACGAGAGCCAGCAAAAGTCTTTGGAGTCGCTGAGGCGCGCCACCAATCGACGCACTCTCAATCTCGAGTGCATACTGAAGATGGGCGAGAGCGAGCTGGAGGAGGAGGAGAGCAGCAAGCTGAGCAAGTTCGAGCAGCTGGCAGCCGGCATGCGACAGCGTCGTGCCCAGGACGGGCAACAGCTGCAGCAGTCGGACAACAACGACAGCAAGCCATCGACATCAGCGGCAGCTGCCGCAGCTGCTGCTGCTGCTGCTGCTGCTGCTTCTGCCACCGCTAGTGCTGCTGCCAGGCGAGAATCCAATGCCAAGGCAGAGCTCGAGGCCTCAGCTTGCAATCGCCAAGTCGTCAACAAGCTGACGGCACGCACCAAAGTCTTTCTCTCATCCGTGTTGCGCTTCAGGACGAACATGAAGCGACGCAACTCCTCCAGCTGCACCAATTTGTTTGTCATCTAAAGGGGAGCGTATGTGGACGGGTGTGCGTGTGTGTGTCTAGCTATATTGTTTGTAAGCGAGGCTATAGACTGAGACTAAGTGACTGACTGGAAGTGAAGCATGGCAACAGAAACATGCGGAATTGGAACAACGAAAAGTACAGTCAACACTTGTAAAAAAAAAACATGTAAATGCATCTGCTGCATCTGAATATTAATCACTGAAACCGAAAGCGGAAACCGCAAAATTTAAATTGAAACCGATAAAAATGTCAAAAAAAAACAAAACAAAACAAAACGATAACGGCTCGACAACATATCGATAACATATCGATGAAAACCTTGGCAAATCAATTGGATATTGTTGACTGCTGTCACATTTCAACAAAGAATTTCGTTTATAGGGACAATCGATAACAATATCGATAGACTTAAGCCCTGCTCTCTTGCTCTTATACTGTCAGCGAAGCAAAGCAAACTTAGAATGCTTGAATAGAAAACTCCGATAAATAAAAATTTGTCGATAAGCTTATTTATCGATAGCAAAAGCCAAAGATAAGCAAATACAAAATTCTAGCAGTCTGAAAGCGACGTCCACAATCAGCCACAATCTTCAGAAATGTCTAACCAATTTAGCCCTTTTTAGCTGTATTCCTGTTCTATCTGTCTTTTGCTTAACTTGACTTGCTCAAGAAATTTTTAAATTTGAATGAACGACATATGCTTAAGGCAAGCAGCAACATTGTATCTTTCACCTTTGCTACTGAAAAGGGGAAAATCTCTGAACTGTGAAAGGAATGATCAGTTCAGATCAATTAGAGATCTCTTGGCCAGTTTTCACTTAGGATTTAGCTTGCAATGGCAAGTTTTCATACCCTGGAGCCATTGACAATGTCTAAGCAGCGTACATTGAGATTCGACATTCATTTCAACCGCCGAGTAGATGGAAAGACGGACGGAACTTCGTCTGTTCGGCTCTCCGTCTGCGTGAATGCCTATCCGTCCATCCGTTTGCCCGTTCGTCCGATCGTCCCTCGCTAACTTTGTCCGAAATCGCAATTTGAGAGTTAAACTCTTCACATTTGGTTCACACATTTTACACAAGCACTCGAAGCTATAAAGTAACCCACTCAATAGGATGCCATCAAAAAATAATTTAAGTTCCTAGATTTGTAGTGTATGAATGAAAGTTTTGAGCTGGAGTGTTTGAACCCGAGGCTCGGCTCAGAATTCTGGACATTTGCAAGGTCGGGTATATCCGACTGGAGCATCTGTAGCGGCCAGAACCTTTCCTCCTAGGGAGCTTTCACACTTTTAGCACATTTCAGACAATTCAATGAAGAGCGCAGAGCTAACTCCACATCAAGCCAAGCAGGGCAAGGCAGAGCAGAGTGTGCCACTTATTTGGGACGCCAGTGTGAGGGAGCGTTTGGTATGCAGAGTGTACCTTTGGCCAGCAATCAGACTAGGTAATACCCTGTACGCAGCTCTGCTGGAGCCCGTCCGACCAACACCCTAACCGCTTGCGACGGAGTAGAGAGAAGGGATTAAGTTTATTTCGGTTAATTTATGATTTTCCTTTACCTTTCGAACGAACCCACTAGCTAAACGACCCCGTCCCGAAAACACTAAAAATCAAAATCAAAAATTTGACAAAAAACAAAAACAAAGCAAAACGAAAAATATGATTACAGGAATTTTCAATTATCTACGTTACAAGTTAATCGATGAATGTCTTTTCAATAATTCTCAATGTGTTGTGCCCAAAGTAAACAAAAAAAAAAAAAACTAAACATAATCAAAAAAAAAAACTAACCACACCACAGAAATGCATAAATTCAAAACAAGCTCAAATCAGATCCAGACCCAGACTACACTGAACAAAAGTAGCACACGCTACCAACAACTGAATACCACAAACATATCATAAGGAAATCCGACGCCAAAAGGGGAAGCGCAAGCTGTACCCTGGCCAATACAACAAAGCTACCCAAAAACTACCGAAACCGAAAACGAGGAGAAACTCAAGAGTTACCTCAACAAATAGCAAATATATCGATGTGTAGAACTTAGCATAAGTAAAACAACCGTAAACCAAACTAGGAGCAGGCGAGACGATGTCAGCAGCAGCGAGAGCGAGTGGGACGGGCCACCAGTCTCACGAGTAAGGCTTAGCTAGCAGGACGTGTGAAGAACGGGAGGTAGATCGCTGTGGAGACTCGCCAGCTTTAAGAGGTTCCGACTTATATAAGCAACATCCTATATATTTAGTCGAAACTTCTCGCCGAGACGACGAATCGAAGCAAACAAAACAAAAATAAACTTCAAATTACACCAAGAGAGAGAGGGCGAAGCGAGACAAGGCCAGTTTGGAGTTAGAATTAGACATTTTAGTTAGTTTTACTTTTTATTTATTTCAATTTCATCACAAATAGATATTTTAGTTTAACTTTTCAACTTTTCATCAAATATAACCAAACTTATCCAAACTTACCCAACCTATATTATCCTATCTAACTTATATTATCCCATTTTAACTTGCATTATCTTATCCTATTTTGCCCCCTCATCTAATCTTCTTCGTTCACTTCGTACTTAACCTAGCTTATCCTATATATATCCTTTCCTAACACTTCTTTATCTTATTTCTTATATTTTATATTATTTTCTTATATTTTATATTATTTTAAATTATTCTTGATCGACTTATCTTATCTTATTTTATGTTAGTTTAGTATCCTAACTTATCTTACCCTATATTATCCTGTAGGATAAGCTCGGGTAAGAGAAGTGCAGCTTCAGACTTTTCATATCTTATCTAACGTTTATTATCTTAGCTTATCCACTTCTTTTTACTTAACTACCTACTCCTATTCAATTGTATCTCAGCTTATTTATCTCATCTTATCCAGATAAATAATATTAGTCTAGAGTTGATTAGTTAAAACTTCAAACTAAATATGTTTGTGGCCTTTGCTTCACGTGCGCAGATCTCGATGAAGTTTTTGTTTTGATTGCTGCTCGCGCTACGAATTCAGGTACCACGTATATATACGCCAACATCAGAAATAGAGGACAAGAGAGATAGAGAGCAGGAGAAAGGGAGAGTAAGGGACCTACGAATTGCATACAATCAGCCCTATCCATTCATCCTGAATCACTGATCACAGAGAGCAGAGAGAAAGACGAGGATAGTGTGAGGCAAGCGGCAGAACTGGAGTATTTGAGATTCTCGGCTCCATGTAGTACTTGCTACTGCTGGGGAAACCGAGATGGAGAGAATATTAGACAGCGAATAGATGCGACAAGCTGAAACGTGTTGACACTTTAAGATGTGTGAGCAGATTTCAGGGGCTCGTATCTATTAGAGAAACTGAATGAGGCCACTGAAGAGCGAGAGGGAGAGAGAGCGAGAAAGGGGGAGTGGTGGAAGGCACATGAAGCATCTAATTCATACATTCATACAACAGGTATGGAGAGAGATAGAGAGGTGGACCGACAGATGGAGAGAGCGAGAGACACAAATGCGAGAATTGGGACTTGGAGCTATTCAAGACGAAACACACACAGACCAGACACAGAAACCATAAGAAGAAATGAAGAAGAAGAAGAAGAAGAAGGGGAAGCAACTCACAGAAATAGATTGAAATTAACAACAAATGAACTAGCTCAGTGAACTAGTTCGAAAGAGGCAGCAGCACAACGAAGCAAGCGAAGGGCTTGAAAGAGATTGAGGGAGGAGATAAACGACTTTTGAGTAGATTAATGCAGTTGCAGCACATGGCACACCCACACATACACACACAGACACTCACACAGACACCCATACATATCTAGTAGCATATCAAGACCCACACGCGCTTCACTTTGTACAGGGTAAGCAGAACATCTGCTGAGCATGAGGTGAACAGGTGTCTGGATCCTAGGCAGCTAAGCATACCTGCATACACACACTACATGCACGCACACTACACACACACACTACTCACACACACACACTACACACACACACACACACACACATACACACATCTATGCACAGCCCCGCTTAACTATAAATTGTTTTTTTTTTTTTTTTTGATAAAAAGATAGAAGACAAACCCAAAAAAAGAGACTGACTACAATATACCCATTCCGACTATACAAACACCTAGAATTCCGACGTATTTTTTTCATATTTCGGCTAAGAGTTTTTCGACGAATTTTCCAAAACAATTTTCATATGCAAAAACGTAGCGCACGATAGAAAAATATATATATATATACATATTTATAAAGAGCAACTAGAGAAGCAGAAATATTTATATATATATATATATACTTGGAGCGAAGGATCATATATATATATATATATATATATATATATATATATATATATATATATATATATATATATATAGATATATATAAACATGAATTATAACATTTTATATTTGCTTCACATTCGAAAGATACAGATAACTACCTAAGCTAACTAAATTCATGTCTTATTAGACTGGATCCAATCACAAGTTTCTAATTAGACCGCCCTGTATATATATATACATATGGTAGATAAACTTTCATATTTGAGTCGAGCACAAAAGCGAAAAAGCTCGCAAAAGAAAGTATCGGAAGAAACTCCATGTGACAATATTGGCATCAAAAATACAAATATTTTGTTACCATTATTTATTATCTTTATAGATTTCCATATTTAGAAGCATACTTATTTATATATGTATATATATATATATATCTATATATATATATATATATATATATATATATATATATATATATATATATATATGTATATATGTATTTGTAGACCTGTATACAAGTTATATTGATTGATGTTATGCATTGCTGAAAAGATATGAACTTTTTGAATAGATCTAGCCATCTGAGCTCAAGTGGCAGCTGGAGTACGCCTCGGGTCGGCCTGAGCCGACTGCTGAATACTCGTTCCAATTACATTCCGATGTATAGTCTCTTGTTATATTCCGATTCGTTGTGCTTGACATGGGGCTGCCCCTGATGTAGGCGAACAATATACTCACCTGCGTACTACCTGAGCGAGCCACAGACGTATATTTTGGAGTCCTTCTACGGGCTCCATCCAAGCCAATCTCCTGGCGTTCGATCGATAAATATCGCTATGTGGGCTTTGGGCTCCACTCGTTCCAGTTACATCCCAATGTATTTGTCTGTTTGATATGTTCCGATTTGATATGCGTTAAGTGTTATGCAACGTATATCTTGGAGTCCTTCCACGGGCTCCATCTGGCCTGCCAGTCTCATGGTGCTCGATCGATATATATCGCTGTAGAAGCTCGCGCCACTTGTTCGGCTGCTGTTGGATCTATCGAGAACTCGATTTTTTACGCTGTATACACTGCCGTTGTAAGCGCTATAGACCAAGATACACTTATATACGAGGCTTTACAACAGAGACGAGACTGTTTCCTCTCTCTATGTCCAGGAATAGTCGACTCGGGCGTTATCTAACCAATATATACAACAGCAAATTATGAATAATCAAAACTATATGGACAGGTGCACATAGCTCCTGGCTACCATATGAATACCAAATTATCAATACTATATATGCATACATATGAATAACCACAGATATAGCGGAAGGGTAGAGCGAATGCAGATTTTTTTTAGATATTTTTGTATGGCATGAAAATTCCATTCAAAAATAATGCCCGTTGGACCATCTGCATGCGTATGTATATAGCGCTGTCTCTTTGTAGATCTGCCTATATATATCTGCATGTATTTGGGAGCTAGTGAATTGTACGTTAGGCCATTGCAAAGGGATACAACGCAGAACCCACAGGGTCTGGGGCCATCCATATAGCTGGAAGTATAGCTCATTCAATCCAATTGAATGTCGAGTTTGCAATTTTTAACTAAATACGAATTATATAATCCATATTTTAATCCATATTTAATCGTTCCAAAAGTTCTTAATAAATGTTTAAAAAAGCGAAATGCTACAAAAATCGTAGTTCCCAATTGGCTTTTTATTTATGTGGGTTGGCGGCCTTTCCAGCTATCAGCCATCAGCTATTACCAATTGGA
This sequence comes from Drosophila eohydei, assembly GCA_035045825.1. Lineage (NCBI taxonomy): Eukaryota > Metazoa > Arthropoda > Insecta > Diptera > Drosophilidae > Drosophila > Drosophila eohydei. The sequence goes on from JAWNOT010000096.1 coordinate 644,751, forward strand.
ACCAAGAAGAATAAGCGGAGTTCTGTGAGTGCCAGCTTACACGAAGAGCGTACATCATCCAATTGGAATATCTAAATGTACCAATTGGAAATCATGTTAAAGAGGCAACACAAGCTGACTGTGGAGTCTTTCCAACTGGAAACTCATTACAAAGCGGAACAAGCGAGAGGCAAGGAGATGTCCAGCTCTTTGGTGGCGTTGCAGCCAACAACAGTATCTGTTGGAGCTTCCTTTGAGCTGCCATCAGTAAGATCTCGAAATCTGAATCTTTCATCGCATCACAAGGGGGCAGCCTCTTACCTAGCCTGCACTTCCCCATTGATGTCTCCTACTTTCGTGCTTCATCGATCCTTGCCACAGGCACTGCACTCGACTGGGTCTCTGTCTGGGAGCAAATTCATTTACTTATTTCAGAATTATTTATTCTCGTTTTAGTTTAAATAAATTAAATATAAATATAAGTAGATAGATAGAAATGGATCTCTGGGCAGATCTGACAGATGAATCTCGTTCTTCGATTTGTGAATAAATAAAAAGACGCTTAAATAAATAAATGGGGGAATAGGCAAAGGTATTGAAGAACTCTTCTTCTTCTACTCTTCACATTCCATTCGTAAATGAAAGTCCAGATGAAGGCATAAGTAAACTCTCCCTTACAAACTAACTCCTGATACCAAATATGTGTGCATCCCTTCACTCCTCACTCCTCACTCCTCACTCGTCACTCGTCACTCCTCACTCTGCACTTTCTCGTTTCCTCTTTGAGCACTCGATTCGTAAACGTAAATGCAACTGTTGCTGCTCTTCTGTCGTCTTCTGTCGCGCCTTCTCATTGCCTTCGCTCCTTTCACTCTCGCCTCTCCATCTCCTCCCTTCTCTCCTTCTCCTGCGCCTTCTTCGCCTCCTCCTCCTCCATCCGTAAACAGCAGCTCAACGTCAATACAGGGTATTTACAGAGTTGCCAAGCATGTTGGCGTATTCCCGTTGGCCGCTCAGTTGAAAAAATCCAGGATGCCATTGAGTAACTCGTAGGCGAAGTCGCCTTCTCCGGCTGCTGCCGTGTTGGCTGCCTTCTTCTTCTTGTTCTTTTTCGCCTTCTTCGACTTTTTGCCTTTGGTCGAGGTCGCGCTGGCCGTGGTGGCGCTGCTCTCCTCGGTAGCGGCAACAGCCGGAACTGCAGCTGCAGCTGCAGCTGCATCCTCCGCGGCAGCTGCAGCTGGAGAGGCCTCTGCTGCTGGTGCTGCGGCTGCAACTGTGCCTGCTTCATCCTTGCTCTGGGCATCCATTTCGATGTGCTCGCGCGTCGTCTGATCAGCAAGGCGCGTGGCAGGTGCCGCAGCAGCAGCAACAGCAGCGGCAGCGGCAGCAGCTGGCTTTTTGCTTGGCTTCTCATCCTCATCGTCGTCGAGCTCGTCGAGCAGGCCACCCAGACTGAAGCCGCCATAGTCGGCATCCTCGGGTGCTTCGGTATCGTCGTCTTCCGTATAGTCGTCGGCATCGTCGTCCTCGGCGGAGGCAGCCGTCTCGCCGTCATCGTAGTCATCGTCCTCATCCTCATCCTCATCGTCGCCAGCTGCAAAGTGATTAGGAGGGAGAAAAGGAATAATTCAATCAGAATAAGCTAGATACAGAGGTATTCGAATATCCAACTTGGATCGACTTTCCAGCTGATATTGGATTTCCAGTTGCAGTTCTATGTAAAAGTCCAATTAGAATAAGCACGCTACAGAGTGGAATGGAATTGGAAGTTGCTTTGTTTTTCGACTGAAGCTCAAACTGGAATTCGAATTCGAATTCGAATTTGAATAGCCTAAGATGTTCAGCTTATTTTGATTGGAATAGCTTAAAATAGAATTTAATTCCAAATAGATTTAGACTGGTCTGAGACAGACAGCCTATACTCTGGTGAGTTGGAGTAGGAATTCAAATTAGACTGAAATATGAATTTAAAGCAAAGTTTCGAGCAGCTTCGAATTGACAACAGTAAATCAAATTGGAGCTCGAATGGAATAGCAATTCAAGTGGAATCGCATATGAATGCAAGCTGGAAGATCCCTCTGCTATCTCTCATTGGCAAGCCAAAGATTATTCGAATCGAAGTTCGAATCACATTTGCGAGTGCTAATGCTCACCGCCAAAGCCAAAGATGTCGTCGTCGTCATCCTCCTCGGGCTTCTTCACCTTGGTGGGCAAAGGCTCTGCCTCGGCGACGCGCAGACCCTCGGAGCCGAACTTGAAGCAGGAGATGGGCAGCTGTGCCTCCAACTCGTCCTCGGAGCGCAGCTCGAAGGCCAAGCACGCCTTGAAGTTCTCCTGGGCCCGCGACAGACCGTAGACCCGGCCACAGAACTTGGAGTAGCCGCCAGGCATGCCCACGCAAATGGGGCGTGCCCGCTTGCTGGAGATGCGACGGGAGGCGAGCGTGATGTCGCCGAACTTGAGCGAGACGCTCATCTCGTCATTGCCCAGGTAGGAAATCTTGGCGCAGCCCGGTCCACTCGGCAGCAACGGCAGGCCGAACTTGCGGCAGCAATCGCAGTGCGACTCGTTGCACTTGCAGTATCGGCTAATTGGATTCTTATCAGCGTCATCCTGTTTCGTTGGCTTCGTTGGCTTTGGCTTTGGCTTTGGCTTTGGCTTAGCAACTGCTGCTTCTGTTGCGGCGCTGGCTATCTCATTGGCCGTCTCGTCCACAGCCTCCGCAGCATCTGTAGCTTCTGCAGCATCTGCAGCTGCCGCTGCAACTGGTTCAGCAACTGTTTCTTCCACTGCCTCGGCCACGGCATTGTCCAGCTTTTGTGGCTCGGGCGGCGCCACGTTCGGATCGATCTCCTCTGGCGGCAGATCGAGCTGCTTGAAGTTCTCGGAGATCTTGTCGGTGCGACGATTCAGGGTCTTCGACTCCACGGAGAGCAGCGCAGAGCCAACCAGCAGCATCAGCAGCAGGGAGCGAGCGAGAGCGCGAGCCATCTTGAGCTGCAAATGAAGTGTCAAGAAAAAATCCGAATTAGACAGGACAATGAATTCCAATTGGAGTTTGTTTTCGAATTATAATCGAATTCCAATTCGATTTCAATTTGCCAACACATTAAGACTTTCAAGTGGAGTCGAGTTCGAACTGGAATTCAAACGTGAGATGAAATACCCAGACAATCCAATTGCAATTGGTATTCTAATTGGGGTAACTTGATATAACACGAATTTCGAAATCGAGTTGGATGTCCCGCTGTGACTCAAATTGGGAAATCGACGCCAATTATAGTCATCTAAACCGTTTAAATCTGTCTTAGACTCATCTTAAGCGATTATTCGAATTCGACATTCGACATGCAATTCGAAACAGAGCAAACAGAATTGCAAAATCATGTTGGAAGCGAAATCTCTCCCTGCGATTCCAGTTGGAAGCGCATTAGACTAAGCTCCGCATACCTACATAGGCGTAGGCGGGTGTTTCCCCTCTTTATTTCGCACTAAATCCGAATCGAGGTTTCACCCGAAAAGTATTTCAAAGGTAAACAAAAGACCTCTTAAAACGAACAAAAAAATTTGGCTTTCGATTAAATTTCACCGTTTCGTCTTCTCTCGCATTTGTTGTTTTTATTTTTCGCATGAGCTGCCGAAAGAAATGAATTTAAATAAATATTGACATAATTTCTTTCAACTTCCAATCTGTATCGCACTCCCTCGCTCTCTCTTTCGCACTCAACGCAACAATAGCAGAAAGAAGAGAAGGGGCAGCACGCAAGTAAACAAATTAACAGCGCCATCTAGTAGTCAGCAGCAGCAGCATCAATCGAGACGTATAATTCGTATGCAAACACAAAAGAAAAATAAAAAAAAACCAACAAAAATAAAGCCATAGACAAAAGACAAAAGCGAGAGTGAAATCTTAAGCAACCAACAACAACAGCCGCAGCAACAGCGCTGCAGCTGACCGCGATCTTACAGTTATTCAATTGACAATTGCTGCTTAGAATGAAACCCACCCCCCTTTTACCCACATAGCAGCACCTGCCTGCCGCTCTCCCTCTCTCTCTCTCTCAAGCTCACTCGTTAAGTTTTTGGGCGCCCATTTTGTAAGCTGGCAAAGTGAAATTTACAGCGATTGACTCATTCGAAGCTACTCGACTTTTTCAAACGGGCATCGCCGGCAGAGAATAACGGCTCAAGCTATAACTTCGAACTTGTGCGAGACAGAGAGAGAGGAAGCAAACATAATATACATATTAGCTGTAAAGATTCGATCTACTTCATTTAGCTATGCGCGAGAGCGAGCTGAAAATCTGTTATGCTTAGCCGAGGGAGGGCTGTAAAGTTGCCAACTCACGAGCAGGAAAGATTACATAAGTAGAAATTAATTTCTTTTAGCTCATTGCTATTAAATTAATTAAGCTTAGCTAATTGGCTATAGTTAATTTTTCTTGTATATTAAAATATTTTATTTTAATTTACGTATTTATTTGATGTTAAACTGCAAACTTTCGGTACCATCCTCTCAATTATGTTCAGCTATGACCTTCCAAAGCACAACTGGAATTGCAGACAACTGTTGCTTGTAACCCAATTGCTAGTGTTGCTGTTGTTGTAAACATATTAGTGGAAAGAAAGTATGTGACCAAATGCGGTTGCTGCTGCCGCACAAGTCGCAACAGCAGCAGCAGCTCGATTGGCTAGCAGTAAGAATAACAGTAAACCTCTAAATGGTCATGGCCAATGGAATTCTAATTTGGAATTTGGGGGGAATGGGGAATATTATTGTATTCTAACTGGACTTTTAACTAAGTGGTCAGCGACAGCAGATGGCCATGGTGCATTCGTTGCGGTTTCCAATTGGAAACGGCTCAACACTGGCTTTTCGAATTGTCTAAGTGGTCTGCACTCGCTATGGATTCTAACTGGAGTCGGCTCAACGCTTGCATTTTGAATCGTAATGGAAATTTTGCTGTATTCTAATTTGACTTTTTGCTAAGTTAGTCTACAATTGGTCAAGTCGAATGCGCTGCGAATTCCAATGGGGAACGCCTAATCACTGGACTTAGAATTTTGTAATTCAATCGGATTCTTGGATCGGATTGCAAGTCGAATTGGACTTAATATGAGACTCTTGTAGTCCAACTAAGTTGCCAAGTGATCTACAGTCACGATTCCCCGTTGGAAGTATCTGAACAATTACTGCTGCTGCTGGCACTTCTTCCAACTCTTTTTCTTCTGGCTCTTCCGCTTCTTCTGGACGTGTTCACATAATTTCACTGGCATTCCAATACGTAACAGTTGGAAAGGTTCCATATTTATATTCATAAACACATTCATTTCCATTTCTCTACAAGTGTGTGTGTGTGCCGAACTATGTGTGTGTGTGTGTGTGTGCCGGGTCACATATTTTCTATTTTTCTCAATAAATTATAACGGTTGTGAAATGTTATTAGCATTAATTAATTATTAAGCGCATAGAAAAATAGAAAGTGAACAACAACAACAACAACAACAACAACAAAAGGCGCGTCGATCATCGAAATCGAAATTGAAAACTGTTAATTATGCATCAACTGATTCGAAATCAAGCATGAAATTAAGATCGAAATCGAAACCGAAAAATTTGTTAATTATGCGCATCTTCGCATTCGAAATTAAGCCGGAAATCGAGTTCGAAAATGGTTAATCAGCGGCCAAGCGAAAGTGTCGAGAAGGCCTTTTGTCTCTCTGCCAACTAACCATTCATATGAATATCCATATTTGTACAAACTGTTATACAAACTGTTATAAATTCGAAGATATGCATGCATATGTATGAATATCTCAAACTGCTATACGTTTATCTTATTTATATTCCATCTTGACATGCCAACGAATTTCTTTCCATTTTGGTTTCTAATCAGAGGTCGGTGTGATTACGTCGCGAATGCTTCGATTATGCTAATAAGATTCACACACACTTTATCATCCTGCTTATGTTTATATAACACACACACACACGCACAGAGAGAGACAGACATTTGCATTCGCTGAAATATTTTGCATAATTGGCAACTCGCTTTCTTCGTGTTCGAAAACTGGATTGAACCGAGTTACCGTAATATCCTAAATAATAGCGGCAGCAGCGCGAACAGTTTGAATGGCTTTGATTTAGAAACTGATACATTTTTCTGGATAGAGCCTAAGATTCATTAAATAGACAAAAAACATAACGAACAAGCCAAAGGGATTAATTCGGCCGCTCAGCAATATGAGGGCGCACAAGGCAAATGTGATGATACTCTGCCTGCACTTATAAGGCTAGTCAATCTATGCACATGTGTATGTGTGCGTACGCGTTTGTGTGCGTACGTCTGTGAGATAATAAAGCCATTAAGTTCTTATGATTGTAGTAAGCAATCAAAAGGCGCATTTGGTATGAAAGCTCGAAATTAGCAAGCAAATGAAGTCAGGCAGGGAGGGCACAAAGGCCGGCCGAAGAAGATACAGAGATGAAGAAGAAGCAGAAAAAGATCTATGTTTGAAAGTAAAACATGTGCCAAAGGCAAATAAAAATTTGCGAAACAATAGCCACCACAACAATAACAAGAATACCAGCAACTACAACAAATACAAATATGCCGTTAGGCAGAACACCCAAACATAAGTGAACGCAGCTGCGACGCCAACGGCGACGGCGACAGCAGCGAGAGCAGCAAACCGGTTGACACAATTTCTCGTCGACTTTTTACGTGCATTTGGACATTGCGGGCTTTTTTGTTTGCTTTTGGGTTTCCTGGCCATCATTAGTTGCTTTTGGCCAAGTTAAGAGTTCTGCTGGCCGCATTTCGCACCTCATCAGCAGAACCAGCCGCAACAACAATAGCAAGCGGTAGCGAGCATTAGTTCGAAAATTCGAACAGCAAAATATGACAAGCAAATTCGAAAGAATCGAAAATCCGAAAATCGTTAAATTTATTTACCTATTTACACTTGCGTTATCCTGGCTGGAAGCGCGTCTTTCAAGTACTTTAGCACTTTTTATGTAACAAAAACGTAAAAAAAAATAAAAATAGTTCACAGCAATATATAAAAAGAATTTTAAAAAAATTAGGTTTGAAATATGTAATTAAGATCGGCGCGCGTTTGCAAGCTATACGGATGAGCTTTGCTTCGGATGTAAAGTGAACTCTACGTGCGGAGACGCGAAACACAACTGCGTTGAGAAAACGGCATCAAGTCGAGTTATTGGCAATTCGGAACGATCCGAGCAGACGAACAGCGAACTTCAGCTTGAAACAAGTTTGAAAGGGTCAGCTGAGCGTGGCTTTCTTTTTGCTATCGAACAGGTTACCACCTGTTCGTCTGTTTGGGTACCCTCATGCGCCCTCAACGCTAAGAAAACGACATCACGCTGGGTGTGACTTGCGACGATCAGTGAACTTCTGCAGAAGACATGTTTGACAGCCTCAGTCAAGCACGGCTTTCTTTTTCTCTCGAACGTGTTGGCTTCATACAAGTATGAATGTGTCTGTGCAGACCTACTTCGAACTTCTGTTGAAGATAAAGTAGATAGGATCAGCTGACCACGGCTTTCTTTTGGCTGCTAAACGTGCATACAATCTGTGGACGCATATGCCTATACTTATGCATATGTGTGTATGTGCATGCCTGTGCGCCCTCTAGCTAACGGCAGCAACATTGGACATGGAACATGTTCGGTCGCCTTGCATAATTAATTTCGAATCGGACTGAAGACAAACAGCTGTAATTTGTGCCAGTTGGGCCATAACTCAACTCTCTTCTTCCCACTCACTGCATCTACCACTAGACAATGCTAATGAGTTGTTGTGGGTTTTCTACTTTACTTTGATTGTCGTCAATGGATAAGGCGCTTCCATTGTTGTCTCCTTGTGTTAAGTGTATGAGTCAATCAGCCGCTCCCTGGAAACCTTGAGTCCAACTTCTACTTCCTCCACAAACAAAGCAGAAGATGTGATCAGTCATGAACGGACACGCAAGCAGACAGGCATACATTGCACCACAGACCTTGAATTTTTCAAGGGGGCTGCAGAGTGAAATTTTTACGTGTGTATGTGGAAGGTATTCCGTTACCTGGAGTTTATGAAGGAAGCTTTTTCCAAGCTTTTATTAACTGAAATGAAACGAACAACCCCAAAATATTGTCCCAACAATACAAGTAAATGGATGTATGTATGTATGTGTGTATACGTGCATACAAATGTATAAAGTTTAAAGCTGGCTGAGCTTTAAGCTTTAAGCTTTTTACTGTCCTTAATAGTTAGACAATATATATATATATATATATATATATATATATATGTATGTGTATGTGAGTGTGTGTATGTGAAGGCAAAATGTCCAGCTCTTGCTTACGTTTGTTTCGCATCTGTTTCTAGCTCAACAAATGCTGCTCTACCGACTACAATACACCCTTGAAATAAAGTTACCATAATTGAATTTGCTTTCAATGTTTGTTGGCCAGCTGTACGAAGTTATTTTTGCATGTCCGACTAAGAAATACCCTGATCGTATTTTTAAAATTGTGCTATAAGAAGTTACTATCAAATACCCTGTCGGATCGTAAGATACAAAACCTTTATGTAACAAAAGTCAACATTGGAACATATATACAAAACAAAAAACAAGACTATATACTCTTTTCTATATTCATGTATATAGTGTCCCACATTTTGAATAATGAACATTATGGAATTATTATTAATATATTTTATGAATACTAAAACAGATTTATTTTCACAATATATGATATATATATATATATATATATATATATATATATGTATGTATGTATGTATATATATAGCAAGTCGGAATGGGAATGGGAATCGGGCCAAATGGAACTGAAGTGGCGTAGAACTGCTTAAGAGTACATCATAACTGGGCCGGTTAACATAGGCCTATTGGAATAACACTCGAAAACGCGAATACATATAGGCATATACACATGTATATAGTACACGAGGGTGATATATATATATACATATATATAGATATAATATGAACATTAACAATTGTGTAGATCGGCCTGACATATAGCGTGTAAAGTACTCGATCGTGGAATAATACTCGTAAACAAGAAGATACATATACATATACATATATAATATATATAGACATTAACAATTGGATAACAGAGAAACACAAAAAAAAAAAAATTATGGAGCACAAAATATTGCATTAGGAAATTAAGATTTTTGTTTTTGTTTCACTTGTATAGATCGGCTTAGAATATGGGTATATAGTTGTCGATCTTGGCGCGATGTTTCTGAGCAACGCACTCGGCGATCCAGACGATATTGCGGCACTCCTGCTCCTTGAGCTTCAGATACGCATAGAAGACACCGAAGTGGAACTGTTGCAAGAATGCAAATACATTCAGCTTCACCTCGTGCTCGAAGAACTTATCCTCGAGCGTCTTGTCGCCAGGATTATTGCCGGAGCCATCGAACAGAGCTGCATACTCCGCGTAATACTCGGCGACAGTTTTCACCTGCTCGTAGTCGTCGGCACGAGCCAAGGCGGCGAGGCCATCGGGATACATTTTACCACAGTTGGGATAGAGCTTGGCACGATCGTCCTTCGAGAGTTCCGTTCCAAAGGAATTGATCGTAATGATAATGGCACGACGATCAGCTTCAAACTGGAAGATCATAGACAGACATATATATAGAAAAAGATAGAGCGAGCGACTCCGATCAGACTTACAGCTAGGATCTCGCACATGACATCGGCTGTGGAGCCGCCCATGTTCTTGCAGAAGTTATAAAATGCCTCCAGATATGCCTTGTACAGGGTATTACGTATGATCTCAATGTTCATCTCATCCAGATCCTGTTCCGAAATGCAATCAACGAAGAACGGCGCCAATGGTGTATCAACCAGAACTGCATTGTAGAGCTCGGCGGGCGTCGAGGCAACATGAATCGCCTCCATCTGCTCGAAGCTGCCCAATGGGTGACATTTGGGTATTAGCTCCGAGATGGGACGCTGATGCAGTGTGCCCGTAATCAACAATATGATGTTGTCAATCATATAGCCATACGTGATGAAGTCCAGGAAGTTGGACAGCGGCTCCACGGCATGATTGCGCATATGCTGGAACTCAATTACCAGCTTTTCGCGCAGCTTGTCATCGATCACCGACACCGATAGCGGCGATGGCTCATTGGCCAAGAAGCTGCCATAGTCCGTGCCCTGCAGATGCAGCTTCAGATCTGCAACAAAGGAGAGGTATCCAAGACATAAGCTATGCTGGTGTACAAAGTATATGAGAGTCTTAAAACTACATTTCATGTGCCTAACTATAACAACTCAAAATAGATTTTAAGCGATTTTAAGGAAATCGGGAGTGTAAAGGAGAGATCAACGTTTACAATTTGTCATCAAAATGTTCAAACTGTAACCAGGAAACATATATATATTTATGTATTTAAGTAATATATAACTTGAAGAATTCAGTCAGCAACTGCGTATAAAACAGTTGTTCATAGCGAATATGCCCCACGTCTTCCCCTCTCTCTGCTCAATTAGTCAACATGTAGGAGAAGCGCGTGACTCTCAAACTGTAAGCTAAAACGCAGCGATTGTCAAAATGTGACTAGAAAATGAAAGAATTATTATATATACATATGTTATATATGATCGATATTTCATATCTAGACTCACAATTGTGCACAAACTATTTCACATAGCTAATATGCTGCTGAGCATGATTAATATACAGGGTATTATGACAACAAATCACAAGGCAAGCTTACACACACACACACGAACGCACATTCATATGTATGCATGTGTGTGACTGATAGCTCGTCATGTGACTGGGGCGGGCGTATTGGAAATGGAGGCCATTAAATGGAAGTTGCTGCACTTACCTTCCAGCGTCTCGCATTGGACCAGATTGAGATAGTCGGCCTGCTTGAGTATTCCACATTTGAAGCCGCGACAGAGGCCCTCCAGATAGCCATTGTCTACGTTGAACATGAATCCCGAGCTGTCCATACTGCACAAAAAATGGGGATGGAAGAACGAACGAGAGCGACAGAGAGAATGAAGATTGGAAATTCGCTGGAATACGCTAGGCTTGGCTGGATGGATGCGCTCCGTTTGCTGTTAGGTTCTTTAGGGGCTGGCAAGTGTTTATGAAAACTGTTGCAAACGCTTCTTTAATCCAACACGTAGCAGCGTACGACGAAAATTCAACCTTTATTTTTTTCTATCGATCGACAAGTCATATGATTGCAGCAGACTGTTCTTCTTCTTGTTCGTTTTTTTCATTAGACAACTGCGAAAAAGCACTAAAAATGCCATATGTCAAATGACTCGCCGGAGCTGCCAACTGTCTTACGATAGTATGGGCAACGCTAGCAAATAGTTGGCAACGCGCAGGCGTAATCGTCAGCCCTGGTCGCAATGTCACCTCTTTAGTCAAAGTGCGCTATGTGAAGCATTCCAAGGGGGGTTAAATTTGACTGTGAAAAAGAAATATTTTAATTTTTATATAATATTTAATTTAAAAACGGAAATTGATTGTTGTGTATAAAATATCGTTTATATATTTGTCAGGCTTTTACCATCTTGTTTTATTCATTCAATTAGAAATGTTTGCGTGTCGTTTGGTGGAATTTCAGTCTCGCCGTACATTTAAACATTAGCAATCTATGGGCACACTGAAGTGGTAGTAAACTTAAAGTTTTATGTACCTTAATATTAGTTAGACAACAGTTAGAGATAAAATATAAATTGCTTATGTATATATAAAATAGTTTGTGATTTTAAAATTTTTTATTTATAATCCCTTATTCATTTTGAGCATTAAAATTTTTTAATTGCATTAAATATAGATATTTGTAGACTTAGAAGTTTTGGTCACACTGAAAGTTTGTAAAGCTTGAATAAAGCGCGCGTGGATTTGCTTTTTCAAACCGCAATATTTATTCAGACAACATTTAGTAATATAATTAGTAATAGTTGATATTTATGCATAGTATTTATATTCCTTTAATGTCTCTTTTTTATAAGTTTCCTCTGGTGCATTGCGGCGACCTCGTCATAGCTTACGTAGTAGAGGGCGAACCACATGAAAATCAACATGTCGAGAAACATGATACCAGCGAAGAGGAAGAACTCGTTGGCCTGCGAGTCAAAGAACTTGAGTTCGGCGATGATCACGACGATGACATTGCCAAAGGCGACTGTCAGGAGCCAGCAGGCTTGCAGCAGGGACTTGAGACTCGGAGGCGCCTGCGAGTAGGAGAACTCGAGACCTGTGACAGAGAACATGACCTCGCCCAAGGTCATGACCACATACTGCGGAATCAGCCAGAGCATGCTCATCGAATTGGGTTCAGTTAGCTCGAACATGCGCGAGGTATGAACCTCATTTTCAGCTGGGCCTATGACCAGGGCGTAGACACCGCCAGGTCGCAGCAGCTGCTGGTGGATCTGCTCTTGACCTATCAGCACCTGGTACTCGATGGTGTTCAGTTCGTGCAGGTCGTAGCTGCGTGCTTGCAGCTCCAGTGCCGTATTCCCGCTGCGCACCTCTTGCCAAATGATTCGCTTGCCGGCTGGCACATTGGCCAAGGTGCGGACTAGGGCTTTCGACTTGTTCGACTTCTGCAGGTCGTCCACGTACCAGAGCTTAGACACCATATGCTCGGAGCGCAGGAACAGGGTATGCGCCGTTGCCTCCAAGAGCAGCTGCGTGCCACCCTCCACATCAGGACAGCCTGCAATGCAAGGGGATTACTCCTGGAGTCCCCTCGGGGTCTCGCCTCCTACTCCCCCTCACTCACTCGCACTCACCTTTCGTTAAGCTGTCTATGGTGTAGGAGAGCGTGAAGCTTCCGTTGCTGGTGGCCAGGCTGCCGCTCGAGTAGAAGTCGATGCCATACAGCGTTAGATTGCCCTGCTCGTCTGCCAGATTGCTGCGCACCCTGTAATCGCAGCCGGGTATGCCGCTCAGAATGCGCAACTGCGTGTTGCCAGCAACTGGGAGAATCGGGTACGTGCGCTGGAATGATCGAGCTGCCTACAGTGTGGGCTACAGCAAGTCTAGAGAAGCGACTGGACAGCCAAGCCTACTCAGTCGATCTGCTTGGCCTCTAAGACTTGACGATGCCTCGAAGTCGCTTCAACTTAGTCTCTAACCTAGTCGAGTATGGCTAAGCCCTAAACTTACCTGTCGCCCGAGCCACATGAAAGCTAGGCAAAGGAAACCCCGTTTATTCAGGCGTCTCACTCTTACCCAGACCATCTCTTGAGCTCCAAAGAAGAGTGCCTGCATGAGCTAGTCATGCCCGGAGCAACACAGAGTCAGCCTACAATGGGAGGCTTGCCCTCTGGCAAGAGAGCCAAGCTTACCTTAAGATCAAGATACTTTGGGACTCTCAAGCATGCGGATCTTGAAGATATCTGGACACATTAAGTGGCCTTTCAGAGTGCGCAAGCTACGCCAGGCGATGGCTCGAAAGAGCGGTGCAGATAGGTAGAGGGAAGAGGCTTAGGAGATGAGTGAGGAGTGAAGGTAAACGGAATGGAGTAGAGGCAGAGGTGAAGGCTAGCAAAAGATAAGAAGCGAGACAGATCAAACCAAAGAGACGCACAGACAGCTATGATTACATAATTTGTATTTATTTAATTAGATTAGTTTAATTTAAAACGTAGGTCTTGTCATATTCAACAAACGCTCGACGACCCCTCAACCGTCGAGCTTTACACTTACATTGTAGAAGGACACAAAGTACAAATATATATTCATATAGGAGTTATCGTAGAAAGGGAATTGGGATGGGGCTGGGGCTGGGGCTGGTGTTAAGGGTAGCGCTTTATATAATACACAACAAGGAAAACGTGGCGGGTTCTACTCATCAATGGTCTGGCACTTGTTGTCGATGCCCAAGTCGAGGGCTGGCACATCGTGACTCTGGCCACTGGTCAACGGCTCAGCCTCCTCGATCTTGTTGGGATCGTTGGGCTTATAGTTGTAGGCCATGAACATGAAGATCAGCATGTCGACGAACATGAGGCCAGCGAAGAGGAAGAACTCGCTGGCTTGCGACTCGAAGAGCGCTGCCTCCGCGATGATCACGACGATGACGTTGCCGAACGCCACGGTCAGAAGCCAACAAGCCTGCAGCACAGACTTCATGCTGGGCGGTGCCTGGGCATAGGAGAACTCCAGCCCAGTCACAGAGAACATGACCTCGCCCAAGGTCATGACCACATATTGTGGTATCAGCCAGAGGATGTTCATGGAGTTGGGCTCCGTCACCTCGATTAGCTTGTAGCCGTAGTCGCTGTTGACTTCATCGATGAGCAGCGTGTACACGCCGCCTGTGTGAATACGGAACTGGCCCACCAGCTGATTGTCAATGGAGACGGTGTAGTCGCCGGAGGCGACTCGCACCAGACTCGTCTCGTTCGCATTGTATGCGTACTGCTCCTTGCTGCTCTTCCACACGATGCGCCGCTGTTGCTGCACGTTGCCGAGCGTGCGGACCAGGGGGTAGCTGTCAGAGGGCTTGTTCACAAAGTCCTTCAGCCAGAACGAGTCGGCCCCGGGCACCGTCGCATTGCGCCTATTGAGGAAGAGCGACCAGGCTGCGTTATCCGTCAGCTTCTGTGCGCCATCCTTGTATTCGGGGCAAGCGGGATCTGCTGTGGTGATTTTATATTCTAGATCGAAGCTGCCGGGCACATAGATGTGCTTCTCCACATACATGCTGTATTTCTCCAGCTCGATTGATGGCAGTGATTCAAGGTTCGTTGAGAAAGTGTAAGCACAGTTCTCCGGATTGAAGATGCGCAGCTGCACATTCTGGCTGTAGGGTAAGTCGGGATAGGTTTTCTACACGGACAAAAACGGAACATAATGAACGAGAGCACATACAGAGCGACAGGAAAAGAGACAAAGAGAGAGACAGAGAGAGAGAGAGAGAGAGTTGAGTACAGAGTAAGTAAGCTGGGTGCAACAAGGTGCTAGCCATGGTATAGCAGAAACTTACCTCTAGATTGAGCTCGACAATGCCAGAGATGATAAACGCAATGCCAGCTAGTATTCCGCCCATGGTCAGCTTTTGCAGCGGACGACGTATGCCGATCAGGCTCAAGGCCGGATAGAAGGCGACGTCGTATAGGGGTATGAAGATGAGAATGAGCAGCGGGTTAAGCACTTGCAGCTGATCCGGCTTCACATCCCAGGAGCCCATGTCGCCGTCCATGCGTGTCGCCTGGAAGGTCCAGCGCGATCCCTGCTGATCGAACAGTGCCCAGAAGACGGGCAACGGCAGATAGAGGAAGAGCACACGCATCAGCACCTTCACGTCTTCGATCATCCTGCGGTCGTACTTCTTGTCCGCATAGTCGAGCCAATGCTCGCGGGGATTCGTCTTCTTCTCCTTGCACTTCGTGGTGATCGCTGTCCAAATCGTGCTGCTCACCAAAACCACCATATTGCCAGCTGGCGGCTTAATCTTGTAGAGCGGACGACCCAGCACAAAGACTACCACCGAGATGATCATTAGGATGGCGGGCACTCCGAAGGCCAATGGGTAGCAGTTGATGTCGTCGAAGCAGTGCACGTCCTCTCTCAGTATGGGCGTCACGGTCGTCGAGATGAGCGAGCCCGCATTGATCGAGAAGTAGAAGAGCGAGAAGAACGAGGTGATCTGCTTCAGTTGCTCCGGCACCTTGAACTGATCCCCGCCGAAGGCCGAGACACACGGCTTTATGCCACCCGATCCAAGCGCTATCAGCGCTAAGCCCAATATGGTAAACGTCTCCACGGGCAGGCTCAGGGGTCCAATGGCGCCCAGAGTCAGCAGCACCGATCCACAAATGTAAACCATCGATAAGTACAAAATAGTCTTGAATTTGCCTAGCCACGAGTCCGATATGATAGCGCCGAATATGCACAGGAAGTAGACGAACATTGTGAACACGTGGAAAACCACAGTCGCCGTGTCGTCCGAGTAGCCCAGTTGTCGACTCAAGTAGAGCACCAGAACAGCTGTGGAGGGAGAGGTGGCCAGTGGCTAGGATTAGGCGGATTCGTCTAAGAGTGAAGAAGTTTCTAATCAAGGAATCTATTAAGGGCTTTCGGAAGACTCGGAATTGACCGGAATTGTGCGGAAGGTAGGTAGAAATAAAGTCAGGTTTCCCTAGCTACTTACTGCGCATGCCATAATAGTTGAAGCGTTCGCAGAACTCGTTGCTGATGATGAAGAAGACGGACTTTGGATAGGGCAGTTTCTGTAAGGTGGCAAGTGGATCGCATTAGACTAGGCCTGGGGCCATTTGTGTGCGCTTACCTTTTGCTGACCCTCCGCCTCGGCCACATTGCCATAGTTGCTCTGCTCTGGTTCGATGCCATTCTTCTTGGGTTCTACCGCAGCCAGGGCCCTGCCGTTGCTAGCTGGTTCTTCGCTCGATTCAGCAGCTGGAGCTGCAGACGCGTCGACTGGAACGGCTTTCGACTCAGCTGCAGCCGATGTCTCCTCGCCTGCCTCCACGGGCTTGATATCTGCAAAGGGAGTAGGAGCAAGAAATTCAGTTCAGTCAGACAGACAATTCAGAAGTCAATAGAAAGTCACCAAGTAGCGGGACTATCTCGGGCGAGCTTGACATTGCGACTGCCAGGAACAAAGTATCTCATGAAATATAGATATCACAGACAGAGTGTAAATTGCCAAGAATTAGCATTAACAGAAATCCATTTATGGCCAAGGGGGAATCCAAATACGTGCGACAGGCCATACAGATAATGCACTCGCTAGTCTCACCTGTCCGCTTGTCAAACATCGTAAATGGATATGTCTATGAGTGCGATTACCAAGAGTTGAATGAAACCAAATCTGAATGCTAACACGGCAAGTTGCATAGCTGTCAGCTGTGTGTCAAGTGAAGCTGAAACAGTGACGGGGGTTGGGGAAGTCGACGAAAGCAATCTAAGAAGTTTATTTTCTCTCTGCCAGTAGCTTAGCCGAAGTTGCGTAGCCGTCAGCTATGTGTCAGCTGGAGCTGAAGACACGAGTCATAGGAGTCGCTGTCAGCTGCAAGACGTAGGTGGACAGTCAAGCAGTTGAAGCTCAATCTGACTGTGTGGAGATTCACACAAACAACTGGAGTCTCATAGCTGCTAGCCAAGGGTCATGATGAATAATGAATAAGAAGGCGACATCTCGTTGAGTTTCATAGCTGCCAGCTGTGCGTCAAGTGGAGTGAACAGGCGACAGTAATGGCGGCGAGTCCAGGCGATGGCCTTCCCAGTCAGCAAGCAGTGCAACTGAGTTTCGGCTGGGAGTCAAACTGCTTGCTGGCCCATTCAATAAAGCAGACGGCGATTCGTCGATCATTAACGAATTGCATGCACTCGATAAGCATTTATGTGCGATCTTTATGGTGGACATTCCGGCTATAAAATTCGCGAAATTTCAGGAATTTGCTTATGTCAGATGTATGCACTGCCTTGTACGCTACGTGGCTGGCTCCTAATTTCGATTTTCGTAGGCGTCCCTCGTTTCGTATCGCTTATCAAAGTCAGGTATCGCTGGGCGGCGAGGCTGTTTGAAGTTTCGATTTGATTCGAGTCGAGGCAATGTAAATTACCAAAACTAATTTACGCGAATTGTTCAATGTCGACTGGTGTTCATTCAATAACAGAACTATCGATAAGTATCGTTCGTCGATAGCTCTGATTAGATGGCCTTTTCATTGAGTCATTCATTCACTCACTCATTCATTCATTAATTGAGTCATTCATTCAGTACTTCGATTGAAGACATAAGGAATATAAATGCTTGATCACTTCTGATCACATTTGATCACTCTTGATCAGTATCAATGAGTTGCGTCTATCTAGCCTCACTTGCTCGTCTGTCCTCTTAGCGTGCTTTGTTTGTCTATTCAATCATCTGTCTATTTGTTCCTTCCCCTCGCTCTCTGGCTCTTAGTCTCTCTTAACCCATCTTTCTGTCCCACTCTTCATCTTATCTATGGCTTAAGTGTTCCGAGATGCACATCTAAAGTCGTTACGTCTTGGGTTTTGACTGCTATGTTTCTTTCATTTGTTAATTATGAGTATCTTGTAGTCGAGCACTCTCGAGAACTTCAGCTTACTTGGGTTTCCTGGTTGCTTAGCGCAAGAGTTTTGGGTATACACACATACATGTTTATATATATATGTATGCCCAGTAGCGTCTCTCTCTGCCTCTGTATATATGCGTATTTAGTTATATATATTTAGTTCTTTATCTCAAATTGTGTTTGCTCTTAATGGCGCTCGTTTAGTTGGGACCAACTTTCGGCTGCCGCGCTCCATTTGAGTTAAACGACAAAGTGTAGAGCCCATAAAACCGAAATTGGAAGCTGCTCCAGTTGCAATTTCCATTTCAGATGTCTGTTCCTAGGCCACACGTGTACTAATTGATTACTCTTTAAGCCTCGCGATGGGGAAGTGTCCTCCACTCAGTGGGAACAGTGGGAGTGGAGGCATCAAAATGATGTTATCAAAGTTTAGACTTATTTTATTTGATGCACATCTGACTTCTCGCTCATCGGCAGCCGAAGAGAATTCTTGGTAGACGAACAGCTGTTCGTATGACCAATTGACCAATTGATACAATAGCTCCATAAGCAGGTATCCATCTAAGACAGAGCTACGTCTGAATGGATGATGCAGGGATAGATGCGCGTTAGTAGAGTGTTCACTGTACGCTTTAATTCTTTCATTCATTCATGCAGCGAGTGCCTACTGTACTTGCTCCTTGCAATTAGGCTTAGTCATGGAGTGCTTCTTGGTATTGCGATAAGGGCAGGTGGGTGTACGTGTACGAGTACCAGGTAATACGCTTCAGATGGACAGGTGTAACAGGTGATAAAGTCGCGAGTCGTGACTCGCGAGTCGCCAATTGTGGGAAACAGCTCCATATAGATTCGATTTGGCTTATCACCTTTACCTTTACAGCTGCCCTCGAGCTATCGGCTATCAGCCATCGAATCGTGTGTGCTTTGTGCACAGCGCCAAACTGATTTACAAGCGATTAAGCCCACCTCTCACTGATAAGCCTTTGTTCAATGTGGCCCACATTTATGGGCCCTACGACAGCCCATGGCCGGGGCGAGACTGCGATACCATTTCGTTCCTGTACTTTCCCACGAGTCTAACTTCTAGTCCTTGTTCTCGCTGCTTGCATTTGTCGCCTGCTCTTCTATCTCACATTGCCTTCTCCTGATTTTCTTCTTGTTACCTCTTCTATTTTTGTCTGCTTCTTCTCTTCTGTTTCATATCTTCTCTTATGCTTAATATTTTTCTATTATCTTGTTCTCCTCTTCTTCTTCATCTTCTTGTTCTTCTATAGCCTTCTACATCTCTTCGTTCTCTCTTACTTGTCTTCTCTTCTTCATTTGTTCTTCCTTTCCTCTTGTTATCTATTCTCTTTTCATCTTCTCTTCTCTAAACTTTCCTTCTTTTTCTCATCGTCTGATATTATTCAACTCTTCTTCCTCGCTTCCTCCTCTGCTTCTTCTTCTCATCTCTTCTGATTCTTCTCGCTCTTCACTCTCCCCTCTTATCCCCTCTCCATCACCCCCACCTTGCAGCTATTCGTATCTCATAGATATTCGGAAAACATGCCGCCTTGATTGACTTGTTGCTGGGTTTCCCAAGACGTGGCTTATTAACAATGTTGGCAACACTCACTCAATTGCGTTAACCAATTGGTGCCAAAAACCGCAATTAGCTATCGACAGGTAGTTTAAAACAATTGCCTCTGACTGCGACTCCAACAGCATCCGCTCGCCCGGCTGCCCGAGCCTCCACTGGTGCAGAGTCCGTCAACTTGGATAGCAGCCAATTAGTCATGCGGCTAATTAAATCTTGTCGAAGTCTGACTAAAGTGAGCTGCATATCTCATGCTTTATATGAAACGATTTCTTTACATTACTCATAGTTGGAAATAGAAAAGCGCCTTAGCTGTAGCTCTAGCCTTAGCTTTGCAGTGAGCGAAATGGCATCAAATTCCGAATGCGAATGCAAGTTGAGTGCAGCTTCAATCATGTTTGATTGATTGATGTTGATACTACAAAGCATATTTAAAATATAGAACGAATGTTTGAAATTTCCAATTTAGATGAAAGCCCTTAATTGATCTTGATTGAAGCTGGCAAGTTCCGACAATCACGATTGATTCACATATTCGCAAAGCAGCTAATAAAAGTCTCGTACTCATGTACACTGCGAAAAAGCAAATGAAAGCGCATAAATTGTGACTGATTGACTGATTGACGAGGTATATATATGCCAACAAGCATTAGTTTAGAGCAGCGTCACTCATGATTGAAGATTGAAGAACCCGTAACAAGTAAGTTGCAAGCATCAATCACGATTGATTGATGTATATTTATATGCTTATTTACATACTCTTACAAGAGTACTGTGAATCCGCGCTATGACGAATGAACACTAAACAGTTTATTGGCTCGATAAGATTGGCTCAACTAGGATTTGGCACACGCGCCTTTATCAAGAATTCTTGGAAGAATTGAAGAGCCGAAGAACTAATGCATAATCGCCTATTATGTGAGATAAGCTTATCTATGTTCGTATCTGGACATGTGTAGAGATTATTTATTGGAGTAATACTTAAAATCGTAAGTTGACAACAAATCGAATAGAAACAGAGCTAGTTATATATATAGATCGTATACAAGCCAAAAAGTTAGGCAATAAATTGTTAAATTGTAGTTTGCCTAACAAGGGGGTATATTGGCTTTGAGCAAATGCGTGTGGAGGCGTGGCCATGCCCATAAGGCATATATATTCTGAATCAGGATCAAAAGACGAGTCCATCAAGCCAAGGATACTGCTATAACTTGAAAAGAAAAACTCTCCGAACTGGTGAACATCGATAAATATCGATAGATCTCAGTGTATCGACTTGTTTCTTGAATATATCGAACTTGGTATGCTTCTGCTAGTGCAGCTTTCAGATATAATTAGCTCGGATACTATGGATACTTTCCCATAATACTACCCAATTAGTGGTGTTCTGGGCGATGTCGCACTTAAGCTCTGTCTAAAGTTGTACCTCAAATGCTATCTCAGCTGGGTATCCTCTAGCCGAGCATGCCCGACAATAGCACCATTTGGGAACCCTTTGATAGAATACTAAAGATTTATACTAGAGTCTAATTCTACATGTGATAAGCACCCAAAATCGTTTCTCAGCTGCTTCAGGGTAGCTTCTAGGCGGGAGTGCCTAATGAAATTAGTTTTAGTATGTACTTAGGGAAAACCTTTCAGTGATTTATAGTGGAGACGTCTTATCTGTATATATCTGTGTGTATAATAGAAAAATATAAATAAAGTACCATTTTCAATATCCGTCATCTCGCTGTAGGGTTGTTATCACTTTACATCCGTTATGCGGCACTTGAAACCAAAAAGAGAGAAGAGAAATCAGAAACGATTTCATAAAAATACAAGAAAAAAAAGCGAGAACACTTAAAAACTGAAATACATAATTCCGAAACGAGCTTTCAATATTTTTTGTATTTTATTATTTTAATTCACACGTTCAGAGACACAAAAAAAGTAATAAAAATACAAAATAAAAAAAAAAAATTTAAAACAGAATATAAACAAATGTCAATGAATTTGCTTGTGTTCCACGATTCAGAAATATATTCGCAACAGGTAAAACTCACGTCATTAACATAAAACAACAAAAAAACGACAACAGTAAAAACGTAGTTAAACACTGAGAACGCGCAGTGGAAACAAAATACGATGGAAACGCGTACGTTCAGTGCGCGTCTTAGTTCACCAACGGCATTCGACTGACTGACTGATGTCCGATGCGCGTAAGTCAACTAAAGAAGCCGTCGGCGTCACTGCCGGCAGCGGCATCGACATGCCGCTGGCGTTCGCGTCAGCGTCGCCAAACCAATTCGAGTTCGACTCTGACTTAGAGCAGCGACGGCGACAGCGACAGCGACAGCGACTGAGACTGCGAGTACGAGTGCGACAGCGACTGCGCACGTGCCCTATGTTACCGAAGATGAAGGCGAAAGCATCGGCAGCCATTTCGATTTCGATTTCAACTTCGGTTGGGAGTGATGACGGTGACTTCGACCTCGGCCACTTCGTCCTGCCTTGGAGCATACCAATAATGGCGACTGCGACTGCATGCGTCGACTTTGAGTTAATTTCGACTTCGAGTGGCGGCAAACCGACTGCGACTATTCGTTTGTCCTGCGAAGCAAAAACGAAAGCGAAGCCGAAGTAATGGGCAATCAATTGGATTTCGACGCCAACTGCGACGGCGCCTTTGCCCTGGCGCAAAGCAAAAGCACAGGCGTCGCAGTCGTCGTCGCTGCAGTAAACCGTTAGCTAGTCGCTTATCGGCTTATCAGCTTATCGACTTATTGGCTTATCGGCGTAGGTGAAGTATTTACGAGCAGAAAGAACGCGCGCGCGCTCGTGTCCTTCGCCTAAATCTGTTACTGAACCGATCTGCATGGAGTATAGGTATTTATATATAGAGAGTGTATATAGCTGTATCTGAAAGTTCGTACAGCCAGAGGCATCCGATATCAACGCCTTATCTGACAAACATTAATTAAGCATTTTGCTTCTTTTGTTTATTTCTGTCAATTCATTTCTTATCTGCGCGTCGTCTGGTTAGGTAACATGTCGAGAGTTTAGGCGTATCTACAAGATACCTTTCCGTTACCACCTGGCTGCATACCTGATTTCTACCTGGCTACATATATCTGAGTAGTTTCTGTATAGTTATCGGCCTAGTCAGCGCTTTGCTATGCAAAACTCGTCCACAAACTGCAATGAAATTATATTGGCCGCTTTGCTCTAGTCATAGACCCTCCATTTGAGGCATAGAAACTAACAACTTCCACAAGTTTAGATTGAGGAACGAGAAGTTTTGGAGTTGGGCCTACAATGCCTATTTTAATTATATGCAGCTCAATCAAAATTATCGATAAATTGAATTGTATCTTGGAGTGGGAGAGAGTATTCTGCAGGCGGCTAAGTTTCCAGTTGCCTTTCTAAAGATTTTGGGAAATATTCATATCTATTTAGTTGCGCTTTTCTTAGTCGGTTTTGTTATCGGTTTGATTAATCGCTTAATCGATTACTAAAAGCCATAATCTCATATCACGCGTAATACTCAACTCTATAAGTATAATCGTTTTTCTATATTCGTAACTTTACGATACGCATCCAAAGCTGTTCCCAAGCAAAAGTCCTAATCTATGGATAGAGCTGACTTGGCGCAATTCGGAGCGACATTGTTTTATATGCTTAATCGTTCCGCCGATAAGCGATAAGCGATAAACGATAAGCGATAGATTAGGCTTTATAGCTGATGGCTGATGTCTGATAATTGATAACTGATAAGTGATATGGGGATAACTGTGCCAGGTACATATTTACGATTAACCATATAATAAGTCATACATATACCGATATATATATATATGTATCGTAAACATTGCTGTGTAGGACGGAATTATTGGTTGTTATTGGTTAGACGATTTATGAACTTCAGGAACACATATAAATATATATACATATGAACATCTATATAGTCGCATTATGAATGGGTTGAGTAACAAGTTTTTATGATGTTATAAGCAAACTTTATAGCCTCGAATACTCGATAATATATATATGCATAACAGTGCGTATAAGTAGAGGCGTTAAGCAATGTCTCGACTATAACCGAATGGAGCTTACATCATGCTAGGTCTAAATATCGATTTATATAGAAGTATCAATTTAGCAATAGCGAATATACAAATCTTTCTTTGTTCGAAATGGAAACAAAGCTAATCTCTGATTAGACCTATATATATATAAACGTATATATATATATATATATAGATGATATATTATGAATAATATCCCAATTATAGTTGCTAACTTTATAGACCCTCCACTTGAAGAGCTGCGCAGTCAGCTGACAAGCTAAAAAACTTTGGCTGATTAGATCGAAAGCGAAATGTTTTTTTTAGATTAGCTTAAAGGTAAACAGGTCCAAGAGCCATAAATAATACACAAATGGGAATTTCCCTAAGCTTCACTCTAACCCGATTAGGGAGTAAATGGTAATTTCAAGAGAGTTCCTTCACCCCAATTAAGCTAGATGGTTAAAAGGAAATTTCCTCAAATTTCCCTGCCAGCACTAAGGATTTCTGAGACAACGAGTGAGAGAGAGAGAGGGGATTTTTCTCTCAGGCAACTTTTACTCTCCTGCCAAGTGTTTTAAATGTATATGTAGTGTTTATGTTTTTTAATGTTTCGAAAGTTGGAAGAGAATTTGAATCTTAGTTCGCCGTTGAGCGAAAGCTCTGATTTTTACAATGATTCGGATACCGAAGTGAGTAAGTGGACTAATTTTGTTTTCTCTATCTCACTCTATGTCACTCTTTTACTCGTTCGCTCTCTTTAGCTGCATTGCGAATTTACGGCGGCGTCGAGGGTATCTCTGGAATTCTCAGCGCTCGCGGCCGATACTATGAAACGGAGTTCGACACAAATGATTCGGATAACACAGAGAGTAGGAAGACGTCAGAGGCAGAGGTAAGAGCTGATATATATATATATATATATATATATATATATATATATATATATATATATATATATATATATATATAAGGACATATACTGATATGCATATGCTATATATTATTAATATTATTATTAATATGCTGTGTTCACAACGTTGACATTGCATACATACATACGTACATATTATGTCCACAAGAGCATCCAAAAATCTTTGAAGCTGAATGATTTCTTGTATCGCATTTTCATTTTCTGCATATTTGCACTAACAACTTGTCGCTCAGCTGTGCTATCTGCCCTACAGCTACGGCAAAAGTAAGGGAAAAGCACAGATTAGTACACATTTGCATATGTAGTGTACATTCATATTTAACAGTTATAAGCATTGAACTTGAGAGGAATAAAGAAGTCGACGCCAATCCGCTGACGGCGACTGCACTGCTTGACGGCGACGTCAAGCTGCGCCTCGCTGCACTAAGCAGCCAGCCAAACTAACCAAAGAGCGGGAGAATGAGCGCGAACGCCAGAGTAAAGCTTGGTCTTAGTTAATTGGCACTGCGACGTAGCTGTCGTGCCCATTACCCCCGCCCAACCGCTTTGCATGCTGTTTATTTTCAATTCTCATTTGACGCTTATTCTGGCTGTATTTTTTCTTGTTTTTTTTTTTTTTGGGTTACGGTGTCTGCCGAATTATCGCATAAAAGCGCAGCTTACATTTGATTTGCGCTTCATTTAAGTGTATTCGCCCTCACAGTGACTTCGCCGCTGCGTTGGTGTCTTTTTTGTGTCTCTGTCTTTCATTTAGCTTTTTCGTTTTTTATTTTGTGCGCAAACGTGACTGCGCTTCTCTCGTTGCCAGCACCTGCTAAAAAATATTGCAAGTTCGCGCGTGCGTTTTTCGGCAGTTGATTAAATTCCAAGCCGTAAATTGAACTTGAGCTGAGCCTTTTGTTCGTTTTGTGTGTGTGTTTTTTTTGTGTGTACTGTTTACTGCCGCAACAACAACAACAACAACAACAACAACAACAAATAATGAAAGCGGCGGACGTTGAAGCGGCAGAGGCAGCTGCCAATGGCAAATCAAAGGAGTTGGCAATTAGTGAGAGGCAGCAAGAGGGAGAGAAAGAGCATGAGGTGAGCTTAATGTACCGTTGCGTTAAACGATTTACTGGACAATTATGGCGCTCGATTGCACAAACATACATATGTATGTATCTGTAAGTAAAAATACCTGCCTAATTGCCAAGCAGACACACATACACACACAAACATATGAGTACATTTATGGTCAGCGAGCCCTAAACTTGAAATGAAAAGAAATCAGTCAAAGACGACAGCATCAACAGCTGCGTCGACTGCGACGTCTGCGTTTGCGTCTGCGCAGAGTTCAACTCATTGTCACTTTCAGCTGTCATTTGAGAAAGTACATACATACTCACAAGCACATGCAATGCACGTACATACACGCACACACACACTCAGACCCATATATGTACTTACAAATGTGAACATTCACAAGTTAGTTAGCAGAGATTGTGCGCAACTTTTGGCTATAGGCGCGCAGACACACACTGACACACATACATGCATGCATGTCTATATGTATGTATGTATGTATGCGTATGTAAGTTGCAGCGCAGGCAAAGTTGTCGTACAGCTATGCCCTGTTACAGTTAGTGCAGCTTAACACACATAGCTGAAGTAAGAACAGTTATCTATAAGTATTTTATGTATGTATGTCTGTATGAATTAGTATAAATAGCCAATATGATTATATTCTCTTTCCCTTTCGCTAATTGTGCAGCTATCTCTTTGATAAGACGTCGCTGATATGTACATTAAGAGCATAATCAAGAAATATATTTGTTGATAGTAACATAAAATCGTTTGGCTATATGATATAATAATATGGCTGGAACCGGAGAACCAATTCATAGAACAGTTTAATATAACAGATGCAATAACAGAATATGACAGAATGATGAATATAATGTAAAATAATATAACAAAGTATATAGAAGAGAGAGAAAGTTTCATATAATATTAAATTGAATAGTTAAATATATTAGGTGAACATAGAATAATACGGCCGTAAATGGTAAAAGGCAAATATAACAGAAAAATATTTGAGAATAATATAACAGAAGAGTATAACAAAAGGAATATAGAAGGCTATACCCAATGATACAGAAGAATTTTACAGAATAATATAATAGTAGAATGTTATAAGCGAGTATAACAGTCGCGTATAACAACAGAATATAGAAGACGACTCTAGTGTTCGTGTTCATATAATCTGTATAATACGTTACGTTATTTAAGCCTTAGTTCAGACTGCCCAACTCTGACACGTGATCGCTGTCTCTCTCTCTCTTTGTTTCTCTCTTCTGTTGATGTTGGTCAAGAATATCATTTTATTAGAGGATCTCCCGCATTGACCCAATTCTCTACTAAAAACTGACCTTGGATGCTCATATATATATATTCATATAGCTTATTTAGAGTGTGGCAATCATCCTTTTATTGTTCGCAAATTGATTAAATGAATCACGCGAAAGCGAAATCGAAATAGAATCAAAACAATATATATATAAATGTATGTATTTAGTTATGAACATGTGCTCCACCCGTCTTCCGATGCCGTCGACCTACTTTTTTTCCCAACTGCTGTGAACGACCCAACGAGTTGAACAACCCATTCAACTCTATAGGTATCTAAACAAACCGGATTGCTATATAAATAAATAAATATATATATATATATATATATATATATATATATATATATATATATATATATATATATATATATATATATATATATATATATATATATATTATAGCGCGAGAGGAAAGATATATATAATTATTGATGCGCCTGGACGGGCCTGCAATTAGTTGCTTTCGATCCCACAATTAAAAGCAGAAAACAGCTGGCATACATATTATAAATAGTATATTGCATTGCATATTGCCTGGTATAATTAGCGACTAATCTGAAAAGTGTCGTGAGAATGTGACGTCACATAATCGAAAATCGCACGTTTCGAACATTTCTTATATACGCCCCGACAGCGAGAGACTACCTTCAGCCATCCCCATAGACTGGACGATCACTGCGATAAAGACCTATGCAATACTGGTATTGTTCTGCTTGCATATCAATGATGTTCAGTCGCGCTGATTGATCGATTGATCAACATCGTCACCTCGCCTGGCTAGCTAGTCTAAGATACAATGAGATGGCTTCAATTTATGAGTACTTATTGTGAACCATATGATTTATTGAATGATCGAGAGTCGTTTTGATTGCTGAATGATTGACTGACAGACAAATAGGTTGAAAGGAAATGAACGTTCAGTTATAGGACTTTACACTTGTTTCTACTGGAGACAAGCAGCCAGAGGAGAGCGTTAGGAAGGGATAGAGAGAGAGAGAGAGGAAGAGAGAGAGAGAGAGAGAGAGAGAGAGAGAGATTGAGCAAAGGGCTGTATTATCTGTAGATCAGTGCGCAATAGAGCTGCGAAATTCCGAGAAGCTCTTACAACATATATATATATATATATATATATATATATTTACAACTGAACACTTATCTGTACACAAATATATTTATGCATTTTCCAATGTCAAGAATAGAATTGTCTATGTTTGCGTGTCTGTGAAGCAGCAATTGTGAGAACTATAGATCTATAGATCTATAGATACAGCAGTTGAGAGCATTACATAATCAAAACAAAATACCCTGTAAAACGGTGTCCAACAGACGGTATATACTAGTTCCTGTATATATATACTATATACTATATACTACCCTGTAGCAATTGGAACTTTGGAGCAGATCTTTCAGTAATTGACTACAAATCGATGTAGTTCACAGTAGAACCCTGTCGAGCCCGTGTTCTGCAGACAGCTTTATCAATGGCTCGCTGTACTTGACTTTGGCTTTAACTGTTTATTTTAATGCTTTAGCTATTGCGAGAGCAGAATTTGAAATTCGATTCACGTTTCGTCCCACTACTCAAAGCAGGCTCAAACCCGTTTGCCGGCTCACCTTGACTAATAGCAAATGCAGATAGAAACCAAAACAAAACGCAAAACGAATCGAAAGCGAAATCAAATACACAAAAGTGCGAGAGGCAGCGATGGAAAGAGGCTGAGAGAGAGAGAGGGAGAAGAGATACATTTATATTAGCGCAATAGGTCAGTCTTACTATCATACGAATACATAATTACCTGTTTATCTATATATGTTTACGGGAAGCTATTGCTCGACTAGGCGACACCCTGTATTCTGTGCTTTGCCTTGCTTACCTCTTTCTCTTGACTCAAGCACCAACCTGACCTGGAAAGACTTATCCGCTAGATTTATGTCTTAGATCCAAATCGACATTAGAATACCCTGTATTAAGTACTTTGCCACGAATAGTTACTTACTTCTTAAGGAGTTCTCTTCCGGCACAGGTCTTTCCCTCTCTATCTTCCTTCTTCACGCTCTTGAGAGCTTAACTAGGCGATACCCTCTATCTCGTGGAATGAAGAAAAGTCTTAGACACCTTAACATAAAAATAAATTCCAATTACTATTCACATATATATATATATATATATATATATATATATGGGTATATAAATATGTGAACATTATCTGTCGTAGCACTCATAATGAGACGAGATTACGCTTGAGTGCCCTTAAAATGACAGACTTGGCAGACGTAAACATGGCCTATCTTTTAGCTAGATACCCACGCACACAGACGCCCATATATATTTATATATACTCATAGATATTTATATATAGACAACTATTTAGTCGGCTATCGCAATTGATGGGAATTTGGCCAGTCAGCGTTTTATGATGCAGCACTTTTCTCATTTGATTTGCCGAGTGTGGAAGATAATGAGACGGGCGATAATGATAGATCCAATAATTTATAATACAAGTCACTGTCACTGTCTAGCGCCGCCACTTGACTACGTCGGCTAACGTCTCTTCTCATCTTCCAGACTCTGGAATACCCCAAATCGGTGGCCTTCATCATTAGCAATGAGTTTTGCGAGCGCTTCAACTATTACGGCATGCGTGGTAAGTGGAACTTCCCGATGGTTGGATGTCCTCTCTATACCTTCTCTCTCTCTCTCTCGCCCTCGCTCAGCTATACTGGTCCTATATCTAACCCATAAGCTGGACTACAACGAGGAGACGGCCACGGTGCTCTTTCACATATTCACGACGCTCGTTTACATCTTTCCGCTCATCGGAGCTCTCATTGCGGATGGCTGGCTGGGCAAGTACAAGACGATATTGTACCTGTCGGTCGTTTATAGCCTCGGGGCTATGACTGTCGCCTTTGGCGCAATACCTATGCCGAACATGCCGGTCAAGTGAGTATTTGCACTGTTCAGGTGCTCCTGGTCGCCCGCTATCAATCAAGCTATTAATGAAACGCTTTTCCAGGCTGGTCACCATTGTGGGTCTTGTGCTGATAGCTGTGGGCACTGGCGGCATCAAGCCCTGCGTCTCGGCCTTCGGCGGGGATCAGTTTCAGCTGCCAGAGCAGGCCATTGAGCTGGCCAAGTTCTTCTCGCTGTTCTACTTTGCGATCAATGCGGGCTCCATGATCTCGACGACGTTAACTCCGGTTCTGCGTGCAGATGTTCAATGTTTCGGGGATGAGGACTGCTACTCGTTGGCGTTTGGGGTGCCTGCTGTCCTGATGCTCGTTTCGATGGTTATCTTTGTGGCCGGCAGATCGCTCTACAAGGTGCAGCCGCCATCGGGCAACATGATCTTCGGCGTCTCCCAGTGCATAACGAACGCGTACAAGGGCTGGCGGCAGAACCGTAAGGAGAAGCCCATGGCACACTTTCTCGACTATGCCACGCCCGTTGTGGGGCAACAGATGGTGTACGAGACGAAGTGCTTGGCCAAGATCTTGCTGCTCTACGTGCCCTTTCCTGTCTTCTGGGCTCTCTCAGATCAGCAGGGCTCGCGCTGGACCTTCCAGGCCACCCATATGGATGGATCGGTGCTTGGCTACCAAGTCAAGCCGGATCAAATGCAGGTGATCAATCCTCTGCTCATTCTCGCCTTCATTCCACTATTCGACTATGCCATCTACCCTTTGCTCGCACGCATCGGCATCAAGCGCCCGCTGCAGAAGCTCAGCATTGGTCTGCTGCTCGCCGCCCTCGGCTTCTATGTGTCGGCGGGCGTGGAGCTGAAACTCGAGCAACTGCAGCCGGAGGCTGAGCCCTCGGCCCCCGACATGGTTCATCTGCGGCTCTACAATGGGATGCCGTGTCGCTACGATTTCATAAGTGACCACGATGCAGTTGCCGACTCCATTGATTCGCTGTCCATGTGGTCCAATTTGGAGCTCCGTGTGCCGCGAGCCAAAGAGTTCGCCTTCCAGGCCAAGTCGTCGAAAAAGCAATGTCCGACTATTGAAGGACGTCTACACCTTCAGCCGGGCAAGTCCGTCAGCTATTTCCTATCCAAGGCGGGTCTTCAGGAGTTTCCCGACGGCGTGAGCACTGTGCAGCGCTTCAATCGGCCTCCTCTGCTGCGCACTTTGGTCAACACGCCTCCGGACGAGGGACCCATTCTTCTGAGAGCTCCCGTCTCAGGCAGCGCCAGCGTCCAACTGGACATCAAGAATCTCTCAGCGCTGCATGAAGTTTCACTCGGCTACGGAGAGCTCGACATCAATGGCAAACGAGCTGCAAGCTTCGATGCGAAGAACGGAGGACTCTACAGCCTCCTGGTTCAGGGCAATGCACGCGACGGATATGTAAGTGAACGCACGTGGAACTAGTTCATTTTCGATGGATCAGTTCAATGAGTAGTTGAGCAACTGAATCTTTTTCATTTCTAACTAAGGCTCTCCGATTATCATCTTTTCCCTTCTTGCTCTCTGCTCTCTGATCTTTACCCTCCACTTGTAGCATGCTGTAATTGTTTCTGGTATCTCATCTGTAGGAATACAACATGTTGGAGGTGGTGCCACCGACAACGCTCTCGATACTCTGGCAGCTGCCGCAGATTGTGATTATGACAGCCGCTGAGATAATGTTCTCGGTGACGGGTCTGGAGTTCTCTTTTACCCAGGCACCGACCAGCATGAAGTCGGTGCTGCAGGCCTGTTGGCTGCTCTCCGTGGCCATTGGCAACATGATCGTGGTGATCATAGCGGAGGTCAAGTTCGTTAGCACCCAATCAGCGGAGTTTGCGCTCTTCGCCAGCATCATGCTGGTCAATCTATTGATCTTCCTCTTTCTCGCGCGCAACTACAAATACACGGATCTGGCGAGTACTGAGGCAGCGAACAAGGAATCTCAGGAAAAGCAGGGCGCAGACCCACAGACTATAAGACGAGAGGATGCGGGCCAGGGCAGCTATCGGAATTATGCGTACGATCTGTGATCGGATCGACTATGCTCGTTATATATGTGGATCTGTGTAGATGCATAGATGTCTATGTAACTATATGGCTGCGATCTATGATCTATCGAATGTCTATATCTGTATATATGTGGTACTATATAGTTGGTTGTATATGTGTCTATATATATGCATATATATATATATATATATATATATATATATATATATATATATATATATATATATATATATATATATATATATATATATATATATATATCTATATCTATAAGTTTATATAGCTATATATCCATATATATCTGTTATCGTTGATCATCGAATAATCCTTTTAGTGTAGTTTTTTTTTACAAGTTTTTTATATATTTATTTTTGTTTTTTATTTGTTTCTGTAATTTATTTAACAAATTTTAGGTCAATTCTTTGTAATGCGAATTTTATGCTTGTTCATGAGCTGCAAGGCGAGTCTATTGGCTCCATGCAGTATCTGTCCGTCCGTTACCCGACTGTGCGAGTCAAGACTACACTGAATGCTGATGCCCGTGAACGAGTAGCAAGCAGTCGGCCATGCTCGACTGCAGTGTTCTTACTTTGTTTGTTTACCTTTTATTCATATATTTTTATTACTTATTTTTTATCAAATACATGTATAAAAATCGTTTAAATATTTGGTTTTTCTTTATTATTGTTGATACAATTTATTTTAATTATGCTTTTATTTGTTTAAATTTAACTTGAATGTTTATAACGTATTTTTTATATATAAATTTAATTATATATTTATATATTTAAATATATATGCATATCTTTTTTTCCTTATTTTTTATTATTTTTATTTTATTATTTTATATTTAAAAAATCTACAATTGATGTTATTTTATTTTATTATTACTTATTTAATTTATTAACATTATTTGTTATTTTATCAAATAATTTATTCTGCTTTATTTTGATTTTATTTATATTGCAAGTATTTTTTAATTTGTTAATATTTTAAGTTTTTTTATTGAGATGGTTTTTTGTTTTTTTTTTTAAGCAATTTATTATTATTTTATGATTATATTTTCTTTTATTTTATTTTTTAATTTTTTGCATTAATTTACATATTTTTAAAATTTCTTTTTATTCATCTTTATTTTTATATTATTTAATTTTTTACGGCTTATATTTTGTACTCTATTTCAAACATTTTGAACTTGGAACATATTTTCGCTTCAGCACAGCCAGGGCTGCGCGTGAGTCGTGCTGCAACGTTGCCACCTGGTTGCAATTAGCAGCTGCGCGTGCTGTGTTTAGTGTGCAATGCGCGTTCGATCGTTGGCCTCGGCGAAAATCAAAATTGAAACCAAAAGCGATGCAAATTGAAATGCAAATTGAAATTATATGAGGAATATGAACTTTTAGCAAGAAGCTATTAGCAAACTGAACTGGTCTTGGCAGCTCGAGGCGTTGCCCAACTTCGTGTGCTGTCTTGAGTGTGTGTCACAGCAAGTGGCAACTCCATTGCGGACCACAGCGAAGCAATTGCTTTTCGCACTCGCAGACGACGTCAAAGCAGCAACGCAACAGGATTCAATCAAATTTATTGAGTGAAATTGAAATTTGCATAGAGAAAAGTGCCTGGGACAAGGATTTCTGCAGGACGGGAATGGGCGAAGGCATTGCCATCCGCAAAGCCAGCGAAAAGGCATTGCCAGCAGCAAGGCCGAGTAGTTGCAGTGAGACGAACGAGCATTGATTGAACAGTCGAACAGTTGAACAGTTTGTGTCTCTACCTGAGTGAAAAAAGTTGAAAGAAGTTTGAAGCGGACTAAAACTGAAAATATTCTGGGAAAAATAATAAGAAATCAGGAAGTGCAGCTGCAGCCAAGGACAAAAGGAAAGCAAAGACAGGACTGGGACAAAAGACAGACAATCAAGGCAAGGCAAGGCAGGCAGCTAGACGGACGGACAGACAGACAGCTGCATTAGTAAAAAGAAACCCTCATTAGGACTGGGACTGGAACTGACACTAACGGAACTTGACTACCTGAACTGGACCTGGACTACCTGAACTCGACTACATAGACTCGCTGGCGAGCTTGCCTCGTCGCTCGAGCAGCAGCAATGAGCACAGTCGAGCGCGAGCTCTAGACCCAGCGACACGGTCAGAAGAAGCTGCAAAGATTCCTTTAGTTTTTTTCCATTTTTTTGAAGTGCTACTTTTCCGAGTGCCAACTGTACCAAGTGCCAAACGCAATATTGATATATGATAAGCGAGAGAGACAGAGCCAGCCATAACTCAGACACGAATCGCGCATCAACTCGATAAAGGAGCGAAGCAGCTTAAGTTCAATACGAAAGCGCAGGTCATGTGCGAGCGGGTGAGTGAGCGTGTATCTATACAGCTTTGTGGCGCCACGGCTGGGGGCAGCTACTCCTAGGAGACGAGCTCCCCGAAGCCAGGAAGCAGGTGAGCTGAGCTGAGGTGTGTAGCAACTGCTGCTGCTGCTGCTGCTGTTGCTGCTGCTGCCGAGGCGTGGAGATGGCGGCGGGTTTGCAATGTAATTTCTACTTGGATCAATCAAGCTTTGCCCTGCGCTTGCGGCCGGCTGAAGGGAGAAAGAGAACTTATCGAGAGGGGGAGAGAGCGTGAGCTTTGCGGAGCGAGCTGAGCATATGGAACAGAACGAGACAGTGGAACACGAACGGCATCCGTTTGATGCCGCACACACGAGATACGAGACGAAGCGTAACCACATACTTCCATCGCGAGTGTGCGCGGCATCACATGGATGCGAGCGAAACGACATGTCGTGCGAACCTACCTTACTGCATGCGAGCGAGCAGCTCGGCAGGAGAGGCGCTCTCTCTCTCTCTCACAGCACAGCACACACACGCACACAGAGTACACGTATGTTTATCTCGCTCGGCAAATGGTTGACGGCGCCTTCCTCTCGGCCGCGCACTGCCAAGGCAAAGCACACCGATTAGAGCGCATAAACCAGATGGCGACAGAAGCCACATCAACTACGAGAATTGCATGTGTATAACAGTTATCACTAATGGGTCAAGTAGCCCCTGTCCGCCAGCCCACCCTTCGTACGCCCACACACACGCACATGCAAGCGCAGGCGCACACACACCAACGCCTCGCCCACAACAGACTCGATAGATGCCGCTCGCCGCCTCGAGCTCATGGCAGGCGCTTGCCTAAATCCCGCAGCACTCGAATAAGTGTTATACGCCAATATAACAGTCCAACTGTGAAACCTATCAATCCCAGGGCAGCCACTTGCCACTAACCTAGCTATTCGATCACATCACAAATCGTTATAAAACTAGAAATGGCATCGTATTCATCCATTCCAATCGTTCATCAAACCCTCATTCAGTTGGCATTCATATATATATCTGTATATTGTGTGGCAAGATGTTCTACATATCTGCCCAGTCGAAGACTGGTCCGTTTGCGTCTGACTTTTAACTTTTCAGCTCAGGCCGTGTCGCTGGGTCTGACTGTCACGAGGCAGAGCAGCAGAAGCTGGAGATAGAGGGAGAAAGGCAGAGACACGTAGGGCAGCAGCAAGTTCTTTCAATCAATATGGTGAGGGGAAGTAGTTCCAGACGCTAGCTCCACTATCCGTTAGACAGAGCAGGAGGAAGAGAGAATCAGAGAAGAGGGCGACGACTCTTAACAGGGAACAGCAGCAGTAGGTAAAGGAGGGCGAGAGTCTAGCTTCAATCATGATGTATCCACGACGGGAACTAGTTCCGTTGCATAGTTCACCAGTTCAAAAGTCACAGGGAGGCCCAAAATAAGAAGACAACTTCAACATGATGTATAACCGAAGAGGAATAACCCATCAATCAATCAGGTACAGAATATAACAGTTCAAAGTGATATACATATTACCAATCTGGAGATATCTTTCCACAGGCCGTGTCGTTCGGCAGGCAGAGAGCCAAAAAGCGGAAAGCAAAGTGCAAGAGGACGAGAAATCAGTATAGACTCAATCTGTTTCAATCATGATGTAACCGAAAAAGTAGCGATGAACCAGGCAACTCAACGAGCCCAAGGGTAGACCTCCGGGCACAGTCACTGGAATGGCTCAAGTCGCAGCTTCAATCATGACGCTGTCACTGCTGTAGGCACAAGGCGCAGTCAATCAACAGTCGGCAATGAGCAATCGATAGTTAATTGGAAAACAATTTGAGTTCGCTTTGAGATACGCAACATTCGTCCTTCTGTTCTGTTTTCCTTAACTCCTCCGCTCGCATTGTACATAGATCCATTCCCTCTGTATATACAAGCCCCACTCTATATGCCAGATCTAATTTAAATATTGCTTGCAGCAGTGTCTCTGACTGATCATATAGACTATATATAATTCTATAAAATGCTTTTTAAACCACTGCCTTCAGGTGAGTTCGCTACGTCCGTTCGCCAAGCGTTGCGCTGATCTCTTGGGGATTTGAGCCACTGCCTCTGCCTCTGCATGGGCCATAAACAAAAGAAACTCCATAAAATAATAAATAATATATGCAAATGATAAACGTTATACGAGTGACGTGTGCCGCAATTAGTGCAATAGAAAGATTTAGACAAAAAAAAAAGAAAAATAAAAAAAAATGTAAAAGTGCAAAATATGAAAAAAAAAAAATTAAAATAAAAAAAATATATATATATATATATAAAAAAAGCACTTAAAAGAAAAAAAGAATAGGGAAATAGAAAGTTTTTAAAGTTTACGCAGGTGTTTTCGAATGCGGCGCAAACGAAAATTGAATTAAATGAGCCAAAGTCAAGCGTAAGCTGAGTAGGAAAATGAAAAGACGGCAAGCCAATTGCTCGTGACACGCCTGTCGCGAGCGATTGGCTTGCCCAACTGAACGACAACCAAACAACTAACTGAACTAAAGAACGCCTGATTGTGGCTCACATCACAAAGGAGATGAAAGTCTCGCAAGGTCCGCAGGCGGAAGGCGCGCTCAAATCTCTCGCAGTGGATCAGCGAGGCGTCTTACCCAGCCCAAACCTAGGCCGAAAGAGAGCTCTACTAATCTATTTCTATGCCGATATTCTTTCAGATGAGTCGAAACGAAACTTGGAGCCAAGCCAAAGCAGCCAAAGTTTTTGTTTTCTATTCCCTTCCTCCTCCTTTTTTTTAGTTCAGTTCATAACTTTCCATGTTCGTCTCCACTGATTCTAGTTGCGATCTCAAAGCATCTTTCTGAGCCGAGCTGTTGGCTGCTGTGATCCTTCAGTGCTTTGCTTCAGTGCCAAGTGTCATGTGCTGTGCGTCAAGCTGTTTCTGCGTCTGTGATCTTGGGGTCTTCTGTCAGGCGTTGCCAGATCAATTCAAGAGTCAAAAAGAAGCTAGAAACTGCTCTCATCTCAACTCCACGCCAAGAGGCGTTGTCATGTCGTTGATGTTTTGAAACCAAGAAGAGATGAAGCTATAAGTTATACAAGGTGGCGTTGCCAGATCAGTGCGATTCGCAAGCCATTCAATGCCAAGAGGCGTTGCCACATCAATCCAATACACGAAAACAGAAAAAGCAAAAGGAATTGCTAAGCTAATCCCATCAATACCAAGTCAAGCCAAGAAGCGTTGTCAGATCGCTGACAATTTCAAGTGGCGTTGCCACTGTATTTAAATGGCAATATGCAATAAGGAAAAGAGATTTCAATTGAATTGATTTCCGTTGCCAGATCTAATGCTGATTTGAGAGCTAAGAAGCATTGCCATATCCAAGTGAAGATTTTGATTGTTTTAACAATTTATTTTTGTCAATTTTGATTTTCGTATTTTTGAGTACTTTTTCAACTTTTCGATTTCGAATTTTAAGTATTCAAATCAAATTTTTTTTTATTATATTTTACTATCCATGCCATTCGCCACAATTCCGCTTCAATATGAACACACAAACATCACCTTCTGCCTCTTCCTTTTCCTCTTCACTTCTCACACTCACAAATCGTTCGGTCGGTAATTAGAAAAAAAGAAGATAATGAGCGAACCGTGCCTTAAATATAAAAAAAAAAATAAAAAAAATATTGAATTGCGTAAAATATTTAAGAACTGTTTGCGAAGCATTTAAAAAAAAAATAGTAAAGCTTGGCGCTCAGTTCGAAAAAGAGAAAAGAAAAAAATAAAGAAAAACGAAAAAAAGAAAGAAAAACGAAAAAAAAGAAAGAAAAACGAAAAAAAAAGAAATAAAGAAAAACGAATAAAAAAGAAAGAAAAATAAAGAAAAGAAATTTCGGTTAAATGTTTTACGCAGTTCGAAAAAAGAAATCGATAATGAAAAAAAACAATACAAAAAAAAATCCGGGAAAAAGCATTTGTGTGGAAGCGTTATACGCGCCTTCACCATGGCGCTAAAAAAAATCGTATAAAAAGGAACTGTTATACGTCTGAGCCGATTCTCGCGAAAAACTCTGAATTTGTTTCAAACTATTTGAGGATCGACTCAGAATACATATTTCCTACTTAACATTTTTTCTTTTTTTTTTATTTTTTAATTAAAAATTAAAAATTTCAGTTTAAACCAAATTTATTGCTGTTTGATTGGTGGTTGGGGGAAACCAAATATAAAACTTTCTTTCAGCAGATTTCAATACAGCTACTGCTGGAATCAGCAGGGACCAAATTTCAGAGGTAAGTCGGAAGCGAGCAACTGCTTTACATCGAAAGTTCAGTTAACATTGGCATTAGAAGTGCAAGACGATTTTGGTCACTTTTGCTTAAACAACTCTGTATTCAGATACTGATAAATATGATTATTTATTATATATCGATAGTTCCGGTGCAGGAGTTCGAACTTTCGTAAATCGTGCCAAACTCAAGCAGACTTCGCCTGTCGCACGAGCACTAAAGTATCTAAAGCTTTGTTCCATGTTTTTGATCTAAGCAACGGTTTTACTGTCCAGCCCAAAGTATGCTATAAAAAGTTGATATTCAAGAGAAATTTAGTGGCATCAACAGGCACAAACTTATGGCGAAACTCCTACGGCTCAACGAAGTAGCCTCTAAGCTAGTTGCTGTCTCAATGTCTCTTGAATAAAAGAGTGTACTGGAACGAGTGTAAACTAGCTTATAAAATTCTAAATATGAGCACTTGCCTATCTATCAAGCTGCTAACTTCAATAGCTGCTACTATTCTATTGGCTCAATTGTCGTGATTCCTAATGGAGAAGCTGCAGCCTCTGTGTTGCAGGTGAGCCCATCTTCAGCTTTTCTCAGCTACGAATAGGCAACAGGCGAATGCTGCAGAGACTGCAGAATAGAAGAGAACACAAAATATTAAAGGTAAATCTTAGTTGCAGAGGCTGGCTCAACATAGCTCCACTAACTAGTTAAAGGTAAAGAGAGAGAGAGAGACTATAGAGTCGTACGAGCCATTATGTTATTCTGAAACTGGTACAACACAATCCGCATTTCAGAGTCAGCCTGAAAGTATGCGATGTTTTAGCAAAATGCGCTCAGCTTAAAAGTATATAAACATTTGCTTTTTCTCATCCTGAAAGTATGCCACAATCTCTGTATTTCAGAGTCAGCCTGAAAGTATGCGAAGTTTTATCAAAATGCGCTCAGCTTGAAAGTATGCTATAAATGTTTGCTTTTTTCTCAGCTCGAAAGTTTGCTTTTCCCTGCTCCGCCAGATTTTTGATTTTTGTTCGTTTTCTTTCAATTCCCCAGATGAACAGACAAAAGATTTATTTTTTTATTTCATTTTTATTAAAATAATTTTTTTTACCATTTAATTGCTCTTTTCTCGCATCATTTGTGCATTTCTGTGTTTTCTGTAAAGAAAAATCTTAAGAAATCGTTATAATAAATGTATATATGTACGTATAAACAGTTTAAGTACTATAAAATGCATTTCACAAAAAAAATATATAAAAAAAATATATATGTAGCATAAAGAATATGTGCTTAAGCTAGTCGATAAACGATATTAGATACAAATATTAAAACTCTGCCGAGCAGTCGTTCGACAACTGCGCGGCTCTGGAAGCTCAGCGGCTGAGTTTCTCACAAAAAAAAGAAGTATAAAAAACTCTTAAAACTTAAACAAATTTAAAGATGATGAAAAAAAATATTCAATTACAATTACAAATATTAATTAAGTAATAAAAAAATCAAGAGATTTGCGGAAGCCAGGCTGGATGGAGTTAGTTGAATGTTGCTGATGTTCGTTGTGAGCGACGCGTGTTAGATATATGGGCAAGTGGACATATATGTGTGTGTGCTGGGGGAACATGTGTAGGCGTGGCTGGCAAACAGTTGCGACATCTTATGCGACGGCATAAAAGGGACTGTTGCTGCTGCTGTTGATGTTGCTGTTGCCACACTCCACGCGGCAGCCAACCTGACTAAAGTTAGCTGTAGCAGCAGCAGCAAGAGCCATGAATGCAACTGCAACAGTTGCTGCTGCTGCTGCTGCTGCTTGCTTCGATCTGCTGTTGCAACTGCTTACGAGCTACGATTGGCTATAAGCTTTATATATAACATATATATTTATATATTTGTATACGATATGTACGACTCAAACCTTAACAGTAACAGCCTATTAGGGCGCTATTTGGAGGGGCGTGGCAGCAATGCTTGAGATAACGTGTTTCCACTTACAGCTACGATTCAAAGTCAGATTCGAATCAAAATTCAATCATTTGATTGCAGTTGCATTCGCATTCGATTTCGATGCAGTTTGGCATCATCTGCGCTGGTTCAGCATCTGCAAGTAGTACTCGCAGTTGGTGCAGTAGACCGAGGGTGCGATCACGTGTCGCTTGCGGCACAGATTGCACTCGACCGCCTTGGCAGAGGCCTTCACGATGGCATTGTTGTAGACGCGGGTGGGTATGGCTGTGATGCCATTGAGATTCGTGCCGTTCGTGAGTGGCTCGGGCAGTCCGTTCTGCAGCGACGACGCAGTCGTCGGCGGCGGCGGCGGTGGCGGCTGCGGCGCACATGGCAAGCAATCCAAATCACCTTTGGTGCCTGGCTCAAAGCTTACCTTCTTCTTACCATTCAGCAACTGTTGCTGCTGCTGCTGCTGTTGCTGCTGCTGCTGTTGCTGTTGTGCTGCATAGTAGTTGGCCTGTTGATAGGCATGTGGGTGTGGCACGCGCTGATAGGGCGAGGGCAGCGATTGCTCAGCAGCAACATTGCCATTGCTGAAGTAGGCAATGTTCAGCTGCTGCTGTTGCTGCTGCTGCTGTTGCTGTTGTAGCTGTTGCTTCTGCATTTGTATCGAGTAGCTCTGTGCATGCAAAGGTCGCGGCATGCTGCTGTATTGTATATCCAGTTGCTGCTGCTGCTGTTGCTGTTGCTGATTGGATAAGCCGCTCATGCTGGTGCGTGGCAGCAATTGTTGTTGTTGTTGCTGCTGCTGCTGTTGTTGCTGTTGTTGCTGCAGACGATACAGCTCCTGCTGTTGCTGCTGTTGCTGCTGCAGCAGCTGCTGTTGACGCTGCACATAGCGCTGCATATCTGGTCTGCCCAGCATGGGCGACGCTTGCAGCTGTTGTTGCTGCTGCTGCTGCTGCTGTTGCTGCTGCTGCAACTGTTGTTGCTGCTGCTGCAATCGTGGCTGTGCCTCCGTCTGCAAACGCAGCATGTTCTGCTGTTGCTGTTGAATGAGCTGCGCGCTCACCTTCTCATTGGGATGCTGAGCCGTGCGCAGGACTCGCTCCAGAATGGGGTTCGGTATGAAGTCGTCGTCCTCCTCATTGCCAGCTGTTGCTACGAGTATGACCTGGTCACAAAACGAGACGCTCTTCTTCTTCACGCGCTTCGGCGCCGCCAGGTTGCTCTGGTTGAGCGTCTGCTGCACCATCGAATTGAGCAGTTCCACTTCGCGTATTTCCTCGGCAATTTGTGACTGCGACATCTCGTACTTGGGCTTAGCCAGCAGCAACTGTTGCTGCTGTTGCTGCTGCTGCTGCTGCTGGTGTTGCTGCTGGGCTTGCTGGCGTGGCATGGGTGCGCAGTCAACTTCATCTGTCTCTGGCTTGCCATTGGGCAGCCCATTCATCTGCGTGCGCACAGAGCTAAGCAGCTCCTGCGAAGCGTACGAGCGCATGTTGCTGCTAGCTGTTGCTGCTGTTGCTCCCGCTCCTCCAATGCTGGTCTGTTCGAAGCGGTGCGCCAGATCACGCACGCTGCTGGGAGAGGCTCCAACTGCGGCTGCTGCGACTGCTGCTGCTGCTG
Organism: Drosophila eohydei; assembly: GCA_035045825.1. Lineage (NCBI taxonomy): Eukaryota > Metazoa > Arthropoda > Insecta > Diptera > Drosophilidae > Drosophila > Drosophila eohydei. The sequence goes on from JAWNOT010000096.1 coordinate 686,947, forward strand.
TTGGCTCTGGCTTTCTGCTACGCAAATCGGGCAACGGCGTCGCCTGCTCCTTGCGTAGCTTCAGCAAGTGTTGCCGCTGCTGCAGCTGGGCCAGAATGCTGGTGGTGCCCTCCATGGAGTCCAGTTGCTGTCGCTGCTGTTTGCTGGCTGCCTCCAGGGCGTGCAGATGGTTCAGCTGCTGGTTGAGCGGCTCCAAGTCGATCTCAGGTGGCGGCGGTGGCGGAAAGTCTTCGCTCGCCTGTCTCGAATGGCAAACGGACTGCGGCGGACTGGGATACGGCGGCAGCTCCAGCAGGGGCAGCGGCAAGGCCAGGCCCATGTCTGTGGAGCACGGCAGCTGCAGATCCTTCAGCGGACTCTGCTCGGAGTGCACCTGCGCACAGGTCGTTATGATTGTCTGACACGAGTCCTCGCTAATCGAGGCATTCGAGCTCATCGCTGAGATATTCGATAAGTTTGCCTCGTGATGAAAATGTTGCTGCTGCTGCTGCTGCTGCTGCTGTTGCTGTTGCTGCTGTGTTAGTGCTGAGCTGGTGCGCATGGGCGGCGGCGGCGCTACCTTGGGCACCATGGTCAGCTGCCTGCCGCTGCCATGGAAGCTCTTGCGCATCAGCTTGCTGCGCTCCAGGTTTGGATTAGCGCAGGAGCCGGCGGCAGCGGCAGCAGCAGCGGCAGCAATGTTGCTGCTGTTGCTGTTGCTGGGGTAGTCAAAGTGTCCCTCGGAGATGTAGCCACTCATGCCCATGTAGGCGTGGCCATGCAGATGCAGGCCAACGGCGCTGTCGTCCACCGAGCTGAGGGGTGTGGCATGCGCACTGACAGCGGCCGCAGCGGCAGCAGCTGCTGCCGCAGCAGAGGAGCTGGGATCGTCGACAGCTTCCGTTAGGTCGGGCATGGAGCGATTCTTGCGTCGTATGAGCCCGCCCATGAGGAGTTTGCGCCGTATCTTGTGCTGCTTCTTGCCACTCTTGTCCTTCTCCTTCTTCTCGTCCTTGTCCTCCTTGTGCTTCTTCAGCGTATCCTTGGCGTTCACCAGCAGCGTTTCGGTCAGCGAGAATTCGCGCGTCAACTTGTTGCGGTCCTCGCTGCGACTGCGCTTCTCCTTTTCCTTCTCCTTATCCTTCTCCTTCTCCTTGTCCTTGTCGCGTCGTCCGAACAGCGAGCGGCTCTCACGCTCTGGCTTCGCCTGGCTAACTGGCTGCTCGTACTCGATGGCATTGTCATCGCCGCCGGCATTGACGAGCGCCTTAAGCGGACTTTTGCGCTTCGGCAGCGTCGCATAGATCTCGATGCTCTTCGCTGCCGAGGCGCTTGGCGGCATTTGCTCGAGCTTCTCCAGCTTCTCTAGCTTCTCGAGTGTGCGATCTTTGCTGCCCTGCCGCATGTGCTTGACGCTGCTGTTGCTGCCCTCGCGCATGTGCTTCAGCTCGGGCATGGCCTCGCTCTCGGCGCCCTTCTCGATGAGTATGCGCCGATGCAGGCTTCTGGCTCGCATCACACACGTGTTGTGCTTCATCCGCGCGAACGTCATCGTGTGCGGATTGCTGTACGGCGCGTCCATGGCAGCTCTTGCCCGGCCCGCCGCAGCATTGCAGAGAACCAGGGCTGTTTCTAGATCGTGCGACTCCTCGACCAGACGTGACTTCTCCAGCAGCTGGTCCGCTTCGTGGCAGAGCTTCTCGCAGTCGCCCGACAGAGCTAGGCCCGGTCCGTGCGGCCCGTGTGGCCCGTGCGGCACATGTGGCACGTGAGCAGCTGCATTCGGTGCGTTCGTCTCTGGTATCTTGGCCAGCTGTGGGTTGAGCACGTGCTTGGGCGGATACGAGTCCGTGGAGCTCAGCGAGAACGAATCGTAGCCCGCATCGTAGGGCAGCCCGTGCACATGGCCATGCCGCGTTGGACTCTGAGGCACAGCAGCGACGCCTCGCTTCGCAACCATGTAGAGATAAGGATTGTCGAGAGTTGTGGAGCTGGCTGAGCTGGCGCTGTTACGATCTCCCGACCAATTGCCCGAATCGCGACGCCTTGGCTGATTCAGATGTTCAGGGATGGTCAGGCCATCGCTGGGCGGGGAGCTGCCATTGGAGGCATGGCCGGAGCTGGACTCCGCGCTGTGGCTGCGCTGCAGCTGCAAGTGCTGGCGTCGGGCCAGCTGAGCGCTGAGCATCGCCTCGATGGGTTTCCGATTGAGAAAGCCGCCCTCCTTATCCGCGGTGATCTTGTCCTGGATGACGCTTAGGTTCTGATATTGAGCGCTCAAGACGTGCTCCACAGTCTTGCGACTGATGTAGGCGTCCGTCTCGTCGCTGCCCGCTGGCAGCGCTGGCAGTGCGGGCGCAGCGGCCAGGGGCACGGGAAAGATGTTCTTCTGTATGACGCTCAGGTTCTGATAGTCGTTGAGCGGCGTGGGCGTTATGGCACGCCTTGTGCTGCCCAGACTAGGCTTCTCCGGGCTGGGCGTGACAGCGCGTCGTTCCATGCCACAGTTGCTGACAGCTGTCGAGCTGGGCGGCTGCGGCACAGCGTAGAGCAGCAGCAGGGGCTGATAGCGGCCGCGACTGCACTTGTCCACGACACCCTCCCAGCTGGGCCCCACCTCCTTGACGTTGGCATCGTCGAAGTAGACCCACACCTTGAGCTTCGTGTGGAAGAAGAAGGTGGTGTAATGCTTGCCGTAGTAGGAGACAATGCCCACGAGCTCGTGCTGCGACTGCTGGGCCCAGCGCTGTTCGCTGACCTGATGGAAGACATCGGCGAGACGCAGGCTAGTGCCCACGGCCTTTAAGACAGCGTGCACCTGATCGGCAGCCGGTCGCTCCGAGTCCCAAACAATGCCAATCGAAACGACGTCCGGCCGATTGAGCAGAGCACGGCAAATGCCAATCTTGGCTCCGCACGAGTTCTAAAGAGAGAGAGAGAGAGAGACGAGAGGCGAGTCCAATTAGCCACAGTTTCTGTTGAATACGGCTTGTGACACTTACCGGACAATCGCGTATGTCGCCCATGTTACCAGCTGCACGCAGCAGCTGGCCAAAGCTCAGCTGCTGATGGTTCTGCATGGCGAGGCTCTTCTGTGAGGTCAGCGCCGAGGCGGAGACATAGTGCACCATCTGCAAAGAGTAGCAGGTGAGAATACAATACAATCAATGACAATGACAGACAGCGAGGGGTAACGCACTGTACTCCTACTCCAGGTGTGGATCTATGATAGCAAGAGCGGGAGCTAAACTGCCCATGATTGAAAGCGGGTAAGAGAGGCATTAAGGAAGTCAGCTTAAATGGCATTCTGTGATCCATGAGGCAGAGTGGATTACACTTGGAATACTTATGATCTTGGGAGTATTAGAAGGGGCTAAGGGGTCGGGGAAGGCGCTTGTCAATGGCAAGCAAATGTGATCTATGGTAAGCAGGGTTCGGGGTAGAAGAGTTAACTTCATTTGCAATCTATGATCTGTGTGCGTTGCCTCTCCTAGTGGGTGTTCCACAAACTGGTCGAGCGAGTGGCTCACGTTCAGGTTCATGTTTTTGCCGCATAACCCGTTTGGCCATTTAACCAACTAACTGTTCCCCCAGTCTGTTCTGGCTCCCCTCTCTCGCACCCCGCTCTGTTCGCCATTTACATAGCAGCAATTGCAGGTGTTCCGTAGCCCACGCCAATTGCACAAAAGAACTCGCATACAATTAAGTTAGACTTCATTGAATTCTTTAAGCTATTTTCTGCACCTAGACTGAGCCACGTTTTGTTGGCTTTCAGTATGAGTTTCTTAGTTCGAAATGATTCCTGTGTGACACGTGGCGGAAACTAATGGGGCTCCAGGAGATGCTACTTCTCCACTCTAAAAGGAGACATGGCTAGGGCAGCGGGTTTCCCTCAGAAGAAAGGGAGCAAGTATAGGCTAGATATGATATATGTTTTGAGATCAGTTAAAACTCATTGGAAAACCCAACTTCCTTTGTTTTTTTACTACATCTGATCTCCTCTCCTGGAAGTCCCTTCGTCCAATGGGTGTAGCTACTTGAAGTTCTGCTAGTCTATGGAGTCTATAGAGCATCTAATTCTTCTCTTCCAGTTCGCCAAGTGGAAGTATTCTCAGCTCAAACTGATCCTGATCAGCGGACCCGTCTATGAAGTCTCTAGAGTGACTTGGTCTTGGCATTTTAGCCATGTTTTCCGAGCACATCCTTAAGTAATCGATCGACTCACCTGCGTGAAGGGCAGCTGCTCGGAGTTGGCGCCGCATTTGCAAACGCTTTGCTCGATGACGCGCATGGCGAAGCGTCGATGGGCAATGCAGGCCGCTGACTCGCACGCGTCGCCATCGTCGGGCGAGATGTGCGAGTGGACGCGATGCAGCAAGAGCTCAAAGCACTCGGCAGCATCGCCCAGGCAGCCCAGCGGAAATCTGCGACCAGCCAGTGGGCCGCTGGCCAAGGCGCGACGCAACGGTTCCGGACACAGAGCGGGCTCTGAGCTCGTTTGCAGTTGCTGAAAGAGTTCCTAAAGAGCAAAGAGAGAGACAGAGACAGAGAGAGAGAGAGAGTTAGGTAATATACTCTATATATATTTATGAGATATATCTAAAAACTCGAGCTGGGCATTGCAAATGGCTGATGGCAAATGGGGTATGCACGACTTACAATAACTGCATTAATGCAGCGATCTCTTTCGATGCTGTTGTTGTTGTTGTTGTTGTAGCCATGAAACGCTAACTCAATGCTGCTGGAGACCTTAGCCAAGGCGCTTAGACTCTGCTGCTGCTGCTGTTGCTGTTGCTGCTGCTGCTGCTGTTTGCTTTGGCGCGTCAACGTCGCTGAGCCAGAGTCGAGCAGCACCTTGCGTGGACTGCTCCTAGGCAAGGTGCCATTGTTGCTAATCAGCTGCAGCTGCACAACTGCGGGAGCAACTGCTGCTGCTGCCGTCGGAGATGTTGCTGCTGTTGTAGATGTTGCTGCTGCTGCAGATGTTGCTGTTGCTGTTGCTGCTGCTGCTGCTGCTGCTGCCGTGGGGCTGCAGACAACCACATTGCTGGGCTCCTTGCGCTTGTAGCGAAACTTAATCATGATGATTTTATTCGATCCGATTCGATTGGATTCGATACGCGCTCAATTCATCGATCTGCTTGAAGGAAATAGAGTTTTGAGTATACAATTTACTGCAAGTAGACTAATTGCTGTTGCTTCTCAGTTTGCCAACGGTGCCAACAGTAGCAATGCTCATGATCACGATAATGATGACGTCCATAACAATGCGCTGACTGCACGAAACCGAGGGGCAGAGCTGGGGAGTGGCCAGAGGGGAGGGCACAGACAGAGGCGGGTGTTAAAGTGGTTGACGTAGTCAAACGGAAGTGCATGTAAATGCGAACAGAAAAATGCAAAGAACAAGTGCAAAAAATACACGAATCGGAAGAGTGACTGAAAGCTCGACCGTAAGATACCCTGTCCCACAGAGTTTGAGGGGAGTGAAGCTGGTCAGATGGTCCGTTGTCTAAGCTGAAGCTGAGGCGCGATCGATAAATATCGATGTTTAGTTGACTAGCTTCAGTTATGGAAGTGCAAGTCAATTTATAGTGCTGAAACTGCAAGAACCTTTGCCCAAACTAACTGCAAAAGTGACGCTAGCAAATCGATAATTATCGATAAACAGACAGATGCATGCACATACAGTTAGATAGTTTTAGCTGGCAACTCTTCGTTGCAGTAAGTCTGTCACATCTAGCTCATCATGCCCTACTCGAGTGACCCTAACTCGAGCTTTATCGGACATAAAAAGCGAGCAAAAAAAGTGAAGCGTCAGCCCACAAAAATGAAAAGCAAAAGCAATTTGGCTCGTGAAAGGAAGTTGCATACGAACGCAAAGCCAAGGCGTATGAAGAACCGCAAAACTCAACTCGAGCTGCCAATTGAGACCAATTTGAACTTGGACTTCACTCGGTCACGCGAACAAGAGGCCAAGCGGAGGGCCATAACAAGAAACAAAGGAAGAGCTATAGCCACCAACAAGAAAGAGTCTGGGTTGAACTAAGCCTTAGACAGGGAAGAGTTACGAGTGTGTGTGGCAAGCAAGAGCCAAGGAAGAACTAAGGTAAAGTTAAGACAGAGCTGAGGCAGAGCTGAAAGTAAGCTAGAGAACAGACAAGCCAGAGCCAGGTCTTAGCGCATGCTAAGGACGAGCAAGGAAAGACAGAGACAAAGGTAAACCTAAAGGAAGAGTCACAGCTAAGACAGAGCCAAGTAAGGACCAAGGCACAACCCGAGAACTAGGCAGAGCCAAGGCACAGCCAGAGTGAAGCTAAAGTTAAGACGAAGCTGATGACGCTATCTCCTCGCTGCTGGCTAATGAGCGATAACAGCTGCACAGGCCGAGCAGCACGCGGCTCGCTTTGGAATACCCCAAACAACAACCAATACAGACGACAGGTGAGAGGTGCTCAGCAAGAGAGCAGCGCAGCGAAGGAAGATGGGATAAGGAGAAAAGGGGCCGCCAAAAAAAACCAGAACCAACTCGGGTTGAACTTTCGCTTTTGCTTTTGCTGTTGCTTTTGACAACGACCTCATTTTGTTTTTGCCGAAAGTTTTGCCCCAACTACAACAAAACATAAACCGGTCCAGCTCAGCTAAATATATATATGCATATCGTTGCCCAAGTACCCTAAAAGGCAACTAAACTTTTATCTAAAAGTGTCCACAAAGCGTTTAACAGCCAGCGAACGACCGTGTGTGTGTCAAATCAAATTTCAATTGTTGACAACTGCAAATTGCAAATGAATCAGAGGGCGAGACGAGTCCCACCGACTGCCCAATACCTTGGCTAAGACTTTTAAAGCTCTCAAGCTGGGCTTGTCCATAGAGAAAGCCAGAGAAGATGAGGGAAAGAGCGAGAGGTACTTCTTCTGTCAGTGGACAAGGAAAGACAAGTGAGACACAACACGATTCAATGACTGCCAAACTGTTCATCATCATCGTCTCAGCTTTAGTTGTAGACTCTTCGAGTTTATTTGGGCTAATAACAGATGGCACCTAGTTAGGGCCGTTTATATATAGATATATATAGATATATATACACTGTCAACTGCACAAATGCTTGGAGCCGCAACTCTCAAGTCGAGTCTATCGATTGATGAGAGTTTCTGCTTCTTTTCCAGGTGAGACACACGTTAATCATTACTCCTGCTCTCTGACAGCCAATGGCTCTCAAACTGTAGTGCAAGCTATTAAAACTGTAGCCAAGTTGTGTTTTCTCTTGCGAAGTCTTCGCAGCAAGCTGATATGCTCGCTTCAGTCTCAACACAGAGCGAGCAGGCCAAAAACTGCAAGCGCAGCAGACTTCAGGCTATACACAATATGATCTACATATATATATATATATATATATATATATATATATATATATATATATGTGTGTGTGTCACAGTCAGTTCTAATATCACATATAAAGCCTGCCTTTTCGATCTCTCTTGGCTGGCTGATGGGCAACTGTCATTTGCTGACAACGCCTCGAAAGTTGAGGCGCACTTCACAAAGCGCAAGAGGGGCGGAGGGGTAGAGGGGGGCAAGCCAGAGCGTTTAGGTAGCCAAGTGTATGACACATGCGGCATATGGCTTTTAAAATTCAAAAACGTTTTTACTTCACTTTTGCTTTTAGCACTGCCAATTACAACAAATGTTTCTGCTGTTGTTCTGCGTCTGCTTCTTCTTCTTCAATTTAAACATCATCATCATATAATTTGCTTTGTTATTGTACAGGCTGTCAGTCAACACGCAAGAGCCAACAAAAGCCAATGAAATGGCCCAAAATGTAGCCAAGTCTGGAGTCGCTCTATAATAACATGGCTATGCCACGCCTCTGCCTTGCCCTGCCCTGGCTCACAGTCGTCGTTGTTCTCAGGCTAGCTGATAGCAACGTTGGCAATTGTCAACTGTCGCCAACTGTATCAACTGAAGTCAGTTTTATCAAGACAGCGACTTCGATCGCAGCTGTAGCCACTCGTTTGGCCAGCACTGTTCAGCAACCTTTCTGTATGCAGTTGCCAAGGGGCTGATCGTGTGTTTGGCATAACTAAAATATGACTATAGCTGCACTTTATATATATACCTATGTGTGTGTGTTCCCTTCCAGCTAATTGTTAAGTACCTCTGTTTACAATCAGCAACTCATTGTCAACAGAGTGGGCAAGCAAGGGGTATATTGGCTGCAGAGCAAGTGGCTGGCAGGCATGGTCGTAGCTGTAACTGATAAATATATGTATACTAATATGAACATGACTCACTTTCGATCGAAGCCCCCTTGAATATTGGCTTAGACTTGCTACTAGAGCAAAGACATCTGCGGCTTATAAACACCTCTGCCCTATTTGAGGTGCAGTATGTGAGGTATTGCTGGCATTTTCGAGGCTAGTTGGCTGAACGCGCATTTACAGGGTAACTACTAGTCGCTCACTTGACCACTTAGTGCACTCTTAATTGTTTTTTCTGTTGAAAAAACTGTTTAATTGACGGAAAAGCCCTTTGTTAGGCGGAAGTGTGCATTAAAACAAACATTTGTCGTTCTTGTTGTTGTTGTTGTTGTTGTTGTTGTTGCTGCAGTTAATTTTGGGCTGCTTATCAAGTGAGCCAAGTGTATGTGTGTGTGTGTGTGTGTTGTTCTACGTCTTCTTCTTCTATAGCACACACTCAACAGTTGTCAACTGCTGCCAACTGTATCCACTTCAACGGCGCTGCACTGGGCAGCCATGCTCACTTGTTTGGCCAGCACTGTAGAGCTCATTGCGTATGCAGTTGCACAAGAGACTTGCGCTACGCATGCGCCAGCCACTGTTGAGCATACATAAATAAGGGAATATCACAAATGACATCTATAGCTATATAGCTGAAGTTCATATACAGGTATATATCGCATATTTATCTTCTATATATATCTGACAACTTTGCGTTCAGCTCAGCTATGCTTTTTTTTGCATGTTAATTAGCTACAGCTGCGTCTCTCGCTCTCGCTCTTGCCACTTTTTCAATCTTTACGCTTTTGTAGTTTTCATTCAGTATTTGCATAGAGTCAAACTTGATGCAGCCACGCCCTCTGAACGCCCACTCCAACATGAGCTGCAGCAAAGCGCAAAGCCCAAAGCTCAAAATATTTGCAAATTTTTTTACCTATTTTTCTGTATTCGTAATTAGTTTAGACAATTTTGTTGGTCATGGCTAAGAGAGGGAATCGTTAACTGATTATTGTTAGTGTTGTCGTTGTTGTTGTAATTATTGCAGCAAACACTTGAAACAATTCTGCCAAATTGGCCAACAAAAAAGTTGAAATGAATTGAGTTTGGAGCAACAACAACAGCAGCAGCAGCAGCAACTGGTAGTCCTTGAAGCTAAGTTAGACAAAGAGAGAGAGAGAGAGAGAGAGAAGGGGAGGAAGAGAGGGGGGAGACAGAGAGACAGACAGCTCACACACATACATATGTCTACAGTAAGTCCCATGCAAAGGAAAAAACAAGTCTCTCAGACAATTTTGCCATTTATTATTAATAATAATATTGGTTACTGTTGTTGTTGTTGTTGTTGCTGCTGCTGCTGATTTATGGCAGTTTGGCGTGGGCTTTTTATGCAGGCATCAGCGCTGAGCATTTGCTTAAACTGTTTCTAATGCCAATTGCTGCTGCTGGCCGTTTTGCTTCCGCAATTACAAAAGCAACAAGTCGAGCTGAACGACTAGCAGATACCCCGCAATCATGTTAGACATGCGACACTTAAACTCAGGCATAAGCACGCGCGCCATCTAATGTGTATCTGCAGAGCTTCTTCTGCCCCAAAGTTCCCATTGACTCCGCCTCTCATTAGCTATGGAATAACTTGTCTAGTGGATGCAAGATCTTCATGAACACTTCGGAGCGCAATTAGAGCAACCTAATGGGCATATATTATAGACGCAGGTCTGCATAGTAATAGATCTTCAGATGGAAGGCGAAGAGAGCGAAGAACGGCAGGATGGAGGGAAGAATATGGGCAGATCGCTTCAGCGCGACTTCCGTTGATGCTGCTGCAGCCACGCCTACTGCAGGAGGATATACAAAGCCAATATACCCCTTTCAATGAAGCTTGTTGGGCATATCAGTTGGCAGATAGAAACACATTCAACAAGCAGCCCAAGATTTCTGCCACTTTCAGTTCTTCTACTTCTACTTTTACTACTTCTCTCACTGCTAGCAGCTATCGGCAGTCAGAGCGCGCGATAACTCGAGCTAATCATTTCTGCCCAAAAAGCAATTGCAGCTGCAGCTGCAGCTGCCGCCCACCTGCTTGGGCTCTATCAAGCTGGGCGCTCAACGCTCTCTGTGCTCCCTTTGTATAAACAGCTAAGCTTAGCTGGGAGTTCGTCAGTTTAACCTGAGTTGACGAAGAAGGCAAAGCGAAATAGAAGAAGAAGCAAAGAACTTGTTGGCGGCACGTGAGGCAAATGCCAAGTGTGCGGCGACTGCGGCTGTGGCAAGTGGCTACAAGTGCTGCCCAGCTACAACAACGAGCAACATTTACATATGCCAAACATGCGTCAAGAACTTCATTTCGAGAGAAGAAATTGAACATAAATTCTTCAATTTCTTGACATTTGCTGCTTACGCATGCGTGGGAGGTAGGCGCAGGCGAGGGCACGGGGCGTGGCAGGCATTAATATGCAACTGCAGGCGCTTAACAACAGCAGCAACAGCTATTCATAATATTCACACTGAGCAACAAAAGTTGTTGAGCAAGAAACGAACCCAACTTTAGCGCAAGGTTTTCTGCAAAAGAAACTTGAATCGGAACTGGAACTGAAAGCCTTAGCACTATATAGTAGTAATTGCTAAAGGAAACAGGCTATTACCTGAAAGTACTAAGCCAATTGCTTATCAATGAGCAAGAGAGAGAGAGAGAGAGAGAGTGGGGAAGAGGGCTAGAGGCAGGCCTAGGTGGCAGCTGGCGTAGGGCAGCTGCTTAGTAAGCGGATTAGACGATAAAGAGACGACGAGACAAGTTCCAGAAGTGCCCCAAAATCAAGTCAAAGTGCTCTTGTAGTTATCCTCAGTTTCGTATAGCTCTTAAAGCAGATGTCATAGACCTATTCCAGTTACATATTCGCAACGCAATCCTATGATAAACTAAAGTCTGGTGCGTTCGCTGCTGCAGTCTTTTGTTTCTGTGTTTGCAGAACGAACTAGTGACCAGCTGGCCACGCCCATCACGCCCACCACGACTCAAACGCCTGCCCACGTTGTTGCTGGGGTTTTGCAATGCAAATTTGCTGCTGAGACTTTGCGTGCTAACTGCCTGACTGAGTTTTCCCTAGGGAAAGGCATCGAAGCCCAGCCATGAGAAGCGCAGAGAAGACTGGTTCAACACGAAGCAGCAGCAACAGCAGCAGAAGCAGGTGAAGAAGAAGACGAAACGTCCAATCGAAGGCTATCCACTAAATAGATAGATTCATTTACATATCACATCAATAGGCCAAGCCAACGACGACAACCAGCATTCAAATCTCGCCTAGCGGAACTTTGGGCCAAACTATTGATTGTATCTAAGACAAAAGGCAAAGCTGCCCAGGCCTTACCCCCACCCCAAGATTACTTTGCTGCTTGACAAAGTAAAAACCAAAACTCAACTGGAATTTCAAGTGAAGAAGCGTCTAGCTGAGCTCTGATCTCAGCTCTTTTTTGGCAAACCTTTTGAAGCGCAGCGCACAAAAAAATCTTAGCTTGACTTACGCTGACATTTTCGAACTTCTGCGTATTCCAATATTTTATGTATACATATACATATGTATTTGTATGTGTATGTATGAGTGTATTCCAAGTGCTAACAACTTCTGTTGTTGTTTTTTTCAACTTTTTTTTCTTGTTCACTTTAAAAAATACGAAAAAATCAAGCAATTTTTGATTTACGCGCGCGCTTTATTGCTTTTATTTGTGTTTTTGCTTTTTTCAGTTAAATTTCCCGTTTCGATGTTCGATCGACGATTTTCGAGTTTCGAACTGCGCGCTGCGTGCGTCCACGCTCAACGAAAATTGGCCAGCAACTGAAACTAGTTTCGTTTCCAAGCCAGTCAAAGTGCGCGCGCTCGCTCACTAGTTCGAAAGAAAGAGAGAGAGAGAGAGAGAGAGCGAGGGGGTGAGCGCGTTGACTGGAAACCGGTTTATGCGCAGACAAGAACTTCTGTTATATCAACAGGCAGCAGCGTCAACTTCTCCTCTCTCATGCTCGCAGTCACAGTCGAACTCGAAGTTAAGTTCGAATTCGGGGGAGTTTTGCTTGTTGCGTTTGCACTAGGCCAGGCCAGACAGGCAAACAGGTAAACGTGCTCGCGCAGGTAAACAAGTTGCGCGTGCGCTCTCCATCTCTTTGTCGTTCGCTCACTTGTTCTCTTCCATTTAACTTGAGGCACCCTGTGCATGCACAGATTTGCCTTTGACAAATGACAAATGGAAATGGCGCAAAACGTTGCTGCCGCTGCCGTTGCCGTTGCTGCTGGCTCTCTCAAACCACACTCTAAAAAGGGCCACAACCAGTTTGCCAGTGGGCGTGGCAGCCGCCTTAGCGAAAAAATCTCACCTTAATTGGCATTAGAGCAACGATTTCAGCGCGTTCGATCTCAACTCTCTTGGCCATGGTCAAAATGTAAAGAAACTGAGTCAGCCGCGTTCGAACATAGAAAACGGAAATGCCGCCAACGTCGTCTGCACGGTCCAGTGGCTTAAGGTACACAGCCAACATGCGGCTCAGGCTCGAATCCTGCTTTCAAACTGAAAACAATCTAAATTTTGATATGTGCAATAAAGCAAGAGCCAAACAGACCAAGCAACTGTGGCGCGAAGTGGCTCTGGCCTGTGGCTCTGTTGTGTGCAGCAAGAAGGGCTGCTGCAGCATCCAAAAACTCTGTGCGACCCAGAAAATTCAACAGCAAATGAAAAGATAACTTGACTAAAGTTGTTGTTGCTTGCCGTTGTTGTTGTTGCTGTTGTAGGTGAAAAGTAAGCCACGGCACGTTCATGTTGCACGTTTTTGTTTGCCCTCTGCCTCGGCCTCTCTGGTCGCTGTCTCTCTGCCCATCTCTTCCCCTGTCTCCCACTCTGTCTCTGAACATTTACATTATTTAAAAAGCATCTTCGTTTTCTTCGCTTTTTGTTGGCGGTTTTTATTTTTGTTTTTATCTTGGCTCGGCTCGGTTTGGCCCATGACTCAAAGCCCACAGACACAGAAACATAAATCGAATGCATTGTTGTTGCCTGTTGCCTGTTGGTTGTTGGTTGTTGGTTGTTGCTGCAGCATCTCTTAGCACATTTCCCCAATCACACTGCACAGCTGCAGCAAACGGTAACCGAGTCGATGACTCACACTTTGGCCCCACAGCTTGATTGATCGACCAAAATGGACCAAAGCTATCGAAAGAGACTTCGCAGTGGAGCAGCCGAAGCTCAGACAGTTCTTAGCTGAGAGCGAAGGCAGAAGGCAGAAGGTGGGCCACATTAGGCCAGGCATCAACTACTGCAACTAATGAGTAGCTAGAAATCAACTCTGTGATTGATGAGCCAGCCCCAGCTGAGGCGCGCAGGCGACTTATGTAACATGGGTAGGCTGAGCACACATTAGATCGAGTCACATTAATTGCGTAAGAATCGATCATGCTAACGACAATGATCAGAGTGATTATCATGATAATGACTAATGAACAATGAATAAGCTATTGATGCAGATGACAATAATCAAGATGATCACGACAATACTAAAAGTACTCAAAATGATAAGCAATAATTAGCATTGAATAATGATAATGGATAAGATATGGATAATGATGGGAGTGACGAAATCAATGAATGATGAATGATGAAATATGAATAATGAATAATGAATTATGAATTAAAAATAATCAATAATGAATAATATACAATGAATACTAAATATATGCTATGAATACTGATGATGATGATAATGAAAAATGATATGGATATGATAAGGCTAAAAGTAATTGCAATAGTAATAATAATGACTATAAAATAATAGCAATAAATGTAACGAGTAATAATCAATAATTAATACTGAATACTCAAATATGAGCAATACATAATGAATAATGACAGCGATAGCAATGAGAATATTGTTGCCATGCAGAAAGTCAAAGACTTACAAAAGTAGCTCATAGCTAAGTTGCTGATGATCATAATTAATATGCTAATGATAGCAATGATAGGGAAGACAATGACAATGCTAATTAAGCATCCTCAAAATTTCGCACAGCGAAGTAAACAAAAGCAAAAAGTTTAAGCAAAAACCCAGCTCAAGTTCATATTGCAGCGTAGAGCGTGGGCGTATATAGATCATATTTATAGCGACATATGCAAGCGTGTATATATGTGCATGTAGATGATCAATCGCAAAAGCTGCAACGACTTCAAGCCGAAAAAATGTTGAAAATTTCACGAACAGCGCGCGATAAGCCAAGCTCTTAGCCAACTCTTTGGCGGCGAACAACCTTCGTTTAACACGTCGTAAAATTAGTTCAACTCGAAGCGAGCAGTAAATGATATGAAATATACATTTATTAATAGGTACGTCTAGAGATGATATATGTCCGATGTGCAAGCACATGATTGTGCCAAGCTCGGCGAACTAGATGAATCACAGCACCCGAAAGCGCACGAGGTTGAAAGTTGCTCCTGAACTAAGTTTAACGATCGACAATTAATAACGATCATAGTGAGCATGCTGCTCATGCGCTGATGCTGCTCATGCTGATCATGATGCCCGTCTATGAATCACAGGCTTCCAGCAGGATGATCATTCGCATTTCATGATCATTAAAGTGTCACTGAATCACACTTTGCATCCTGCACCAGCCTGACGAATATGCGCTCTACACTGATCATAATGATCATTCCGATCGCCTCTGATCGTGTCTTTTATGCGTGTCTATGAATCAGAGGATGCTAAAGCAAGAGCTAACTGCTCAGCTAGCAAGCGATGCTCTGCGATCAGCTTAACGATCAGGCTGAACTCAATGATCCTAGGGATCGTGAATATGTCTGTCTGTGTGATCATAATTATCACTGAGTTGCTCTAATCGTGAACCAAGTTGGAGAGCATCGCTTCTGGGAGCAGCCTAATGATCATAGTGCACTCAGTATACGTCTGTCTGTCTGCGAGTGTATGAAAGTACATCATAATGATCATCGTATTGGTGCTGTGTGTCCATGAATCACAGAATGCCTCAGCAAGAGCTAACTTCGTAGTTGATTAAGGTGAGCTCAACAACGGATCAAGGATCATTCATCATTATGAAGATGTCTAGAGAGAGGTCTGTCTGAGTTAAGAAGTCTACCAAGGCACGAGGCTGCTGCTGAACTAGCTTTATGATCATGCTGATCACTTGATAATGATGTCTGTCTGTCTGCCTGGTATCTTTCTCTCTCTGCCTGTATCTCGCTCTTTGCGTGCCGCCTCGTGAATTGTTCATGTTAATTTGGGTTTTATGATTCAGCTGAGTGTAAACGAAACGAATCACAGAGACCCAAATCGTATTTGGAGTCGCTTGATTCGAGCGTTGTTTGCACTCGGATTTGATATGCAGTCGAGATTAGATGTTTAGCAGGCAAACAGAGCAGCCTTATCAAATGGGCACAGCCACAGCTGAGAAGTCATTGACTCTATTCTCCTTTTCTTTTAAGCCCATTTCGTGTCGCGCCTTTGTAATGACTTCGTCCTTCGAAAGACGGCGCGACTGTAGCTCCGATTTGTGCGAATTGCGCATTGAAGCGTTGAAAATTTCATTTGAAGACGTGACAAGTGAGAGAGAGAGACAGAGAGAGGGAGGAAACGAGTGACCAACTGGCCATGACGTTGGAAAGTGCTCGACTAGCAGCTACCCTAAACTAGCTCTAGAAGGGGAGCCTAAGGAAGACGTTGCTATAAGCAGACAGAAATATACGTTAGAAATTAGAAATTATGTGGCTCTGCTGGGATCTACTTTAGGATGTTCAAGTCATGCTGAAACCAAGAGTCAAGTCTTTGGCTTTGTAGTTCTCGCCCATTGATGCTGCTCGCCTGCTCCCTACAGACACCTGACATAAGAACCCATAGACCCCTTTTAATGGGTAGACGCAGGCTGGCTAGAACCAAGCACACATGCTATAAATAGAGCCATATATATATATATAGGTAAACATATAGCTATAGATCGAGATCTGCAGAGTGAATTGTTTTGGGGTTAGTCGTGGGAGTTTCTCACCGGGTTA
The DNA here is from genome assembly GCA_035045825.1 of Drosophila eohydei. Lineage (NCBI taxonomy): Eukaryota > Metazoa > Arthropoda > Insecta > Diptera > Drosophilidae > Drosophila > Drosophila eohydei. The sequence goes on from JAWNOT010000096.1 coordinate 703,203, forward strand.
ATGTCTTCTAGACATTGTCTAGGCTAAGAACTTGCAGCGCGCTGAGTCAACGTTTTTCATAATTAAAACTGGGAACTGGGAAACTCGAATGGAAATGCAAATGGAAATGGAGTGGGCGAGGGAGAGCAGCGAGTGGGAGGGCAAATTAATTTAGCAGCGACAAGTGGAAAAGCCAGGAGAACACAAGAAAAAACATAATTAATGCAGAAGCAGAAGAAGAAGGAAAAAGGGGTTTGTCGCTCAAGCAATAGCGAGAAGCGACGACGCTCTATGACAGCCGGCGAGCGGGGCTTAAAATTGTTAAAAGGCAGTCAAAACAAACAGCCAAACAAACAGAGAGCAGAAAAGGGGCAGAGGGAAAGAGAGAGGGAGAGGGAGAGAGAGAGAGGCAGTGATGGGTGAGTTCAGCTAAGGCATGGAACACTTTCCACTTCAGTCAAAGCAAACACAGCGACGTCATCAACTTGCAGTGAGAGAGAGAACAGGAATTGTTGAACTCGGAACACCCTGTGCGCGCACACAACAACAACAACACAAGCAGCAGCAGCAGCAGCATAACAAGTGAGGTACAGTCGCGTCTTCAAAAAAAGGCGCTGAGTTTTCCGCAGCGAGACGAGGCGAGCGAGCTGCCTGCTGCCCGCGGGCCAAATACGAACAAGTTGAAGAGGAAGAACAAGAGGCAGAAGCAGTAGATGAAGAGAAGCTGAGAAGCTGCGACTGTTGGCCATAACGAAGGCAGGCCGTCAGAGCAACAGGCTGGGGCCATTGTTAGACGCTTTTCCAGACCTTTCTGAAAACCTTCTTCTTCTTGCGCTTGTGCTTGTTCTTTTTCTGCCTCGACTTGATTTCATTCTGATGAAAGTGTGTAGTAGGAGCTGGCGCAGGCGAAGGAGCCCACAGTTTATTGACTTCTGCGCTTTGAATGCCGTGCTGCAACGAAAGACTGAAGCAACGAACTGGCCGCGTGGGCGTCAGCATTTGCATAATTGAGTGGGAAACTGAACAGCGACTAAATGCAGAAAAGTTCTTCTGTTTTCGTATGAACTGCACGCAAGGATAACACACACAGCCGCTGCGCTGTCAGCGAGGCTGTTGCAAGGGGCGTGGCACGGACAGGATCTGTGAGACAGCGATTGAGGGGGAGAGAGATCGAAGCAGAAGCAGAAGTAACAGCTAGGCGAGAAGGAGGCAGCGGCAGGTAGCCAGAGAGAACTATTATTTGGTCAGAGTTCAAAAGGTGGCAGATCTTTGATTTGCCACACAACAACGGGAAAAACTTGAAAACTAACAAAAGGAATAGCATCGGCAGATGCTGCGGGATTCTCCAACAACTAACTGACAATATTTTTGTGGGAATTTCTGTGCAATGAGAGTGGGAAAACGCACTTGAAAAGATGCTGACAAGAGCCAGTCGCACTCTCAATCTGTGAGAAAATGATTTGGCAACTGTTGAGGACAGGCGGCAGGGCAATTAAAAGGTGCAGGAAAAACCAGGTGATAGAGTCAGACGACTGACCTGGCTGACCCCAGGCAGCATAAATCGCTTCAACACATTTTCAGCAACGCGCACAAAAGCAGGCAACAAATTTGTAGCAAAAGGAAATTTCGGCAACGGCGAAAAGTAGGCAACAAAAAAGTTACAACTCAAATCGAATGCAGTCAACAAGCTGAAAAGTAAATTATGAACAAATATAAAATAAAGAAAATATGATTAAATTAATGAAATGATTGGTAAACAATATTATATATTTTCAAATTAATTTAAGTAAAATAGGGAAAACCATTTGCAACGCCATTGAAATAAGTAAAAATTAAGTCTTGGCCCGTGTGTATCCGGACTAAATCGAAAAATAAATGCCTAGCTTAGCCGTGACACTTACCTTCAGGGCACAGAATATGCAATCCTGACCGCCGCAAACGTGTTGATTGAGACTGCGAAAAGAGCGTCGGAAGGCATCCAGATGCCACAAGACCTGCAATAAGAAGAAGACAATGATTAGACTTAATCAAATTATAAATAGTATCTAGAAAAGACTTTGCTTGAAGGCCTTTTCGGCGTGTGCTTGGTTGTGTGTCTACACTAAGCGCATGTTCGAAAAAATACTAATTCGAAGTCATGGAGTGGAGCGTGCAGCGGGGAGCGAGTGGTACTGAGTGAAGTAAATCTGTACATGAAAATCTTTCGAGTGTGTATAACAAGAAGCGATGTCTTATAAACCGGTTACCCCGACGCCATCTTGACAAAGGTAGAAGTGTGCGTGTGTATCTGTGTGTATGTGCTGGACTCAAGAGAAGCAAAGTGGCCAAGAGCCAAGAGCCAAGAGTCTGGTGGCCAAAAGCGCGCAAAACCAGTTTTGTCGCCAGCCACAACGCCACAAAGCCACAAATTTAACGAATTGTGCTGCCCAGCTTAGCTCTGTCTCCAGACATTTCGCTGTAGTTCGCGAGCAGATCAAAAGCGAAGCAGTAAAACGTAAAGCAGCAAACTCGAATGGCGACTCTTGATCTTTTTTAGCTTCTTTTTCGTTTCGTTTCGTTTCGTTTTGGTTGTTGTGGCTGTTGCTGTTGGTTCAGAGTTCAAGCTGACTTCATGACTCACGAGCAGACAGAAGGAGATCTCCTGCTGCTGCTGCTGGCCCAGCTAATTACGAGCTCTGCAATTGCAGTTGGAGTGAAAGCTGTCAGCGCGTCCCTTCACCAGCTACCGTTCAGCCTGCAATGCCACATGCCACGCGCCTCTAACGCAGCCTCAGCTTACATCAAATTGGAGCAGTTGCTAGAGATAATCGCCAAACCCGTTTATAAACCAAAAACAAAACCCACCAAATACGTTTTGGGCGCCTGAAAAGTGCGATTGAGCTGCAGCTGCAGCTGCCTCTTGAACTCCTTTGAGCTGAACTCTGAGTTGGCACGAGCCAGTTCTCGAGTTAAGCTTAAGGACAGGACAAAAGACAGAAGCTGGAGAGAGAATCGTGTAAACTGACTTTTAAGACAGAATAGGAATACGGAAAAGAAAAAGGGAATTGATAGAAAAGGGAACAGGAATGGGAGACACAGAGAGAGGGAGAGAGAAAGCAGAATATAAATGGTAGAAGCAATTAAGATGGTAGTAGAAATAGAAATAGTAGTAGAAATAGAAATAGTAGTAGCAAATAATTAAGTAGTAAAGATGAAAGCAGCAGCAATGCTAAATAGAGTTAAGACTGTAGTAGAAGTAGCATAGAGAAATACATAAAAAGGTAGTGGTAGAAGGAAAGTAGTGGTCGACATCAAATTAGTACTCGAATTGCAAATAAACTTAGAAATAGTAGTAGAAAAGTCAAAAGTAATAGCAGAAATATAATATAAATATATGCAGCAGGCATTGAAATAGTAGTAGAAATTGAAGCAGTTAAATCGATAGACAAAAGGGAGTAGGAGCAGACTAGAGAGATTCGCATAGCTAAAATATGGAAAGGAAAGGTAGTAGAGCAGTAGAAAAGTAGCAGCTCTTGCAAATTAATGGAGAGTGTGAAGTGTGAGCAGGGATGCATCCCACATATACTTTGAGCCACAAGGCAGGCAGTCAGTAGTCAGTTAGCTAGAGAGTTAGAAGTAGCAGTAGAAGTCGGAAGCAGAAAAGGTAGTAGAAATACAGATAGAGAATAGCAGCAGCAACGAGTGGATCGCTTCACTTGAATTACAAATTATATATTTGGAATTGTAGTGGGAGCTGTGGGCGGCAGTGTAGCAGAAGCACACAGAAACAAGCAGAAACACGAGCAGTAGCAATGGCACCAGCAGCTCGTTGATAGGGCTGGCCACACAGTCTCCGCTGCTGTCCAGCTTTCGCTTGTGCTTGAGTTACAATTGCCTAATGTCTGCTTAGTTGCGCACTCTCAAGCTGGCCCTCTCCGCTCTCGCTCTCGCTCTCTCTTGCTGTCTGCGCCCTCACTCTATCTTCATCTCTCTTCTCCCCCGCGCTGCTTCACTCTCTGTCGCAGCTTTTCTGCCTTTCAGTTGAACTCTTTACAATTGCTCTGGTCATTGTTTTTGGCTATCTCAGACACACACACACTCACACACACAAACACACACTCATATTGCGTATGTTGTGTGGGCATTTGTCATGCTTCGACTTGCACTTCCGCTGGCTTCGACTTCAGCTCGACTTCCACTTGGGGCGTGGGCTTCGAGCGGCCGCCCACGCGTCTCTTGGAGACAATTTTGGACTTTGGCTCTGGCTGAACTGAATTAAATGATGCCCATTATCTAGCTCATGCCATTAATTGCCTCTGTTACAGGTCGGACTGAGTGTGGGCGTGGCAGAGGCGTGCAGTAGCCTCAGCGTATTTCCCTTCTATTTTAGCTGTTTAGCACGTGTTAATGAATTCCGTTTGAGTGGGCTCATTGAGGGCTTACCTCGCTTTTGGTCATTGGCAGCCCAAAACGTTTACGCATTATTTTCTCACACACACACACACTCACTCACGCACACTCATTCAATTGAGTTAATGACTTCCTTTTGCTGGCTTCGTCGCTTCATTCGCGCACATGTCAATTTGACATCGATGTGGATTAATTATCTTGTAAATAGCCAAACAGGAAGTTTGTCTCCTCTTCTTCTCTCCCCTCTCGCTCCCTCCTTCTCTGCCTCTCTCTTTGGTTTGCTGTTGTGCAGCGAGCTTCCTTTCCATCTGAATGCTTAATTAAATACAGTTAGCGAGTGCCATCTGCCACGCCTACTCTTGCTATGTTCCTCTGTCTCTCTCTCTTTCTCTCTTACACTGTATATATAGATACAGCTAGAGACTCTCGCTATCTGCTCCGTCCCCTATCTCTCTATAACTCTCTACATTTCTCTATAGAGAAACTTTATCTCTCTCACTCTCTCTATGTCTCTCCCTTTCTTTTTTTGTCTTTCTTTCTCTTTTAACCTATATCTGAATTTATCTTTTATTTATCTTTCGTTTTCTCTCGCTCTCTTTCTCTTTGCTTCAACTATTAATCTCATCGTTTCTTGCTCTCTTTCTTTGTCTCTCACTTTCCATACATTCTCTCTCTTCCTCCCTCTCTCTCTCTCTCTCTCTCTCTCTCTCTTTCTATATCCGTCTTTTGCTCTTGCATAATCAGCCACGCGGCTAAAAGCAAATGACTTAGGCAACAAACTTGATTTGAGAACTAGAAAACAAATCAAAGAAAAAACCAAAAGTCAATTCAATCAATTGTTGTCGTTGTTGTTGTTGGAAAGCCCAAATCTTTTGTGTGAAAGCTGCGCACAACACAATTTCCCTAACAACAACATTAACAGTCGAACACTGCCCCAAAAAAGTTGGCCACGCGGGGAAGAAGAAGCGCAGCAACAGAGAAGAGACTCAACAAATATGAAGAATGAATAAGAAGCAGCAGCAGAAGTCGAATACTTTTGGTCATAATTTATGCTCAACCTGTTGCCGCACTTGCTGCTGCTAGCTGCTGCTGCTGCTGCTGCTGCTGCTGCTATTGATAGCTGCTCGTGCATGAATTTGATTGGAATTTGAAAATTTGTAATCGCATCGCAGCTGCGCATATTTATAGTTGTTATTAGAGATCGACAGTGGCGAGTCGAGCCAAGCCCAGCGCTGTCTGCATCGGCTCTGAGCACTGCACATCCTCCTCTTCCTCAGCGCCCGCCACTCCCCGCCCCTTCCCCCTTTGCGCTGCTCGCTTCACTTAGCATAAAATCGTTTCAAAATCTGATTGAAACTTTTTTCTTTTTTGCTTTACATAAATGCAAATGCATTTGGCTTATATTTCATTTCTTTGACTTTGTTTGCTCCGCTTCCGCGCATTCAAATGCTGTGCGTGTGTATGTGTGCGTGTGTGTGTGTGTGTGTGTGTTGTGTGTGCTGTAATCGTTGAGCGCGTTAATTAAGTTAAAAAGCGCAAAGCGCGGAAAATTCAATTAAATGTTAAACGAAGCTCGCGACAGAAAAGAAATTACCTAAAATTGGCAGTAACAGTAAGAGAGGGACAGAGAGAGATAGGTAGAGGGAGGGACAGAGAGAGAGAGAGAGAGAGAGAGAGAGAGAGAGGGAGGGAGTTGCGGTTGCATAAGCAGTCTTTGGGCTCATATTGACTCAAGTGCAGCCAAAGTGGAATTCAGTTTTGCAGAAAAACAGAACAAAGCAATGAAAGATGAAGTTGAGGTATACGAGGTATACAGATACCCTGTTAAGCACCTCCGTCAGCTCTTAGGTTGTTCCTTAAGGGAGAGATTCTCAATAAGTCTCCACTCGATGAGAGACTAAAAGTGCTCAAGAAATTATTCAATCCTCATTTTCTGATACCTTAAATTTGCTATGCCCAACTCTTATAGTTCTCGAGTGAATCAAATTTGCTTTGCCCATGCGAGCCGAGTTCTTGAGTTATGTGAGCAAAAACCAAGTTTCAAGAGATTGTGAGCCACATGAAGACAGTTTTGGATGGAACATTGTGCAACATATGTTGCACATATAAATGTTAGCTCAGTAGGTTAAGAAGCTGAGCTCGTTTACCAGCCAAGTGCTTGAATGCAATGTGAGCTGAGCCAAGGACTCGATTAGTTTGACATTCGAATAGTCATATTGCCAGCAATGATAATGATAATAATATATTATATTATTAATAATCTAGTATTATTATATCTAACAAATCTCTCTTTAGGCTGCGGCAGTTTGCCAGTTGAGAGTGACGATCACAACTCAGATCGCAGCTCAGCTTAGGATTATTAATTACCCCTACACAGGTGCTCGGGGCTGCCTTGACTGATCTCCTCTGCCTGTTACATGAATTTCTGAATAATCAATTTACCCTTTTCTTCAGCCATTGCAAATGGTTCTGAGTATGAACTGCATGAGCTAAGCAAGCAGCTAACCTACCTAGCAGCTACCTGCTATTGTTGTTGATCTTCTTCTTTTGCTTTGGCTCAACTCACTTCAGTTCCCAGGATTCGGCACTCTGCCTGCCTGCAGGCTCAAGGCTCAAGTGCACCTTTGAAAGATTTCGGTTTGTGTCGCTGCCTGTTGGTTGCGCTGAGTCGATCTAACAGCTCAACGACAAACGCACACAGAGACTGAGATATATGTGAGTGTGTGTGCGTGTGTGTGTAGCTAGACACAATGGTAACGAGTCGCAGTTATGCGTAGTTTATGGTCGCAAAACACTTTCATTATGTAAGACACCCCACAACCATAATGTGGGCAAAAACCTCATAAAGACCGAAAACACAGAGAAAGAGAGGGTCAAAGGTGGAGGTGGAGACTGAGATTGAAGCAGACTCTGTGTGTGCAGAAGGCAGACTTAAAGGTGGATGCAGGGAAAGAGATGGTGAGGAAGGAACAGATTGACGAGGCCAAGCACGAGGTAGAGGCTGAGGCAGAAGCCGAAACTGATGCAGAGGCGAGGCAAAGTGCAGAGTGAGGCCAGAAGAGGGACCTGGGCCATTTGCCTCAAAAAGAGGCAGAGGCTGATACAGAAGAGACCGAGTGACCGGCAGCAAAGTCTGATGCAACAGAAACCGCCTTGGCAAGGGCAGTGGGGGGGATACATAGTGGGTGGAGCAGCAACGAGCGCCGAAAAAGACAGACAAAAATATAGCGAGAGCAACGGAAGCAAGGGCAGGTACAGGCCAAAGTGAGCAGTCAAGGCAGAGGCTATGGCCAAAAGAGGGGCAGACAGGGGCGTAAAGGAGCACCTCAAAGAGCAGAGCCAGAGATGCAACTCACAGTCATCAGCGCGACAAGCCCAACTCGAGCTATGCCTTAATGCGAATGCGAATCTGCGAGCTGCAACGAGCCGACGCTCACGCAGCGTGCAGGGTACAACGAGTGACAATTTTGAATGTTTCCTCTGCTTGTTGTTTTCGTTTCTTTAGTTTGTGTTTTCAATTACAGTTACATTTCCGGCGCGAAGTGAAGAGGGTATCAGACAGCAAGAAAAGCCAGACTCAAGTGCCCAAACAAAGAAAATGCTTCTTGAACATGGAATGCCCTAAGTCATTTACAGATATCATATACATATGCATCTATATATGCTGCTGATCAGCTGAGTCGGTGTAGGGTAGCTGCTAGTCGAGCATGCTTGACTAGATCTTCTCTAGACAAGCTCACTCTAGTTCAATTTGATCATTGATCATGAAGTCCTACAGGGTATGTTCTAGTTGCGCATACCCCACAGCTCCAGTTGACTTCCCATTTCACTTAGCTCTTTCTATTCATTAATTAAGCTGATTAAGCAACACATGTCAGAGCTACACCTGTTCCGTCGCCTGCTACCCAGGGCCTACCCCACTCCTCCCTCTTCTGAGCTGCCCACCCCTCTCCGCTCCCGCTGCATGACACTGCACTTTCAGCTGCTTAGCTAAGCATGGCAAAAGAGAGTCCTAAAGTTGAATCTATTCTCGGCCTCGTTCACGAAGTGCGAAGCGGGCATATTGGCACTTGCTCTTGACTCTTGCAGTAGTCTGCAGACCCGCCTTCTAGGGACATGGCTGAGCGGGCTCTTGGACTCAACAGCCTCAGGCATGAGTGCTGCCTGCTGCCTACAGCCTGCATGGGAGGCGGGCCACGTTCGATTTGCTATCAAACTCGAGCGGCTAGCGGGTATTATGCAGTCGTTTAATGCTGCTTCTTCTGTTTCTATATCAAATATTCCATTTCTGTTGACCTCAGCTTTGTGTGTGTTTTTCTGTTGTCAACTAACACGGGGAGTTTTCTATTTTCATTTTTCATTTTCAGAAAGAAAATTCATTCAGTTGCTGTTGTTGTTGTTGTTGTTGTTTCTGTTGTTGTTGAGCATAAAAAGAGGTGTAAGTAAAGCGCGTAATTGTGACAATTCATTTGTGAAATGCTTGCGACATGACCAAACATATTTCGGGGGGGACAAGAGAGACACAGGCAACCAGTACAACAAAGAGACGGCGAGGGGGAGGGGGAGAGGGGGAGGGAGAAGCTGAGTGTGAGGGAGACTGCAGACCGGGCGCAGAGGGAGTACAGTCGAACGCGTAACGTAGCAGCTCGGCAAGCATTGGTTGACTCGGCCTGAGGCCAGGTAGGAGAGAGAAGCAAAGTAACAGTGTGGCAGTCAGGCTGTGCTCGACTAACAGATGCCCTACCAAGTAGTCTAGCTATAGCCAAATATCACATATCAATCTATATAGAGCAAAGTGTTGAGCTCAGATCTTAGATCAAGTTTCAGAGAACTGAGAGCTGCAACAGAATCTTGTTATACGAAGCGACGTCAAGCCACTTGAGTCGCCTGCTCTACAGCCAGATACACTGGACTTTTCATCCAGTGCACGCACTCCACCAATATGCCCCATTTAGACGGCGCTTAAAGAACTCTGTCTGCTGCCTGCCTTTGGTGCGCTTTTTCGAGCTTCAAAAAGTTGTCAAAGCAAAAGTCGAAACAAAAAACGGTTCAAACGGTTTTTATGGGTGTCTGAAACCGTTAAGAAGTTATATAACATTATGTTTTTGGAGTTGGAATTGAAATAAAATATTTTAAAATTATTTTTCTCCCTTTAAGTCGTGGTAAAAAAGTCGTTTTACCACTTTTTTTTTTTCAATAGAAAAATAAGTAAAAAAAATATATTAAAAAAGTTAAGTAAAGTTAGTTAAAGTACAAAAGATTATTAACAATATCAATTTTTTTCGTTGAGCTCAAAACTTGTTTTGAAAACATTTTTTACGATAAAAAAAATTATTAGCTAAATAATTTAATTTTTTTAGTCGACATACATTTTTTCTAATTTAAATTATTTAAATGCAAAAAATGTTTAAAATTTTTCTTTTGCATTTTCATGAATTTTGTTGCTTAATTAAAATAAAAAAAATTTATTTTTTCATTTGCTTAAAAATTAGTTTTTAAAAATTTGGTTTAGTTGCAGCAAAAGTGGAAAATTGGATAGAAATGAATTTTGTTGTGATTTTAGTTGAGATTTTGTTTTTGCTTTTGCGTTTGCTCGAAGCGAAGCTAGGCTAGGCCCTTGGTGCACTCGTTCGGTCTGCTGCAGCTTTTACTGTACTGCGCTGCTTCTTCTGCTGCTTCTTTCGCTTACCTTGCAGGTCTGAAAGAAGGCGCCAATGCTGCTGCTGTTGCCGTTGCTGCTGTTGTTGTAGACATTGTCGCCAATGGTTGCGGGCGAGTTCGATGTTTGTCTTTGTAATTGTTGTTGTTGCGCTGTTGTTGTTGCCAGCGGCGCATGCGGCGGCGCCGTCTTAATGGCAACTGTATCCATTTGCTTCAAATTTACTTCTGCCTCAGCTGTTGTTGTTGTTGTTGTTGTTGTCAAGCTATCGCTGCTGCTTCTTCTTCAACTTCTACTTCTGCCCCTCAGCTGCTTCGTCTTCAAGTTTTTTTTAGCACATGTCGCTTTTGTTTTTTGGCTACTTCCGCAAGGGAACAACCCTTTAGCTGCTGCTGCTGCTGCTGCAGCTGCTTCTTCTTTAGCTTCAGCTTTGGCTAAACTGTTTTGTTGTTGTTGTTGTGTACGAAGTGTTGCACCTGTTTGTCTTGAACAGTTCTTCTTCTTGTTGTTGTTGCACTATTCTGCTTAGTTCGCACTTCTGCTTAGATATAGACAGAGACAGAGACACCAACACACACTCACACGCACACACACATACAGAGCGCGCTCAATAGTTGCTTTTTCTCTATGCTGTACACTCAAATGTTGTTTCGTTTTTTATTGTTTCACAGTTTTTGTTTCATTTTCAGTTGCAGCAATTTCATTTCATTGGATTTTCTTCACTTGAACAAATAAACAAAACGAAGCAAAATCGAAAAGAAAAATAAAAAAAAAACAAAAGCGTTCGGCGTCAGCGACACTGCGTCCGTTGATCTTGAGAGCGTGCGCAATACTGCGGCTTGAAAATTTCCCAACTTGCGGTGAACAAACAAATTGCCCCTGACGAGCGCTTGCTGTGCAACAGACAGAGAGTGTGAGAGAGAGAGCGTGAGCGAAAAATACCAAAATGGACTACCTAAGGGGAAATTTCCAAGCTTGGTTGTTGTACATGCTAACAAGTTAAATATATATTGCCTGCTTTTAAGCGCACAACTTAATATTCTCCGCACATCATACCAGACGTTTAGCAGAGAAACAAGTCTGCAATTAATGCCCCAGAAGTTTGAGATGGAGTACTTAATGCGAAAACAAACCTATGTAATGTGTACAATAAGTTATCATTATATGCATTTTACTGTGAAAGGGCGAAAAATAAGTGCGGACACAAATCAAGTATATATATACTTGACTGGAGTTTTCGAATGGGCCATTTTCTGAGATGTACTTCGAATTAGAGAGACATTGCTGAAATATGTCTCGAAAGAGAGAGCGACAGTTAAGTGCAGACCGAAACCTATTCGATGTTAGCACTGAAGTTTTCGAAAAGGAATTTTGAGAGAGAGCCCTAGGGAAATTTGCTCCTAAGCTCGAATTGCCTTTTTCCCCACACAGAGCAAATGAACTTTACAGAGCACAGGGGGCTAGCGTCGCGTTGCCAACTGGCTTCTTAGTTCGAAAAACCAGAAATGTCGCAGCAACGAGCCGCCAGCCGAGTGGCCAAACAAAATGGTGGCCATTGAGCGCCGCTGTTAAGATCAAAAAGAAATAAGAAGAGAAAAGGTTGAAAACACGTTTGTGCTCTTAACGAGTTTCGTTGTTAGCTGTTGTTGTTGATGTTGTTGTTATTTTTGTTACTTTTATAGTTGTCTGGCTTTCAAAATCAACGTGCAACGCGCAAAAATACGAAGCGAAACGAAACAAAATATTGTTATTGAGGTTGCAGCAAGAGGGCAGACAACAAACAGAGGCACCGAGACACAAAGGCAGAGAGGTAGCTGCTAAGCTGCTCCCAAGCTTACGTCTTATATATTTTCTCATAAGTCTCTTCTACTACATCGAGTTGGGTTGTCGACAAATAGACGAACTATTGATCGTACAGAGTAGTTGAACTAGATATGTGTATAATTGATACAGTTCTTCGACAAGCGCACACACCTACATCCATTCCTTGCATTTAGTTAAATCTCCTTTGATCCTCCCGATTTTGGGCATAACTCGAAAACTTTAAGAGCTATCCGCATTAGGCTTACTCTGTGGCTGCTCTTAAGCTATATCTATATATAAATAGAATATTTCCTTCCTGGCACAACTATTTAGCGCTTCTCAAAGACTCTATGAGTTAAGATCTTTAAATGTACTATATAGCTACTTCCGCAGTTGCAGTATTTTTCACTTTTTCTTTAGTTTAGCTTAGCGCATGCTAATAGAGTACTCTTCTTATAGACTGCCAGTCTAGAGGTTCGACAGATATTGCTTCGAACTGACAGCTTTAGCTGACATTAACTACGCCGAAGAGCGCAAGAGGTTTTCTCCCCACTCACTGTTTCTTTCTTTATCTCTCTCTACCTCTCGCTTTCTCTATTCCTAACTCTTTCTTCCTTGATCTCTCTGCCTTTATTTCTGGCTCTCGCTGTCTCCTTTTCTCCCCTCTCTCTGTCTCTCCTTTTCTCTCTCTAATGCACAGTCGCAGCTATCGCAGTCACAGCTCAACTTTTAACTTGGCTTCTTGAATTCGTTTTATCTGTTTTATCCCCCTGGCAGCTGTAATGCACTTTTCATTGTTCTGCTTCATCTTCTTCTTCTAGTTAATGTGGCACTCGGGGCAGTCAGGCGCGCTCAGCATCCTCGCTGAAAAGTGCGCGCCAAAAAGGCAAAAGCGACGCCAAAAGTTGAGCGAGCGCAAAACAAAAGACTCTGGCAACAAACTTGCCACTGCACCCCCTGCTAATGCCTGCCTTCAGGCAGCCACGCACAACACCAATACACACACAAACACATATATATATATATATATATATATATATATAGTTTAGCTCTGAGATCTTCAGTTTGGCTTTAGCAGCCAATTTGACCCTGGCATTTGGCCGCATCAAGCAATATGCAATGGAGAACTTTAACATTTTTAATTGATGGCTGTCGCACTTACTGCTATTTCACTGTACCCAACTAGAGTGAAGAGGCAATAGGCAACAGTTGCTCTGAGGAAATGGGCGACTTTTTTTGTTAGCTTCCTGCGCCGCCCACTTGCATATGGAACTGGGCACCATATACTTAGCAAAGCACACATGTGTGTGTGTGTGTGTGAGCTGTGTATGTGCAGGAATGCTGCAATCTAACGACTGCCTATGCGACTTGCTGTCAATTATCATAATTTTTTGTCCATTGCCGTTGTCTGCCAGCAATTTGCTTGCATTTGGCATTCTTTTTGGCTGCACACACACACATACACACACACACACACAGGCACACACAGATAGTGGCACTCAGTGCTTAGCTGATTTCGCTAATTAAATTCAATTTTTGCTGTTGTTGTTTCACTTGTTGCCTTTAGCCCAAGTTTTAGCTTTAGCCACAGCCACGCCCACCGCAATTGCAGTCGCCACTGCGAATGATGCAAGAAAAAGCCAAAGAGAAGTCAAAAAATCAAACTTCCATCAAAATTCGTTGCGGCTGCTGTCTGAAATGGGCGCTGCCACGCCCACTTTTACATTTTTCCAAAACAGCAACTGAGAGCCAATTGAATCTAACGACTTTTGCTTAAGCTTTAACCATTTTATACAGAAGATTTAACGGTCTGAAGCAGTGCATAAAACCAAAATCTAAACCAAAGCCAAAGCAAAACCAATTCGAATTCCAATTGGAGTACAATTGGAAACACTTAAAGAGCAAGATAGTTTAGTCATTTAATTGTTATTGAACATTTGAACTATATAGTTAAAGTTAGTTGAGCATTAATCAGTTGTTTGTCAGCAGTGTAAAATTTCTTGTTGGAAAATAAAAAGATTTTTCCGATTGGATTAAGTCATGCATAAAAAAAAAAAAAAAATATATATATATATATATATATATATATATATATATATATATATATATATATATATATATATATATATATATATATATATATATATATATATATATATATACATATATATATATATATACATATATATATATATACATATATATATTTATGAGTCTTTAGCTGTGCAAACCGTTTAGACCCTTCGATAAAGCTAATGAAATTTCTAACTTTGATGCGCCTGCCTCAAGTCGAACTCTTGAAATATTTTCGTTTAACTCTCGCTCATGAATAAATGTTATCTGCATAAATTTAGAATCTCATAAAAGAACGCTTAAGACACTTTCTTCTTCTTCTGCTGCTTCTTATTTTTGCTGTTTATGTGTGTATATATCGCTGTTTCTTCGTTTCTTCAAGAGTCTCGAAGACGCAACTGCGAATCAGCTGCATTCGCTCGCTGCTGCTGCTCGAGCCAATGGCGCGCACTCAACAAACAACAACAAACAACAAACAACAAGCAACAACAAACAACAACTTGTGTCCAAAGTCCAGTAACCATATATATTCGCTCGCCCATTGAGTGTCAAGCGAGCATATTGGCTTCAGGCAATGTTGTTCCTACAGTCCGTTGGCCTCATTCGTCCTAGCTGAAGGCTTTATGTTTGTCAGACTTAACATATATATGTATATCTATATATATCTCTATATACATCTATAGACAGATATTTAGATGCTCATACTGCAAGCGCCTACAAATTAAGGCGTGGCATGCGTGACAACGATTATAAAGTCTCTCAGACAGCGCGAGCTCTAGAATTTCGTGAAGCGAGCTTTGGTTGCTGTTGACCAATACTTCCATATAGACACGTGCGCAGGTGGGCGGCGAGGGCGTGGCAAAGTCTTAGAGCTCACTGTAAGCAGAAGTTCGGCTTGAATCAGAGCTTGGCTGCGACAGAGCTGACTCTAGAAATGAAGCGTGGCCCATTGAGGCAGAGGCAGAGTTCTGCATAAATTTGGCTATTTTTGTGGGCCTGTGAGCGAGTATTAGGCAGTCGGTGCCAGGTCAAGCAACAGGCAACGTGCTTGGCACTTGGGCAACAGTTAAAGCCCTTTTTGCAGCTGAGCTGTTGGCTAAATTTAGCCAGGACCCAAGTCAAGGCACGGGACAAACAACAGCATGCAAGCGGGAGAGGGAGAGAGGGAGACAGGGATAGATGGAGAGAGGGAGTTACGTGTGCGAAACAAGTTTTGCGCTCCTTTTCCTGGTTTTGCAGCTCCTTGTCACCAATGCTCTGACCCCCAGCAGTGCCTTCTCGCTCTCTCGCACTCTCGCCCTCTCTGTCGCCCTCGCTCTGCAGCTGGCTCGCAGCACGCGCCTTTCAGACAGCTTTCAGAGATTTGGCAGCGGCTGCTCATAAATTGATGTGGCAGTCATTCGATTGCCTCCTATGCTGCTTCTTCGACCTCTTCTGCTGCTTCTTCTTATGCTTGTTAAGCTGTGCACATCAATTTGGCCATGTGGCAAGTTCTGAGCCATTCGCTTCAGCTAAGCTTCGACTGTTCAGCTGCAGCTTAGCTGAAAAAGGTTTTTTCTTGCTGCAGCTGCAGCTGCTCGCACCTTTCGCTTGATTAAACATTTTTTATTGTTTTAATTAATATTTATATTAATCAAGCTCTTAATAATTTGACATTTTACAATGCCAGCAGTTGACAACGACATGGATTATCGATTATCTGTTCTCTCTCTCTCTCTCTCTCCCCTAGGTCCATCTCTCTCTACTAGTGCACGATTTACTCGAATTCCTTCACTTTTGGATTGACAATTTTAAGCTCTAGCATTGCGTAATACCTGAGACAATGTCCATTTTCGACTTACCAATTGTTGATTGTAACATTTATGGCACACGAGGCAAGTGAACGCCTTCTTTGGCTTTGCTGAATCGAGTTGTTCCTCGAAGCGAACTCGATTTTCCCTTGTTGTTTGTTTGCTTGTTTGTTGTTATCTTTGGACTGCTTTGTTTGCTTTGCTTTGCTTTGCTATGCTTTTTGGCGCGTGTGCAGCAAACTGTACCAAGATCAACAACGTCGACAGACACGCAGGCAGAGAGAGCGAGAGAGAGGGACAATGCGCCTTGTCTGGCAGTTAGTTGGTTTGTCTGTTGGCCAGGCACAGAATAGACGACAACGACGACGACACACGACAACAATTAACAACTGCAACAAGCAAGACGATTACAAGCAGAGCATATGCGACTGCATGATACTCGCTTAGCTTTCAGCAAAAGAACGATCAAGTCGCAAACTGAGCCGATGCTTCAATACATGGATATGGAGAGAAGAGGAACAAAACAGAATCTTAGACAAAGCTAATATAAATTTAGACCCCGCACATATAAGCTATATCTTTTAATAGATCTAATATCGATGCTTAGCGAAGCCAAAGCATACATTTCGATAGTTGATTGCAAACCAATCAATGTCAAGAAGAATTCGAAAATCTTAGGATATTGGTACCAATTCGAAAATCAATGAGTATCGATTGTTATTCGCTTAAACCGATATAATTATTTGTCTTTTTGTCAGCCGCTCGGAATTGCACCACAAGTATAGCTTATCGATAAATATCGATTGCTATTCACTTGAATCTATAATTATCAAATTGCAGAAAAAGAATTTGTTTTTCTTTCTTTCAGAGCATCTGCAAATATAGCTTATAATCATTCGAAATCGATAAATATCGATTATAACTATTCAAAAGCGATAATTATCGCTAAAATTTCGAAGCCGAATATGCCCACTTGTCACGAGGTGAACGGGTATAACAGCAACCAGCGGCAACTGTACACAACAAACAGCAGGCAGCAGGCAGCAGGCACTAGTCGTCAGGCACCACGTTCATTGGAACACTTGTCACATCCTGTCCTGTTGCCAGCTTTGCTCCCTCCCCTTTCCACCAAAGAGCTAGAGTTGCAGTTGTCAATAACGAGAAATTTATATGTTTGCCCCGTGCCCAAGTCAAATATGAGAAAGCATAAGCCGAAGAAGCATAAAAAGCACTCGACTGACAGATAAGGTGGCACGCAGACACAGCCAATTGGCTAGATCAGCCAACAGACAGGGACTAGCCTGCCCCTTGGAAAAGCAGCTTCAGTTACAATAGCCGAAGAGGTCTTATATGCATTGTTTCTGGTTGGTTCAATCTAAGACCAGAACTTTTCAGTTTTTTGAGGCGTGCTCAATGGATCAACAACGAATCCATTTCAACAAATCCTAAAGCTCAGCAATTCACAATCCAAAAAGAACTCAATTTGTTTCGGTCAATCACTATAGATCATGTACCTAGAATATATAGTTATATATTTCTTGCAGTTATTCCAAGTCTTTGATTAAATCTTCTCTGAATTTCAATCACTAAAACGTAATCAAATCTTCAATGTTCTATGATCAAGGAGTTTTTAATCTAGTTATGATTTCTAGTTGATTTCAGCATCTCGAACACATTCTTTAGATACAATTCTATGTAGTATAAACACATATGTATACAGTTCATGGCTTTGGTATACCTCCTAGATTTAATTAAATAAAGCTTTCTTTTCTATATCAACTCAGCAGCAAGCATAGCCAACTCAAGCCTTAAGTCTTCAGGTCTTGTTAATCTACAGTGCGTACTGCCTAGTTAGAACTCGTTAGTGGTTGGTAAAAGTAGGATATTACTTAATATGCCATGCTCCAGGCCCCATGCCCAGCTAGCTGACAACAAAGATGAGAAACTGTAATTTCTCTTCTCTGGCTTTTAACGACCGTGATGCGATAGCTCAGTCGATGAGGCAGCATAAATTGAGTGAGTGGCTGGCTCCTTGGCTAATCGCTTCATTAATTAAATCGAAAGGGGGAAAAAAGCAACGACATCAACCACAATCAAACACGGTAATTAAAAGATCTCCTTAACAACTGCGATCGAGTCGCGATCGCGACACGAGTCCCAGTTTGTGTGCAAGCAATGACAATTGCTACTCGAAGGTATGGAGAGAGAGAGACAGGGAAGTAGGCAGCGGTGTTGGTCAGGCAGGAGCCAGACCGCATTTGGGTGCAGCTGTGCAACCGGTTTGGCGCGTGTCGCCGCTTTACTCGAAGCTTGCTGCCAGATCTGCAGCTGCTTCCTCTGCTTCCTCCCGCTTAGCTTCGATCGCCAACTGTTGCCAATCCCTCGATCTCCGATCTTCAATCCCTGTTCTTGAACTGTTTCCCCTTGCTCTGTATCTCTGTCTCTCAACTGCTTCCCTACTCTTACCTCTTCCTCTCTCTCTCTCTCTCTCTCTCTCTCTCTCTCTCTCTCTGTCTATCTGCGTTCTCGATTCTCTACTGGCTTTCGTCTCTCACTCCCTGATCTTGCTTCTCTTACTATATCTTTGCTTCTCAACGGTGTCCCTTCTCCGATCTTTTGATGTGCGATCCGCCCTCTGCTACGTCCCCTTTCTCTTTCCCTCTATATATGCGATCCCCTTGTCCATATGCTTATCTGTTCTTAATCTGGGTAACGGTTACTTTATTTATTTTCGTTTTGTTCGATTCGCACAATTGAATTCATTAAAGAACTGGCTTAAATAGCAATGACGATGATGACGGAGACTCATTGACATGGCAGCAGTAGAATGTGTGATTGGTTATAGCCGGGAAGTAGGGTTCGGTATACGGAGGTTAGGTACTTGGTTGGGATTCATCAGAAGTATTCTTTGTCAAGGCGGCGACGCTCGTTGGTGCGCGGATTAGAAGAGCCACCTGGCTCTGCGCCATCTGCCTCGCCCATCATGTTCTCCAACATGCGCTCCTGCTGAGCGGTCAATGAGGCCAAATGGATGTCACGCGTGGCGCGAAATTTGCCGCAATTATACAAATGCTCATTCTCCAGTCTGATGTAATTCCAGATGAAGCGACTACATTGAATGTGGGCAAGGCAAAGGTGTTGGGGGACGGTGCAAGGGGGGCTGGCATTAGGGAACCATCTTTAGCGCGAGTGTGTGATGAGGACTCACCGCGTGATCTCGAGGATGCTCGCACAGGTCTTGATGTTGTAGGGTGTGATTAGTTTGTGATAGAGGACAACCAACTCGACGGCCCAGAAGCAGCGTAAGATGAGATTCTCAACTATCACAAAGTAATAGACCGCTTGCGGATAGACTAGCTTTTCGCGGAGAAACAAGTGCTCCCCCCGCCATATCTTGAATATGCCAAAGTCCTTCATCACATCCCAAGCGTAGCAATAGATTGTGGAGATAATGTAGCTCAATATGAAGAACCAGGTATACGGGTTGCTAAATGTATTCGCATAACCATCTGCAAAAGACTGCCGGAGAGTGAGTGTGAGGAGATGGTTGGGGGTTATGGTTTATTGGATTAGCCATACCATCCGTACGACCGCGCATTGCCGAGAAGAAGACCACAAAGAATGTTGTCGAATATTTGCCAGCGTTCAGCAGGTAGCTAACCGATTTGGAGCCGCTGTCGCGGAAACGTCTCAGGCACTGGGCGAAGCGGAACCAGGCGGGCAAACAGCGAGAGATCGGCACGAACATGTCCTCCTCCAAGCAGGAGTTAACGTTCGCATATCGCAGCCAACATACCGCATAGAAGCGCACAATGTAGTAATGATCGGCCATGCAGGTGACCAGCGAGTTCATTTGGTCGCCCATCCAAAAGTCGGCAAATCGCACGTAATGCAACGGCGCCGTTACCACGCGACCCACCAGGCGCATTGTCCACCAGCGTGCGGGCCAATTCATAATGGGCAGCGGGTTGATCAGCAGCGTTATCATAATCAATGTCAAGGCCAGTGGGAACACAAATGGATCGTTCACATTGATCAGGTCATGGAAGAGGAAGCCCAACATGGAGAGCGTCCACAGCAGGCCAAAGGTGCAGGCAATCTCGAGGAATGTCGCCGGCTGCAGATGGCTGCGCGGGTCGATCTCAAAGATTAGCACATGATTGACGCCCGCTCGCTGCCAGCCAGCCACGTTGGCGGCCATGAAGAAGTTAAAGATCACCCACGTGAACGGCCCACGGTAAAGTCGAATGAACGCCTCTATCTTATTTTCCTCCGGTGGCCTACGGATGTCTGAGGCGTAAACGAGCAGTATGTTTTAGTTGACGTTTAGTTTTGTCTTTAGGGATGTAAATATACGTGAAGAGATCGATGTGTCGCCAAGCATCGATTAATCGACTGACCGATTAATAAGAAATCGGCAATGGAGCGCTGATGGTTGTTTGTAAAACTTGTAAGCTGAGTCAATAAAAGCTGATCTGATGATAAGCGACTAATAACAAGAATATCATTTATCGATTATCGATAAGATTGTGGCTCATTATCGTACTTATTTAACTAACAACGGCTGAAAGCTCAATCAAGAAACTAAAGCACTAATAATAACAATTGAAAGCCAAGTTGAGAAAGCTAAGAGTAGCAGTAACATATCGATAAGCGATAGAATCGCAGATGCCAATAAACGGATATATCGAACGTTCAGACCTTCGAATGATTCGATATATCGAACTGAGCTTTGATTCCTCAATATATCTAAGACAGCTCAGCGTATCAATACATTGATGTATCCAGGACATGTTGGCAAATCTATCGATAAATCGAAGACAGCCTATATATAAAGATATATCGAAGACATCGTATATGCCCAGATATCTACTAGCTAGCTAAGTTCTCAATATCGATGCAGCACGACACATAGATGCTCTTGTTTACATCCCTAGTTAGACTGCAAGGAAGCGAGAGTGGCAGAGAATAAGTCAAAGAGAGAGGGAACTCACAGCTGAAGATCGTTGTGCACGCCAACATGATGAACATGCCCAATGCCAGGCCCGCCCGGAAGACCATTCGAGGCGGCGTGGGCTGTCCAAGGGGCGGCACTCGGAGCTTAGTCATCGCACGGGAGCGATCACCGCCGGCCAGATAATGAGTATACAACTCCTCCACGTCGACGATCAGTTTCTCGAGCGGTCGGTGGTCGGTGAAGGCGGCATAGTTGATGTTTTGCTCGAGCCAATCGCCGCCGCTGGTCGATCGCAAATACTTGTCGTACTTCTTGCAGATCTTACGGAAGCCCGTTTCGTTCAGTGTTTGAAAGTTCTGGAGCAGGACGAGCGTCAAATAGTATTCGCTATACGCATTACGCAGCTGTCGCTGCGTCATCAACTTCCGATTGCTGCCGCTATTATTGTCACGCAAGCTGACCAACGAGGACAGGCGCTGGGAGCTCTGCAGCGAATAGGAGCTGAACGTATGTCCGGGCGCTCGGGCCGTGGCCAGCAATTGTAGCTTGAGTGTGGCATGCTTGCGTCGCGCCTCGGCCAGCTTCTCCAGAAAGAAGTTGTTGACGCGCGTCAGCTCGTGGTGGCACTCCGTAAAGAACTGCTCCTCGAAGGCAATGTAGTAGGCATTGATTTCCGCATCGCTGGCGCCACTCTCGGTCGTCGGGGCCCCTTCGACGCCGCGTCGTATCAATGTTTTCAAGTCCTTCGATTTGAAGTTAGTTTAAGTCTCTACAGTGAACTATCGCTCTGTTTGACAACTGTTCGTGTCAAATTGCGTCTATCGTGTAGTGTGTGGCTCACCGTGTAACGCATGTACTGCTGCCGCCATTCTATGGTCAGGTGCGTCTCAAAGGTCTTGCCAAATTTCATCGTTCGCCTAGGCCAATCAAGCAGCGCATCCGTCTCGCTGCTCTCTGGCTGAGGCTAGCTGAAATTCTCTCCTCTCGTCAAGTTCAAAAAATTCTGACATCCTTCTCACATCACAACTCGAGTCTCGACAACTTCCGAATACAATCAAAAATACCAAAATTCTTATTGCCTACTGCCTGGTTGCTGCCCACAACACAAAACAAAAGTCATAACACCAGAGTGCGTAGGTCAAGGTGTGCGCGACTTGCAAATACTCTGCAGACTACATAAGCTAAGCCTCCAATCACCACCTCATATTCATACTCAAACGTGAACATATGTGCGCCACCTATTGTCCTTTGTAGGCAACTGCTTTAGTGGTTACTTCTACGATCCTGAATCACTTCGGTTCAAGAGAGACAGAGTCAGAGAGAGGCAGAAAAGAAACAGAAACATATTCTTTGTCTGCCGAAGGACAGTAGTAAAAGGAATTCAGCTTTTAGCTAGGCAAACAAACAAAGCTGCTGTAAAGCGAGTTCTCGATATTGGGAGTGTGGGTATCTGCTAGTCGGACAGACTCGACACAATTGACAATTGTTGAGCGCTCTTGAGTGTTTCAACTACAGTATATATATCTATGTATATATATAGGAAACTGAATGTTATGCGATTTCTTCGTCTCTGTGCTCTTCTTCTTGTTCTTATGTCACCTGGCTAACTGTTAATGTGATTTGAGTTAAGTGTGCAGCGAGCGTTGCCAGCAATAATTTGGCTCAATCAACGAGCCGCAGCGGCAACAGGAAGAAGAAGCAGCAGCACTTGTAGCAGTTGAAAGAAGCAAAAGTCGAAACAAAGAACCGAGAGAGAAAGAGAAAAGCAGAGCAAGTAAGGGAAGTGGACCTCGTTACCAATGACTCATTTGCTCAGACAGGAAGTCACTTCACTTGGCCAAAAAACCAACAACAACGAACATTTCGCGCCTGCCTTGGTTCTGGTTAAATAATTAGCGGGCGTGTGAACCGCAACAATGGGCGAAGGTCTTCAACATCATCGCCAGCTGCCAAAGCAGCCCAACTCTGAGTCACAAATTCGAAAAAAGGTCAACCAGGCTAAGAGACGTGAGTAATGCGTATCTCAAAGTGATTAGACGAAAGGAAGCCCTATATACTCCATGGCAAAGGAATAGACCGGCTACATGAGTAAGGTATAAAGAGATCTATTGATAGTCAAATATAAATCATTTAGCGAGCGAATGACTAGTGGCTGTGGCTAATGCTAGACAGGGTATATACCAAAATGTTATTTATAGAAGGTTTTATATCTATGATTTTAGGTCATCTACAAGATATGCTCTATGGCAAATGTCAGAGTGGGTATATATGGTTAGGTATATGTCTGTGGATGGTCATATATCGTGGACCTCTTAGTTTAGTCTTAGAGAATATTTATATTTATCTAAATATAAATATATATCTATATAGAATATCGTGTTAATATTTATCTCATTCAGAATTTAAAAAAAAATAAAAATTTCATTTAAATTCGGGCTCGTCCGGGAGTTGAACCCGGGACCTCTCGCACCCGAAGCGAGAATCATACCCCTAGACCAACGAGCCTTGTTGATGTTGCTCGCCAGACTTCTACATATCAATTATCAAACAACGTCAAAGCGTCTTATCACTTAAGCATTATCAATTGCAAAAACTCGCTTGGTGGAGAGAGGGACAGAGGCGGAGTGGGCAGGGGAATTACAGTTGCGAATCGGAATTGCAGGCACTGCTGATTCGGTTCACTTTTATGGCTTGCCATGAATCGCTGCTGATCAGCGACGCCTACGACAAAAAACTCTATATATACACTGAAAGTGCCGCTATGTTAGAAGAAAACCGCAACAACAACAATAAGAATAAAACAGTTCTCAAGCATTTCTAGCTGTTGTTGGTGTTGTAGATGGTGTCATTGGCTTGCTATCACATTACATGAGCAGCAAGTGAGACAGTGAGACAGAGAGAGAGAGAGAGAGAGAGAGAGAGAAAAGTGTGAAATGGTTTGCAAGTTGTTTTAGTTCAAGTGTAGCTACAATGAAGTGTGTCGAGCAACAGTTGACAGCGTTGCCACATTGCCTATGTGTAATGATATATTTGTGGGGACCAGAGAGAGAGAGAGAGAGAGAGAGACAAAGAGAGTAAGAGGTAGAGACAGACTGAGTGAGAGATGTAGAGGGAGAAAGAGAGCGAGAGGAAGAGTGATTGAGAGAAAGATATGGATACACAGACTGAGTGACTCAGAGAGAGAAAGAGAGAAAATGCTTCAGAGAGAGAGAGAGAGAGAGAGAGAGAGATAGAGTAAGATAAGGATTCGAGAACGAGAAATACAAATTGTTTTACTAATGTGCAGTTATAGTGAAGCATGACAGCGTTGCCAGATCAGCTTCATATGTGCAGCGGAAGAGTTAGAGGGAGATAGAGTTAAGCAAATAAAGACATAAAAGAAACATAAGTTGCAAATGTTTTGTTTTCATCTTTATACATATGCGCACGCAGTCTACTTGGAATTCGTGTAACTCGTTTGGCGCGTGCCAGTCCCAAAAATAAGACGAAGAAATAAAAGCATCAAATGACTTTCAATTCCACTCGGGGCACAGACCGCAATAAATAATCGAGCCGCGTCGTTATTTATTGAGTTTCTGATTTATTATCACTTTTTGTGCTCGGATCAGAGAGTGCGAAGCGAGTATATTGGCACTCATAGGATAGTTGAAGCTAGACACTTGAAGTTTGCCTTCAAGAGACGTAACCTTTGGCACATATAAAGGCTCTCGATAAAGTTCTAAAACCTTTCGAACTCGCCCTCCAAATCGGGAGCGGAGAAAACTATAATTTTATAGAAGAACTTAGATTTCCTGACATGAACGAGCAGTGGACAGTCGCTTAGGGTCGACTGCAGTATTCTTACTTGACTTGATTTGGCCTGTTCGACAGCTTTTGGCAACGGACCGCAGCGATTAATGCTATGACGAGGCACAGAAAATTAATTAAGAAACGTTTGTATGACCTCCAGCCCGAGGGCAAGAAAGGGAGCCGAGAGTCGAATTGGGAAAAGGTTTGTCATGGATCACTTTTCCGATCTAAGCTAAGCCCAAAGAGCCAACTGCGTTTCAAGGCCCCTAAGGCTTTGGCTTTTCCCTTTGACTGTGCTGCGCCCGTCGAGCTTAAAAGAGACCGCCCTGTGAGTTCATTAGCAGAGCCCACCTAAGCGTAGCCCTACCTGTCAGCTTTTTGGATCTGTGCACAGGAAACATTTCCCTTTCACCAGGAAGAACTGAGAACTGTAGTTGACATCTCTTCTCTCTGACCGCAGAGCCTGAGCAGCAGCGGAAGTAGAGACTCACTTTGTCTTTTGGTTAAGCGCAACTTCCGATTTGTGTACAGCGCACAGTAAACACTGGCTAGCAACAACTTCCGTTTCGCGCTCGCAAATTAGCAGAGAGCGAGAGAGAAGCTGGGAGGGAGACCGAGTGGTTCAGGCTAAGGCAGAGATGCGGCGACAGCGATCGAGTCTCTGTTGTTATTGATTCTTAACTTCTCGGACAACTTCTGCATGCGTGTCGCTTGCGCAACTTCCGTGCAACACGCCCCACTTGGTGGCAACTGCAAATTATGGCATCGTTTTCTAATTACAAATGTTCAGCTCGGAGTCTCTGCCTCTGTCCCTGTCCCTGCCTCTGCACCTGCGTCGACTCCTGACTGGAGTCTGGCCAATTGGCAACTGGCAACTGGCAATCGGCAGTTGGCAATTGGCAATTGGCAATTGGCATGCGTAATTGGCTAATTGAAATGAGCGATTGAGTGATTGGGGACTGAGGATAGCCACATCCGATGCGGGCAACAAGCAAGAGCAGCTGCAAGATGATTGAATCGAGGCTTCCACGACTACCTGATACCCTCTCAGCTGCGGCAATTCGAGTTATTTACCTAGACTAAATGTATGTCTTATCGGAGGGATTAGTCAAAATAGTCTCCAGCTCAAAGAGTTGATCGACTAGCAGTTACCCTGGTATTTGGCATTGGAGTAAGCTCCTAATACTATCGATTACATGACAGCTCAGGTGCAGTTATATACCACATTTCAACTCAGGAACAGATATATAAGCTACATTCTTTAGGCACAGTTGTCAATCATATACACGGCTTCAGGATACCCTGTAAAATAATGTCGCTATCTGGCTCGAGAATTACAATGAAATGAGGAGAGTTATACAATGATATACATTTCTATATTTTTTGCTCTTATGGTCAAATCTAGTATTCGACTTAGAGATACCCTGTCATTGCAAATATTCTAGTTTTCTATTAAAGAAGTGCAACATTCTATATTTGTCTCTTAGATCAGCTCAGCTCTTGGAACGTCTAGTAAGCGGAATAAAGTTATAAATGAAATAGAATGAGATGAGAGATTTCATCTGATAGGGAATCATCTTCAAGCAGACATCGAGTAGATATATGTTAGATGCTGTCATGGATTGTATCTTTTACCTGTTACATACCCGCCCTCACACTCCCGACAGCTCGTCTTCCAACAATGCGTGCGGCTCATTAATCATTAAATTTTCTTTAGACAGTTCTTCGAGCGACCCCAACCCAAATGCCCCTACAATTTGTTGTTGTTGTTGTTGCTGATGCTGCTTTTCTTATAAGCATCTTAGCGCATTACTTTAAACGCTGTCAGGGTGGTCGGCCACACCCTTTCCACACACTTCCCGCCGCCTCCTCCTCCACTTCGTGGGTGGACCACACACGCAAAGCTAACATCAGCTTGAGCCAATAAGCGAAAATTTCACCCAAAATGGAGTCAATGTATTCATTTTAGGCATTGCCCAAATTCTTTAAAATAGTGTAAAGACTTTTGTTGAGTTTTGAGATTGAATTATTTGGTGAATTGCTGGGCAAATCGCCAAATGGAATTGCTTTCACAGCTCTTTGTTGTAATCCTAATCTATGCAGTTCGAGCATAACTATTTATAACACTTTTATGGCTGCAGGCTATTTTGGGAGCATGAAAAGAAATTGGAGTAGCTTGCGAAATCAGTTTACCTGCGATAACTGACCCAAAGCTGGCATGAAAATTGGATATTCTTTTCTCTTTTTCCTTCGTTCTCTCTCCTGCTCTCTCTCTCTCTCTCTGTATATATATAGCCATATATACAAATAAATCGCTGCAATTATCATTATCATTATCGTAGAAATGCTTCAAACTTCAAATACAAATTGTCAGCCATAGAAACTGGTGTAGCAGGAAATGAGCGAAATACACAAAAAAAGATAAGTTAAAGTGAATGCTCGACTGGCAGATGCCCTGCAGTCCGTGCCAAGCAAATGCATATATTTTCATAGCATAAGCTACATCACAATAGGTAAATGCATTTGCTCAAAACAGCTGAAGAAGGAGAGGGAGAGAAAGGGAGAAGCCCTGATCTATAATATATTTGCATATGGTAGGATTCGACTTGCTCACAAACCAATATACCCTCTTAACACACTTTTAATGGCAAGTGAAAATTGTAAAGAATGAAAAAGAAATGAAAAGAATTTGTAATACAAACGCTTTCACCTTTGCTCGAGTTTTCTTGACCAGGAAATGTAAATGGAAAAGGGAAATGCAAATGGAAATGGAAATGCGAGCTAATTGATAAATGAAACAACCAAAAAACACCGATCGGAAATGCAAGTCAAATATTTGATTTCGTGTTTGTTTCTGTTTCGTTCATTGTGACTCAATTAGTGGCAAAGTGGCCTAAGGTGAGACGAGCAGAAGAACAACAACTAAGGGGAAGTACTTCGATGCGTTTGTAGAATATTTGATATATATGTGGCAGAGTACTGCAGCAATGATCAAAGGGAAAGCGAGAGCGAGACATAGGTTGAGAGACTTAAAATCGTCAAGTTGCGTGAGGATTAGCTGCACCAGCAATAAATACAATTTGATTGTTCTTGCTTACCTCATTTAGATATATATATATGTATTGGATATATGCAATATTTTATATATATTTATGTACATATATGACTAAAGTCTGCGCTTCCTTCAAGATTTCCTGTTCGAACTCTGCAGCAAAAACAAAATTCCTCAGCTTTTTTTGCAATTTATAATTCAAATTCGCTTCATTTAATTTATGGCTGTCGTTAACTTTGCCTTGATTATTCAGCTAATTGCAGCTCATCTTCTTTTAATGCTTCTTCATTGGATGCAGAGCGAGTATATTGTTTCATCATGCACTCTTTGTTCGCTGTTTCCATGAGCAAAGCCAAAGGCAAAGACAGAGAGACTCCCCCATTCGAGTCGAGGGAGCGAGTATTGGACAGTCGGCTACACTTCACAGCAATGTGCTGTTGTTTGTTCATCTGCCATTAAGCCATACAACGTTGTTCTTCCTTTTATTGGGCGACAAAAGTGTATTCCATTTCGACTTTCACAGACGAACGACTAATTAAAACATTCATTGAAAATGCGACGTACGACGTACCCTGACCCTAACAACCTATTACAACAACTACAACAACAAAGTTTTCTTGCGGCTACTGTTTTCATTAATAGAGACGCGCATTTTCCCTTCTAGTTCAACAACAAGAAAGCCGCATAAACAAAAGACTTAAGGCACGAACTTTGAAGTGAGCTCAAAATGAGTTTCTTAACACAGGAAAGACGGAGAGAAAAAGAGAGAGCAATAGAAAGAGATAGAAGCAAGAGAGAGAAACAGAAAGATATAAATAAATAAAGAGAGAAAGAGACAGAGAAGCGAAAATATAGAGAGTAATAAAGAGAATCAGAAAGAGAAGAAGAAAGAGAAAGCGTAAATCAGGAGACACAGAAGAAACTACAGAGAGATGGAGTGTGAGGAAGGACTTGCATGAGCATCTAAGCAGGAGGGAGGCAAAGAGAGGTAAACAGAAAGAAATTGAGAATCAGAAAGAAACGTAGAGAATGAAGTAAGAGAGGTTACGAAAAAGAGACGGAGAAGAAGTGACATACAGAAGCAGATATATGCGATCTATCTCTCTCTCCCTCTCTCTCTCTCTCTGCCCGACTTGGCTATATCGAAGTATTAACTTCCTATAGGTATCACTTTTATGTAGATAATGATTTCTGATTTGTCAATAATGCATTTGGAACAGCGACTCGCCCAGCACTGCTGGGTATCTTCTAGTCATGCATGCCCAACTAGAGTACTCTTAGCTGTGTCGTTATGAAACGGTAACAGTTATCAAAAGGTTCATTGAACACTGGACACAAGTTGTGGACAAACTTTCGAATGGCCAAACATGAATTGCTGTTGATTGTTTTTGTCTGTTGGTTGTTGATTGTTGTTTTTGGGTGCTACAATTATAGCAAAAACAACAACAACAACAACAACAACCATCAAACGTCAACCGTCAGCAGTCAAGTTGCCCCCTCCACGACTCTGTCACAATTTTGGCCATGAAAAAGTTGAGTTGAAAGACTGAAGTAAAGAGAAAAATTGTTCGTAATGACGTTCATAATGATCATCAACATAATTATCTTCGTGCCTGTTTCATAAACTTGTT
The DNA here is from genome assembly GCA_035045825.1 of Drosophila eohydei. NCBI lineage: Eukaryota > Metazoa > Arthropoda > Insecta > Diptera > Drosophilidae > Drosophila > Drosophila eohydei. The sequence continues at coordinate 732,325 of JAWNOT010000096.1, forward strand.
AAACGAAAAAACGAGAGGAAAAAATGAAATAAATTTACGGCCAACGTAAGTACAAATGCATAAATTAACATAAATTGTCTGACTCTCTGCACGTGTGTGTGTGTGTGTGTGCGTGAGTGTGTGTGTGTGTGTGTGCTGATTAAACATGCATTTGTTAAATTAAGCATGGCCAAGACGCGTCTCCAAATGCAAACCCCCTGCACACACACACACACAGGCAGACAGAGAGCGAGAGACAGGAAGAAGACATCGCGCAGGAGTCGTCCAAGAGGCAGAAGAAGAAGAAGCAGAAGAGGAAGAAGCAGTAAAAGATATGCACGCAGTTCCCAGGCAGCTCCCTCAGCCGTAACCAGCTGCAAAGCGTAGCAGAGCGCAACTGCTTAATACCCTGTACTAATGTAAATATCGTAAATTTATGAGGGCAACGAGGGAGGGTTGCTGAGCTATAAAGAAATCGACGTTTACAAGTTATATAAGATTGATTGGCACAACATATACCCTGTAAAATGTTAAGACACGACAGTCAAAACACGTCTCTAAGCTGTAGCTATAGAAATTGTCTTTCATCTTTCATCAAGAACAAAGTAGAACATATACAATCATATACCCTACCAAGAGCTATGGAAATTTCTATAGATACCCTGTAATTTCATGAATCAACTTATAAGAGGTAATGTAAAATTATTAAATGTTTAAAGATATTTAATGGACATCAGGATTAAACAAGTTTCAGCTATTGATATACCCTGTAAATGTTATAAATACTGTCTTAGTGCTTCACAAGAGATCAGACCTAGTCTACAGGGTAGCTACGCTCGATTAGTCTCAATTTTGGGTACTTGGCACCTGCCACGTTCACAAAACTACTACAAAAATTGAGCACAAATTCGCTGGCAGCTGCAGTTGGTTTGCAGCTTTGCATTTGGGGCACGCACAAGTCAGCTGCAGTCGGCAATTCTCAATTCTCAATTGGCAATTGGTTTGTCACAGACAGCAGAAAAAAGCCAATGCAAACACGAAGACAATCAAATTGTGTTTCATAATTGATGCCGACGACGGCCAGCGAAGCGGAAAGCGAAGCTCTAAACGCTCTGCAAACAAGTGGCCAGTCGAGTGTCCGTGTCTAGCCGTTTGTTTGGCTTATCGTGTGAACTAGTCTCAGCCGGCTCCCAGACACAGTCAGAGTCGGAGATACAGATATAAAGATATGGAGCTGTGAAATAATGTGTGATGTCTATGAGCATAATATACTTCACTCATTTTTCATTCCTTTCCCATTCCCTCTCTCGCTCTCTTGCTCTCTCTCTCTCTCTCTCGCTCTCTCTCCTCTCTGCCCAGGGGCATATCATGCAGCGAGCGTCTTGAACTGATTGTTGACTGTCTTCGGCTGAAATTGAAGCCAAAGAAAATGATGGCTGTTGCTGCTACTTTATTACACCACAAGAAGAAGAATACACAGCAGAAGAAGAAGAAGAAGAAGAAGAAGCAGAAGTTTTCGTCTTTTTTGCTGCTTTGTCGTCAAGGGCTTTGGCTGGCGTTGCAGTTGACTGCCTGGCAAAAGAAACACATTAAAAGCATATCAAGTGAAATCATCATCAGACTGTTCTCAGCGCTTGCCAGCCGCCAGTTGCCAGTTGCCAGTTGCAGCGGAAGCGTAGCCCAAAAACTGTTACTAATAGTTCGTATAACGCTTTTTATGCGCCAAACAAACCGACAAAGAGCATTCAAAGCCGCAGACACAGGCACAAGCGAATTCATAGAAGAAACTATAACTTTTATAGGGTATTTACGAGTCATGCAGACGTTAATTAGCTAGTTTCCTAATGCAGATGTTCTGCAAGCAAATACTGGCCCTTAAATTCATGAATATTAATAATTAAATGCATTGTACAGGGTATTTACAAGTAAGGCAGCCTTTATTGCATAGTTTGCTAATAGAGCTGCAGCTCGGCCATATAATAAAGCATAAAGTAGAGAGTATCTCTTAGTTGAGCAATTCGCAACAGTTGCTTAAACAAGGGTCTTCTGATAGATAGATCCTGTCAAAGGCTTGATTCTATGTGAAATGTTTGTTAGACAGGGTATCCCACAGTCGTGCACTTTAGCTCCTATAGCAGATACATACAACTACTACAATATAAAAGCCCCTAGCACATGTCAGACTTAGTTGTACCCTACTGGCATGGTCCAAATGGATATACAGGGTATCTGCTGTCTAGCAAACTGGCTGTTGATGTTGCCTCTGGTGGAGGTCTTCAACACCTTCGTTGTCTCTTTTGTCAACAGACAATCAACAGCGACAGCAACAGCAACAACAACAACAACCAAAACAGCGCTCTGTGGGCGCAGCTGCCTGAGGACTGCGAGAGGGGGCGGTTGGGCGTATGGGCGTGGCAGCTGTGGTAGCTAGGCTTGACGCACGTTTCAACTGCGAGCAAATAAAACCTCTTGGCCACAATTTTGATTGCCATTGTTTGTTGCTGCTGCCACGCCCCATACATGCATAAATAAATACATATATGTATGTATGCTATGCATGTGTCTGTGTGTGTGTGTGTGTATTTCACATACATACGCTCAATTAGTTTAAGTTTACGTTAGGCTTAGGCCGCACCTCGAAAGGCGCCAAAGCCAAAAACTAGAGCCGCGCTCTAAGTGGAGGCAAGCGAACCCAACCCAAAACTGAAAAACCCCTTAACCCAAATGACTCCCTCCCCCCACCCTCCCTCTTGAATCCAACGACCCCACCTCCTTCTAGCGCCTTTTTAACTGGATCAGCTACTAGGCGTGCGCGACAATTAAATGTGCAAACGCTACGAACTATCTCTCAATGGGTCCCGTCACAACAAAAAGCTGATTGAAAAAAGAAACAAAGTCAGAACAGTGCAATCGGGCATTACTGACTGCGCAATGCTTCAAGTATTTCCAAGTGTCTCCTATCCATATAACATATAGAACTATGTGTAGAGCACTGCAATAGCCCAACTTCTCGCTCCCAAACTGGGCCATCTAAGAGTAGTTGCTGAGAGCTCCACCGAATGTGAACAATATGCAGGTGAGGCGTCTAAGCGAGTGTATATGTATATATGCAAATATCAAGTAACTTATTGGAACCCATATACTCTCTTTGCACTTCGTTAACGTGCATGAAAATACGTGATTTAGTCTGAGCCAACGGCGATTGTTCAATCAGACCATGAGTCATGCCGATGAATAAATAACTTATAATGTGTATCGAGTTGTGTCTATCGTATATCGTATATTGTATATCATATATCGTAGATCGATCAGCCTTTAGCATCTGGATTCCAGCTCTTGAACATGGCGCCACGTCGACTGACCCTAGATCGTGTCGAGACGTCCCATTTCTTGTTGCTCTCGACTAATTGTTGTTGTTAATTGCATTTGCATTTGCAGTTGCAGTTGCAGTTGCAGTTGCATTTGCATTAGCTCTCAGATTCTCGGGCTCCACTTCGGAAACAATCGCTAGAATCATAAATATACAAATTTATGCTTAATACGATGCGAGGGGGCTTAATTTGATGCAACTGGGTGGCACTTTTTCCAGCACTTTGGCCAACAGCCTTTCGCTTGATGATGGCCCTCATTTGCAGATGAGATCAGAACATGCAAGCGATACACACACATATGTATACGATATCTAAGTCTGTCTGTGTAAAGTAATTGGTCAGCGGCAGTCGCTGCCTTGGCCTTGCTTCGACTTGCTTTGACTGACTTTTAAGGCTCGCCCACATCAATTGCTTGACTCACACTGAAATGGCCCACAAATTGAGCAACAAATTAACACGACTCCAATTTGAAGGCTGCGAACTATGAGTGAAGACAAAGCAAAGGGAAAGACAACAACATAAAGAGCCAAATGCCAATTGAGGCCATCATCGAAATTGGCCGAAAGCAAATCTGAAATGCGAAATGTGTGGAGAATTCATAAATACCCATTGCAAACTGATAACTAGGGTATAATGATGCTGTGAAAATAGGCTGTGCTGTGAGTTTAGAGAGCGGACACTCTAACTGCTCATGTTCTGATCTTGATCTTGATCAGAACCGATATTTATCGTCATCGAAACTGTGCGTGTAAGCGTTGGGTTAACAAGAGCCCTAGCCAAAGCCATAGAGAGCAGGTCGAGCATATGTAATCAAAGGCCGAGCAGTTTGACTCTTGATCATATCATATTGATTAGATAATCTTGACAAACATCAGTATTCATTGTTTTTCTCAAATCGATAAATATCGCTTTTGAAACCATGATGATGAGTCCCATGTGCATGAGTCTCAAAAGCTAGATCCGACCAAGTTAATGAGCGCAATGATAGAGCATATTTCATTGCTTTATATTCAACGGGTATCCAGCAGTCGTGCATACCCGACTTAAATGTAATTCCTTCTAATTATACTTTGCCGAAAACCGAAATGTAAGTCACAAGTAAACATTTTGGTTGACTGTTGACACGATCGATAGGTTGAGGGAAATCGATAAGATCTTCCTTTGAGATAATCCTTAGCAAAGCCATATTGCACCATAACCATATTTCTCCAAATAACATTGTTGCTTGACTTACCTGAACGGCGCAATTGAGAAAGCAATTGTTCTGTCCTGGTCCATTGAGCAAGCCCTTCGACGAGGGCTCCAGGGTGGGCGAGGTGAGATTGTTCGGCGCTCGCAGCAGCTCCAGCAGGCGACTGCGTTCCGCTCCATTTTGAACGGCGCCGGCGGCAAATGCTTTCGGCTGATAATGAACCGCAACGGCAATGGGCGTGGCACCACTCGCACCACTCGACGGCCGATAGAGCGAGCACGTGGTCAGGGGCGTGCCATGGGTGGCCATTGTGCGTACGGGGCTGCTACCACTGATTGCTACGCCTATGGCTGGCATCCAAAAGGCCCCACGATCTCTCACAGTGTCAGACGCTCAATCTCTGACGACGCTTGCTGCTGGCATGGCTGTAGTTCGAGGAAGGGGAAAAGAAAAAGACAACAATCAGAATATGACAGCTTAATGTGACGACGCCCGCACCTCCGCATCGCTCGAATGCCAAAGAAAACAAGTTGTGGTTGCTGAAGGTGCAAGGGAACGACTAGCAGATACCCAGCACCAGTTGACCAGCTATTAGCAGCTGTTTATGTTGTGTGTTGTTATAGGCATCGCAGTGGCCAAGAGTTGCCTTTTATCTTATGTGAACTCAGAGAAATGTATTCCTGATAACCATTCACTTACCAAATATTATATAGTTGCCCAGCTATGATTAAGAAACCAGTTGCCTAACTTTAACCCACAGCTATCCAAAAAGGACATTTTTATGGTTTGTAAATACATTAATGGAATCTAAATACCAAGTTGCATGTACCTAGCTCTTATAGTATTCGAGTTGTGCTCAAAAAACTAAGTGTCCAAGTGTTAGGTATCCAGAAAATATTTATTTTTAAAACAAATGAAAATAATGAGCCAAGTCTGATGTGTGTCTAATCCAAAAAAAGGAAATGTATGAAATCGATGAAAGACTTAATAGAAATTTATAAACTAATAAGAGACTTGCAGTCCGCCAGTTGTATACAGCCGGCATACAGACTTTCAACAGATACAGGGTACACATACAAAGAGACGAAGACTTCTCAAGTCGTGACGGCTGCCGTGTCGCTGGCAATTAGCCGCAAGTTCAGTCGCCGTCTCTGAGAATTCCCGCAGCACAAACAAAATTATAAGCACGGCCAATGTGGTGGCTCGTTCCATCTTCCATGTCGTGTTGAGCTTCACATCTTTCAGACCAAACCGGACCACAGTGAAAGTTCCCGCATGTCAGAATGTGTGCAGCTATGTGGGCCAAGCTCGACTTGAGAGGCTGAACGGAAATGTTGCCCACTTCTGATTATGCAATTGCGAAATGCATTCGCATTCATTCGCAATTCATTCATTAACGCATCGCAAAACGAAAGACTTAGGCAACGAACTTGATTCAGGCTTCAATTGCAATCACAAGTAAATGGATTTGAGTTGCTGTCGATTGATTTGACTGAGTTGCTTTACTGTACATGAAATATGTGAGGCAGGCATCATGTCTCCAATTTATAACTCTGGATATATTTGTCGTACGATAGAGTCTGCTTGAATGGTCGAGGCTTCCATTCAACTGGCAATCCCTTTCAATCAAAAGTCTTTTTCAAGCGAACTTGTCTTTCAATCCATAATCTCTAACACCTCTGACTCCTTTTCATAAACAAATCCTCTTTCAGCTGTATTATTATATTATATCCCATTGAATCTCTGACTTGGTCAACCAGAGTATATGGTTTGCTTGCCCACTTCATCTTGAATTCGACTTTTGCTTCCTCGTTTTTTATTCAACTCTAAAACTCTCTCATTCTACTGCATTATATCACAAATATTACACATATATTTGCTTCTTTCCACAGAGTTCAAGTGGTTTAATGCTTATGCTAATTGTTAAATGGCTGCAACGTTGCTAATTGCCACATGCCACATGCTACACGAGCCACGAACGGCCACATAACTCCAAATCCGCGTCCAAGTTTGAAAACAAGCTAGAATATGGCAGCCACGCGTCGCACTGACTGCCCAATGCTCGTTCACGTTACAGAAATAGTTCATTTTATACAGAATTGCAGCTTCGCTTAAGCTTTATAGCTGCAACATCATGATATCTATCATAGCTGGATTGACAGAGGCTCTTTCCGCAAAAAGATGTTTGATTGAAAGAGATTGAAGATATTTTCAATTGATGCAAAGCAATCGAAACCTCTATACCCGCCATACACTTGCCGAGCGGGCATAAAGAACGTTAATGTGAATGCACCTGCTGCTCAGGTGAAGAAGCAGCTCTTTTGCATATTAAGCGAGGCGCTGTGCGCTCAGCGCTTACAAAATGTTATGATGGGGCATGACTGAAACTTCAACTGGCAGCAGACACAGTCAAGAGCCAAGCAGAGAGGGGGAGAGCAGGAGCCGTGGAGACTGTTGACTGGTCAGGCATTTCAATTGCCTCGATTGTTGCGTGCAAATGCAACAATTTGTGGCAAAGGCAATTTTCGAGGCTTGCAATCAACATGCACATATGATCTAGCAGGCCTACAGCTAAGGATATATATACACAGTTACTTATATATATGTATACATATATATATTTACGATATGTTTTGGTTGCCTGATTAAAATTCTTCTGAAATTGCAGCTGACATCAGCATCAACTTCAAAGACGCAGAGCTCGGGTAGAGCGTGCAGAGAGGCGGAACTAGGAAGGAGTTTGAGCAGTAGGCGTGGCAACTCATTTTGGACCAACTTCAAGCGCACATAACACAAATGGCGGCCAACTAGTTGGCTTTTGCTCGCTTTCTTTTTACAAGAAAGCTCAATCTCATTTTTTTGATAATTTTTCAATAATTTTTTTCGTTCGTCTCCAGCTGTTGTTGTTGTTGTTGTTGTAAATGGCGTGAGAAAGACACGCCTCATGCTTCGATTAAAAAAAAATAAATTTAAACAAATATCAATCATTGTCTCATGATAACACATAAGCATTAAGACTCAAATGTGAGAGGGGGAGAGAGCAAGAGAGCAAGAGAGAGAAAGGGAGGGAGAGAGGGAGAGAGTGAGAGAGATAGTTTATGGTATTTGGTAGGGCATCTAGCTAGTTGTTCTATTTAATGCATTATGAAACTCTAAAAGTAGCTAAAGCATTTATTGGGATAGCAATGAACGACTAATAAATACCCAGCAATCCTGAAGCTAGGTTACAAATAAAAACAAATCTTAGATTCATGTGTTTCCGAATAGTCTTTGAAGGGCCTCAAGGCCGAGCCGAATTTAAGCAAAAAGTGAAATATTTTAAGCCTCCCCACGAGCAGCTTTATGCCTCGACTGACTCTGACTGCGTATTAGGCAGCCAAAAACAAAGAGACTTAGAATCTGGGACAGTCAGAGAGAAAGAGAGAGAGAGAGAGAGAGGAGAGAAGAGCAGCTAAAGCTGTAAAGCTGCTGGCTGTGCCGCAATCGAGGCCACACAAATGGATGCTTGAGGCTGTTGTTGTTGTTGTTGATTGTTGCTGTTGCTAATGCTGGTCATCAACTGAGCAGAAGTCACGCAACGAATTGGCGACAATTACCTAAGAGGCCGATGAACATTCCTGCTGCAAGCAAAATCTATCATAAACTCTAAGCGAGCATAGTCGACTAGCTAATACCCTGTATATATAATTGATTATCTACAAGCAAGTCTAAGAACTCAAGGCAAGGGTATTCAAAGTTAGCCGAAGGCAATGGCCAAGACACACAGCCCACTGATTGTTAAACAAATTGTTGGGGAGTTATTAAGTCGTTGTTGTGTTCACTTTGCATTGCGATGCTGGCGCCAGCATTTCCATTAGCTCAGCTCTGGCCAACTGTGCGTGTGTGAGCGTGTTTGAGCTCGGAAAACGTGACATAATGCAAAAAAAAAGACGAACAAAGCAAAGGGCCAAAATTGTCTAGACCCAAAAAAAAGGGGAAGAAAATGACTCTGCATGCTGATAAGCAAGTAGAATGCTTAAAAGAAACTAAGAATTTCAGCTTGAGTAGTGCACAACAACAGGTGGGAGGTGGGAGGATAAGCAACTTTATCTAACAAGGCTCGAACCTGGAAGAGAATGCGCACCAGATGGAACTCGAGCTGAAGCTGCAAGTAAGACAAAGCGAGGCTTGACTATGAACTAGAAGCAAACACTGAAGCCTTGCTTGATAAGATAATGCTATTACCGTCGCATCGTTTGACTTATCGGCTGATCTTCAAGCAGAGCTCAATTATAATCAATAATTGTTAATGCTCTATTCCTATGTTGTCTTATTTGCCTACATAAACATTCCTTTGCTATGCGGCAAATGGCATGAGTTGCATTTCTCGGCAACTTTCTTCCCGCCTCCCCCGGCGCTGACTGCGCAATTACAATAGAGCAATCAGAGAGAGGGGGAGAGATCCCCTCTAGAGCCCCTTGTGCCGCCCCTTTTCAATTACATTGCTCTCACGTAAGTATGCCAAGAATGTTGAGCACCTGTTGGCATCATTTTTGCCTTCGCCTGAGCAAACGAGTTGCCGACCCTGAAATCAATGCAGTTCTCCATATGCTCTATGCTCGATGCTGTATTGCTATTTACTTACTCAGCACACACACACACACGATTATACTGAACAAGTGTGTATGTGAGTGTGTGTGTACATTTGTTTATCGACTTGCTGCATGGAACGTGTCGAGCTCGACTGCAAAGATTGGCCCAACTGCTGCACAGCGAGTCAATCGACCAGCTGCTGTTGTGCCCTAGAATATGTATGAAGAAGGGTATATTGCGCTTGTGACAGCCAGAAAGCTAGCTAACGAATGTATCTTATCTAAAGCACAAGTTCGCCTTGATAAGAATCGATTTTCAGTCTTTGCTTCTTCAGACAAACTCGATAAGTATTTAGGCGAGAGCCATACAATTTGAGTTGTGGCTGCTTGAAACACATATCTATACGAAACTGAATTCATTATTTTGTAGACTCAAGTTTGCCTGTTGCATATGCATTACTCGAGTGCCATCAGAGCTATCACATTCGGGCTGCAGCTGCTTGAAATGTTTGCTTCAACTTCTTTTCATTCTACGATCTGAGCTAGTCGGAACAATTGCGCACTCCAATTTGAATGCTCCACTGGGCCCACGTATGCCCACTCTGGGCCTTTGGTCTCTTCCTAATTTGACAATTTAACGGGCCTGCATATAGCTGGGGGCGTTTGTTGTTGCTGTTGTTGTTGTTACGGCCCACGCCACAAGCTTCAACCGAGCTGCCGCCCACGCGGCAGCAGTTGGGCTGCTGTTGCTGCTGCTGCTGCTGCCCCGGTCATTGGTTAGCCCCAACAACTGTTTGGAGTCGCATTCCTTCTGCTGCAGCTATCAATTTGACACTCGGTCGGGCGCATCTAATGCGACAACCGATCCTCCTGCCCAGCTTGCAGCTTGGGGCATGTCTGATTGATTAGACGCAGCGACGATGACAGCAGCTGTGCCGCTTAATTGCACAGCGCAACATAGAATCAACAGAAGAGCTAAGCATTCGCCACTTACTACACTTCAGCAATACGCTGTAAAATGCCAAAGAGCTGCTTGGCTAGAGCTGATGAGAGCAGAGCAGTCTAAGTCCAAGAATATCTCCTCACTTCTGCATCGTGGCGCTATCTCTGGCTATATACCCCCTAAATATAGCCCTGACGACGGCCAACTAAGCGACACTGAAGCACAATGGGCGTCTTTGTTCAAAAGCAGCAACAACAATGGACCATGCTATAAGATGTGAACGGAGAGGGGGCGGGGCTAAGGGGCTTAACCGCGAAATCGAGAAGTTGCGGACAATCAAGACTTGTGACTGACAGACAGACAACTAGATAGATAGAAAAACAGCGGGACGGATAGACGGACAGCCGGACATGCAGCATAGCTCTTGGCAATGCGATGCGACAAGCTTCGCAATCATTTGCCCAGCTGTGGTACAAAGTAAAGTTAACTATCCGTGATCCCTAAGTTAATCGTTGATCTGCAATCTACGATACTCCATCTACAGTCCTTGATCGCCGATAGCTCATCCACAATCATGGCCTTCGCGATCTGTCCACTCCCCGACATACGATCAGTGATCCTCGATCTAAAGCTTCTATTCTACGATCCTCGATCTGTATTACCAGATTCTCGATATCTTATTTCCATACACTGATCTCCATTGAACTTCGATCGCCCATTCCCAATCACAGTTTACCGATCCTCGATCAGCTACGATCCGCTTGTCGGGAAAACTCAGCGCCAATCAAATGGAAATTGCTAAAGCTTCGTGTGTGGCGCAACCGCAGCTGTCAGAATTGCGTGTCGCCAAATTCTTTTTGCCGTGCTGCTCTCCCTCCCCAGTAGCCGCCCATCAACAACAACGCAACAGTTGAGGCATGTAAATTGCTGGCATAGCCGGCGCTGTCAAATGTGAGCTTCATTAGACGAGCCTCAATGCCTTAGCCATTAGTAACACCTTAAACCAGATAATTATGGCCAAAACTATAAATCAGCCAGCTCCAAAAGATACCAACAGATACTTAAGATGCTTTTCTAGATACTCAGGTGCTTAAAGATCTACGGCTAACGCTGAGTCTTGAGTATTGATTGCTCGTGGGCGTTTTTATGCTAATCTATTGAATATATGTTTTGCTCGGTCATTGTATACCCTGTAAGGATTGATGATCTCTTAGGGGTGTGACAATGAATCTGAGAGGGATTTGCAAGCGAATGAGTGATGGCATCAATAGATGGGTAAGATGGATGGATACAATTTAATGAGAATCGCATTTTATGAAACACATTTATATGTTTCTGTTTGTATACTCGACTCTAATTGATCATACATCGATAAATGTCGATAGTTCTTGTTACATTTAACAATGTCTATCGATAGTTCTTGTTACATTTAACAATGTCTATCGCATCAGCCCAGAGACACAGTCCCATCAAAACTCAAACTCGAATTCCTTTTACGAGTAAAACATTTTCTTAAGTAATCGATAAATATCGGTTTGCTAAGCCTGCTTTTAACAGCATGAAGTGGGGCTTACAGCTCTTCTAGCTTATTTCGTACAAGCTGCACCTAAATTCATTAATTACAGGGTACATATGCTAGTCGTTCGCTCAAATCAAAACCCACAAAAACTAAGGCAAAGCGCTGCTGTGATACATTCCACACACGAAACAAGACTACAACACCAACTACACACTGGCACACACACACACACACTCATGTTTATGTATGTATCTTATATTGAGCTACAAATTCTGGCTTTTGTCTTTTGCTAGCTCGTTTTTGTGGCTTTTAGCCACGTGCTGCATCACTCCAGCGTCTCAAACTCTTTTTTTTGTTTTTTTTTTATGGAAATTAACATTTTTTAATGGGTTTCTTTTAGTTGTATACCCTCTAGCCAAAGCACTGTTATAAGCAGGGTATATTGCTTGCTAAATACACCTACAATATATATATATATATATATATATATATTCTTGATCTGCATTATTAATGAAATCAATTGAGCTGCATCTGCCTGTGTCTCCGTCTATAGAAATTTTGTTAGTTGCGCTAAGAAGAAGCTCCAATCAACTTCGCCTAACATTTAGAATGAACAACGATAAATATTGATTGGTTATTTAAGCATTTTTCGCACAGTTGGACTGGACAAATTTGGTATATAAAGTACCCTTTCTCTCCCTCTTTTTCCTCCTCCTAAATTTTCAGGGGCTTCAGCAACTCATGTTTAACAGACACTGCAGGGTATCTGCTAGTCGGCCATACCCAACCAGCGAATATATAGCTAGATATAAAGTATACTTATAAGTATATACATACATATACCCATCAAGAAGTCAGCAATTCGTTAATCATTAATGTAATTTGGTGGCCTGAGCCGAGTCTCAATCTCTCTGAAATCTGTGTTGCGTGGAAAATGCAGCGTAACAATGGACCAAACAGATCTGGCAAAGGCATTTAACGGTTATTATTCGAGCTGCAGGTGCAGCCAGGTAGGCAAGTATGGGGCTAGAGGAAATTAAGCAATATAGGCAAACAGCATCTCAGATTTGGTGTGTAAACGGAGCCACAGTTGACTGTATAAAACTGCCTAGCTAATCTAGCGCCATCTGGCGTCGAGTAGAGTTTAGTTGCAGTCTAAAACTTCATGGAAAAGTTAACGAGCGAATGATGCAGACAATTCCCTCACTCTCAGCTTTTTCCGACGAATTTTATGGATTTTAGATTCTTCTATGGATATTATGCAAGCTGCAGGTGCAACTAGCCGGGGAAAGTAGCGCTTGAAGGAATGCCTGATATTACAGCGCCATCTAGCGGGGAAGAGCGCCGAGCTGTTGATTATCGGAGCTAAGCTGACAGCTAAAAAAGCTACAACGAAATGCACTTGAAATGCTGCGCTAATGAGCAAATGATGCATGCAATCGAGAATTATTTTCTCTCTCTTTCTCTCTCTGAAATCCCTGTTTGTGAGAAAACAGAAGACTGTGCCTCAGCCACTTGAACAAATTGTGGGAGTGCAGCTCAAGTGGAGAGAGAGAGAGAGCGAGAGAGGGAGAGGGAGAGGGGATATCAGCTTCTGCTCATATCTTAATCAATCAATCTATAATTTAAAATCGATTAACAAGCCACAAAAAAAACAGCTCCAAAGTGAGTTGGGAAAATGAAGCTGAATTGCTCCTGCAAGAAGTCCAGTCGTTGCCTTAGTTGAGATGTTGAAATTTGTTAGCCTCGAGTGCTGAACGAAAATGCGAGATGAAAAGAAACGAAAAACAACAAAACGACACGCAACACAACGAAGATCGCCAACAGACAACATATAATTACAGTCAAGCCAACTTGATGATGATGATCATTGTGACGACGATGAATCTGCCGCTGCTTCAACAGTTACAGTTCATTCTCGCCCCCTCAGTCGATAAGCTCGGCGACGCCCACCACAAAGCGCTGAATGTGGCCAAATGACAAATGGTTGATATGGAATGCTGCCTCCCCACTACCTCTGCCGGCCTTCTAAAAGAACTGAGAAAAATAGAAAGATAGAAAGATGAATGCTAAACGAGCCGCCGATAGTAATCTCTTTTATAATATTTCAAATCAAAATACAACAAAAAATATCGTTTGGGCGTCGCCTCCGCGACCTCTCGCACCCCGTTAGCAATATCTATTATTATAATAATATTTCAAAAAGAAAAAGAAGAAATCACACTTGGGCTCGTCCGGGAGTTGAACCCGGGACCTCTCGCACCCGAAGCGAGAATCGTACCCCTCAACCAACGAGCCGTGCTAATTCCCAATTTTAACAATTGCTGTTCTGTGCGCGTGTGTGTGTGCGTGTGTGTGAGTAAATTTCAATTGCAGCTAGCAGTGAGGAGAGAAGGAGTAGAATAGAGGCACGGGTGAAAGTGCGAGGGAGAAGGCAACAAGTCTAAGTCACTTTCAGAAGTTGGTTTTGTTGTTGTGAGCAAACTTCAATTGCTGCTAGAAGAGAGCAGAGAAGTAGAAGACGAAAGGAAGGTGTGAGTGTGGGAGGGAGAAAGCAACACGCTGTGAAGTCAATTTTAGAAGTTGTTGTTGTGAGCAAACTTCAAATTGCAGCTAGCAAAGAGAGAGGGAGAGAGAGAGCAATACTGGGAGTGGGACTGGAAGGGTAGTTTCTGCGATCAATGTGAAAAGTTCTTGTTGTTTATAGCCAGATGCCAGCGAATCAGCATGCATCTGCATGTGTATATATGTGTGTATATATATATATAGGTGAAGTACAGCATATATGCATAAGTATACGCATATATGGGATGCGTGTGCAGCATATTCAAAGAGCTGTTTATTGTTTACACTGGACCCCGCGTAACGAGAGATGCCAAAAAACTGAAACCAGAAGAAGAAAGGGGAAAGGGAAAAGGGTAAGCTATAAAAACTGAAAATGTGTTTGTGGCGGCAAAACGTATAACGAAATATACTCTATAAATACCAAGTTCAGATATGCTCAATAAGAAGTCACGTATATGGAATATATATCAAATACCATAATAAAGATATATATATTAGATGTATATATAGTAAACTATTTTATAGTCTATTCTACTTTTAATTGTGGGCAAAGTCAATCAGGACATGCACATGCCGAAGTTTTTTGTTAGGGTATAGGAATTTCGTTGGCTATCGCTGCAGCGGGTGCCTGGCCGATCTATCAGTTAGCCTGGCTATATAATAAAGCACAAACACATTTGCCTCAATTTCAATTTTGTTACAATTTATATTTGAAAATTTCTTTTGAAACAACGGGGGAGAGATCGTGCAGAGGAGGCGGGCCGGGTAGCGGGGGGCGGGAGGCGGTAGGCAGTATTCGTGGGGGTCAAGTGGAATGAGATGAGAAAAAAGTACATTGTTGTTGCTGTTGGAGCTTTAATGGCTGCAGCTATTTATGCACTTGATGTTCCAACTGCCCCCGACTTCATCGCCAGCTAATTTTACTCCACCCCCGCCTCCACCTCCCTCTCGCCCGTCTACCTTCTCCTCTTACGCTTTCACAGACCATTTGTAAGCGAATTGAAATGGATTTTTATTTTGAATTGCTTTGGAGCTGATTTGCTTGAATGCCGAGCTATGCGCAGAGCACTAATCACCTCGGTCCACTACAGTAGTCGCTCGAGAGACAGAACTTAAGTTGCACTCTCCTCTTCCTTGCAACCTGTGTATATACACATCTATCTATTAATCTCTCTGTATCTTTATAATTCTCTCTCTCTCTCGCTCTCCCTCTCTATATCTCCCTCTGTATCTTTATAATTCTCTCTCTCTCTTTCACTTTCTCTATACATATATATATCTCAGCTGCATTTCTCTCTCTATCTCTTTGTATTCTTTTACCATTTCCTCGCAAGTTGATTTCACTTTTTCTGCTTCAATCTAGTTCCCCCTTCCCTCACTGTCTCTCTCCCTCTTTATCATGACGCTTCCCTGTTTTATGGGTCAGAGTCTTTTCAGAGTTCTCCACGCAATTTGCGTTGAACAATTGCTAAATTAACATACTCCATAGCTCCATAGCTCCATAGCTTCGTAGCTCCGTAGCTGTGTAGCTCTTCGCTCTGCTACTCTCCGTCTTTAGTGCTTAAGTGGAACGAGAACAGTTAGTTAATAGAGTCACAGAGCTAATGCGTAATGCCTAATGACTAATGATTAATGACTAATGCCTAATGATATAATATGATGATAACAATGACACTTAGTGACAACAATTGAAGTTTTCCATAAAATCTTCAAACTTAATTTGTTGCAGATCTTTAAATCAGCTCTCAAATGCTTTTAATTGAGTGCGATCGACTAGATACCCTGGAATTTTAATACTTAAAACAAATCTATAATAATGCATTGGCAATGTTACTTAAGTTTAAAGAAAGGGTCTCAAACATACGGTTTTTATCGATTCTTATTAATTCCCATGGAAATAAAAAAAATGTATCGATAAATGTAAAAGATGTGAACAACTTTTGCTATTACAGACGAATTTATAAATGCGCATTAGACTTCACTGCAGATCTACGAATATAATCGAACTGAGATTCGTATCGAACTTGATCGATTTCTATCGATTTCTGAGAAATATTGACAATACTTGACGTCCATATTATGCATCGATTTCGTATCGATTATTATCGATCTCTTCAAAAATATTAAGAATTCATTAGTCTGATATCGATTTTTTTCGAAATATGGACAGTTGATCGATAATGTGAATGAAATAGGGTGTTATGGTATCCCAGTAGATCATTGCTAGTTCATTTATGGATTTTGTACATAAGCTATATAGAACTGTAATATATCCCGATACGATACGAGTACGAAGTGATGGCATCAAAGAGCCCTTCGACTAGAACTTCAAGCAAGTTCACATCTACTAGAGAGATCTTAACAGAATTCATTCATTCAACAGCTAGATGTGAATACATACATACATACATATACATATACATTTATATATAAATATATATATTTATACATATAAATATATATTTCTACATATAAATATATATTTCTACAGATATATACGTTTGTTTTCAAAAAGATAGAACGCTATGGCGCGCTGTGGCACCGCAGGCTTCGATCGACTTATAACTGTCTTTTCGCCAGACGGACGTCTGTACCAGGTGGAGTACGCATACAAGGCAGTCGTTGGCGAAAATCGCACAACGGTCGCGTTAACGGGCGCCAACTGTGTTGTGCTGCTGATACAGAGGAAGCCGGTACATCATTTGACCATAGCAGCAACTGCGACTCGATTGTTCTCCCTTTCGAAGGGAATTGGATGTGCGATGCTCGGACGTCTAGCCGATGCCCGTTGCCAGGTGAACAGGGCAGTCCAAGAGGCAGCACTATATGAATATACGTACGGCTATCCGATGCCCATAGACGTGCTGGGCTGTCGCATGGCCGACATCAATCAGGTGTACACTCAGAATGCCGAGATGCGTCCGATGGGCTGTGCCATGCTGTTGATCTCCTACGATACGGAATTCGGCCCAATGATCTACTGCACGGATCCCTCTGGCGCCTGCATTGGCTATCGCGCCGGCGTCTTCGGCACCAACATGAAGCGGGGCAACCTCTACGTGGATAGGCTGTACAAGCCCAATATGACCGCCGACAGGACCATTAGGCTGGCCATCAACTCGATGTCCTATGCCCTGGATAAGACGCTGAAGGCAAGTGATTTCGAAATGGCAATCGTCACCAAATCGAATCCCAATTTCTATATGCTAAGCGAGTCCGAAATCAAGTCTCATTTAAGCCGCATGGTCTCTCGCCGACGGAAGAGAAAAACTTAAGTTGTTTGTATACCATTGTCACTGTTACTATAACCAAGGTTCAAGTTCAATTAAATCAATTATCTCTATATATGCGTCAGGGCACACGATACGAATGACCCAGGTCTTATAGCTCCCGAGAATCAGTGAATGCAAGTTTCTACCTTGGTTATAGAGCTTCTAAGCTAGCTAGCTAAGAGACAGACCGAAAGCGATTTGTCGCGCTCTTAAAATCTGAGGATCACGGAATAACTTTACATTGATCATAGAGATTTACGAAAGCCAGCCAAGAAAGATAATGTGTTTTAGCTTCATATAGCTGAGAGACATTTGTATATCAAGTCTGATACTGCTAGCTATAATATTTATCGAGTTGTCAGTGAACGATTCCGAATATCGATATCTGGTGTAAATATCAAATTTGAGTCTCTGGAGATGCTCTCGATATGCTCTCGTTGACTGTTACGAGCGAGCGTAGAGGAGTGATTAGGTTCATATCAGCTTAATTAACAGAAACTTTTGGTGCAGACGCACTTAACGGCAGTTTCACAAGCAACAGCTGATGGGGAGATGTGAGGGCAGGTGTAGCTGCTGCAAGGCAGGTGAAAATCGTTGGGGCGACAGCCGCTGCGTAAATTTTACGCAATTGGGGACAACAAATCACACGCACTGCAATTTAGTGGAGACTGGAAGCGCAGACTGGAATTGTGGCTAGGCCTGTGTGGGCCCGGCGGGTTTGGCTGTCGCAGCGATTGAGGTTATGGGACGTCGCTTGTTGTCTTAGCCCGAGGCCCGAGGCCCGAGGCGTGCAGCGATTATGCAAATGCATCGAATTTCGAATTTCGAATTTCACTTGACCAAAAACGCATCTAAGACGCATCGAGACGCTGAAGCCATAAAAATCAAGTCCAGCCAGACGCATTCCTCATCAAATACAACCCAGAGCGTATGCGACTGGCTAATACCCTATGTTAAAGTTCTAGTAGAGGGTCTATTACATACTACAACAGGCTAAGCCTCTTTTAGGGCTTCTGATTGAGTACGGCAACTGTGACTACGTGATACCCTATAAAAGCAGTTATAACGAATTTCATTTCACATTCATCTTAATGATATTTTAGTGCGTGTATATACCAAAAATACCAAATATACAGAGGTAAAACTCTTCTCAGAGACGTATATTATAGATAAATAGGTAATATTCTTGATATGTTTATAGGCGACAGATCAATATGTACTGCCTATCGATATTTATCGATTTTAGAGCAAAATGTTAGCTTAAAGTTTAACAATCATTGAAATTATGCTGTGCTTGAAAAACTAAATTCGAAAAACAAATTATATTAATTTTGGGTATTCACATGTGAAGCAGCGCCAGCTGGATCATCGATTTGTTGCTTTATCTCGATATTTATCGATACTCAGCATTGTGGCTCTGCAAGTAAGCAACTCTTTTCACTCTGAATATGTACAGGGTAAACGCATGTGGAGCAACATAAATTTGTTTGTTTTTTTTTTCTCGATTTTGGACTTCAGTGAATGCACGTACGAAACGGTATCAAGACAAATCTGTGCGAAATGTGTTTCTACTTGTTTTAGTTTTTGGTTTTATCTTTTACGCAATTGCCATATCGTACATGGCTTTACAACAACAACATTTTTTGGCAAAAATTGCGAGACGTTAAGAGTTGATGACCCCGAAAGCCCAAAGAAGATGCCGAATGAAGCCGACCAACAACAAGCAAATTGAGTCGATTACAAAAAACGGCAAAGGCCATGAAATCAAAATATCTTATGTTGATTGATGTGTGTTCCAAAAGCTGAGAACTCGCCACAAATGCAACAAGAACGAAAGATCAATAACTGTAAATGGCTAAAGAGCACATTTTTCCAAGGCTTCACGATGCCAAAAACTGAAACCAGCTAACTAACCATGGTAACTCGATCTACTTGAAGTTTGTGAAATACATGAAACTAAATGACTAATTGATAAGAGTCTAAAAGAAATTTAAAAAAAATTCATGCTTAAAAATGTCTTAAAATTCATGAAAAATGCAAGGAAAACTGTTTCGTACGCGCAAAGCCGGTTAACATTTGCGTCCATGTCTGTTTTCATTTCTCAGCTCATTCGAATTAACAAATCCAGCTGCCAACCATATTCCCCATGCGAAATCCGAATCAAACAGAAGCAACTCCAATTGGAAATGCCTAAACGCGTCTCTTAATTTACGCTTATCAATAAATTGCTTGATAAACGCAGCTCATTCCAATTAACGCATGCAATTCCCGTCTCAAATCCAATTGGAATCGTTATATTTCCAATAGCATTCCATTTGCTTACCTCTGTGCACTGTTAGGAGCTGTTGATCAATGGTTGCTGCGCAGGCTCAACAGTTGCGGGTGCATAGCGGAAGTTTGTAAAGGAAATTTCGGTTGACCGCAGGATAAGCCCGAATGTTCCAGGAGCGAGCGAGAGCGCAGATAAGTAGCCAAGACCGTTGATTTTGATTTTGATTTTGATTTTGATTTTGGTTTGGCTTTTGCTAGTGGCTTGGGCTTTGACTTTGGCTTTGGCTTTGACTTTGGCCTCGCAGCGTGTCGAACGTTAAGGTGAATATTTTTCACACGCTTTCACTTGCACATCAACCAAAAAAATAAAACAAAATCAACAAACACACAGATAAAACAGAATTTTGTTGCTTTGTTTTGCGTTTTGCAGTTATTTTCTATTTTGCTTAACTGTATTTCACTGCACTGCAATTTCTGCATTTGCCGTAGTTTTTGCTTGCACTCAGCACAAAAGCAAACATAAAACACAAACACATAAAAAAAAAAACAAGAAACGGCGCGAGAATCGAAAAAACAATTTAAACAAAGTCAAAAAAGCAATTGCCGGCCGCTGAACGCGCGCAACCTCCTCCTTCTCTGAGAGCGATACAACAACTGTTTTTATGTTTGCCCCATCCGTGGTAACGCTACGCAACATGTGTGTGCGATAGATACCACGACAAATATGCTACGCAAGTTGACTATCGATGATTGGCGCCAAAACAAACAGCGTTTGAAGTTAGCAGCCAATACAAGCCTCTATGGAAATTGATTGAATATATGAATTAAGGTAAATATCAAATTAAGTTATCAAATTCATTAATATTGTAATCGCGTTCGTGATAAGCATTGTTTGATATTCAAGAAGAAGTAATAGGCTCTAAGTGCAATGAAGACCGACTAGAAGATGCCTATCGTTGTGCTCATAATTGCGCAAGGTGACGCAAAAGTGAGCAACCATTCAAAAAAAGGTGTTGACTCTTAAAAACAGCTACAGGTGGTAAGTGTATTTTAAAACCTCTGTTTGATCAGTTAATTTCGTTAATTCTACTTAATGAAATTCAGCGCAGTGTAGAATGGCAGATTCAAGTGCGTGGACAAGTGCGCCAATTTCAGCCAAGTTATCGATTTGTTGTGCTGTGCTGCACTTCGCCTTTTGACGCTAGAGGGCATCGCAGTTGTATGTCGCCTACGCTAGCTGGCCAAGTGGCGCTGCTTACGAATACTAAACGCTTATATAAAATATATGAATATATTTAAGCACGTACAGATAAAAAATACATTATTTTTACGTTGTGCTGTGTTTAGCTGTTCTTTAAAAATATTATCTATATTATTTGATGTTCGCTTAGCAGTGACTCTAAAACTGTAATGATTAACATTTATCGATAGGTGCGATAGTTTTTATAAATGCGCACTATTCCTTTGTCACTGTCGCTGGTACATATATCGATAAGAGCGTTTGCTTGCTCATTTTTGCGCGAACTTTTAAAAAAGGTTATCAGCGGCTGTTTGCATTTGTTATTGTTTTCGTTTTATTGCTTATCATATTAGCAACGTAGCTGTGGGCAAAACACAGGTCGATGCAAAACAACAAAAAAATAGTAAAAATAAAATTGATTCTCTTTCTCTCTCTATATCTATCTCTCTCTCTCTCTCCCTATGGATTTGACAGCCAATGGGGCCATTCCTGTATTTCATTGTAGAGCGTCAGACCTGGACTCAGAGTAGTTATCACCTGGGATGCTCCAATCAAGTCATAATCCTCCCTCAGCTCGCCCAACTTAACGCCGCATTCCAACAGCTTGCGGCAGGCATCCAAAGCGGCTTCCGAAGGCAACTTATCTGTAAGAAGGAGGACGAGGACGAGGAGCAGGTGGAGGAGCATGAGGACGCCGCAGCAGGAGTGGAAGATTGCATCTACTCACCCACGAAGTTGCCGATGAAAGCAATGCCCGTTCCATTCCCATTGTAGCCATAGGTATGCGCGCCTCTCACGCCCCAGCCGGTGCCCTCGTAGACCAGTCCATCATTCCCTATAAGAAAGCTACAGAGCATTGGGTGAGGCATCAATAGAAATTCAAATTAAACTTTAATTTGCCAGCAGCTGAGATATCCTGTAAAATGCATATGAATAGGCCCTTAGAAATAGCTTGCCCTATTTATATACCCTGTAAACTGTACAAGTAAAGTACTCTAAAAATAGAGATACCCTGTAAAAAGAATGAAAACAATTTCAATGGAAAAATAAAGAGTTTTCTACACATTGAAATACCCTGCAGAAAAAGCTTGTGAAACATTGAAGTGAAGTGAAGTATGAGTAGAATACCCTGTAAAGGCGATTGTCGGTTAGCGCACTCACTTGTAGCCGATGTCGAAGTAGTTGAGCTCTGTCTGGTGATACCCCTGCATACCCTGTAATATGTCGGCGCACTCAATGAAGCTGGAGCACTCCGGTGTCACCGTGTGATGGATAATCACATAACGTATCGGCCGCAGCTGATAATTGATGCCACGCGCCGGCTTCCCGCCCCACTGGCGCTTCAGTTTGGTGGGCGGGCATGCCACGCCCTTCTTGCGTCCCTTGCCAGAGCCGCCAGCGCCGGCAATGGCAGCCATTGCCACAAGGCAGACAAAGAGAAGCAAAAGCGAATGCTTTAAGCTCGACATCTTCTTCTTCTTCTTGTTCTGCTTCTTTCTTCTACTTTGTTTTCTTTTGCTTCCGCCTCTTCTCCTTCCCCAGATTCTTCTTCCTCCAGTGGCAGTTACGTCCGCTCGTCTCTGACTACGACTCACAACTGATCGCAGCAGCCGCAGCGCGCCGTCTTCTTATCAAGCGAAGCAGCTGACGAGACAAGAGCGGGCAGCGCGTCAAGGGAGGCTAGGGGAGGGAGGCGGGGCTAAAGAATATGAGCATGAAAACAAGTTTTGTTTTTTAATCTTCAACCCGTGCGGAGACTCTGATGGGGGTAGGGAACGGTAGGGTATGTTGATGATTGGGTGAGCTAAGCAGCTTTGATTGATTTCGTTGAGCTCTACAGATCTTTCGATATATCTATATGTATATCTATATATATCTATAAATATATATCTATATATAATATATGTGTGTGATGTATCTCTCGATCTCTACATCTAAACTGAATATAGTTTTATATGGAGAGACTAGCAGTTCTATCTATTTATATATTCGCATTTATCACATATCTCGCCTGGGTCAGGGTATTCGCTCTTCGCCTTGCACAATGAATAGCATTTCCTTTTCTTCAGTTATTACTTTATTTCGACGACTTTAGCTGGGAGTCCCAAATCATCAGTCGGCGCCTAATCCATTTGGGATGAGTGTTTCGTTCTCTCTCTCAGCCAGCTTCGATCCGATCCGATCCGATTCATGAATCATGCTCGGAGCTTTTGAGCTGCGCTGCAGCATTTCCGATCTAGAAACCACTCGAGATCTAGCAAATTCTTTAAATTTATGGATATTACCTGGTGTGACGCGCCTTCGCTGGATTTTTATCAATAAAAGCTGCAGCAAACTTTATTTGCGTCCGTTACACTGCGCGAAAAGAGTTGGTCAATTATATAGAGAGAAGAGCAGAGAAAATCCCAGGAAATTACACTGGGAGAAAAGTATGTTGCGACATATCCAAGTAGGTACACTGAGAGAAAAACATGGTAAAAATATATTTAACTAAATTACACTTAGAGAAAACGTGGCCTAAGCACATTATAGTCAACTACACTGAGAGCAAAACATAACTAAGTATTTTTTAACTGTTACACTGGAAGAAAAGTGAGTAAAACAGATTACACTTAGAGAAAAATGTGGTAAAATATGTTTTTCTTGACATACACTCAAAGAAAAGAGTATTTAAAAGTATTTCGATCAATTACACAGAGAGAAATTAACGATAAGACCGATATAGAGAGATAGATATTCTCTTTCTGTGTCTTTCTGCCTCTCTCTCTCTCACTCTCTTTCTCCCTCTGTTTCTCTCTTTCTCTATGAATCAGAGCTGGAGTAGAGAGAGAGGGGAGAGAGATTTTCTTTTTGATTTCTTTCTCCCTCTTTCTCCCTCTCTCTCCCCCCTCCCCTTCGCCCTATTGGCAACTGCGCAACACCTGTGCGCGAGTCAGCTCGACAGGCTGCCTGCTACAGGGTGTTCGATTAGGCGCTTCAATGAACGCATTTCCCTGCGCCACGTCGACAAGTCTTCAATTGGCTTTGGAGTATATGAATATATACAAATGTACAAATATATATATCTATATACCTCGTGCACACATACATATATATCTATACATACACACAGGCATCAGCCAAGTTCTGTGGCACATGTTCGATTATGGGCAAAGCGCGGCCGAGCAGAACCGGAGAGAAGCAAGCACGAAGTGAGAGTGCTTCAGTTGTGAGGAGTGCGCGACTAGTAAATACCCTGCAATCACATGCTAGCCGCTGCTGAGTGAACAGATCGCTCAATCGACTCCAGTCTGGAAACTGACAATACAAATTTGAAACTTTAACTCCAATAGGGTATATGCATTCCACAAGCCCTGAAAAGGGTGGCAAAGAATATATGCCAAGAGTAAATCCAAAAGCTGTAAAAGTCGAGAGTGAATATACCCCATATGACTGCTGCAAACAGGGTATATACACCTTAAACATAAACAGGGTATGTTCCCGTACAAACAGTCAAAATCAGCGTGTCACAGCATAACGAAATGTATATACCCCATTTTACTGTGGATAGATACCAACACCGCCCAATGCTGCACTGAATATACCTTTTGTAGCCATTGTGAACAGGGTATATTGCTCAAAAATGCAGTGTACTTCCCATTTGAATGTTGAGAACAGGGTATAACGAGTGTCAGCTGTCAGCCTTATGAATACACCCCATTTTACAGGGTATATTCGTGGAAGAGCGAGTCTTGTCTTAAATCTGATACCTTAAAAAACTAAATGCATATGCCCTACAAGCACATAGAGAGCAGGGTATATCCCTATCGTATTTAGGCCGCAAACTACATGAGTAAACCCCATTTGAGTCCATTTGACAGAGTATACGCCAGCATAGTGCGAACAGGGTATCTATAGGTAGAATAACTAAATGAATATACCCCAATTGACACTGTTAAGCAGGGTATATTCATAGACAATCGACTCTATTAAGCTAAAGAGCATTGTCCTACACAAACGATATACCCCGTGGGCGCACGGCTTACAGGGTATATGAAAGAGCACGGTTCTGAGTACCGTTAAAAGGTCGTAGGCTCGGGCTGGGTTTGGGTTTGGGTCTGGGTTTGGAATTGGGCTTTGGTTGGCTAGGGGGTTCATCGATAGTTGTTGTGCTTCACTGAGTGCGCAAGGGTAATGAGAGAGAGAGAGAGCGAGAGCGAGAGGGAGAGAGAGAACGCTGCCTCTGCTGCAGTCGCTGCCTCAGTCGCTGCCAATCCTGGCAGCGTTCAGCTCCTGGCCAAATGTTGCTTCCGTCAAATCCTTCAGCCGCATTCCGTGGCCAGTCGCAGCGCGAGACGGAAACCAATCGCGCAAAAATTTCCTTTAGCCTCATCCGAAAACTCCAAATTCTCTCTCTCTCCCTTTCTCTCTATTCCGCTCTCTCTCTCTCTCTCTATCCCGCGCGCTGTTTGTGCTTCTTTTTTGTTTGTTCTGTGCGCCACGTGAAAGACAAATTGACGTGCAAATCCGTGTGAAGAAAAATAAAGGAAAGCAAAAATGATTGTCAATATGCCCGTCAATGGGCCCAACAGCAGCTCAGGCGCTCAGCATTCCACTGAGCATTCCAGTCACACTTCCAGCCACAACAACAACAACAACAGCAGCAGCAGCAGCAAAAGCAACAACAACAACTGCAACGCGCTGCATTCGAATTGTGAGTTCAACTTTCTCAAGCGCAAGTACGAAACACAACTGGAGGAGCCCTACGAGCAGCTCAACTCGAATCCCTGGAAGAAGCGTCATCTGGACTACGATGTGAATGGCGTCGGGGTGGGCGTGGGCGCTGGCGTTGGTGTTGGCGTCGGCGCTGCCGGCGATCTGTGCTTTCAGCTCCAGCTGGACACAAGCGCCAGCGGCACAGCTAGCGCCGCCTTCATCAACGATTTGTTCGCCTATGATAATCAGCTGTTGGTGCCCGCTGCCTCCTACTGCGCGCCGCCCACAGCGCCCATGGAGGCGGACGCTGGCGGCTGGCAGGCGGGTGAGCTGCTCGAATTGGATCATCGCTATACGACGGGACTACAAACGGAAATCTCGCAGCTGAACGCCACGCTGCCGCCAATGCAAAGCCAATCGGAAACCCAGTTGGAGTCGCAGGCGGAACAGCAGCTCCATCTAGCGGCCAGTGGCAGTGGCTTTCTGGTGCCCATACAGCAAAAGCAGCCACAGCAGCCACAGCAGCAGCAGCAGCAACAGCCCCAGTCACAGCCCACAGCACAATCGCAATCCCGTTCATTGACCTGCCCAGCTCGTTGCTCGCCGGAGCCCGATTTCGAGGACAAGAATCTCTCCTGGCTACTCAACTTCAAGTTCGATGAATTTCCGCATCTCTCGCCCGATGTGGGCGGCGGCATGGCACGGCTGGGCGTCGGCTTGGAGGGAGCCACGCCCACAGCAGCTGCGAATGCTCACATGGCCAGCGCATCGCCCTGCAGCTCGGCGTCCCCAGCATCCGCATCCGCATCTGCATCGAACTCTAGTCACAGTCACTCGTCGCAGCTGGAGCAGCGCGGCTCGCCCAAGAGCTGCTCCAACTCCCCATCCACAGCAGCACTCACAACAGCCACAACAGCATCCTCAACAGCAGCAACTTCAACAAATGCTGTAACAACATCGACACCAACCAAAACTGGACGCAAGTTCGAGGAGCTGGTCATGGAGGTCACTTCGGAGATGGACGGCAACGATATGATTGTCGCCGAGCACGTTGTGGTCGAGGACACGGCGTCCAAGGCGTAAGTACGGAACGGCCAACAGAGGGATCCTGCTTAAGAAAAGCCACAGATCAGTTGAGAAAACCAATGCAAAGGGAACCACAGATTAGCTGAGAACACAGAGAAAGGCCTAGGTCAAACATAAAAGAGAGCTCTGTATAGACAGAGGCTATGCCACAGGACAGCTAGAAAGGTAGACTCACAGAGCCAAACATCAACTTAGATGCGAGTCCCAGACAACTTTGCTCTAAATGAACACAGAGTTAGTCCGAGTAGGAAGACCTAGGCACGTCGGGAGTGTAGGAGGCACAAAATAAGGCCTAAGGGAAAGGCTTACATATCTTCTATATGACAAGAGGAGCCTAGCTGGCTTTGGTCTGCAGCAAGACAGAGATCATCTGAGCAGCTTGCCCTGAGCCAGAGAGAAGGATGCACCTAAGATGAGAGGTTCACACATATTTTATTTCAAGGATGTCCGATAGCCCCAATGGGCTAATGAGAGTCTCACATGTCTCAGCTCTGCAGAGCTGTGAAGCTAGGCAATTTATCCTCTTAGGAAGACAGCGACGACAGGAAGGCGTCTCTGTAGCTGGTCAGTGATCAACTGCTAGTAGCAGGCAATCTTAATATATCGGATAATAGGACGTTGGCTGAACTCTTTCCTTCGCACTAGGGGTCTTCAAATGGAAACTCCATTTTAATAAATATTTATTTGACGTAGTTTCTCACTCACACAACTTTGCTCTCTCTCGCTCTCTGTCTCTCTCCCTCTCACTCGCCAATCGATGTGGACACCCACCGAACCACCAACCACCGCAAAACCAGCAGGCCGAAGAAACCACCGTTCACATACACGGAACTCATCGAATACGCCCTCGAGGACAAGGGTGAGCTAACGGTGTCTGGAATATACCAATGGATATCGTAAGTACACCCACCACAACAACCCCCAAATGGCATGGCACACCCACACCCACAGCCAACACACCCAACCACCCAAGCCACCATTTAGAGAACGAACCACCCACATTTCGTAGTTTTTTCTTTTTTTCATGGCATTTTGTGTGGGCGAATAGCCTGCGCTGTGTGTGTGCACCTGTGTGTGCACCTGTGTGTGCATACCTGTGTGTGCATACCTGTGTGCTCGTGTGTGTAGCTGTGACTATGCCGGATGTAATTAAACAAATCTCAAGCATTTCTTTGCGCATTCTCATTGTTCACTTTTTCTTCGCCTTCTCTGCCAAATTCCCCTACTGCTTGGAGCAGTTAATTTCACAGGGTATTTGAGCGCTGTGCATACTTTCAAATTTAATAAGAGATACGCAGTATGTTCAGCAGACATTTCTATCTCTACCTCTATCTATATCTATATCTATATCTATATCTATATCTATATCTATATCTATATCTATATCTATATCTATATCTATATCTATATCTATATCTATATCTATATCTATATCTATATCTATATCTATATCTATATCTATATCTATATCTATATCTATATCTATATCTATATCTATATCTATATCTATATCTATATCTATATCTATATCTATATCTATATCTATATCTATATCTATATCTATATCTATATCTATATCTATATCTATATCTATATCTATATCTATATCTATATCTATATCTATATCTATATCTATATCTATATCTATATCTATATCTATATCTATATCTATATCTATATCTATATCTATATCTATATCTATATCTATATCTATATCTATATCTATATCTATATCTATATCTATATCTATATCTATATCTATATCTATATCTATATCTATATCTATATCTATATCTATATCTATATCTATATCTATATCTATATCTATATCTATATCTATATCTATATCTATATCCATGATATTTTCTAGGGTATTCTTGGTTCGTCTTGCTTAAATGAACTCTTTTCTGGCTTCGCATTTGTTTGGCTAACAACCGACAACAACAACAACTTTTAAGTTAAAAAGTTTCCAGTTCCAATAATTTATTACCTGCTAAAAATGTTTGCCGTGTTCTTTGTTTTGTTTTTCTTTGTTTCTTTTGTTTTTGTATTCTTGTTCTTTTTGCCGTTACCTCATTTCGCGTTTTGTTGCTAATCAAAAATGTTTCAAATTGTTGTTTGTTGTTCAACAAGTTGATTCGCATATCGAGATATGTATCTATCTCTGTCTCTTTCTTGCTCTTTGTCGCACTCTGTGTCGATGCCTCTGTCTCTGTCTCTCCATCCATTCAGCACTCTCTGTTTGTAGCTTACTCTCTGTCTCTGTAGCTCTGTCTTTCTGCATCTATCTCTCGCTTTCTCTCACCCACTCTCTTTCTCTTTATTTAGTGATATATTTCTCCCTCTCTCTTTCTCACAAATTCTCTCACATTCGCTCTTTCTTTTGATCTTCCTCCTTCTCAGGCACCATCTTCTACGTTTCTCCTCTCTCGGTCTTTCTATCTTTCACTCTCTCTCTCTCCTTTTCATAAAGTTCCTGCTCCCTCTCTTTTTTCTTTCTCTCTCTCTCTCCCTCTGTCAATCACTATTTTACTCCATCTCTCATTGGAATCTGAATTTATCTTCTATTTGTTATATTTTCCTTCTGTTCTATTCAACTTAACTTTTTTGCCAAACCCTTTAGTAATCTATCTCTGAAGTATTTCGTATTGATAGACCTACTTCTCATGTGCCTTTTGAGATGGTAAATTATTTGCAAAGTTCTGCTTCCCACTCGATTTCTTCTCGAAGGTCGCTCTGAATGCCAATTTCGTAACTATTTTCCCAAGTCGAAAATCTTCTTCACTTCCTTTGAATTGGCTCGTTTGAGGCGCAAGCAAATTCCTTTTATCGAAACTAAAATAAAATTTCTTTGTACTTCGAGAACTTTTTAATTGGAAACTTGTACGCTTCTAGATGTTTCCGAACTATGTAGAACTAAGTCCTCCTTCAGTACGTCCCACTTTCAAAGGCATCATATAGATATATATGTGTGTATGGATATAGGGCTGTCTATATGTGCATATATCAATGCGATGACAATAATAAAAAAGTTTTAACACATTTTTCAAGGTTCATTAATTTGCCCCATCCTACGCACCCACCCGTCCAGCCATCTACCCCTGTTGGGGGTTTGGGCTTCCACAAATTATGAAAGTTGTTTCGACTCGGCTTCCACCGAATCACTGTAAATGTTTGGTAAACTCGGCTCAAATGTTGCGTGTAAATATCCTATATATATGTAAATTTATATAGAGAAAAAGCCGCCCCCAAGGTAGCTACCCACCCTAGCCCTACCCCTACCCCCAGTCCTAGCCTCAACTTGCCAGCAATTTATGACATTTGCCTATCACCTGGCCCCCGTGGGCAACCTGTTCATTAAATGTAATGAGCCAGCACACCGACCAGCTCTCCAACCCAACCCCTAGATCTACCCCTACCCCTAGCCCTGTCCCTTCCACTGCCACTGCCACTGCCTAACCCTCTCTGCTCAACTCTTGTAGTTGTTGTTTCTTTCTTTATTTTTGGGCAAGTTTTCATTAACCATTTACAAATTTACTTTGTGGCTCCAGCAGAGCAGCTGGTGGGGCGGGTGCGGAGATGTGGCAAGGGCTGCTCTAAAGGGGGAATGGTTGGAAGTTGGGGGTTTGTCTTCAATGCTTTTAGGCAGTGCTTTCTACACCTGTTCCGCGTCCTCGCCTTGTTCAAGGCAAAGGACGCGCCGGCGCAAAGGCTCGCCCACGCAAAGCCTCCCCTGCCCTCTACCTTCCTCTCTCCTTCTCTCTCTCTCTCTCTCTCTCTCTCTCTCTCTCTCTGGCAATTGTCCATGAAATTTATACACACGATAATTATTAATTGCCTGGGCTAGGAAACTTGGAAACGTTTTGTGCCTGCGTTAAACGGCATCGCGCCGCTTCGCTTCGCTTTGCGGCCCTTTCCGTCCTTTTTCCGCTTTCCACACACCTTTGACATGGCTCAATGCAGACGGATATCAGGTGTTTGACAAGCGCAACTCGGGCGCACAATTGCCAGCAATTACTCGGTCAACCCATTAGCCAACTCCCCAGCGTAAGCAGCGAGGCTCAAGCCCGATCCTGCGTAGGAGGCGACAGCAGCAAAGCGATCAGGGGTGAGGGGCAACTGTTCTTCCGGTCAATTTGAATTGCATATTGAGTGTTTATTGGATGCGGATCATGCTTCATTGAACAAGACCAACGCGAGGGTTGAGGGTTGAGGGTCTCGGCCTGCAGGATATGGCATTTGCAGGACATATGCGTGAAGGATCTCAAAAGTGAAAAACGTTTAGATGCCAACGATCTCTATAGGAAAATCCAACTGCTAAGTAGGCCATAAGACGCAAGAAATACCCTATAGATAGAAGATATCTATCTGTATCTGTATCTGTATCTGTATCTGTATCTGTATCTGTATCTGTATCTGTATCTGTATTTGTATCTGTATCTGTATCTGTATCTGTATCTGTATCTGTATCTGTATCTGTATCTGTATCTGTATCTGTATCTGTATCTGTATCTGTATCTGTATCTGTATCTGTATCTGTATCTGTATCTGTATCTGTATCTGTATCTGTATCTGTATCTGTATCTGTATCTGTATCTGTATCTGTATCTGTATCTGTATCTGTATCTGTATCTGTATCTGTATCTGTATCTGTATCTGTATCTGTATCTGTATCTGTATCTGTATCTGTATCTGTATCTGTATCTGTATCTGTATCTGTATCTGTATCTGTATCTGTATCTGTATCTGTATCTGTATCTGTATCTGTATCTGTATCTGTATCTGTATCTGTATCTGTATCTGTATCTGTATCTGTATCTGTATCTGTATCTGTATCTGTATCTGTATCTGTATCTGTATCTGTATCTGTATCTGTATCTGTATCTGTATCTGTATCTGTATCTGTATCTGTATCTGTATCTGTATCTGTATCTGTATCTGTATCTGTATCTGTATCTGTATCTGTATCTGTATCTGTATCTGTATCTGTATCTGTATCTGTATCTGTATCTGTATCTGTATCTGTATCTGTATCTGTATCTGTATCTGTATCTGTATCTGTATCTGTATCTGTATCTGTATCTGTATCTGTATCTGTATCTGTATCTGTATCTGTATCTGTATCTGTATCTGTATCTGTATCTGTATCTGTATTTGTATCTGTATCTGTATCTGTATCTGTATCTGTATCTGTATCTGTATCTGTATCTGTATCTGTATCTGTATCTGTATCTGTATCTGTATCTGCATCTGTATCTGCATCTGTATCTGTATCTGTATCTGTATCTGTATCTGTATCTGTATCTGTATCTGTATCTGTATCTGTATCTGTATCTGTATCTGTATCTGTATCTGTATCTGTATCTGTATCTGTATCTGTATCTGTATCTGTATCTGTATCTGTATCTGTATCTGTATCTGTATCTGTATCTGTATCTGTATCTGTAGCTGTATCTGTATCTGTATCTGTATCTGTATCTGTATCTGTATCTGTATCTGTATCTGTATCTCTAACTGTGTCTGTCTGATGTTCGTTGGGGCGTGGCCAGCAACGCCCCATTCTTGTATTTAAAAGTTTCGTTCACATTTTTCAACCAGAGACCAAAGGCGAAGGCAAGCTTCCTCAACTGCCATAAATCCATAAATTTTTGCACAATTTATGAACTGAACTAAGTCGTTCTTTCTATATATATACGTATATATATATATATATATATATATATGTAGGTATATATAGAGTCTATATAAATATATATGAATGCAGAAATCAACTCGAAACAAACCGCCAGAAGTAGTTGCCCAGTCTGAACTGCTGGAGAGGAGAGGAGCAGAGGAGCTGAGCTCCTGGGCGCCATGTCAAAAATGAAAGGCTGTCTCCTTCACTCTCTATATCTCTGTCTCGCTTTCTCCCTCTCTGTGTGTGTGTGTTGGCTTGCGTGCCAGACACGCCTTGACACGGCACGGACAGCCAACCAACCAACCAGTCAGCCATCCATTCAGCCACCAGTCCGAGCGACCAGCTCCCAGCCTATCAGACAGAATGCATTATACGGACGCCGTCCAGGCAGCAGGCACACTCTAACTTCCGCTATCGCTCACCCCTCTCTGGGGCCGCTTTGCGGAGCAGCAGTAAACCAATTCGAATTTCAAAACTCTATTACAGCGCCTGAAGCGCTGAAGCTTGTTGCCGGACAGCAGGCGGGACCACCCCCAACCCCAACCCCCAACCGCCTGCCCGCCAACCCGCCCGCCTACAGACAAGCCGCCCCCACCTGTCATACCTTCACCCTCTCCCTCCCTCCGTCCCTTTTAAAGGCATGGCATAGCCGGATGTCGTTCGGCCACTCGCATTATTTTCGATATCGAAAACGAAACTTCCGACAATTCGAGTTGATTTTGTAAAAGAAGACCAGTATATACCTCTTATTATTATGGCACTAGCAGGCAGAGGACGTAGGAGCGGGGCAGTTGGGTTTACCACCCAACCATGCCGTGTATTAGGACAATTTGAAGCTGAAGGCGAATGTTGTGAATGTGGATGTGATTGTGACTATGAACGAGGCGCAGTCATTCATTCAATTCATTGACAATGATGAGAACGTTGATAGTGGGTAGTTGATAGTGGATGATTTGCATATACCTCCGCGCCTACATATATACACCCTCTCAATCATCCACAGCAACGTTGACAATTCGACAAGTGTGAGATATATACATATATAAGTAGAGCCGTCTGCCTATCGATTGACTTGGAGCATGATTAAGCCCTGTCAGACAAACAGCCCAAGCCCTCCCACTTCCCGCTTTCCCATTTTCCTACAGCGTATTTTCCACTTTTCGTATTTCGTATTTATAATTTTACAAGTGCATTTGGGTGTTTCATAATACCCACAGCAATAACTAAAACATGCCAAACATCGAGCAAAACAAACCAATTTTACAAAAAGGAAACAGAAATCGAAGTACATATAAGCAAATACCCTGTAATGCCAAGGGTAATACTTCGTTTGGTATATCGATATCTGTGGAGATGTGTACTATCGATAGTTATCGATGGCTCAATCATTAACTACCACCATCAATCAGAGCAATCACTACTGGAAAATTTATTCTTCTTAACAAGGCCAATCATATCAATCACGTCTATAGTCAATTAGCTAACAGTCAATCATTTAACATACTCAGACCAAACACTATCAATCATTGTCAATCATTATCAATCACCAATCGACAGAAAAATTCAGAGAGAAAATGTATTACAGACAAATACAGAGCGAAAACATACTCAGAGCAATCATCATCAATCATTAGCAATCATCATCAATCAAAGGAACTCACCAATCGAAAGAAAACAAAAATCGAGATGGTTGACTCAATCATATTCAAACATAAGCAATCAAATCAATCATACTCAAGCAAGTGAACTTCAATCAATCTCTCTATCAGTCTTAATCAAATCTTTCATTCAATCAAGGCATCATTACCCATTCAGATTCATCTAACAATCAAATGTAACATCATCAATCGAAGCAATTACCTCTAATGTGATCAAGCAGTATCAATCAAATTAATCATATTTAACAGCTCAGTACATATCATCCATCTGAATCTCAATCAGATGTTTCATCATCAATCAGAGCAATAATTAACTCAAATCAGATCAATTACTATCAATCAAATCAATCATACTCAAACAGCTTAAGCGCATCTGCCAATCTCAATCAGATCAATCGACATCAATCAAATTATGGCTCATACACAACCAAAATAGTCATATTGAATCAAAGCAATCGTGAGTTCAATCATCCTCAATCAGACACTCCACCCACTGTACCCCGTTTAGCACCTGTTCAATAGGTATCTATATCAGGCACATATGATAAGCTCGCATATCACATAGTATCTGGGATATATGTGTAGGATCTCCCGCTCCACTCGGCTGGAATGTGAAGTGCCATCATCTTGGCTGTTGGCTGTGTGTTTCCGTTGATGCGTCATGACGTCTGCGTGCCCCAAACATTACAGGCGGGGCGCGGGGTAGTCCATGACAGTTATATCAAGGTGGGGGGTGGCCGGTGAAATTTTTTTAGTTGGTTCATTAAAGAGCTGCCTGACGCTGGCTTTCAGCTAGAGAAGCCAGGACGAAGGGGTTCGCCTTAGATTTATGCACTCCATTTCGAATTGTTCCATTTCATTTATGAGTCGACAAAATATAAGCTATAATAGATATAGATATATATATACGTATGTAAGCTATATAGTTATGCAGCCAGTCGAGTCTGAATGCGAGCCTCGCGTGTTGAAATACACAAAAAAAGAGGAAAAATTGTTGGATTGCTTTTCAGCTTGAGCAGGTGGAGCACCAGATGGGGAGGGTAGGGCAAGCGGCTGGGACAGGGACAGGGACAGGGTCAGGGGGCAGCTGTTGGCCAATGACAGCGCGCGCTTATTGCGGGGGTTGTTTTCTGGACTTGGCGCGTGGCGCACACTCTCTCAACTTCCCCCCTCTCTCAGTCGTTCTCTCTCTCTCTCTCTCTCTCTGCGTGTGCCGTTATTCGAAATACTTTCCATTTTGTTGCCCAGCTCTAGCCGCCTGCCAACCGTCCCCTGCCCGAGTGGGAGGCGCGCGCCTTGGCACGCGATGTCCTTTCCGGTCGACGTAGTTTCCTTTTACATATGCCCTATGCACAGCGCATATCAGGTGGTGGGGGCGGGCAGGTTTTTACCTGCCCAACTGCTCGCCAGCTACTCCATTTTGTATACCCTGCAAAACTAAATGTGTGGGTGTGTGTTCGCTCAGTTCCAATGAACCAGTTCCTGAAATGAACGATGCGTGCTATTGAGTTATTCATTTAAATGAACCAGTTCTGAAAATGAACAAGTGAACTAGTTCAGGGTTCAGAGTTTGCTTATTCATCAAGAATACTAGCTTTTTAGTATTTGTAAAGATTGAACTAGTTCTTAATATGAACAAGTTCAGTGAACAATGAACGACGTGATTTTAGCTAATTCATCGATTTGTTTTGCTCGGACCGGACTAAAGTTAGTTAATTGTTCATGAACCATTAGTTCCTTAGAACTATTCAGCTTCCAATTATGAGCCAGTAAATAGCTGAGCAAGCTGAACTAAATGAACTAGTTTTTAAAATTAACCAATAAACTGGGAAGTGAACAAGAACAGAAAAACTTGAAGATCATTGTTTAACGTGTCTCTGCTATCTCAAATATCTCTCTAATATTTGTTTCTTAATTGGATGGGTATCTGCTAGTCGTGCATTGCCCACTATATCACTCCTGCTTCTGTTCTTTTAATATTTTTTTTCTGTCCAAATCGCCTGTTCGTGACTGCCTACAAAACGACGCATAATTTGTGCCACTGCCGCTGTCCGTGTCCGTATCCGTATCCGTGTCCCTGTCCATGTTGTCCCCTGCTCCTGTCCCCGCCGGTTGCTCCGCCAGCCCTGTTGGAGCTCTGCCGCAGTGCCGTGCCGTGACGTGTTCGCTGCAAATTGCCTGTTAGCTTGGCTTCGCATGTTGCCAACTTTAATTGCGACTGGTCAAAAAGTGGTTCACCTTCTGAGTGGCTCGACCAAGCCAACATACCGAGGGTAACACCTGACCACTAGCCAATCAGCTGCCGTTGGAACTCATCATTTCAACCCCCAGGCCCTCAGCGCCTTGACCAATCAGCAGCATCTTCCAAGCGCACGAATTTTCTAATGGCTATGAGCTCAAGTCTGGCAGATAACGTATCTATATATAATATCTTAGTTGCCAATTTCAAAGTGCTAAGAACTGCATAACTTGGGGAAACCCGAAACAATATTCGGTATTCGACAGGCTTCTTCAAGAAGTATAACCTAAATTCGTTCTGCATTCACATTTTCATAAAGTAGTTGATTCCAGGGTATTTACTAGTCGAGCAGACCGTTTTATTTGCTTACCTACACATATCACATACTTATATCCCACACGTTTCTCAGCCAAACTCAATGCCAATCTATATAATGTTTCTCAATGTCTCGCTCTCTTCTCTCCCTCTTCGTGCTCTCTTCTATATGTCTGTCTCTTTCTAATTGATGCAGCGATCGCTTTCCGTACTACAAATCGAACGATGATCGCTGGAAGAACTCGGTGAGGCACAATCTCTCAATCAATCCGCACTTTCGCAAAGGCGTAAAGGCACCGCAAGGCGCTGGCCATCTGTGGGCCATATCCAGCGGCGACTCAGCGGAGAATGTCTTAGCCTGGGAGCATGTAAGTAGCACACACACACACGCACAACAAAGCTTAGTTAACACATTTTATTGTGATTGCAGAAAAAGCAACGCTTGGACTTGTTCTTCAAAATGGAATCGATCAATCGCGAGCGCATTCAACAGCATCAGCAGCAAATGCACCAGCAGCAGCAGCAGCAGCAACAGCAGCAACAGCAACAGCAACAACAGCAACAGCAACAACAGCAGCAACAGCAGCAGCAACAGTTGCAGCAACAACAGCAGCAACAGTTGCAACAACAACATTCGCACTCGCCGCAGCAGCAATCGACCAATTGCATCTATGATGAGGCAGCTGTTGCTGCTGCTGCGCTCACCCACGAGATGCTGCAGCAGACGCCCAGCGAATCGTCGCCCTCATCGCATCCGCATTCGCAGCGGCTGTTGCCCTTCAGCGATCTGCTGAGCGACGATGAGCTACGCAAGACGGCGGGACAGATCCTCAATGGCATCCATCGAGAGGTGGAGGTGCAGTCCGTCAACTCCATCATCAGCACCTATCAGGATGTTCTGCTCGACAATGGTAAGTAGCAATTGAACTGATTGATTGCTAGGTATGACTGAGTGTGTGATTGATTGTTAGTGATTGACTGTAATTGATTGAATTCGGAACTGGGAGGTAAACTGTCTGTCAATGAGTGAATAAGAGAATATATGAAATACGTGTTTCGTAGTGATTGATAGCGCAATGAAGTAGTGATTGATTGAGCGGGTGAGTGAATGATTGAAAAGGTGATTGAATTAGTAAGCCATTTTAATATTGACTGTTTGATTGCGACTGCTTGATGAGAATTGAATAATTGATTGTCAACGAATCAAAGACGGGTTGAATAAGTTATTAATTGAATGATTGATTGCTTGATAAACTGAACTAAAAGTAGAGATTGGTGACTGTGAGCGAACTGTTTTAGTGATTGATAATCTGAATGATTATTTGGGAGTTTGATTGAGTGATGGAGTGAGGTGTAGATGTACTGATTGATGTCTTGACTGACTGATTAGTTGAGTGTCTGATTGCTTGACTGATGGCTGCCTTTCTTCCAGAAGACTATCTCAATCCCATACACAAGGACGTCGTTGTTACGGAGAGCGGACTGCGCCAGCATCAACATCAGCATCAGCATCAACAGCAGCATCAACAGCAGCAGCACAGCGGGAGCAGCAGCAGCATACTTGCGGGCAGCCTCGGCCACTCGCAATACTACATCACAGAGATCGATCCCATGGAGCTGGGCATTCAGATGTCGCACCAGGTGGAACCGTCCGAGGAGGAGGTGCTATTCAGCGATGATTTCAATCTCAACTACTTTGGCTATAATCCGGGCAGCGACATTGTCGCTTGACCGCGCAAGCAACAGTTGCTCGCAGTGCAGCAGCAGCAGCAGCAGCAACAGCAACAGCAATCAGAGCACTCGAAATACTCATAAGCCAATTCTCAACCAATACTAGTCACAGCTAACCTAAGCCTATACAAAACTAACCACCTAAGCCAGCAAATACGAAAGATAAACCCCTCAAGTTCCCAATATCCAAGTAAATCCCATGTATAGTTATATTCTTCAATTGTACCAATCAAAACAAAAAAAAAACTTTTTTTTTTCATCTAATCTAATTTATAACTAGTTAAGCGTAGCCTCTAAGACAGAGAGATCATTCGAGTCGAACATTTCAAGGTCCCAGAACTAATTAAGAGTTTTTACTAGTAGCTGATATACATATACCTATAAATATATAATCACACCTACTTAGATACTTATGAACTAACTAACTATTTTACATAGAGTCCCGTCTGCTAGGCATAGTCAGAATGCTAATACCTAATCATAGTTCGTATCGAATATTTCGTTTTAACTAATCCCATGTAGCATAATGGCACTTACTCGTACAACCGATATATACATATATATATATATATATGGTTTATCAACTATGGCAAAAATACATATATACCTAATTTTTTTTTATTTACATTTAAAAGACAAAGGTTTTATTTTCCAGTTTGGATGTGGGTCTACATAAGCTTATCGATCTGACTACATATTCTATATGAATTGGCAATATCAATCTACAGTTATGTCTATGGCTATATCTACATATAGCTGTAGTCGTGTCCCATTAGATTTTGTGCCTATATACTATACTATAGGTGGGTATACAACTTCGTTTGTGTTTTCAGATATCTAGAGAAACGGCAAGAAATATGACCAATATATCTATTTGTCTTACTA
Source organism: Drosophila eohydei (assembly GCA_035045825.1). Taxonomy (NCBI): domain Eukaryota; kingdom Metazoa; phylum Arthropoda; class Insecta; order Diptera; family Drosophilidae; genus Drosophila; species Drosophila eohydei. The sequence goes on from JAWNOT010000096.1 coordinate 771,534, forward strand.
TCTATCCATGTCTATATGTATATATCTGTTCTCAATATTTATCTATCTGTCTACATACATCATCGCCCTCTTAATTCCGTCTAATCAGATATAAACCTATGCATGTGCACCTAGAGGTGAAGAAACAATCTCAAATATTTCTTTGTAGTTTACAAAAATGTTTATAAATTTTATTTTATATATATATATATATTTTTTTTTTTGTTTTTACGACTATTGTTTGTCATTGTGCATAATCAGAGCTTGCATTATACTTAAAAGTTTAAAATATTTGTGGATAGAACTCGTCGCATACAACTCGCATAACATCTTGATAGATTGACATATAAAAGCAAAAAAAAAATTAGCTACACATACATACACATATATATACATATGTATGACCATAGAGATATTTAGATACATAATAATGAAGTCGTAAATCATAATAATATATATTAGATATATCTGTCTCTCTGTTGTCGTATATATAGTTTATATATACGGACCTACATAGTTGGATGTACGACAAATAATGAGATATACAAAGATCGTAAGGTATTATAATATATATTTATATAGACTTCCTGTTCCTTTTTAAGTATTGATACATCAGTCGAGTCCATACTTGGGAAATCAGCGATACATATATATATATACATATATATATATATATATACATAATATATATATATATATATATATATATATATATATATATATATATATATATATATATATATATATATATATATATTGCTAGATAAGTCGAATTTACAGTTGGGAATTCTGCTTCCTACTCCTACTCCGCCTTTTACCCTACGTTTCCATCTTGAGTATCAGCCTTGGGTGTAGCCTAATCGTCGCTCTCCTCGAATGTGGGACTGCTCGGTGAATATGCCGGACTCGTCGGACTGTAGTGCGAGGGCGCTGTGGGCGAGTACATAGGCGATGTTGGCGAATAGTTGCGCGCTGTGGGCGTGTACGTGGGCGATGTGGGGGAATATTTGGTGCTGCTCGGCGAGTAGATGGACATGTTTGGTGAATAGCGTGGACTTGTCGCCGAATATGTTGATCCTGTTGGACTGTATTGGTTCGACGGCGAGTGTTGCGGCGAACTGGGTGAATAGAGCGGCGAAGTGGGTGAATATTTGGGTGAGGCTGGCGAATATTGTGGCGAGCCTGGCGTATATTGTGGCGAGCCTGGTGATCCGTCATATGACGGCGAAGGCGGCGAATACGTTGGCGATGTCGGCGAATATTTAACACCTGTCTGTGAGTATGCCGGCGATGCGGGCGAATAATGCGGCGAAGCCGAATAGTTTGGCGACGTCGGCGAATATGAAGGCGTGACGGGAGTATAGTTTCGCGAAGTCGGCGAATACGAAGGAGAGGTGGGTGAGTAGCAGGGCGATGTAGGCGAGTACGAGGGACTTGACGGCGAATATGACGGCGACATCGGTGAATACGACGGCGAGTTGGGTGAGTAATTTGATGAGCTTGGGGAATATGCATTGCCAGGCGAATACATATTACTGCCGCTGCCCGCAAACGAGGGACTCGACTGGAAATTCGATGTGGGCGAATACACAGGCGATGTGGGCGAATAGCCCGACGACGAAGGCGAATATCCAGTCGATTGCGGATTGAAATTGGGCGTGGTCGAGGCATAACGCGGACTCGTAGCCGCGTAAAGTGGCGATGTGGGCGAATAGTTGGGGCTCGATGGCGAATAATTTGGCGAAGCGCCGCCCGGTGACGAAGCTGTATAATTCGGCGACGTGGGCGAGTATGAAGGCGAAACGCTTGGCGAAGCGTGGTAATACGGCGACATAGATTGTCGCGGCGAACTGGGCGAAGAACCAGGATGTGCTGGCGACCAGCTGGGCGACATGCCCGAGGCATCCGAAGCGGCCGATGGCGAAAAACTGGGTCCACCAGGCGTCATGGCACTTACTGCAAACAAAGAGAGAGAGAGAGAGAGAATTACAACCATATAGTATAGAGCGAGAGAGAGAGAGAGAGAGAGAGAGAGAAATGTGGCACTTACCATGCCCGGATGGCGAAAAGTAACGTGGGGTATGACAATTCACCCATGGCGTCATTGGAGGCGTCATACTTGGCGTGGAGCCACCACCCATAAAGATGGCTGCGCCGCCCAGCATGCTGCTGCCCAAAGAATTTGGAATCTCAATGCCGAAGCGACATTTCTCTGCATCCAGCAACAAATCAAAGCAGCCGGTGCCCATTTTAGGTAATTGACCCATTATAATATTCTCGGAAACACCACGCATAGGATCGGTTTCGGCATGCGCCGCTGCATCCATCAAAACGTCCACAGTTTCCTCAAAGGAGCAACGCATAAGGGCGCCCGTGTCCTGTCGATTGATACCGTGTCGCGTGATGGCCATCAAATGTCCCTTGGCCGTCATCACATCGCAAAGCAACGCCAAATGACGATAGTTCACGTAGAGGCCATAAAACTGTAGCACAGCATTCATCTCCTTCTCCACGGACTTTCTCACAGCTTCAATGCCCAGCACTTGGAAGATTTCGCAAATATCGTTGGAGGATGTGCGTATGGGATCGACATCACGCTCCGATAGCACCTTCATCATCGATGTGCCATCCGTTTCCAATAGCCATTCGCCAATGGCTTTGAATTCCCCCGTATCGGTGATAACGATTCGCTTCTTGCTGTCCGTTTGGGGCAAATGCATATAGACCTTGCCAATCGCCTCAATGCCTTGCAGTGTCATATCAGATAACATGTTCGCCTCGATGCAGCGCAAGAACATATCGTCTTCCATCTTATCGACTGCCTCATCTTCATCCTGGAACTTGTTCTCTTCGTTATTCATGATGCGAATGCGTAGCACCAATTTGTCCGCATTGTCATCGTTGAAGATGCAATTGAGATCCTCGCCGAAACCAACATTGATCTTCTCGGCAATCTGTTCCATAGTCAGCTTCTTATCCGTCATCCGTTTGCGATCGAGTTCGATGCGCAGCAACCACGGCGAAATGCGTGTCGGATCAAAGTCGGGCATTTCATAGTAGACATTAACGAACTCCTGATCCTCCGCAATAACCGTACGCTGCGGATCTGGATCATAGTAAATAGCCGTGTTGGCTGTTACCTTACGCAATGTCGTATGCTCTAGTCGACAGAGCACATTCTTTGCCTTTTCAGCATCGCGAGCAGCGCCGCCGGTAAGGAAAACTGTGAGTGAAGGCGCCTTTGGCTTCTTCGATATGTTGATAATCTCCTTGAGACGAGGCACACCCAGAGTTACGTTCTTCGAGGACACACCAGCGAAATGGAAAGTGTTCAGGGTCATCTGCGTGGCCGGCTCACCCAAACTCTGAGCGGCCAAAGCGCCAACCATTTCACCCGGATTCGCTTGAGCCTGCTGGAAGCGGGTCTCGATCTCACCGATCAACCACTCGAATGCCTCTGTCGACAACCGGAACTCCTCGGATACGTATTTGGTGCACAACGTCGAACGGATGAGGCACTGGAAGAGTAGCGTAGCGTTCTCATTGGCTTGCTTGGAGATGCGATCGTTGCCCGTGACAATTACACAACGTTCCAGCAATCCTTTAACGCCTCTTATCACACGCATCGGCGACAAATCTGTGGGCAGGCGTTTATTGATGTGAAAGATCTTCTGGACATTCCAGATCATTCGCTGCAGATTGCATGGCAGAACCACCTTTGAATCGCCATTGGGAAAGATGGTGCGTAAATTGTCGCGATCGCTGACCAGACGATCCCATTCGGATTCCAGTTCTTGAATGGCATCGCTGCTATCTGTCATCTCTTTGATCACATCGTCTGTGAAAACCTTGCGCATATAACGTTCGTTTGACCAATCGAATTTGAAGCGCTTCTCAAAGACCTTATTCGAAAGCTTCACTGTAGGCATATTTTGGAATTCGACCAATTCGCCACAAAGGCCATCCTCGCCATAACGCAACTGAATGAGTTGTCCGACAGAATTACGCACTGTGCCATCGTAGTTGACCATTACAGACTCCATAGCCTTGATGAGACGACGCTGGATATAGCCAGTTTCAGCAGTCTTCACAGCTGTATCAATCAAACCTTCTCTGCCGCCCATGGCGTGGAAATAGAACTCGGAAGGTGTCAAGCCGGCCAGATAGGAGTTCTCCACAAAGCCTCTAGATTCAGGACCATAATCGTCCTTGATGAAATGTGGCAACGTGCGCTTGCGAAAACCGTATGGTATACGCTTGCCCTCAACGTTCTGCTGGCCCACACAAGCAATAACCTAGACAAAGATATATGAAGAATATTAGCTTTAACTAAAGGTTATTAAAACTTTCGCTATGCGTACCTGTGAGATGTTAATGTTGGAACCCTTTGAGCCGGACACCACCATAGCCTTCAGATTGTTGTATTCCGTGAGAGATTTCTTGGCCGATCCACCAGTTTTGTCACGAGCATCGTTCAATATGCGATTCACTTTGTTCTCGAAGGTCTGTCGCAGCGTATTACCAGGCGTTGGCTCCAGCTCCATGTTGTGGGCCTTTTGTATGACGTTGATGACATCGTCTTTCGCCTTCTTGATGGCCATTTGGATTTCGTTGTAGGTCTGCGGATCGGCAATGGTGTCGCCAATACCAATGCTGTGGCCCTCAAGCAGAAGCCAATTATTGATCACCGTTTGAATGTTGCCATAGAAACGTCCAGCAATATCGTGACCCAATTCAAGGAAACAGATATGCAATAGAGATCCGGCCGAGGTGCCGAGAGTTTTCTTGCAGAGTATACCCATTATAAGATCACCATGCTCTACCATGACCTTTGTATCACCGGGTGATATCCATTTGTAAGGTCCATCGTCCTCCTCGTCCGGATGGGTTGAATGCGTGCGTATCATGTTCACATTGCCGGGTATGATCAATGAGAAGATCTGTTTGCCTGTCCACAGCGGACGTGGCTTTAAGATGCATGGCTGTGGCATTTTTCCATCCCACGTGGGCAAAAACATTAACAGATTCATCACCTGCTCTCTCGTGATAAACACATCACGTTTCGTCATCTTACGTACTGCGGTGAGTGTATCCTGCACGATGCCCATGACGGGCTTGTTAGCCTGCGGCGTTATAATCTGTCGCGGTGTTATGTGTATGTTCTCGACTTCAGCACGTGTTTCCATGGATTGGGGAACATGCAGATTCATCTCGTCCCCATCGAAATCAGCATTGTAAGGCGAAGTACAGGACAGATTCATGCGGAACGTGGACCAAGGCAACACCTTCACTCTGTGACCCATCATACTCATCTTGTGCAGAGTTGGCTGACGGTTGAAAATGACTAAATCATCGTCACGCAAATGTCGCTCCACTTTGTATCCGCACTGTAAATGGAGATCCGAGGATTTCGGATGGAAACGCAAATCGATACGTTCACCATTGTCGCGTACAATATATTTGGCGCCTGGATATTGGGAATTACCACGACGCACTAGCTCCTGCATGCGATCGATGTTGAATGGAGTGACAAGCTCCGGGAAGGTCAAGTTCTGTGCTATCGAACGTGGCACTCCGACTTGATCGATACGCAAATTGGGATCGGGTGTGATGACTGTCCGTGCTGAGAAATCGACACGTTTTCCCATCAAATTACCACGGATACGTCCTTCTTTGCCCTTTAGACGCGCTTTAATCGCTTTCAGCGGCTTTCCCGACTTTTGCATCGCACGCGGCATGCCGGGCATATCATTATCGACCAGCGTTGCCACATGGAATTGCAACATCTTTATATTTTCCTGTATGACGTGAGCCGCAGCACCGCTTGCCTCATTCTTGCGCAGCTCATTGTTGGCTTTGATGATGTCAGCCAATTTGTGTGTCAAATCATCTTGATTCTTGGCCGCACCGAACATAACAACGGCCGGACGTACGGCCAAAGGAGGCACTGGCAACACAGTGACAATCATCCAATCTGGTCGAGCATATTTCGGGTCCATTCCCAAAATAAAGCATTCCTCGTCGGTTATATGTTTGAGTATCTCCCAGACACGCTCAGCGGAGACAATGATCTTCTTCTCCTGCGAATCCTCGTTAACGTGCTTCCATTCGGCTGTCAAATCGAGACCAGTACGACGTATCGATGGCTGATAGTGACCGCAGCCACCGTGACCGGGTTTCTTGTTTGGATCTACTTGCTGGTTGTCTTTAGTCATGTCCATGTCTTCACCGCCCTCGCAAATCGTTTTGCCCTTACACAGATCGTAAACGTAAGCCAAACGTTTGCGTGGCTGACCTTTTGATTTCATGACAATCTCCTTGATCTTCGGATTGTGTGGGGAGACCAACATCTTAGAGCAGTAGAAACAAACGCAGCGCAAGATTTTGATTGTCTTCGTTATGAAACCGATGTGAAAGACGGGCTTGGCCAGGTCAATGTGGCCAAAATGTCCCGGACATTCAGTCATATTTCCCGCACACGTCTGACAACGCGACGTCCGGTCAATCACACCTTGGCGAGGATCCATCAAGCCACCCAGCTTCGGACGACCACCTTCCAAGGTCTCAGCGAACTGAACGCCACCCTCTGTCACCGACATACGACGCTAAAGTTAAGCAAAAATATAAAGCATTAGACTTGATCATGTGTATTTTTACTAACAGCTTTCGCACTTGTACTAGTTCTACTAGTACTTCTAGCACTACTACTATTATGTATAAGTTTTTACTACTATACACTAGAATATCAGATCACGTATAATGTGGCTAATTGATGTGTTATGTCTACATCGACTAGACCACATATCTGCCCAAATACATACATATATAACGAATACATCAAAGCTATGCAAGATATATTTAAGTCAAATCTGATTTTCATTAAGAAAAATGCGCTTCGCAATTCGAGTAATCAAGGAAATATGCTGAAATTCGAATTTCATCGAATTTCTTATCAGGATTAGGCTTTGGATTTTGGCGCTTTCATCGCTGGCTAAGTGAATCATGACCCTGCCGCAGCATAATTTTTGGCTGCGACAATTGATTTTCAATATGGCGTCGATTTCACATTTCGCATTTCACCTATTTTTTCGATTTGTTAGCTACTTACGATTTCATCAGGTGACAAAATACCAAACTGTACGCGCTTCACCTGGCGCAGCGGCGCCTTCGAATCCGTTGTGGTGCTCATGTTGTCTTGTTGCGGAAAACTCTTTCAAGTGTCGCGATTGACACGAATTATCCGCAACTGTGAAAAACTGCTGAAAAACTTTTTGCACGCGTGACAAAGCCAGCGAGCGTACAGCGCACACGGTTGGCCCCACGCGTTTTGTTTTTGGCAGCGATGAAAACAAAATAAAGTTGTTGTCGTTTGTTTGCTATGTGTTTAGCGCATGTTCTTATATTACAATTGAACGCTCGAAATTGACTTTTGCTGCTATATCCGCGGTTTTTCACATGCAGACGCGAGGCAACGCAGTCCGTAAAGCGCACTAAAAAATGTAGTGGGTGCTCGATTTAGTTTCCAACGCAACTCTGCGCTTTGCTTTCACTTTATGCGATAGCGCTTATCGATGCTAGTCTTTTTACGCGGTAAAACGTCTGCAAAAACAATAGTTTGCTAATTGATTTTGTTGCGGAACAAAATTGACGTTTATTCCTTTTTTATTCAGTGACAAGTATAATTCCTTTTTTGTAGCAATTCTAGAGTTGTCGGTACAATAAATGATATACAAAATAATATGGTTGCATTAATGACAATATTATTAACGATATTTGTATGTTGCTCTAATAATGCTTAAGTATTGTTTAATACTTATAAGCAATTGATATTTGATTTTTGTTAAATACATTAGCTATCTTTTAAATTACAAAAAAAAATTTGTTTCGATACTCAGTTAAATTTAAATTACAATTACACAAACGTAAATATCGCTATCTCGCGCGATATATTTCAGCAAGCGATAGTTACTCGTAATTGATATATCGCTTGTGCTACGGTTACGACAACAATAAAAGACTAATCACAGAAGTAAACTGCTTAAACAATGAGCGAAGCCGGCTCTGCCGTAGATGCAGTCGCTGCGGAAAAGGAGCGCAAATTTCGCATACAAGGTAAATTAATAAACCAATTGAATTGACACACACCTAATATCTGTTTTTAGCGGCTGCATTCATGGGCCTCGTCGGCGGCATTTCTGCGCTGTTTGGATTCTCCCGAACGCTGGCCACAGCCAAGAAGTCGGACAGCAAAGTGCTCCAGCAGCAAGCCACAAAACAGGGCATCATCCTCATGGATGAAGGTACAACGCTGGCGATGCGAGCCCTTGGCTGGGGCACATTGTATGCTGTATTGGGCACTGGGGCATTTTGCTATGGATTCTGGAAGCTCAGTGGTGCCAAAGATGTAACTATTATTAAACGATATATAGCTATTATAATTGTAATTGTAAAATATCTTGCAGTTTGCGGAGTTTAGATTGAAAATGGGCAACGCTTTGCCGCGGATTAGCAAAGATGAGCCAGCTAACAGTCGCTCGGATTTCGAAAGCCTAACAGATCTTATGAAATATTTGGCTGCCTGGAACAAGGAGTAAGCTCATACACACCTATAAAATTGTAGAATAAACGCCAATTGTACAACTCATTTCATTTTGGGTTTTATATTTGATTTGTACCTTAAAATAAAGCATAATCGTAGCTAAGTCTGATTATCGAAATATCGCATACGGAACATGTCAATATATATTGTTACGGCTCACACGATCTAATGGAATGTTCCGTTGCCTGTAACAAGAAGCAGATTTTCGATAAGCATACGCTAGCAGAAGAAATACCGATGGTCAATCAACATGAATATATTTTTTCTTTTCAATATATCGATATACCTTTGTTTTCAGTTAAAATTGCAATTTCAAAAATCTACTTAAGCGTGACTATCGCCAGTTTATTTATATATCGTATAACATATCTACATATATTCTATTTTCTTATGGAAATTCCATTAGCCAACGATTCGGCTAAGCAATTATGTTGCCTTTGTTGTTGAATGATCAGGCAGCAATCCAATAAGTTCTCCTGTAGGTCCTGTATCTCTTCATGCTGCCGAATAAACGCATTGCCATCGTCCATAAGATTGCCGAAGCCGCGCATAAAACTGGGAAAATTCGGTCCCTGATTCAGATATGCCTGCTGCTCCCCGCTCGGCTTGGTTGCAAGCATCTTTCCTGGATCCGACTTATGCAAAATTTTGGTGGTAAAGGTTTCCCATAGTTGTTTCACCTCAGCAACGGACGCAACATAAGCATCCACATTTGCGCCGGCGCTTTGGCATTCAGAGTCAGCTACAAAACAGAAATAGTATTTATATACAACTCAAATGAAATGCAGTTTTTTCTGTTTTACCATCTGCCAAGTCGAGCGTTGTATTGAATATGCTTCTCCTCTCATCGTAGATTGGTTTCGATGTTATTGTTTTATGAAGCTTGTCCACAACATCTTCCACATCAACATCGGATATATCATCCACATCACTCAAGCACACAGAAGGTGGATTGGCACATCTTTCCCGGGCTGATATATTTGATTCTGCTTCCATTTTCCAGATAAGACGCCTAGAGTTAAGACAACGGTGAGGTAACACAAGCCATGGAACTGCAGCTGTGACGTCACATTGACACTAGAGGTGAGCGCGATTCGTGACACGAACAAGCACGAAGAGGCTCAACCAACAATCTAAAATACATCAGTATTATTAATACATAATTGTATTATTTTAATATTATATTATATGGTTTTATTTGTACATTAATAAAAGTATATATCATTTTTGAATAAATATGTTATTAAAATTTTGCAAATTTCCATCTTGCTAGCCATGTTGAAAAACCAATCGATATTTCTTATCCTTGTGCAACACTTTACAACACTGAAACGGAGCGGGCTTGTCGTTTTCTGTCTGAAAACTGAAAGCGATTTAAATCAAGTAGTCGCCGTTTTTATTGTATATTTTGTTGTATTCGGAGCAGTTGTGTGGGGCTCACTCGAAACAGTGCTTTCACAAAAACAGAGGCGTGCTCCGAAATATCGAAATTCTTGAAATAGGAAATTTTTCTTCACAAATTTCCGTGTGGCCGCGAAAAAGTGTCTTCAAACCGTGTAAAAAAAAATAACAAAAACCACAAAAAATATAGCTTTATATATATAGGTGAATATAGCAATTTTGGAAGATGATTTACGAATTGATTATAATGGTAGTCGGCTGGCTATATCCGGCATTCGCGACATATAATAGTCTAAGCGGTAATGTTCGAACTCAGGTATCGTGGATGAAATATTGGATAGTATTTGGTGTATTCAATGCCTTTCACTTTTTCACTGCCTGTTTGGAGCCGTGGGTACCCTTCCTGACCGGCTTTAAGCTATTCCTACTGTGTTGGCTATTGCCCAGCATCGGCAGCGGTAGTCAATTGGTATACGAGGAAGTCATTGATCCACTGCTGAAGAGCAACAAGGAGGCAATCAATCAGACTGTGGATAGCATTTCCAGTGTTAGCAGTACGATGATGCGGGAGCTGGTCAAGATGATATATCACCTGCTTGTGGATGTGGTCGAGCAGTTTTGGCTCATGACACGAAATGCAAACGACATACATGTGACGCCCCGTTTGCAGACGGCTATCAATGAGGTAATTGGCGAATTGCGTGCGGCTCGACAGGCAGCCATACTTATGCCTGATTCAATACCGCAGGCTATACTGGAGGAGTACCGTGAGGAGCAGCAGCACCAACAAAAGCAGCAGCAGAAGATGGAGCACCAGCAGCAGGAGGAGTCTCGGTTAACAGCTGGCATTCCAGGCGTCTTTCATGCAGCTGCTTTCGAAACTTTGCCCGATGATCAGTTGTCGCTGAGCATTCTTTCAGCTGAGGCTTGGGTGGCACGGCGCATGCAGCTGCTGCAGTTGGTCAATAGCCAAATGGATCTGGTGGCCATTGAGCAGGCATCCGCAGATTCTCAAAAACTGGTCGAGCCAGAGCGTCCGGCCAAGCCAAAGCGTGGTAAGCGCAAGAGTTTGGACGCAGCTGCTCGAAGGGCACAGCAAGTGGAGCTGGATGTAGAACGAGCTTATCATGCATATTGTGGAGCAGCCCAGGAGCACGAGTAACACGGACGAGAGAAATTAGCTAAACAACATTAATAGCCCTCCACATTTTTCCGTGTCTTATCGAATTTCTTAAAGATTCCACAAAAAATCAAAAAAAATAAAAAATATATAAAAAATAAGTTAAGTTTTTGACATGTGCTGGCGAGGAATGGGCTGTAGCTGCCGGCGCAGGCGTGGCCACTGCTAGGCACCTGACTTGCGCTCAATGTCTCTATCTCGGTCCTTAATCCTTTCCTTCTCCCGCTCACGCTTCACAGTGGGCAAACGCGTCCAAATGTAGCCGCCAGATCTCTGATACTCATCCACATCGGGCAGTGGAAAGGGCGTGGTGCAATCGTAGTAGTAGTTGCTGGGCGCATGCATCACAAATTCCAGATAGCAAAGCTTGCGCGACAGCTCCTCATCGGGGCCTGAAATAGAGGATAATAGAGCAGGGGAATTAGTCGTGTGCTCCATTGAGATTAAGAGATTCGCTCACCTATTAGATAGGTAGCTGGGTCGAAACCCTCCTGAGGATCTGGACTATCCTGGGTGGGTATTAGCCATGTTAGAAACGCCGACTTCTCACAATACGCATCCACGAGCAAGCCTCGGATCTGGGCGTAGTATATTTTGCGCTGGCTATCCATAATGCTTACAATGTCGCCGATCTGCATGTAGCTGCCCTTGTAGAAAACGCTTTTGACGTACTGCATCGAGGCCTGGACTCGCGGCGTCTTCTGTGCGGGTCGCTTGAACAGGGAGCGCCGGTTCCTGGCGCCCCCGCCACCTGCACCGCCTGCGGAGCCGCCAGAAGCGCCGCCTAAGCCCGCCTTGCCGTGCGATTTGCCTGCTCCAGCTGCATTTGGCGCATATCCTGAGCCTGCACCGGCTCCAGCTCCACTTCCATTCAGCTGGCCATTATGATTGCCATTAGCACCGGCTGCTCCGCCATTTGGGTTGTTGCGTCCTTGGAGTTTCGCTTTGAAGCGTGTGCTACGCGTGCTTTTGCGTAACCTCTTGATTATTGTGGGCGAACGAGCGCCATTCATGGTGCTCCTTGTGATTTTCGCAGGTCGCGTGGTGGCGTTGCAGGGCGACGCCATTTTGGATGAACTGAGATTTAAGTCGACTGCAGTTTCCATCTCAATTAGAGTAACTGTTGTTGTTGCTGCTGCTGCTTGCCCTTCCAACTTTGTCTCCGCCTTGATTGGCTGAACCTCGGGCCCCTGGGATGGCTGCTCCGCCTGGAAAGTCTTATGCTCGTCCTTGCCTGGCTGCTGAGCTTTGCCCAAGTGCTCCGGCTTGCCTGGCTGCATCTGCTGCTCTTTTGTTTTTTCATTGCTTGCTTTGCCGTGGCTTGCTTGCACGTCCAGGTCATCCAAATCATCTAGGGTCTCTGTCGTGGTTAAATCTGTATCGATTTCCATTTTTACAATTTGCTCCGTTACTTTTGCTGCGATTTCCGAGACTGCAAAATTCACACTTTGTGACAATTCAGCGCTAGCATCTGTCTGACTGGTATCCTTCTGGCATTTGTTTGTCAGCGTCTCGCAATCAGCTGCTGTGGCCATTGTATTAACTTAGCAACACATATAAGGCCTTTAGTCTTTATAATTGATTTGTTTATTTAAAATTTATTCGTTTACTATTCTGCAAATACCAATGTTATGCTCAACTGGACTGGTAATGCTCAATTGAGCTGTTGACGCTGCACTGGCCATTAACAGTACCATTTTGAGTAATATCCAATTGTAAGTATTTTATGATAGTATAATTGAGGCCAATATCAGTTGAATTTCGGCGTTTCACTTGCTTAAATTGTAATTGGTTGATATCAAATAATTTAAAAGTATATTTGATTTCTATGGAAGTTATACGCTGCCACTGTTAACGCAACTTTGAGCTATTTGTTACATGTTAACGCATCTTTGAGAAATGTGATGAAGATAACAGGGCGCAATTTGCGCTAACAGTCTGTTATCGGATAATCGAGATCAAATGTAAGTAACGTAGTTCGCTAAGAAAGCTACTATTCATCTACTTTGTGAAATACTTTATTTTTTAAATGCTTCCATTTCTTAGCAGAACTAAATTTGTCGCGCTCATGCAATTATATAGCAGCACTGTTAACAGAACTTGAATGCTTGCGCTGCTGACATAAACTATAACAGTGCGCAAGTTGCGCCTAACGTTATCGAACAACAGTCAAGAGCAGTTGCGAGCATCACTCCACCTCTCATTGTATATTCTGTTTTATAGCTGGCAGGTCGTGTGCGCAGAATCCGTCGGTATAATTTGAACCTTTTTTTTTAAGTGCGCGCGTGCCACGATTTACTCTTGCACACATACATGCATACACAGTCACAAAACAAACACAAATCTTTTAATTTTTTTGCATGTGCGCGATTTAATAATTTAATTTTTGATTTATATATTTAACTGTGAAACGCAAACATACACACACTGACACACAGGCATACATATGCACAGTGAGAGCTTTTTGCAACTGCAAAAAGAACAACAACAACAGCAACAAAACGCATGAAATGTAGTAGAATTCTTCTAATGTGTGTGACGAAGTGACGTAGAAAGCAGAGTGAAGAAGAAGCAGACAAAAAAGAAACAGCTCACACACATACATAACTACATACACAAACACCGTAACGCATACAAAGAAAGTAATTTAAAATACAAACGTGGACAATAACAGCGGCAGTGGCAGAGGTAGAGGCAGCGGCAGAGGCAGTGGCATCAGCAAAGGGGAGCGCAACAGTTAACTGAAACAAGGGAGCAGCAGACAGCCACAACAACAACAGCAACAGCAACAAGTGAGTGATACATAAAGCTATCGACTATCGATAACTGGGCTCGCTGCCAAATGTCATTGCCACAAAATAGCAGCCAATCAGAAATTTGCTACGGTAAATTGCATTGGAATGCACTGGAATTTGAATACATTTGCATTGCCTTTGCCGGTAAAGGGAGTCAAAGAGGGAAAGAGATACTAAACGAAGAGACTGAACGAAGATCAGTGGTAGCCTAGGGCGTACAAAAGAGATGCCACTAGCTGCAGTTTGAATCGATTTGATTTGCGCGCTTTGCATTGAATTCTAATGACATAAACCAAATTACAATGAGCTCATCTTCGAGCGTAACGCAAATAGCTTTTTTGGCAACTGATTGAAGCTAGGATTGATTCGTATTACTACATACTGTAGTAATACGCATTTGCTTCTATTTCATATTCAAAACAATAAATAAAACAACAAATTAGCTTTAAGCCCTTGGCAAAATTGAAACTCCAAAGCATAAAAAATTAATTAAATTTTTTAAAAATATAAATAAGAAATATAAAAGATAAAAATTAAAAAAAAATCATATAAAAATCATAAAGATAAAAATATATATAAAAAATAAAATATACTGATATAAAAGTTAGGACTGGCATCGGTTCAACTATTAAAATGTTCGAGTTCGAATTCGAAATTGAGGAACCAGTTCTTACAGTTCTTCTTGGTCCATGCTCAGATTTTATGCTGATTGATTTTATTATTTATTTTTGTTCGATTTCAGTTTATTGCCTATAACGGTGCTTTCCTTTTATTCTCCCAGTTGCATAACCTAACGGTTGCTGCACAGTTGGGTACGGGAGAGGGGGCGTGGCACTAGCTGCGATGACTTTATTTCTTCTTTCTGAAAACGCAGCTCGAATTGGCGTTCAACTGCAATTCAAGTGGGATTGAGTGGTCGGGCTTTTCTAGCTGGGGGCGTGGCATTCGCATTTCGTTTTGGCAAATCATGTCGAGAACGCTGCTTGCAACGGTATAAGAAGCCAAACAGTTAAGCGTGCAGAAATATTAAAAAGAAGCAAAGCAAAGCAGCAAAAAAGGCTAAAGACGCTAAAAAAAAGCTGAAAAAATTGGTAGAAGTAATACAAAAAAAAAGCAACAAAAACTGGTTCCGGCTGCCAAAGAATTCCGCATTCGAATTGCTTCGACGAACGCGCGTCGCTCGCTGCTCTCTCTCTCTCTCTCTATCTGCCGCTCTCTGTGTGTGCCACTTCCGTATAAAACGTGCATAGCTATGGCAACCACAACAGCAACAGTTGCGACTGCCTCTCAACATTCTTGGTTCACGTTCGTTGCCTAAGTCTTTTGTTTTTTTTTACCCCGCTCAATGCCTCTGCTCTGAGCAGCCTCTGAAAAGGCGTAGCACAACTGTTCAAATGCATAACAAAGAGAGGCACACACAGGAGTGTCACACACACACACACACATTTGCATGTGTATGCGTATAGAGTAAGAGTTGTGCATGTTAATGTGACAAAGATGTTAATTGGCTT
Source organism: Drosophila eohydei (assembly GCA_035045825.1). Classification (NCBI taxonomy): domain Eukaryota; kingdom Metazoa; phylum Arthropoda; class Insecta; order Diptera; family Drosophilidae; genus Drosophila; species Drosophila eohydei. Next base: position 786,999 of record JAWNOT010000096.1, read on the forward strand.
TTACTTTACTCAAACAAAATACTTAGTCGCAGCGAAAAACAGAAAAAGCAGCAACAACAACAACAACAACAAAAACAACAACAAGAAACTAACAACACAGAAATCCATCAAAGTGAAATTTAATTTTTGTTGTCGCGCCATTTCATTTGCATAGCTATTTGTTGTCTCTTGTTTCTTTTCTTCTTCCATTGTGTTTGCCTCGACGGTTATCGATGACTGATCGATATGATATGCATCCGTTTCAAATTCGATCATTTGTATTTACTAACTCTAGTGCAAATTAGTTTGTCTGTGTGTATCGAAACGGTTATCGATATCTATTGCACATAGACATTTCTGACGTAGACTTTTATCAACCTATTGCTTGTCGTCTCAGATTGTATACATATCAGCAAGTGTTTACTTGTCCGTCTGTTTATCGATAACTATTCGATAATATCAACATCGCTAATATGACTGATTCTGTCTATTCTTAGCTTGTATTGCCATATAAACTGCTGCCGAGCTGTTCTCGCATATCGATGACTAACCATCTTTGATCGATAAAGTATCAGGCAGAAAAACTTATTGTTTTAAAATTCCAAATACTTTGCTTTTATCAAACTATACATCGACAATTTCGATATGTTCGATATAAAAATTCTTGCATAACTTTCTAGTTGCAGATAATTTGTATAGTTCGTTATGCTTATCTATCGATATATTATCGATATACGTTTCTTTTGCCAATTGCTCATGCGCAAACATTGTGCAGCTGCCTGTCCGTCTGTGTGCGGGGGCGTACACGCCCCTTTTATTCAATTGCTGTCTGTGTGTGGGGGGCTGTCTGTGTGTCGTGACAGTTAGTTGTGGGTGCGCCACAGTCAAGCAACAGTCAAATAACAACAACAACAGTTGAGCCTCAACGGCGCACCTCAAAGCAACAAAGAGGTAACAACAAATAGCAACACGAATGCATTTTAGAATAATTTAATGACTTCAGCGACAAGCAACAACTAATCAACAACATCAAACACCAGCAGCATCAGCAGCATCTGCAGTTGTCGTCTCGCACTTTCAATTGTCTTGGAAAAAAAGCAAAACAAAAGCAAAACTTCTTTGAAAATTTCCCTTTTTTTGTTTATGCTATGGCCCTGCTGCGGCTGCTGCTGTTGCTGTTGCTGCTGTGCATGAGTGTGTGTATATATATCTGTGTATGTCTGTGATCGATGAGCAGCAACAACAACAACTACATTTGTGGCATAAACTTTTGGCGCTTGGGCTGTGACGCTGTCTCTGGCAAAAGGTTTATTGGCCTTTTGGCTCACTGCGCTGTCGTTGTGTGTGTGTGTGCTTTAGCCAAGTTTGCTGAGCATTTGGCTTGGCCCTTGTGTGAGTGAAATCGACTTCGAGTTCGAGTTTGACTTTGGCTTCGACTTTGGCTTCTTGCTAAAAATATTTCTTTCTTTCTACAATGAAATTTTCTATTTGTGCGAGTACAACAAATCGTGAGGTCGTCGCGAAGAGAGAGAGATAGGGAGAGAAAAAGAGTGAGAGAGAGAGGGAGAGTGTGGGATACTGGGTAAACATTAAGCGGCTTACTTCGCTAACAAATAATGTTAATATGTGACTAGTCAGCGGGGCTGACGAGCAGTCAAATAAATCGAATTGTCTGTGAAGAAGAACAAGGAGATGATGATAAATAGCAGGAGAAAAGGTGGAAAGAGAAGAGGAAGGCGCTGCAAAAGCTGTAAAAGAGGCGAAGGAGAATAAGGAGGCTAATGAGAGGAAAACACCGAAAAGAATACGAACTTAGAGGAAGAAGAGTAAAAATCGAGAAAAAGAATTTAGAATGAAGCAGATCAAGAGGTAGAAGAAAGTATAGAAAAATAAAAAGTAGGAGAAAAACATTGGAAAAACAAGCATTTGAACGGAAGGGAAAGAAATTTAGAAGAAGAGATGACACAGAAGAAGGCAAAGAAGACGGCGAGTAAGAGAAGCAGGACAAGCCTCACTAGATCTAGCTGAAGAAGGAGAAGACACAGTAAGGTTAAAAATTGAAGTTAGACAAACAGTTCTTAGAACACATCTGCGGGAACACCTATTTATCTTAAGAAAATTGCAAAAAACTAACTAAGCGAAAGATTTAGGCAACGAACTTGATAACCACAAAAGACTTAGACAACAAACTTTATGGGATTGCGGGAAGTATTTCATTTAAAAGTAAAGTAAATAATAAAGAATTCATTTTATCGATATCAGTTATCGATAAGTTATTGATAACTAGAAACTTAAGCTAAACGTGACAACTTTCGATCTGTACCTTTCACAGTTATATGAGATTTGACAGATGTAAAGAGCTCAGCTTCTGTTGCTGATCCATTGGGTATATATCTTATATAGATTTCGCTATGTTCTATTCAGCCGTTAACCGTAGCTAATATACCGCGCTAGACAACTTCAATCACTACAGGGTATAATAAATGTTGATGTGAGACAGTGTGAATGTTATAGATAAATTAGCATATGATTTTTATTCAGCTGCAACGAATAAATTGGCATTTATCGATAGACCGATAATGATTAGTGAATTAGAGAACGTTTCATCAGAGCTGGGACAAAGCAAGAGACAAACGCGCCTAAGTTGATTAGAATCAAAGACAAATTCCTCGAGAAATGCCTTGGAATTTCGTGCTGGGCCGTTGGGCGTGGCCTGTGTGGAATGCCCAAATAGCTTAATTTGAAAACGAATTGAAAACAAATTGAAGAAAAACGCAAAGCGTTGCGCTTCAGCTACTTCATTTTTTGCAAAGAGAAATGCAATGGAGCAGCGTGTTAAATGTTAAACATTAAATGCTAAAAAAAAAACAAGAAAAAATAAAAAAGCAAACAAAAGTTGAAAGTAAAATGAACAATAAATTAAATAAATTGCAGTTCGACAAACTGTTTCAATTAAAGTCGCCATCGAAATTGATAGCCAAGTCAAGTTGTGCGTGTGTTGATGTGTGAGTGTGCGTGTTGTGCGTGTGTTTGTTGTGCGTGCCATAAAAATGGAAATGAATTGGCAAAGCCAAAATCAGTTTCTGTTCATCTCTTGCAGATCTTGTCAAAAGTTTCACTTGTCGTGTTGGCAGCTGCGTCTTGTTGTGTTTGCCGCATGTAGCAAATCCCTCGACACATACACACACACACACCAACACAACACGCAGGCGAGCCATGCTTGGGCTCTGCCATTTGGCAGCTGGCTGCGTTTTCAGCTATGCCAAGAATTTATGGCAAAAAAATCACTTTAATATTTAAAAAACAAGCCGAGGCTCTGTAGTGGGCTATGATTGACTAACAGTTACCTTAGAAACCCATTTGTCATCAATTTTGGATACTCAATTGATGCATTTGATGCATTTGGCTTTTATATGCATTTGGCTAAAATAGTCATCGAGTTACGCTTAGATATATCCCAAACGCTCTTCGAGATGATTCTACTTCTGATTACTTAGGGTATATGTGGAGCTATGTAACTAAAAATGTATTCTGGTTCTTTCTTTACCTAAAGCATAGCAACATACCAAATGTGATGCATGTTTTCGAGATATGCTTGAAAGATCAACTGCACAACTGAAAATTTTGGTCTTTCAAAGTAAAAGGAAATATGGTAGACTTTGTCATGCTCCCAGAGCGACCTCATACAAATGTCTACAGCTATAGTTCTCGGGTTATGCTTAAATTGATTAAATTTCTAATGCTTTTCAGATATATTCATATACTCCATGAGCCAACAAATCGACCCCTTTCTTAAGCATCTTCAATGGGTATAGCTAAAAACTGGCTAGCACACACACTGGCTAGACGCATACATATGTATAGAAGCACACCTGTATCAGTTAGAGCTAAACATTTATGCAGGTGCGGTTCTACCTTTTTGTCTCACAAATTTATGACACACACACGGACAGAGACAGGCGCACACACTCAGAAATTATATAGCTGTAGCAATCGAAGAGCAACGAAATTTTTTGTTTTTAGCGCATTTGGTCATGGGAAAAGCCGCTGCTAGAAAATGCATTTCAAATATCTCGAATATAATCAAGTCGAAACGAAAGACTCTGGCAACGAACTTGACAAAAGGCTTGGACAACGAACTTAGCGGGCAACACATCAGACAACAACAACAATGACAACTCAACCAGCTACACCCAAACACACTTTGTTAAGCCAACAGCTAGAGACAGAGAGAGAAATTTTAGATCGAGCGAGAGGCGGGCGAGGGAAGAGCAGACTTGAGTTGAGTTGGTTTATCTGAAAACCTTGAACTGGGCAGCAAGTCAAGGGCCATAGTTGACTTGGTCGCAGTTCAAAGTGTCCAGCGTGCCATCTAAATGACTTTGAGCATCTGACACTGCGCTGAAGCTGGAGCTGTGAGCTGTGAACTGGCTCGCAATTGATATTAAACGAATTTCAGAACTAGCTCAAAAGTGACTTAGCAATGTATATATGTTTATATATATATATATATAGAGTATATATAGAAATAAACTAGTTCGTGATCTTGTTGAAATGAATTATGCCCTTTAGTGAGCATATATTACTTCAAGCTATAAGTGCCGTTGCATCAGCTCGTTGCTATCTGATCTTCTATAGCACTAAAGTTAATTTAGTTTTTTTTTCTTGCTCTTTAAATTTTATTTTATTCAAATCTTAGCATTACTTATTTATTTATTTTTTGTTCATAATCAATTGGCAAATGTTGCGCAGCTGCTGCTCATTGATTACACATGAGAACTTACATTAAAAGTGTTTTTATTGTTGTTGTTGCCTCAGCATAGACAACAACAACAACGACGACAGCGACAGCGACGTCTTAGCATTGGAATGCGGTCGAACTCGCCTCGGCTGCCAAGCCAACAACATTCTGTTATTTGCCCAAAAGAGTGCGACAGACAGACAGAAATAGAGAGAGAGAGGGAGAGAGAGAGAAAGCGTGCTAGCGAACGAGAGTGTATGCTGGCGTGTGTGTGAGGGAGCGAGCTTAAACTGACTCACTGACTGACTGAGTGACGAACTGGTTGAATGAATGCATGAATGAGTGCCAGCTGCGCCACTGAACAAAACAGTAATTCGACTTGTGACGCTTATAAACGAGTCGTCTATACTCTTAACTCCCCGCTCCCTCTGTCTCCCTCACTCTCCCTTCTACATGCGTAAACACTTGTTTAGCCATTTAGCACGAATTTGTTGGCCAAAAACCGAATAAGCAAACCAAATCCCGAAAGCCAAATTCAGTGCGCGCATGCATTACAACAACAACAACAGCAACAACAGCAACAACAACAACAACAACAACATCATACAACAAACAGCAACAGCATTTTATGCCATATTTATGTTAAGGCCTTTTGCCGCTAAACAGGTGAAAGTTTGTCTCACCAAATGTTAATCAAGCAACGAACTGCTTAAAATTCTTGACCAGCATTTTTTTGTTTTTAAATTTCTTGTATTATTTATGATTTTTGCTCTAAACAATTTCCAATGCTCGCTCACGCAGCGCACGCAGATGTTCGCCAAGCCTGGCTTCGGCTCTTTATCCCTCTGTCCGTCCGTCTTTACAATTGTTTTTCCATTGCTCCTAATTCCCGCACGTCCGTTTCTATATGCCTCCGTCTCTCCATCAGTCCATCTGCTCGTCCAACTCTCCAGCGTTCCGTCATTGCTTTCTTCTGTCCGTTCCTATTTCCCTCTCTTCAACTCTCTCCCTCTAGACACTCAAAACATTCATTGAAAGGATTTTGAAATTAGAAAACGTTTAATTGCTCGACAAATAGACCTCGAATTTATATAACCACGCCTCCATTTTCGAGTTGTGAACGAGCATTTTGCAGTCAGTGACACCCGTCCGCAGAGTTCTTATTTTATTTTATTTTATTCAATTTTCATCGCAAAATTCGGGTCAAATTCTAAACGGAAGGTGAAAGCCAATTTTTGAAGCTTATGAATTTGAAATCTTTCTTGAAAGTTAGCAACACAAATATAGCTGACAAATGGATGTAGATACAGATATAGATATAGATATAAATATATATATTTTTATATATTATAAATATATATATATTTATTCAGTCCACTAATGGATGTATACACAATGCTATGATATTTGTGGTGAACTAGTTCACGTCTGAACCAAACTTGAAACTAGTTCACAAGTGCCGCAGCATCAGTTTTGAGTGTTAGAATGGGGCTTCTTAGGCATTCCTTTAACTTATTTCTTCAGGCTTGAGTCATAGTATATTGATTTGTATAATATATTCATATATACAATATCTTTTTAATATATTTATAAATATATATAGCTCTATGCTAACGTTGCCATTCAGCTGAACTTGTGTTTTGAGCAAATGCTCTCAAAAAAATGATGATTTTTGTCGTTGCATTCGATTGCATTTCGAAGCAAAAAAGCGGGAAAATGGAAATTGAAATGAAAATGCATATAAGAAAGACCCAAGGCAGAGAGCAAGACAAAAAACTTACTTTCATTCAATGAGGCCTTCGGATCGCAGCTTCAACTAAACGTTGACAACTTTGTCGCCTGTGCCACAGTGAGTGTGAATAGTATGCAGACACACACACAGCTTGAATAACAATGACAATCACTTGTCGAGGTGTAAGACGGGGGTGGGTGAGCGACTCTGATAAGACTTTTTATAGAGAGGTAAAATAATTACGTGAATTTTTTGTCACTTTTTGTGTCTGCTGTGTGTGAAATGTTTTTTAATCAAATGTTTTTCTTATTTTCTACTTTTGCAGCAATGCATCGGCCCGCGGCTTGAAGATTTTGCCAGCTCCCGTTTCTCCCTCCCGCAGCAGAGCCGAAGAAGAAGCTGAAAAGTAAAACCAAAAGCACCTGATTTTAATAATTGGCAAACAGTTGGATTGGAAAAGGCAGCAGCTGCACGTTCGACGGCAGATCGCGTGGGTATATATATATATTTATAGATATATAGCGCTTCGATCCAAAGCTGATTGAACCATGGACTGGGCCGAGGGGGATCTGGTGTGGTTCGATCCGGGCGTCGGACATCCGATACCCGGCGAGATTCAGGAAGTGCATCGCGCCGCCCAGGTGATCGTCGTTCAGGCCATGATCAAGGGCAAGGTGAGTAGACGAATGACGATAGACTTTAGTCCCGTAGTATTTGGATTGTGCGTCTGAGATGTTAAGCTTCAAGTCTATAAAGTCTTTGACCTTGATCGATAACTATCGATTTTACATATGGTATATGGATTGCTGGTAATGATTGACGTTTTCTAATAATCCAATTATTTGTTTCATAACTTGTCCATTTCTTACTTGTTCTCATATATTTTTGACGTTGCCTTAAAACTATTGTTTATCGATAGTTATCGACACATCGATTCATCCTCATTAACAATATGTAGCCAGCATCTATTATAGGAATAACTCCACGTCTTCAACAACTAGCTCTCATACTCAATCAACATATCTTTAAAAGTTTTGCATCCCATTTGAAAAATGAAATATCTAAAAATATATTCTATTCGTTGCATTAGACGTTAGTTTAGTTTTGTTTAGAGGGCATCTGCTAGTTGAGCAGATGTAAAGGGCCCACTTCGTCGGCTTTACGACTGCATTTCACTAGTTTCACCTGTCAGCGAGTTGAAAAATATAAACTGAAATTCGCTTTTGGCAGCACTTGGAATTCATGGCATGGCAAATGGTCTTTTGGCCATTGGGAGCTGGTGCACTGCCCAAAGTGCCCAGTTGCCAATTTGGTGCTTGTCAAACGGAAGTCTTTTGTATGCAACTCGCAACTCGATGCTGTGTGTCTTGCCGGCTCTCTCTAATTGCTTAGCAGCCGGCAGCGACTGCCGGCTTCGTTTCCTTTGCAATTATACCCGACCGTCCGGGAGAGTCGAGCGTCTGTCAGCCAGAGGCTGCAACTGATGCTGCTGCAACTGATGCTGATAATAGCTGCTAACAGTTAGAGATGCCGTTGCAGTTCCTGCTGCCAGCAAAGAGTTCAAGAATAAGAAGTCACCATATGGCCAGACGGGTATGCACAGTTGTCCAACAAGCATTTTACATTCTCAGTCCATTAGCGATATATATTCCTGATCAAGTATGCACGATATATAACCCTAACAATATTTCTTTGCTTCTTCATCAGAGCTTCATCAGAGTAGCTTTCGGTTTTCATTCTGTTTTCAGTGGCACTACTAATTTATTGAAATCGATAATTATCGATGCATACATGATAAAGCTCTTTGAGCATCTGCTTATTACTTTTCGATTTTGTTAACTCTCTTTTGCTTTCTTAAAAGATTCTTTCGTTTTCCCTAAGTCTGAGTTTTTGAGCTTGCAAACTTGCCGACTGTCTCTCCATATGTCGATAAATATCGTTTTGTTGTTCTTCTTACTTAGCAAAGCCAACATACCGCTATTTGATTGTTGTGAACGTGCATCCCCAAACTGGATCGCATACTTCTGCTTGTCACACGCACGCACATACAGCGGTCAGCGTATATCCTGTTCGAAGTCTGACAACTTGTTGGCCCCGAGGAAAAAGAAACGAAAGAAGCATTTCAGTTAAGTTACAGCCACAGCGAATTAGCCCCGGCTGGAGCGAGAACTGCAATTAGCTGAGCTCTGAAAGAGCCCGAATAGTGCAATTGACTCAGAAGCTCTTGCACGTCCTATTCGAGTACAGACTATAACAAAAAATCTTAAGAAATATATCTAAGTGAGAATCGATTATTGTGTACAAAAATATTATCGATTGGCAAATGCATGCTTTTATATAAGTATTCGATATTAGTGATTTATCGATAGGGATGTTCAGTTATCGATCATGTCAAGATCATGTCTTAGAGCTGTGGCTTCGATTATTCATTTGCTTTTCGTTATCGATAACAATAATCGAAATGCCGCAAACGTTGCACGCTGCAGCGCAAGCGTGTGACAAAGAATTAAAGAGCTTAACTGGTTCTGCTTTGGCCTTTGGAGAAAGTGCTGCTCAGCAAGAGAGGTGGAAAGAGTGAGAGAGAGAGTGAGGGGGGGGGGGGTTAGCTAGAGAGCGTTCTTCTCTTAATGGAATTGAGATCAAAGCTAACGACATGCGACAGGTTTTTTGCCTGTTCCGTTGTTCTCTCTCCAAAACTGGCTGCCAGTTGGTCAGGAGGCGTCTCATCTTTCGAAATAGAAAATACAAAAAAAAAACTTGTTTCAATTGATTGGCTTTCAGAAAAGCATACAAATAAAAACACCGTTTAGGCATGGGTAATCGGGGAGGAGGCGGCGTGAGGCGCTTGGATGGGGGGAAAACTGTAGCGATGTCTCGTCGCTTGGCTCTTGACTCCTTTCAGTTGCATTCGAGACGGCGGCCAACAACGTGTCTCTTTCTTGTTCTTATTGTTGTTGTTGTTATTGTTCGGTTGTCGTGATTCGATAGTCGATATTCGATAGCCGATAGTCGATAGATGCGCATCGTACGCTTCCACTTGGAGCCATGGCAGCGAGGCAGCGGCTGCGGCTCCGTAACGCCGAGTCCGGCTCAGTCACCATCGCTGGCGTTGCTGTCGCCCCACGTGCTGCGACGCCAGCGGCCGGCCAGCCTCGAGGATCTGGATGAGGTGTTCGCTCAGCAATCTCCACTGCAGCAGCAACAGCTGCTGTTGCGCCGACAGCGTCGCCTCAAGTGCCGCTATCCGCAGGTGGTGAAGCGCCTCTCCACACTCTGCAGCGACGTGATGGCTCGCCATGTGAGAGTTTAAATTCTAAATCCCAATCTGATGCCGATCCGCCAACCAAAATCCAATTAAGCCTAGTGTCAAGCAATACGAGTTTCCTTCTTCTTCAACTGCTCTCAGCTCTCATGCATATTAGCAGCTTATTAATTGAAGTATGAGCCTGAGTCGAGAGAGCTCGCTCTAGGCAGCATGTGTGGGAAGCAGAAGAGACAATCGTACTTCAATCATCTTAAATCTTAACAGGAATTTGTCGATGAACGTCACAGTCTGATAATGGAAACTTTTGTCCACATGCTCAATCGGACGTCTGTCATCGGAAATCCTTTGCTATCCTTTTGTCTAGAATCCTCAATCAAAAGCTTTTTAACTTAAGTCTTCTATCGAAAGTGAATTGCTTGCCGTAGATTGAATACCCTCAACTTGTCATTCCTTAACTTATTCCAACCTTAGCTTTCCCTTACACTTACCCAATGTCAGACTTGAGAAACCCTTGGCTAATTTCCAAATATAGCTAGACTTGCAGTAGCTTAGCGTCTCGCACAGTCGCAAACCAAATACTGTTTTAGGGAAACCTAAACTAATTGAAATTTCTATCCTGCGCAGGCACAAACGTTCGCGCTGCAGCCAGGCGAGGGCAGCCTGCGAGCTCGGCAGGACTTGGGCAGCAGCGGAGTGGAGGATATGACGCTGCTGGACGACCTGCACGAGGCCTCGCTGCTCTGGAATCTGCGACTGCGCTACGACAAGGGGCTGATCTATACGTTTGCCGGCAGCATACTCATAGCCGTCAATCCGTACAAGATGTTTCCCGATGCCTATGGCCTGGAGGTGGCCAAGCAATATGCTGGGCGTCCACTTGGCGCGTTACCTCCACATCTATTTGCAATTGGCGCTGCAGCGCATGCGGCTCTGCCCTCACCCCAAGTGGTGGTCATCTCTGGCGAGTCCGGCTCGGGCAAGACGGAGTCCACGAAGCTGGTCATGCAGTATCTGGCCGCGGTGGTGCCCGGTGGTGGCAGCGCCTCAGCTGTGATCACGGAGCAAATTCTGGAAGCGGCACCGCTGCTGGAAGCCTTCGGCAATGCGCGCACCGCCCGCAACGACAATAGCTCAAGATTTGGCAAATATCTCGAGGTCTACTTCAAGAGCGGCGCAATTGTGGGCGCAAAGATAACCCAATATTTGCTGGAGAAGTCGCGCATCGTGACCCAAGCGCCCGGTGAACGAAACTATCATGTCTTCTATGAAATGCTAGGCGGACTCAGTGAAACGGAGCGTGCCAAGTACGGCCTGCTCGAGGCGGACAAGTACTTCTATTTGAATCAAGGCGCTACGGATTGCGCCAGCGGTCGTGTCGACTGGGCCTCGCTGCTCAGTGCAATGCAAGTGCTCGGCGTTACCGAGGGCGAGCGCGAAGGCATTGTACGAGTACTTGCGGCCGTGCTCCATTTGGGCAATGTCTACTTCCATCGTCGACAGCTGCGACATGGCCAAGAGGGCGTTGAGATTGGCTCCGATGCCGAAATCAAATGGGCTGCCCACTTGCTGCACATCAGCGCTGAGGGCATGCATCGTGCCCTGACGAGTCGCACAACCGAAGCGCGTGCTGAGCGTCTGCACACGCCGCTTGGCATCGATCAGGCCCTGGACGCCAGAGATGCCTTTGCTAAGGCCCTCTATGCTGGCCTCTTCAATTGGCTAGTGTCGCGCATCAATTCGATCGTGCAGAAGGGCGGCACCCATGATGCCCATCGCATCAGCATACTCGATATCTTTGGCTTCGAGGATCTGGCTGAGAACAGCTTCGAGCAGCTGTGCATCAACTACGCCAACGAGAACCTCCAGCTGTACTTCAACAAGCATGTCTTCAAGCTCGAGCAGGCGGAATATGCCAGGGAGCGTCTCGAGTGGACGCCACTTGCCTGGGACGACAATCTGCCGGTTATACATTTGTTGGCCAAGAAGCCGGTGGGCATTTGCCATTTGCTCGATGACGAGTCGAACTTCCCGCGTGCCACCGACCTGAGTTTCCTTGAGAAATGCCATTACAATCATGCGCTTAGCGAGCTCTACGCACGCCCGCGGATTGGCGCTCAGGAGTTTGGAGTTACCCATTACGCCGGGCAGGTGTGGTACTGTGTGGATGGCTTCTTGGATAAGAATCGCGATGCGTTGCGCAGCGATGTGCTGGAGCTGTTGGCTACGAGTCGCCTGCCCTTGGTCAGCGAGCTAACCAAGCAGCTGCGTGCCCAACGCGACGCTGGCAAGACCCTGCCCAAGGGTAGCAACGGACGCTTCGTCACCATGAAGCCGCGCACGCCAACTGTGGCTGCCCGATTCGCCGACTCTCTGCAACAGCTGCTGCAGTCGATGGGCCGCTGTCATCCGTGGTTTGTGCGCTGCATCAAGCCGAACCAGGAGAAGCAGCCGCTGCGCATGGACATGCCATGTGTGCTCCAGCAGCTGCGCTACCTCGGCATGCTCGATACAATACAGATCAGGCAACGTGGCTATCCCGTGCGCTTGCGCTTCCAGCACTTCGTGGAGCGCTACAGACATCTGCTTGGCACACCACTAGCGCGCGGCACGCCCTACCGAGAGCTCTGTCGCCTGCTGCTGGAGGCGATGCCACGCACTGGCGTGGAGGGCCCCGACTATCAGCTGGGCGCCACACGCGTCTTTCTGCGCGAAGCACTGCACCGAGCCTTGGAAAGCGGACGCACGGAACGTCTGCGGCAGGCAGCGGTCCACATTCAACGACATGTGCGTGGCATGCTGGTGCGTCGCCAGTTGGCGCGGCGGCAATTGGCCGCAACGCGACTGCAGGCGCGTTGGCGCGGGCAGCGGCAGCAGCAGCGCTACGAGCAGCTGCGACATGGCGCACGCACCGCCCAGCGCTTGTGGCGCGGCAAGCAGGCGCGGCGTCATGTACAGCAGCTGCGCTCCGATCACCGCCGCCGCCAGGAGGCGCGCGAGGCAGCCCAGCGTGCGCGCGAGGCACGTGAAGCCAAGCAGGCGAATCTGGAGCGCAGCCAACTGAGCTACCTGGATATACCCGCCGAGCTGGCCTTCATCTATTCGAAGCTGCAAGGCTGGACGCCGCCGCACAGCGATCGCCACTTGGTAAAAGTGCTCGGCACTGTGCCAGGTCCGCCGTCAGCGAATGCCCAATTGCCATCCGACTTGGCTCAGTTTAGCTTTGGCAAATTCAGCAGCGTCTATTGCAATGGCTTGAGGCTGCAGCCGCGAAGAGAACCCATTACGGCGCCGCTATTGACGCGCGCTGCTTCCCGGGATCAGGACTTTCAGGATGCCTTGGCTGTCTTCAAGCTCATCCTGCGCTGGAGCAGCGACAAGGCGTTAGAGGGCGAAGGTGCCAAGGAGAAGTTACTCTCGGACTACATTGTGCACAAGGCGCTGAGCTCGCGCGGCTTACGTGATGAGATACTCGTGCAGCTGTGCAATCAGCTGCATGGCGCCGAGTCGGCTGTGTCGGCGCGCCTCTGGCAGCTGCTCGGGCAGTGCTTGTGCTGCTTCCAGCCAAGCCCAGCTTTCAGCAAGTACTTGCTCAAGTTTGTCACGGATGAGGCTCCAGCCAACGATCGCCAGATGCTGCAGAGGCAGCTGCTGCGCCAGCAAAGCAGCTCATCGGGCGTTGCTGCTTGCCGCAGCTTCGTTCCCGCCTGGCTGGAGTGGCGCGCCTTGTCGCGAGGCTGCGATATGGCTTTGCCTTTGACACTGCCCGACGAGGCTAGCCAAACGGTCGCTGTTGACTCCTGGACTAGCTGCGAGGAGGCCGCTGCCTTGGCTGTCTCTACCTTAGGGGTGGCTAGTCGTGGCTGGACTTTGGTACTCGACGATGGCCAGCAGCTGACGGATAGCTGTGGCCTGGACTACGTCATGGATCTGATTGCCGAGAAGGAGTTGTGTCCAGCTTTTCCAGCTCCACGCAGCGATCTGCTGCGTTCCGGTGCGAAATTTGCACGCACCTCACTGCCGGAGGCTGTGAAGAGGCCCGGCGTGCCGCCACCTGCACCACCCACTACAGCAGCCAAGCGGGAGCAGCAAAGAGAGCAGGAGGAGCCCGCTCAGCCGCAACGTCGCAGCAGCCGCGAATTGCTCTCGCGCAGCTCTGCTTTGAACGAACGCTACTTCGAGCGCACAGAGGAGCCAATTACGCCGCATCTGCTGCCTGGCGCTCAGTCCAAGTCGCGTTCGAAGTCTCTGGATGACTTGCTAGCCTCCGACATGGGTAGCCAACAGCTGCCGCTGCCCGACAGCGATTCGCAGGAGTCGCCGCTGCACACCTTGGCGCTGGGTCTCTCTGAGAGCCGCCTGAATGATCGCTATCACTCGGCTGAGCGTTTGGCTCCCATGGGCAAAGAGTCAGCGCCGCGTTATCAAAAGTCTCAGCATGCCGGACGCCGGTCACATGCTGCTTCACATGGCTCGGCGCATTCCAGCAAATATAACATGGACAAGTCGGAGTATGCGACTCGCTCCTCGGCCATGTCGGACACCAGTGAGGCGCCCTCGTTGGCCTCCCATGTGCGACGCGTGCGCGTGCCTTCGCAGGCCTCCGATGTGGATCAATTCCTCGATGATTTGTTTAGTCCAGTGCTCGACGGTTCACTGGATGAGCTCTCCGATGCTCGCTCCCTTGCCGCCAGCATACGTGGCAGTCGGCGTGCGGAGACCTTCATAGATGAGCTGCTGCCGCTGGATGAGACGCTGAACAGGCTTGGCCCACAGCAGCAGCTGGTGTCCTGCATCAAGGAAAATCTATCAGATGACACGGGATCTAAACCCAATCAAGCCGAACTTGTGAAGTTTATAGATGAGCTGCTCCTTTTGAATGACTCATCACATGAAGCATCGGAAGCCAAGCAGAATCAAGAAGAGCTGGAAGAGTTTATAGATGAGCTGTTGCTATTGAATGAATCAGAGGATCTGTCGGACGACAAAGAGTTCAGACAGGATTCTTCCGACCTGGACGATTTTATTGACCTGTCCCTGGATAATGGCTTAGACACACTTGCCTCACAGCAGCAGCTGGTGGCATGCATCAAAGGAGGCAGTAAGAAGCCGCAACAAAGTGAGGATAAGTCGCACGACAAGGAGTTCAAGCAAGATTCGTCCGATCTTGCGGACTTCCTGGACCTCTCTCTCGATGAGTCCTTAGATACACTTGCTACCCAGGAGCGTTTGGAAGCTTGCATCAAGGGCGGCGGCAGCACTGAGCATAGCCAAGCAGGTGCTGCAGATCCCTTGATACATCAGCTGATGCAGCTGCCAGGTGGAGAGCCGGACGCCGTGCCGGCTGCCTCGCTCTACCAGCAGCAGGTGCAACGCGCCTTCCTCCAGTCAGCCATGGCACAGAACTTGCAGATACAGCAGCAGCTGCTCGCACAGAATCAGGCACTGCAGACGCTGCTCAGCCAGCAGGCAGCCAATGCTACGACCAATGCGAATTCCAATTCAAATTCAAATGTTAGCAATGGCAGTGGCTCGCCGCCAGCTGCGCCCATCTCGCCGCCGCCTTTGAGGCTGAAGACAACGACGCTTATGACAAGCACCAGATCGAGTAGCTTGGTAATGGAGGCCACAGCTAGCATGCAGCCACCGGCACCGCCGCCACCACCGCCAATGCCGCCACCGCTCGAGTGCAAAGATCCGTCGGAAACGCGACATTTCCTGGACCCATATGGCCGAGCGAAAACGGTGCGCATTGGCAAATGGCGCTGGCCGCCGCCGCAGGGTGAGCCGCAGTTCCAAACCGAGGAGGACTTCTTTGCCTTCAAGCTGCGTCAGCAGCAGAGGAAAACAACGCCCCAAGCGCAACAGCACACGGCCATCGAATGGGAGGAGTTCGAAATCGAGTCTAGCAAAAGTCCCACACCGCAGCTAATGCGGAGCAGCATACGAATGGAGAGCAATGGACGAGATGTTCAGGATGCTGTACAACATCAGCATCAGCACCAGCACCAGCACCAGCAAATGCAAATGAATCAAACCACTTCGGCTATAACAACCACGACCACAATTACAGCCACGAAGCTGGCGAAGAAGAGCTTCGAGATAGGCGCCGATCGTCCGCCACCGGGCAGCGTGGGCAAGCTAAAGCTGAGCTCGGAGATGCGACAGCGCTTGGAGCAGGTGACAGCGGGTCATTCGGTGCGTTCCACGGTCTCGAACAAGTCGGAGCAGCGTGCGCCGGCCAAGCTGGAGGATACACGCAAACTGATGCTGCAACAGCAGCTGGGCGGACTCTTTGCCAGCGCCAATGCGAACTCCAGCTCTGGCGAGGCCTTGCCCACAGTTCGCACTCAAATCGAACGCATGGAGGGCAAGTTGTCGCCACCGCCGATGCCAGTGCCAGCACCGCCCAATGCTTGGCCGGGTGTGCTGTTGCCGCCGGCGCCGAATGTGCCTGCTCCACCGCCGCCCATAAGGCCGCCCAACATGGCGCCGCCTGCACCACCGCCGGCACCACAAAGTCCGCCCGTTGAGCTCAACGAACCGGAGCCCGACTACAGAAAGGAGCACGTGCCGGCCTTTATACAGCGTCAAGAGCGGGACACATTCGGCGCAGTCAGGCAGCCCATGCAGCAGCAGCAGCAGATGCAGCAGCAGCAGCAGTTGCAGATGCAGCATCAACAGCACTACCACCAACAGCAGCAGCTGACGCAGTTGACAGCGTCATCGCATGCAGCCTGGGAACAGGAGCTGCAGACCGAACGTGAACGTTCGCGCAGCCGCAGTCGGTCGAGGGATCGCGAGGACTACTCTGAATCTGTGTGGGATCGTGCCGAAGTGGAGGGTCCAGCCTCGGGCAGCGGCAGTGAAAAGGAGCGCGAGAAACGTGAACGTGAACGCGAACGTCTCTACGAGCTGCGTCAGGTGGAGCGCGAGAAGGAGAGCCACAAGGTCTATCAGCCAGCGCCGCCCAGAATAATTCAGGCCAGCATGGATAACACCGGAGCCAAGCTGAGAGAGAGGGAGCGCGAACGGGAGAGGGAGCGAGAGTCGCTCGCCTCAACGCCCGCTACCTTCCGGACACACATGGCCCAGAAGTACGAACACGAACGCAAACGCAAAAGCTCCGCCAGTTCGGCGCGTGAGGAACCACTCGATTCCAGCTTGCCGGCTGTCGTGGTGCCAGCTCCAGTGCCTCCACCGCCAGCAGCAGTGACGCCGCTGGCCAACACAGCGAATGTCACTGTCAGTGCGTGCCTCACCTACAACCGGGTGCCATGGAAGCTGCGCGTACGCAAGGAAGTCTTTCAGCCGCACGAGCCAATCGGGCCGCCTGTCGCCTTGGATCTGCTGTTCGCTCAGGTGCTGAGCGATGTGTTTGGCGTAACGCCCTGCCTGCGCATCACGCCCCAAGAGAAGAACGCTGCCTTGAATATGTTGCACGGGCATGGCGTGAGCGTGGATACCCTAGCTGCACGTGGGCAGCAGGTGCGCGCCTTGGTCAAGCGGCATCTGGTGGATATGGCCCGGGACTGGCCTCTATACTTCGCTCGGCTCTTCGCTGTCCAGGGTGCTCCTCTCTATCCGGATGTTTCCATCATGGGCGTCTCGCATAGCGGCCTCTATTTGGCTAGGCGTGACGCCGACTACTTGATTGTCGTTCAGGCCATATCGTTTGCCGAAATACAGAATGCTGTTACCCTGCCACGCCCAGCCGCTCTACAGCTCAATCTGCGCAACGGGAAGCATCTGGCGCTGCATGCGACTCGGGCTGCCGCCATCCAAACGATGATCACATCCTTTGTGCAGGAGTTCCGCAAGGTAAGCTACAAGCCATGCTCTATTAGAGAATAAATCAGACGGGGTATATTGGTTTTAAGCACTCATTTGTAACAGAGAAAGATCGTGTGAACTAATGAACTAGGATAGAGTTGGTCATTCATGCACGAACTTCTGCTTTTTTCACTTATTCAGAGGCAACTAGTTCCATTGAGCTGTTCTTTTGATTAGTAGCTCAAAAGAACAGCTCAATGGAACTAGTTGCCTCTAGTTCACTAGTTCACTAAACAATTAAAGCTAGAGCTCCTATCGTGAAGGAGACGTTCGTTAGGCATGAGCTAGTCTCTTAAATGAACTAGTTCATATAGTCCGTAAGAAACACTTATTATTATTATATTGAGTTACGTAATCAAAGGTTGCTACTTTATGGTTCATGAACGACTGGTTCTTTTATCTGTTCATGAACCACGCCTGCTTTTCGCTCTTTTAGCTGTCGAGCTGAACAACTGAACTGAACAACTCAGGGAACTAATTTAGTTCACGAACGATTATTCTTAAAGTAGTTCATCTAATTTGATTTACCAACACTGGTAAGTTGTATATAAGGCTTATCTTCTCTGACAACTTGTAGGGTATCTACTAGTCGCGCCTTCTTGGCTTCACTCATTTCGTTTCTCTCATTACAAATTCCGTGCACTTTGCATACCAAATTAAAGCTTTGGACAGTTATCTTTGATGGCCGGTGGCAGCTTTAAGCCCTATTTAAATGAGCTTTAAGCGAAAGCGAGCGAAAAGGCTTTAGGAGCTGCGTGGCTGACAGCACCTGATCCATTGCATTGATTGTGTTCTATTTGATATCTAAAGTAGTCTCGGTTGGAGCTGTATTGTGGCAGAGCTTAACAGAGACGAAGCTTGAACTTAGTTTCTTTTGCACTTCTCGCACTATTTTGCTTTCTTCTTATTTCTAGCAGAGCTTTAATATTTTTAGCTGTATCCACTGCTATTCTATATATTGCTCTTCTCTTTATGTCTACTGCTCCATTTCTTTCCTCATTTGATAAGCTTTAATATACAATCAAAAGCAAAGTCTTTTGCTATACTGCATGAGGTATTCTTATTCGAAATACACATACATACATATATATAATATATATGCCTATTCCCTAGACTCTTATCTCAGCTTTCCTTTGTGCTCTGAGTGTCTTGTTTTGTAACCGAAATTTATTTTGATCTATGTACATATATATGTAATTTCTCTGTGTGTATTTCTGCTTCTTCCTCACCCTCACACGCAGTTTTCTTTTGCTTCGCCTACTCTTTCTTCTTCTTCTTCTGTTGGCCTTCTCAACTCTTTGGTTTTTCGCATTTTTACACGCGTGCTTGAAGCTCAGTGGGCTTGCTTCGTCGGTCGCGCTGTCCATGTCCGTCTGTTAGGGTGACCATATATGTGTTATACTGATTGACTGACTGTCTTAATACTCGTTCGTACTCGAATTTCACATTGGCATTCGCATTCATATTCATTTATCAGTAGATCAGTCTGTCTGCTTCTCTCTCTCTCTCTTTCACTCTCTCCCTATCTTTCTCTCTTTCCCTGTCAGTGTCACCATGTACGTGCCATACTCGTTGACTGACTGCCTGATACTCGCTCACATAAATCACATTCGCGTTCATTAATCACAGCATATCAGTCTGGCTCTGTCTGTCTTTCTCTCTCCTGTCTGTCTGTCTCTTTATCAGTGTGACCATATACGCTCTGATTGACTGTCTCAATACTCGTTCACACACACACACACAGTTCCATTTCACTCATACGCATTCAATTTGATCAGCGTTTTCTGCTTTTCTTTGAGTGCAGCTCGTTTTAAGTTATTTTAATTTAATTCAGTTTTATGCGTGAAAACTAGTCGAACGCCAATCTTGGCGCTAGCTCCAAAACCTGCTCGAGACTGTTGGCCGAATAAAAAACAGTTAGCCACACACTCATACACACACGCACACCTCTAGCTGTTGCACTACTCGTTTAGAGTCTTTGCTCTCCCTCGGTCTCTTTTGAAGTTTTACGCTCCGCTTGGCCCTGCTGCACTTTTCACTCTCTCCTCTCTCTCTTTTTCTCTCTCTTGGAGACTCTCTCACTCTCTGCCTCGCTTCTGGCTGCCTGTATTGGTCAAGTCGGTCTTTTGACCAGTTTCTGCCCAGTTTTCAGTTGCGTTCGGTAACGGCATCACGCGGCGCGCTTCTTCAAGCAAAAAAGAAAGAAACGTTCGTCGATATTCGAATTCTTCAGATTCATACAGATTTATTTGCTGTTACCTTTTTTTTTTTCTGTTGGCCAAGTTTTTGTTCCCAGTGTGCTTTATTTTGTATTGTGCATTAGCTGTTCTATGTGCCTGACCCAATAAAGAAAACAGTTCGATGCCTCAGCCCAAAGATTTCGAATGCCAAATCATAGCTAAAGATTAGATATTCAATTGTACGTAGATATCTTCAGAGCTAGTTATTAGATATGTAACTAAGTTTTGCTGGCAGTGTAATCAGTTTAAATTGACTTTTGTGCATTGAGAATCTGCATCTTTCAGCTCGGAAAGTGATATTTGCCATATATTTAGATATATTCCTATAACAGTTGCTATATCTAAGTCCGCTGAGTGCTTGGCAAATCGTGCAGAAAGCAACATTTTCGATCGAGGATCAACGACTTGAAGTTGGCTCACTTTTGCCTAAGCAAATATTGATTCATAAATTATATGATTAGTCTACGATCAGCAAGCCTTGCAAAGGCTATCACTATTTAGTGCACAGCCTTAGAACGACGATCAGCAGGACTTACAAGCAGATCTTTGAGGGAAATTGAAGCAATGATCGCTCGCATAGGTCATAGGGCAAGTCGGTCTGTTGTGGCAGGGCATTCCATCAATAGCTTGAAGATCAAGAAGATCGCTGTGGCAGCTCTCTTTGGCATGTGTATATGTGTTTCTATAGCTTTTGTTAAGCTTGCCCGGCGCCCTTAGGCTGTTGCTGTCACTTGGTCAATGCCCAACTTCACAATTTGCAGCTCTTTGTCTCTTAGTCATAGTGAAGACTACTGTTTGCCTTATCGTCACGTTTCAGTGCCAAAAAGTCTTCCGCTTATAGTCTTTGACGTTAGTTTGACATATTTTTTGACTTGAATTCGATTTCCTTGTGGCACAAACGTGGCCTGGCGATGCTTTCAAATTATTACTTGACCCAACTTCGAGTTATTCACTTGACTGTGTCTTGCAGCATATGAATGTTGAGACACGACACTCTACAGAGTTACATTTTATTCAAATAAACATTGATATATTTGATTATGGATATTTTAAGCTAACATAAATAGTTTCTCTTAGAAATAACATTCACATCGATCTTATAGTATGTGCCTTAATTCGATAAATATCGATATTTATGACATGGTTCCTGAGGCATAACATAAAGAGCATTGAGCTAGAGCTTTAAAGTTTAACATGTGGATTGTCGTTTGAGACAGCGAAAGAGAGAGAGAGAAGGAGAGAGAGAGACTATAATAAAATGAAATAATATATCAGATTTTTTTGCCTTAGCTTAGTAGAGGGAGCAGTGCGACTTCTTCATTCTATTATTTAGTAGTTGCAAAATTTGTTAGCTCTAGCTCAACTTTGAATCAGCTTGAGTTGACTGGTTTGTGGCAGTTCAATGAACTGCTTTGAGCATCCTGTTGCAACAGTTGCTATAATTGCAAGCGTTTTGGCTTTGTTTTTCTTTTGTGGCTTGAACAAATTTTTGATGGCTTCTCGACAGGTGGCAGGGGGTAGCGAAAAGCCAGCCTGACAAAAGGCAAATTAAAAATCAAATTAAATTCAGGTCTGGCACGAAAATTGAAAAACTGCAAACAGATAAAAGTGGCTAAAAAGTGGCTAAAAAAGTGACTGAAAATCACGTATACGCAGCGTATTTACACGAAATCAACAGGCAGCGCGAGTGTCTCTCTCTCTGGCTCGAGCTGTGTGCGTGTGTAAATAATATAGTGAAGCATTCATGATGATCGTGCAGTAGTTTGGCCAGTTGTGCTCTATGGCTTAACAACTTTCACTGGCACGCGCCGCCGCCTCGGAATTTCGGACAAACGAAAAGCCAGAAAACAACAACAGCAACATGTCGCACAGCGTTAGAAGCAGCAAGTCCTGCGAGGCCAGGACACACGAGTCGATCAGCGGCAACAGTGGCAGCAATGCGGGTGGCAGCGTGCCACATAAGTTCAGCAGCATTGTGAACAAAGTCGAGTCGCTTATACACAAAATGCATCACGACAAAGCCAATAATTTTAAGCTGCTGCAACAGCAACAGCAGCAGCAGCAGCAGCAGGAGGTTGCGGTGCAGCAGGACGTTTGTGAAGCTGAGAAATGCGCTTCACTCGACTCCCTTAACAATCTAACCGACCAGGATAGCTGCGAGGAGGAGCAACCTGAGCTGCTCTATACGGACTCTGATGATGCTGAAATCGCACACATTACGGGCACCACAGCGGCGCAGGTGCACCACCAGCAGCTGCAGCTGCATCGTCGCAGCGATCTCGATCAGTTGACCAATGAGAGCATACGCGAGCTCAATGAACAATGCTGCTTGGAGTTGGCCAACTCGAATGCTGCTGCGAGTGGTGGTGGTGCGGCCTGTGGTGCCGCAGCTGGGCTGGACTATGATAATGCGTGGAGCGTTGAGGAGGACATCGTGTACAAGTGCTGCAGTGGTACAACTTCAACGATCAGCGCCAATGGCAGCTTGTGCGAGGAGTGCTGCTTCGAGGAGCAGCTCAACTATAAGCTGCGGCTTAACCAAAGAGACAACAACAACAACAACAATGAAGAGGAGGAGGAGGAGGTGGAGGGGGAGCAGGAGAAGGAGCAGCTTGTGGGAAATGAGGAGCAGCAGGACCCGAATGATGCTGCAGCAATGGCCCTAGCCAGCGCCATCAGCCTGCCCATTCCCATACCCATTCCATTGCCCATGCTGGGCAACAAGACGCGACGCGTCAGCAATGCCAGCAGCGGCTCGGTCAGTCGCATGGAAACGATATTGGAGGAGCCAACGGAGTCTAAAATATCTGTCAAGGAAATTCTGGCACGCTTCGAGACCATGAATTCCAATGAGGTAGGCAGAGGGGTTTTTGAATTCAGTCCATTGAGACACTTCGCTCTGTGCTTCCCAAGCTCGGAGAGTATGCAGAGTGTTATTAAGATAATAGATAAGGAAAGACAATCATATGAACTCTATAGGCTAAGGACAACTCTGTGGAGTAGAGCAAATAGTAAATGGAATTCCCTAAGTAAAATATCTTTGACCCCTCGAGACTCTAAACTTTAACTTCATCCTGTTACCCAGTTATAGGTAAGGTCTTTGCTTTGTCCAATGATCCAGAAAATATATATGGAGATTCCATCTATTGCATGATTATGCTTGCCTTGAAGTATTCCTAGCTGGAATTCTAGAATTTTTCAATGAAATTCTAATACAAATCAAGAGCATGAAAGCTTGAAGGATTATGATAGATGGATTACTTGATGGATGGATGGATAGATAGATGGATAGCTTAGCAGATAGTTATATACTCTTGTGGTTAGTATATAACTCTACGCATGACACTCTGAAATATAATTTATATCTATATCATCTATCATATGTCGCGAAAGCTGCTGAGACTGGTTCATGATTTACTTCATCAAGTGAAAGATCAAGAGGCGAAAGATCAAGTCACTTCGCTGATAACAGAAACTCTTTAGTTGAACTCGAAATGTTCACAATGTCGTTTCATAAGCACAAATGAAGTTGCGACTGCTGAGGAAAGCTCAAGCAGAAGAGAAAAGAGAGCTCTTTACAGTTTGGCGGCGAGTGTCGGGGCTAACGGTTAAGTTAATCAACGCATAATCGCATTATTAGCAAACAGAGGGCCAGCGACCCAGCTGAACCACATGCTTACATCATCTGGCTACAGCTGCAGCATCTTCATCTTCTCTTTCAGTAGCTGCCCGATCATAGGTCTCGATTATACAACAGCTGAGACGTCTCTTTGTGTCTGGCTCGATTGGAATTGGTGCAGCTGCTGGGCAACGTCTTTCAACTCAGCCCAATACAATTGCTGTTAGATCTGTAAATACATGCGCATATACATAACTGATATATCGATTTATATATCGAGATGAATATTCACTTTCGTATTCGGCGCAGGTGAAGTGTGGAGCTCATTTGTTTGTGTTTGATGAAACTGAAAGTAAACCTCAAAAATAGTTAAAAAGTAGATGTTATCTTTTGATATATATCGATTTATCGATTGTCATTGCTTTGCTACCTGAGGCGAGCCATTGTTAACTATGTCTATATTCATATCTGTCTGTGGCTATATCTCTATTGGTATAAAGTCCGTTTGACTATACCAATATATATCGTTGCCCTTATATTCTCTGGCTATACACATCTAACTATATATATATATCGCTATTTTAACGGTATTGAAACTTAAGTTGTTGCTCTTTTGCTTTTTTATCAATATATGATTAGGCTAATAGTTAAAGTAAATCAATGATAAAATATATGCTTATATCGATAGATATCGCTAGCTTATTTAGAGTTTAATGACCAATCACTCTTATAATAGCTCTTAACTTATATAAATTGCTCTACATATTGATAGTTGAAACTGTTCTGCTATCGAAATATCGATCTTCACTGCTTTTACACCATAAAATAGTTATAATATTTAAATATCGAAGCATCTCGATAGTCAAAGTCCTTTTGGTTGCATATATCGATAACAACTTTGACATTGAAGTCTTAAGCAGAATGATTTCTAGAATCGTTTCGACTTTCTTCTGCAATCGTGATATTTCTTCTCTGCCTTTGGGATCATCTGGTGGCATGTGAAGCGCATCGGATGCTACGCTTCGGATCGAGGGGTTGTTTAAGTGCCAAAAAAGTAAGCTGAAGCTAGAATTTGAGCACTCGTTAAACTACATACGAAGCCGCAGTAGAAATAAACCGTTGACCCACAAAGATACCAAGAGAGATACATTTACCAGATGCCGAGATACTTTTACGTGCCACTCGAAACGTGAAGAAGAAACAGCAGCGGCGGCAGTGGCAGCTGCTGCTTATTATTTAACTGTAATTTGATTTCAATAATTTAATTACATTTCGTGCGTCGTCATTTCTTTCTTCTTCTTTCTTTCTCTTATTGCTGTCGGCCGGGTCGGGTAGCATCGCTTCTTTTGTTCTACGTATGGTAAAAGGGGTTTAATTGCATCTTTAGCCACTTTAGCCACGGCTCCAGCTGTGCCTCTTCTTCTTTGCCTGCTTCTTCTTCTCTCTACTTTTGACACAGCTGTTGCGCATTAATTTCAAATTGTTTTTTTTAATTAACTCGAGCAAAATACAAATAAAAAATTACGCTTTAAACAGTAAATGCCAAAAAGAAAGTTTGCTTAGCCTCACCTCTTTCCTATCTCGTCTCTCTCTCTCTCTCTCTCTTGCTCTTCTCTTGCTGTTTTTTCACGTATCCTGATCTCTATCTCCATTACTCTATTTCTGTTTAGTTGTACTGCGTTCCTCATCTTACTCTTTTCCTACTCCTTTCCCCTTATCATTTCCTCTTCGCTCATTATGCAATTTTCTCGTCAATTTCTCTTCTCTTCTTCTCTTTAATTTATCCTTCTTTCTTTATTCTTGTTCTCATCTCTTACTTCTTTCCTTTTCACTCCTTTTCCGCTCCTTTTTTACTGTTTGTCGCTCGTCCTATTCATCTTTCTTTCACCTCTCTCTCTCTTTATTTTCCCTCCTTCACTTCTTTTAAAATCATATTTCAAATCATAGTTTTCCAATAGTTTATTCTCGCATTGTTAAAGTTTTTATTTTGTTGGCTTTCCGCATGTGGCAGCAACTGGAGCAGAGCCACGCCCACTCGAGCGACCCCCTAGAAACGCAAAAGTCATGTGACCCAGTTGCGTGCCCAGTTCTAAGTATGGGAGCGACATATATCTATATATATATATATATATAGATATACAATATATATATATATATATATATATATATATATATATACTGTATATATGTACTTATATATATGTAAACCAGATCCAGCCTCCATTTGTGCGTCTCGTTTGCGATCTATTTGTTTGCTTTACTTCTCTTTTTGCTTTTATTGACTGCTCGTTTGTCAGCTTCTGCTTTAGTATTTGGCACAGCGATAAAGCCCACGGGAAACTGTAAAAAGAATTCGCAGTTGCACTCAATGTTTGTCTGTCTCTCAATACAGCCTCCAGCAACTGGTCTTCTGTCACATCAGCTATCTGCTGGCTGGCTGTCTGCGCTATTGCTGCATCATCTATCTGGAAGTTTGCTCTTTAGTTCTTCTCTATTTGGCTTTCCTCTTCCGCCATTCTCACTCTTCCCTTGGTATCTACTTCTTTCCTACACCTTTGCTGTGCGCCTCTTATGCTTTCTTCCATCTCTTTCTTTTCTAAATCTTATCTCTGGCTGGACCAACTTCTTATCCTAGCTGCCTTACTGATAAGTCTCCCCTCTCCTCTTATCTACCATTCATAATTCCCATTTGCCTTTATCCAGCCATCTGCATCCATCTATCCTCCATGGTCATTTGATGCTTATCAGTGTTGAAAAGTGGCAATTGAAATTGAAATTGAAATTGTATAATTAATTACTGTTTGACTAAGCCAAGCATCATGATTGATTAGTGAAAGATTTCCGCTTTCATAAACAACAACAAAACAACAACAAACAACAACAACTTTTACTCACCTCCAATTTGGCTTGTTTGTTGTGGTTGTTGTTGTTGTTGTTGTTGCTTATGCGCTTTTGAGCGTGTGCAATGCATTTTCTTTTGGCTCTTC
This sequence comes from Drosophila eohydei, assembly GCA_035045825.1. Lineage (NCBI taxonomy): Eukaryota > Metazoa > Arthropoda > Insecta > Diptera > Drosophilidae > Drosophila > Drosophila eohydei. The sequence goes on from JAWNOT010000096.1 coordinate 813,392, forward strand.
TTTTGGGTGTCTTCGAATGCAACAATTTGCTGCGAAGGGGGCGTGGCAGTGCAGTTGCGGGGGCTCTGCGGCTATTTAGTGTGTGGGTGTTATGTGGAATGGAAAGGAAAGCAAATGCATTTGGCAATAAAAGTGAAAAAGCACACTTTCGTTGCCAAAAAATTAAACAGTACAGTGAAAGCTCTATTGATGAACAGCTGCTGTTTGCTTGCATATTGAAGATCAATTTTCTGATCTAATTTTAATGACCTTCATTCGTTCACTGATCATCTGAGGCAATCCCTGTCCGACACAGCTAAAACTTTATTGCGTGTGTAAAGAATCAATTTTCGACAAGTTCCAATAGCTGCCTTGCGCGCAGCTGATATGCCCAAAACTTTTTCGCACATTTGATATGTGTGTTCGCTCTAGCGAGCTTTCACTGTGTACTAACAACTGTATGATATTATATATTTTTACTGCATACACATCATTCAAACCGGCTTGGTGCTTGGTGCTCGGTGCTTGGCGCTTGGCGGCTGGCTGGGCGACCGGTTAGCTGGTCAAGTGTTTCGTTGGCCAAAAAGGCGCCCAGCAACTTTCACAAGCCGTTGACTTGACTTTAGACAACGGCGCAGACAATTAACAAATTGCATTCATTGTTGCACTTTTCATCTTTATCTTTTGTTTCTTCTTCTTCTTCCACAGTCACAATCGAAGGCGTCGACTTTGTCGTCGGGCGCACGCGCCGCTGCGCAAACGCTCAACGTGCCGCTGGAGCGTCTGGAGGGCCGACAGGCTGGACGCAACGAACATGCGCACTCCAATGACCAAGATGAGCAGCAGCAGCAGCAAGTGGAGCTGCATCATCAACAGCAGCAGCAGCTGCAGCTGGACGATGCTGTCGAGGAGCACCAGCAGCAGCAACAACAGCAGCAGCAACAACAGCAGCAGCAGCTGGCCGATCAGCAGCGGTTCATGAAACAGCAGAGCTATCTGCACTCGGCACGCAAGTCGAATGCTGGTCAACAGCCCAACTCCCTGACCAATGGCCACCAGCAGCAGCAGCAGCAACACCAGCAACAACAACAGCAGCAGCAACAGCAACAGCAACAACAGCAACATTTGCAGCAGACATCCCATCACGATTTAGATGGCAACTATATGCTGCAGGAGGAACTCAATGGCAGCGGCACGCCTCCATCTGTTACCAAGTACTCGCTGTTGCAGTTCGCCATGCAGCATTTCCGCAACGAGTAAGTGCAGCCATTTTTGCAAACAAAATCCCCATTTGCCAAAGAAAGCAATAATAACGCAGCCATAGTAGTGCGCATAGATAACTGTTAAATTATCGTCCTCTCTTTTGATCCTCATCGAGTCACGGCAAATCACATGACGAGAGGCATACAGTGCTCGTTCTCTGTCTTGCTCGCGTTGATTTCCGTTACAATTGCTTGCTTGCAAAGATGGCGGAACATGATGTATTTATAGCTTATGGCTGACGCCATTTTGAATATCATATTAACCAATCAGTTGCTCTCCTCCTCACTTCACAGTCAATTACGTGATGCCGATCGCCATCATGAACGACATCAGTCGTCGTCTGCTGCAAATCGCTCCTATGCGGAGCTGGTCAAGTGGCAAGGCCATGCCATACGCTTGCCTTTGCTGCGTTTGCCTAACGATTTGGCGCCGTTGGCGCTGGAGTGCTTCGATTGCATATTGCGCTACTGCGGCGACATACCGCTCGATCCGGAGCTCACCGAGGTGAAATGTGTCTACACCGTTTTGATGGTAGGTCAAGTGAATTAAGGCTAATCATTGAAGTTTTACTAATGTCTTTGTGCTTTCAGCATTGTCACAAGTATTTGGCGCTGCGGGATGAGGTCTACTGTCAGCTGATGAAGCAGACGACAGCGAATCGCTCGCCTTGTCCGGACAGCTCGCAGCGTGCGTGGCGTTTGCTGAGCATCTTGGCCGCTTACTTTGGTTGCTCGGACGCACTGCGTCCGTATCTGATGGAACATTTGACATCTGCCGCCTCCGATCGGCGTCGCTCGTGCCATGGCACCGCCGCCGTCTGCCTAACGAATCTGCGCAAAACGGCCCGCTGTGGCGGTCGCAAAAATGTGCCCAGCGTTGAGGAGGTGACCGCCGTCTCAGCCGGACGCTCGGCGCGCAGACAGATCTATAGACTGCCCGGTGGTGCCGAGCGTGTGGTCAACACACGCTGCTCCACTGTGGTGGCCGACGTCATTGCCGAGCTGTGCGCTCTGCTGGGCGTTGAATCGGAGGCCGAGCAGCAGGAATTCTCGCTGTATTGCATCGTGCAAGGCGATGCCTTCACCATGCCACTAGCCGCCGACGAATACATATTGGATGTGACCACCGAGCTGCTCAAGTCCGGTCAGCCGTTCTATTTGATATTCTGTCGCAGCGTTTGGCACTTCGCACTAAAGCGCGAACCGGCGCCAATGCCGCTCTATGTGGAGGTGCTCTTCAACCAGGTGGCGCCCGACTATCTCGAGGGTCTGCTGCTCGAGCTGCCCGGCAACGGGGTGCCGATGCCAGAGATGGTGCGCGACATGGCGCGCATCGCGGCTCTGCTCCATCGCGCAGCCGATCTGAGCCATGTGCCAGCCATGAAGGAGATCAAATTTCTGTTGCCCAAGCCAGCGTTGGGCATACGTGAAATACGACCGGCCCAATGGGTAGGACTAGTGCAGTCCGCTTGGCCGCAGGTCGCCAATCTCAGCCCGGGGCAGGTGAAGGCGCAATTTCTAAATGTGCTCGCCACCTGGCCACTGTTCGGCAGCAGTTTCTTTGCGGTGAAACGCATCTGGGCCGAGGAGGCGGGGCCCCATGTCGAGGACAATCACAGTCCCATGTGGCGAGATCTAATATTGGCCTTGAATAGACGCGGAGTTCTATTCTTGGATCCAAACACACACGAAACCCTGCAGCACTGGAGCTTCATGGAGGTCATATCGACGCGCAAGGTAACATTGGATTACGTTTATCTATCTATCTCTCTATCTCAATATCTGTCTATCGATTGATCATCAATACATGCATATATCTATCGATCTATCTATCTGTTTATCGACTGGTCTCTTGACATATCCTTGATATATTTATAGATCTACTTCTGATCTATCTATTCATAAATATCGCATACTCAACTCTCTCTCTCTCCTTCTCTGACTTTCAGGTTCGTTCGGAGGATGGCGCCCTCTTCCTTGATATGAAGGTTGGCAATTTGATGCAGCAGCGTGTTATACGAGTGCAGACAGAGCAGGCGCACGAGATCTCACGGCTGGTGCGTCAATATATAACCATGGCACAGATCAGTCAGCGCGACAAGCGGGAGCTCAACTAGAATGCAACGAATATTTCGAATATATATGCAGATATATACATATCTATATATACGGATATATCTTGATTATTATTAAAATAAAGACCACAATTTTTTTTTATATTTGTTAAGTCTACCCTATGTCAATTCCTATACCTGTACCTATACCTATATCGACACCTATACCTATATCTATATATATATATACATAACTATATGGGAGCAGGATCTATCCTAGCCGTATTCCATTATCCCTTTGCTGGCTTCGGACGCCTTGCAAATCTGAATAACTTGTGTCCTAATCTTAAGCAACAACGTGCAATCGCAATACAAGTATTTTCCCTCCTTTTAATGTCTTTTTCCCTCTATTTTTCGTACAATTCTTTCAAATGCTAAACTTAAGAATCTTAAATTTATATTTAAATTGATTTTTTTTTGACAATTTGTTAAGCGGAATTCATTGTTTAGTGTAATAAATGAAATTCTATATAAACCATATATCAATATATCCAAATATCTTGTCTTTATTTAAGATTCATACTGCAGACTTATATACCCTGTACACAACGGGGTGTCAGGGTATATTGGGTACTGGCCTGGCTGTGCACATTAGGAGGGCATATATATTTATATTTTCTAGAGCAATATCAACAACATCAGCGAGTTAATTTAGCTATATCCACCTGTTCAATCGAGTAATAAGAAGTTATGTGCACAATGTGCGATTGAAGTATTAATTACAGCCCATAGCAGCTAAGGCTTTAAGGTTTCTTTAATGGTTTTGATATGTTGTCTCTTTCCACCTCAATGCAAATGGCATTTGAAATAGAAGGGATCTTGAAGTACGTTTACACACGTGAACTTTGTAGGGAACTGATGGTAGAACAGGAGAAGCATATACATATACCAATATATGTATATATATTTGTGTGTGTGTGGAGAGAGTAGTATAGAAGGATTGCTAGAGCTACTCAGTACCGGATGCAGGGTATTGGCTAGTGCAGCGTGAGTTTAGCTAACTCCCAAATATCGCTTTAACTTATAATATTAAAATAAATAATTTATTAAATAAATATATATTTGTATATATAGATATATCTATGAAAAAAAAACATTTCTCAAATAATATTTGGTATGATTTGATCGTTGTCATCGTCGTCCTCATCGTAATCGCCATCGTCCTCATCTTCGTCCTCCTCCTCCTCCTCCTCATCCTCTTCTTCCTCATCTTCGTCATCGTCCTCCTCCTCCGCCGTCGCCGCCGCTGCCGCCGACGCTGACGCCGACGCCGACGCCTGCTGTTGCTTGTGTGCACTGAACTGTGGCACACTTGTTGCATTGTTGCCAAGTTCGTTTACTGTTATAGTTGCTGTTGTTGTTGCTGTTGCTATGGGACGCCTCGTTGTTGTCGCCTCATCAGCAGCTGCATAGCCATAGCTTAACGCTTCATTAGACGCATTGTGGTTGGCAACACGTGTGCGCAGCCCCAATGTCGTTGACGTTGTCGTTGCTGCGGTCTCGTTTAATCCAATGTCTGGCAACATTGTTGTGCTCCTTGTTGTCATTGTCATTGTTGTTGCTGTTGTCGCTGTTGTTGTTGCTGTTGGTTGCTCCACTATGCTGCCATCATCAGGCACAGCTGCGGCCTGCTCCAGCTCCATTTCGAGCTTGGTTGGCGGCGGTGTAATGCGCGGCGGTGCCACCGAGGTCAACAGAAACTCATCGAGTATCTCGCAGTTCTTGCCCAAATAGCCCTGTCGGCACTGGCAGCGATAGCTGCCATCCTCGCGGCTGAGCGAAATGCATTTGCCCTCATTTTCGCAGGTCTTTGGATTGTCCAAGCAGTAGCTCAATTCTGTTATCCAAAGAATGCAGTTATTTACAAATATAGCATAAATATATCGAGTATAAATGGTACTCACTTTCGTCGCAAAGCATGCCACCCCAGCCGGGACGGCAATTGCATTCCCAGGGTGCATCACAGTCGCCGTTCACACAGCCAGGATACGGAAAACACTTATCACACTGTGAGCCAGTCCAGCCCACCTTGCAGCTGGTGGAGATAAATTAAAGTCATTTTGTGACAGAAATATAAATATGGCGGTATTGACGCCATCTTTGCAATTGCAACAGCCAATGGCTTTGCCTTAACGACTTCTTTGAGATTACGGTTTTAATGTACAGGCAGCCATATGCAAGGAGCTAATAATAGACAAATGATGTAGCTGCTGAAGGGACATGACATATTTTCACTGTCTGCATTGTTCACTATTGTTGAACTATCTATCTCTGTCTTTTGCATATGTTTTGCTATGACTCGAAGAAGAGCATTACCTTTTTGACGCCATTCTAGAAAATGAATTGCAAATGAATTCTTTCCGATAATGGCGTCGAATAGATAAGCGCATTTATTATTGACACTCAAGTTCATTCCGAATTTTGTTAACTTTAACTTACCGACATTCTCCAGGCTTGCGGCAGTAGCCATGCTGCTTGTTGCAGTCCGAAGCGCACAATGCTGCAAGATAATAAGAAGAGCTCGATAAATACCCTAGAGCACAGACTCCACCTGTCTAGTAGTCACCTGTCTGGCAGAGCAGGCCGGTGTAGCCAGGCTCGCAGTTGCACTCCAGTGGCTTGTTGCAGGTGCCATGCTGACAGCCAGGCATTGTGGCACAGTCGCTGCAGGTTCGACCTCCCCAGCCAATGCGGCAGCGGCACTCGCCGGGCGCCTCGCAGTAGCCACGCGTGCTGTGGCAGCCGCTGCGGCAGCTGGCTGCAAGTGAAGATGTGGTAAAGTAAATAAAGCTACCTGTTAACTAGGATAGTGGGACTTACGCTCTGTGCAGAAGAGTCCATCCCAGCCGGGCTTGCAGATGCACTCGAAGGGCTTGTTGCAGGTGCCGTGTTGGCAGCCTGGCAGCGGAATGCACTTGTCGCACTGCTCGCCGCTGTAGCCGATGCGGCAGCGGCACTCGCCGGGACGCTGGCAATAACCTGTGAATAACACAGAGCTTGAAGTCGAGTTGAGTCTCGTTTGGAGTTCGCTCTCTTACCATTCATCGGATCACAGCCGCGTCGACACATCGGCACTTGGCAGAGATCGCCCTGCCAGCCGGGCAGGCACTTCACGTCCCCCTTCTCATCGCAGCTGTAGTGCGAGTTCTTCTGGTACTTGGGCGACTTCTCGCAGGCCTGTGACAATGGATCTGCTGCTTTAGTCTAGCTGACGGGTTGAGCGCCTTGGCTCTACTTACGCGTTGTTTCCACAGTGGAATATTCGAGTTGACGCTCGTCTGGCGCGCATCAAAGTTGCGCCTCAGCGCCTCACCGCCCATGCTGTTCGCCATCAGCAGCAGCAGCAGCAGCGCCAGCGGCGATCCTTCCGAATCGGACATTTGTGTATAGCTGCGCACGGTACTAATTGAGCTCATTCGCAAATCTATGATGCTGAACTTTTCTCATAGAATAGGCTTCAGGTGAAAGCTGTTTATGTTCACTCCGAATCCACACCAAAATTACTCCGAATTATTGTCTTATTTATTACAACTGTAAGCAGATTTAGCCAAGTTCAACTTTTAAAATATAAAATATACTCTGACTCCAAAACTTCTCTAAGTTAATTTCAATGAAACTTTACTGGAATTCACTTAAGTTCTATTTGTTTTTGTATTTAACTCCAAATTTTCTCCGAAATTCTTGTGAGTTCACTATTCATAAGTACTTACTCCGAATTCTCTTTGAATTTACTAAAATCTTATTCCGAATTCTTTCTGTGAGCTTACTCAGTATTTGCATTCAACCTAATCCGCACTTACTCCGAATTTGCAATTAATTTTTAATTCGCTGAAAACTTAGTGCATAGCTTTGCACATAAATTTACTCCGAATGTACTCCGAATGTAATCCGAACGTACTCCGAACGTACTCCGAACGTACTCCGAATTTACTCCGAATGTACTATGAATGTACCCGAACATATTTCAAGTCAACCAAGCTAAACTCTCAAATGATTTTCTGAAGAATATCGATAGATTTTTACGATATGTATATATATATATATATATATATATATATATATATATATATATATATATATATATATATATATATATATATATTTCTTTATTGAACCCCCTCCTCCAGAAACAGTTTTAATATTGATGTTTCTCTCACAATTATTGTTATTGTTGCCTGGATTGTTGAAGTCACTTGGAAACAACTCCGTAGAAAAATTTTCTCTCTGATGGAGTTGAAACTTATTTCTCGTTGCTCTAAGAACAAATGAATTTCGTTTCATTTAGATGAAAGCAAAAGAAATTCCGCTTGGGCTGCACAGAGTGAACTGCGGCTATAAGCAGTTGCCGCACCAAAGACAATTAACATGTTCCAAAACAACTTTCTTCGTAGCCAGCAACAGCAACAACAACAGCGGAGGCAGTAACAATAAGAACAGTTATGTCTAAAGAGCTGACAGACAGCCAGGTTTCTTGATGAATCATTGTAATACAAAATTGTACGCACCACACACGTATATATGTATATATATATATATATATATATATATGTATATATATACATATATAGCTAACGGTATTATGTTCCTTATCCAAATCGAAATCCAAATCGTTTTCCACGTCTCTCTTGGTTAGCGTCTGCTTAGCGACTAATCAATTTCAGCTTTGACTTTGACTAGTCCGAAATTGAAAGCTTAAGCTCGCATATTCTCTCCCTCTCTTTCTCTCTCTGTCAGTCTCACTCTCTTTCTTTTTCTTTGGGAGAAATTTGAAAACCGGCAACTGGCATTTACTTACAGCTCTCTTACCTCTCTGCGCACCTGCGCAATTGGGTCAAACGGTAACGATCCAAAATCAGCTGTGCACTGCCACGCCCCCCTCTCCACCCGCTTCCATCCAACCTCAACTCCGAAACCAGTTGTCAAATTCGTCTGCTTCGGCTGATTCGCTGCTTTGATTTTTGTTTTTCAAAATAATTTTTTTGTTCTTTTTATTGTGAATGCTCGATTTATCATTATTATTTTCATATATATTATTGGAATATTCAATTTAATTTTTGTTTATTTCTTGTTTTTTTTTTTCGTATGTGCCTTAAAGTTTATTTTATTAATTTTTTTTGCTTGGAAATTTTTCTTAATTTTTTTTTGTTTTGTTCTCTTTGATATATATCTCTCAATGTGTGTGTGTGTGTGTGTGTGTGTATAGGTGAGTGCTTTTAATGGAAACAGTTTGAGAGTCGCTGCAAACATTTGAACTTCTACCGTACCGACTGAAAGATACAAGGGCGCTGCTTTAAAGATAGAATCGAAATTTATAGATATCTACGCCTTCTCACCAAACTGACTGACATACGAAAGGCTTGACGAAAGCCTGGAAGAAATACTCAAACAAAATTTCGAGCAGGAAGGACGAACTTGGCTTAGTTTAAGCTTTCGTAACCAAGTCAATGCATTTATGGGAGTTCTTGCTAGCTCTAATAATCTTGATAATATGAATCTGAATCTATATAGCTATATAAGCTCTGATATATGTTTGCAGCACTTGAAATTGATTCTTCCTTGTTTTGTGGGCCAGTATAAGTGTGTGTGTGTTGTTGTTGGCTAATGATTAGGCATGACAGACAAGTACATGGATGAGTGTTGAAGTAATATTACGTAATCAATATATATATGGGTATATATATATAATGTGATATACATATATATCTAGACCGACAGTGTCACATAACTACAATTTTTCACATTTATGACTGTATGTAATTTGTAATATTGGGAAGTTTTTATAGCGCTTAGGTCTAGCTGGAAGTGGAGCTTGGGGCTTTAAAGAGAACATTGACATTTGGACAAGCTCTATTTGCGCTGTCTACAATTTTTTTTTTGGTTTTTTTTTCGAGTTCATATCATGTTTAGCAATAGTTTAGTGGGGGGTGCGGGGCTCGAACCTTTGTTCAATTTGGTTCACTGTTTTGATCAAGCAAAGCTTGGGTTCGATTCACGCACTTTGATTAGTAACTCTAGTGATAGTACATAGATATATCTATATATATCGTTAGATCATGGGAGTTGGTTGCTAATATAATTATATTTATTGGTATATATCATATTATTAGTTAGTTATATCTCTCGTTCTTGGTTAAGACTTAACGATCAGTTGTTGTTCAGTTGCCGCTGAAGTTTCCCAGACACCAAGGTCTGAGTAAATGATCTATTTACAACTTTGGGTGCAGTAGGAGCTCACCGGGATGAACGTTCCATTTACAGCGCATTTCTACTGTACTCTCACCTTTTATAGCCTTGCAGGAGTTTCGATTATAGTAAGTAACGGAAAGATCTGAGATTCCGATCGGACTACTTTAATTGAAATTTATCACTATAACATCTAATGGGTAAACTCGTTAGAGTAGTTTGCTGCAAGGGTATTTAATATTCGGCATTCCGAAAAAGTTTATTTGTTCTTTATATATTATTTTGTTCAGCTATCGATTATGCATGATCTATTGAAAGAGAGAAAGAGATAGCTAGCGCGGGGCATGTGGAGACAAAAAAAATACACATTCACTGTATTTGATTTCTTAATTAACTGTCTTAAAGTTTAAACACTTATATGCGAGTTCTTCTCTCATTGTGTGTGTGAGGAGTGGGGGAGGGTGCTAAGGGCAGCTGCCGTGCGATATGATTCTTGGATATGATATGAATACAAAGAAAAGAGAGGTTGTAATTGTTTTGTTACTCATTCTCTTTCGTGCCTGCAGCAACTGTTGGAAACTGTCCCATTGGGTGTTCGAGCAATGAAGTTCTATGCTGCCGTTACTTATATTTCTTTAGGAAAGCCCAAATCAAATACAAAAAGTTAACGTCATTTACTATAGCAAACAACAACGGCAAAGAAACAGCACCCGGAATAGACAACGGTTCTTTTTTCTGCCTTCGTTTTGATCCTCTTCGAGTCATAGCAATTACTATGCTAAAGAGAGAGAGAGAGAGATAGTGCTAGTGGTTTATTGCTTGTTCTTTTTGCTGCGTTAGCATCTAGAGATTTTGTTTATTATTAGGCATGTCGAAACACAGATACCCTTTTATATCCATTGTTTATGTAAACGTTTTGAACAAATTTGTTTAATTATGAACGGTTTACTTTAAAGAAAAGAATTAATTAAAAGCTTCGTCTACTCACAGTAAATAATATGATTTTTGAAAGGTTCGAAACAACATTGATCAGTAGCTAAATTAGCTTACTTGAGGAAGTGTGCATTAATGGCTCTTGGCTGTTGATCGAAAAGAAGGAGAAGACTTTTAAATGCGACAGCAGAAAACAAAATAACTGAAGGAGTATAGACATATTTTGGAAAGATGGCGCAGTTTGGGTGTAGGCAGGCGGCCATCTTTGTATGGTTATTACCCAATGGGAATTAGGGGATTATGTATGGGGTTTCGGGATCGGGTTTTGGGGTTCGTGAACTCGCTACATAGACTACGCGTATACCCTACACATATATATTGACGTCCTCGATCAGATCAAAAAAAAGAACATTTTTCCAATAATATTATTGGATGGCTGCGGATGCTGCTGTTGCTGCAGCAGCTGCTTAGACGAAGATGAATTGCGCATGGTTGCATTTCTTGGGCGGGCCGATGGTCAAGCGGAGCCACTTGCCACGACATGACGGCGCCGGCAGCGCGCTCCAGCGCGTCGTGCGACCCGACAGCCCTTCGCCGCGGCAATGATAGTTAAGCAGCAACTGTTGCTGCTGTTGCTGCAGCGCCGGCGGCAACATGGGCGCTACAGCATTGGCGCTGCGCTTGGACGTTGCAGCACGTGAATGATGCGATGATAGGCGCTGGTGCTTGTAGCCATAGTTCTCGCGACTGGCCGTCCCGGTTTCCGTTTCCGTTTCCGCATCGCCATCTACTTCGGGCTCTAGCATATTTTGTGCATCATCCTCCTCGGTGTCGTCCTCCTCCTCCTCCTCCTGCTCCTGCTCCTGCTCGTCCTCATTGTCATCCTCGTTGTCATTGCTGTTACTGCTGCTGCTGTTCTCCTCGCCCTCATCGGTCAGATATGGCTGCGCCATTGGAGTCTTATGAGTTGTTGTTGTTGTCGTCGTTGCGCCTCTGTTGCTCGCCTTGCCAACTCCAGTTGCAGCATCTTTGTCCTGTACCAGAGCCTCGAGGTCGCAGCGCACAGTTATGCGATCACCTGCAGCAGCAGCACATTGTCCATAAGACATACTACAGATAACTAACGAATTACTTACCTTCCAGCATTAGATTATAGGGCGGCAGCTTGTGGCAGGCTTTGGATGCCTTGATGACCTCGAACTCAACGCAGTATCTGCAAGAAGTGGAAGAGATTGATTAGTTATTTGAATGGACAGGCTGTGATTGGGCTCATCTAATCAAATTCTGTTCATGTCCTTATGCCTTATAATAGGCCAAAACCTCTTCCTCTATGCGATTGCGTTTAACTTAAAACATTTTCCATTTGAATTTTTCAATGATTGGCAGAAATTAGCTGTATTATAACATAACAATGAACTTTGACATGGAAATAATCAGCAAAGGCAGCAAGAGAGAAGGAGACAGAGGTGGAGAGAGGCAGAGAAACAGACAAAAGAACTCACAGAATAATGATTATTGTGCAGTTGTGCGTAAGCAAAAAAATTTGAAAGTGCGATAGAGAGAGAGAGAGAGAGAGAGAGAGAGAGAGAGAAAGAGAGAGATAGATAGCTTATACAGTTCAAAGGCGTCGCTAGTCAACCGGAAATTCGAACTGTCTATTAAGCCTAACAATTTCCGTTTCCGTTACGCAAAAAACGCAGCGCTATAAAAACACAGAGAGAAAGAGTGTGTGAGAGGGAGTGAGAAATAGAGAGAGTGTGGGAGCGAAAAGGAAAAAAAGGTAAGAGGCGACTGTCAAGTGGCGCTGGGTGTGTGTTTAAATGTGCGTGTGGTGTGTGTGTGTGTGTGTGTGTGTGTGTTTGACAGCTGTCAGGTGTTGACATCGGAAATTGCGTCGGATATTCAAATGTGCCCTCAAATGCTACTGCTGCTGCTGCTGCTCTCATGGCTCGGCGGCAAATCGGTTGGGCGGATATTTGTCCACTTAGCCTCGAGGGCTCAATTAGCAAATCGCCAAATTAGCCAGGCATCCGAATTCACAATTGACGCCACGGAAATCAAAATCGCAAAATGGACAAAAAAATATAAAATGAAGTCACGACATCAATTGCGACTGAACAGCCCAAAGATACGCTCAATGCCAAGTTGTAGCTAATGCAAAAAGCATTTCAGTTGCCTTCTATATGAAGATGTGACTTCATAGGCAATGTGACACGATAAGAATATCATTTTAATGTTAACATATGATATGATATAGCATATGATATGATATAGTGCTCAAAAACGCGAGTTATGCCTGAATAAAAATTCCGCAGTTAGTTGTTAACATTAGAAGCTCAGCTTGATAACTCTAGATCTTAGAGTTCCCAAGCTAAAGTGACGCAACCAAGGAATTGGAGTAGTCAAAAAAAGCGCTCTCGAGTTATGCCTGGAGTTAATGTATCAAAAAGGGAAGTTTTCTAGACATTTGCTAACACAAGAGCTGTATCATACCAAATTTGTTATTTCTAGCGCTGGAAGCTCTTGAGTTATGCTCGAAGAAAGAAAGAGTTCCCAATGTGCAAGAGATTTAAGAGCCTCAGGCTGCTGCTGTCTGTGACATAATCAATAAGCCCCATTTACAAATGACTACAGGGTATGCTGAGCAAACAAAAAGCAATTGAAATCAAACCTAAAGCAAATGCCGCTCTGATAGAAATATAATTCATGCCGACGTCGGCTCTACTGGAGCTGAGCACTTAATTAACTTGGCCCACAGCTAGGCGACGCAGTGTCCTGCGTGTCTTGTTGCCTGCCTCAGTCTCTATCTATCTGGCCATAAAGGTAAATTGAAAAAACCAAAAAAAAAAGAAAGAAAAGGAAAAGGAAAAACAAAAAACACGTAAGAAAATGCATGTAAATAAAAACTTGACGGCGGCAAGCTCCGACGTCGTCGCCGCACAGAAGCAATAAAAATAAACAAGGCAATGGCACAGGACTCTTCAGCAGCAGAACATAATTAAACTCAAGTGGCAGGGGGGCGGTGCTTGCTGCAGGCTAGGGCGGGAGGCGGTGCCACAAGAAGAACATTGAGTGGTCGAAGCTGGGAATAAGACATAAAAAGACTTCTGTGGACTTCAACTTGGACGTGAACTTGATGAATACATTTTTTGGGCAATTTCTTAATGAAGTTTTGAAATCATATCATACCAGAGCTCCGATTTATGATATCACCAAAAAGAATGGAAAAGAAATGCCCGAAAGAAGGGAATATAGCAGCAGCTTACCTAGGCTCTAGCATATGGTGCAGGACATGGGGCAGAGGCCTTCCTCGCAAGCAATCACAGTATAAGACACTCACATAACACAGCTCTAATAGAGTTGAGCTCAGGCTGGGCTTACTTTCTTTGCTTGTGTGACTGACCCTAGCATGAGAGCAATGGAGATCATGAGAGCTCAGTCGATTGTGGCTCGACTTAGACATAGATCTGCTACTATTGTTATGACAACTCCATGTGATATGAGCAAGAGTCAGTTATATCTATATTTCAATCGAAGCGCTTCGAGGAATTTCATTTATTCAAATTGAAACGCGTCGAGCAACAAGTTGAAAGAGCGCCAACTCGAAGGTGAAAGGGAGCGTGAGAAGTCTTCGAGGCGGCGAGTCGTGTGTGGCATGTGTGCGGCATGTGTGTGGCATGTGTGCGGCTTGTGTGGCAGGCAGTGAGTGTGTTTAGTCAAGTCAAATGTCGACACTCTGCCAATTGGCTTCAGCGACAAGAACTGCCTTCGTTCCATGCCATATGCTAAGAAAAAGTCATTTTCTTGTCAAATATTTTGCCACTTCAAAGGACTCGCCGACAACTGTCAATGCCAGGCGAACAACAACAACAACCACAACAATGAGTGTAACACAGGCACTTAAAAAAGTATTTGCACTCGTTTATATGAAAAGCAAACACAAATAAAAAACAATTTCGACTGCGCGAGACGAGCGTGAGCGACTCTCAGATACCCTCTCTTTACTTCTCTCTACTCTTCTCTTTGTTCTCTGCTCTCTTCTGTCTTCTCTCTGCTCCTCTGCCCTTCTTTTCTCTGCGCTCTTCTGCTTTGTGTTAGCTACCTTGTCTCCAGGCTAATATACCCCATTTCTATTCCCACTTTCTATTGGCATCCAGCTCTGGCTCTGACTCGGGCTCTGGCTCTGGCTCTACTCCAGCTGCTAAAAATAATTGCTTGACAAAGTTGGCTCACAGCTTGCGGTGTTCCTCGCATTTTTCTCTTTCTCTCTCTCTCCCTCTCTCTATATATCTCTCTCTCTCTCTCTCTCTCTCGCTCTGCCTTGTGTTTCCTGCAGCCGCACACAAAAACCGGAAACGAAAAACGACGCGGCGACATCTCAATTTGGATTTAGTCAATGGCGGCGCAACAGGCAACAGCATTGTCCATCCTAGCCGTGGGATTGAACTGGACCCTCGAGTCCTGGCCGGAGACTCACAACTGGACTTGCGTCCTGGCAAAGGAAACACTTTGCGGCGCTTGAGTGAGCCGCCTGAATGGCCACATGGAGACGGGGACGGAGACGGAGACGGAGTCGAAGACTTTGCTGGACTTTGCTTTCGCTTAGCTGCTTTCCTGTGTGTCCTTTGGCATGCCTGCCTAGCTGTCCTTTTTTCTTCTTCTTCTTCTTCGTCTTCTTCTTGTGCTTTGTCGTCGTTGCGAACTTTTTAATGATGATTGAGCAGCTCGCGCAAATCTTGTTGCACACTTTCAAGCGACTGAGCAATGCAAATGGCTCAGCTTGCAGCTGTCCCCTCTCCCCCTCCCCCTCCCCTCTTTCTCCCCCTCCCCCATCGCGTTCAATGTCCTTTCGCTTGGCTTGACATATAATATATGCAGACATACAAATATACACACACAATTATAAATATATTTATACGATAATTGATATTGACAATGTTTAGATGGTTGCTGGGGCTGCCAGCTAAAATTAGAGCTGCAAATGGAGCATGAGACGACGGTACAACGGGGCGTATGAATGGAAGTTTCTTTGAATTATAGCCCATAAAGGATAGAGAGAGAAAGGTGCGAAGAGAAAGGGATAGAGAGAGAGAGAGAGAGGGCAAGTTGCCCAGAGTCTAGATATAGGGCATCTCGGCTAGCACGCTCAGAGAGGCAGTTAGACTAGAAGAAAGAATTTACTATAAGCTAAAGCTAGTAATTCAACTCTAGAGAGTATGAGCTAGTATGAGAGCTAGACTAGATTAGGCATGCTGACGGCTGAGGCTCAGACGGCCTCCGAAAATGTTAAGAGTCTAAGTCTAAATGCTGAGTCAGAATTCTCAAGGCAGACTCAAGAATCGGATTTTAGTCCATGATAATCTACAGAGACTGTCTATAGTGAGTATATGAAGCAGCTGCCTCGAACTAGTCTCGACCTCTCTTTTCTCTTTAATATTGGAATCACTCCAAGCAGGAACTCGAACCTGAACTCTTATAATTTAGCTGAAAACTTAACGACTAAGAACTGTGTCCATCTTTCTATATCTTATATATTTATATTGACATATCTCATAGAGCCGTTGCATAGCAAAGTAGCTCCAGAACTAAGCTATAAGCACGCATTGGGTATGTGACCTCAACTGCTTGACTAAGCAGCTTTGGGTATTTGCTAGTCGTGCATACCCAGGTCAGCGCCATGTATATATATGTATATAATATATTTACATATATATATATATATATATATATATCTATATATATATATATTCAATGTAATTAAGTTAGTCAACTGCATTAGGAACTAATTAGAAAGTTGATTCTCATCCATTTTGTGTGGCCTCTAAAACGCATTAAGCTGCGTTTACACTAACAGTAGCTCAGCCTAAGCCGTCTCCTCTCTCTTTCTATCTCTCTCTTCTTCTTTGTTTCGCTCTCTCACTCTGCCGTGTGTGCTGCGCCTTGTCCTTCGCATTAAGTGCATAATTCAATTTGAAAGGCAGACTTTGGAGTGCCCCTTGGAACGTCTGCAAAAGCACAGGCAACACACACAAACACACACACAGACACATACACAGACACACACACACAGACACAGATACACGCACAGATCAACTGGGCATAAAACGTGGGCAGCTGCGTTTGTTTAATGAAAATAAAGTAGCAGCTTTTACGCATTTTTATGGCTTTTATTCAACTGTGGAGGGCGTGGACGCACCTGCTATGCAAATTAGCATATATATATATATATATATATATATATATATATATATATATATATATATATATATATATATATATATATATATATATATATATATATATATATATATATATATATATATATATATATATATATATATATATGTGTATGTATATATACATTTATATATCTCTATACGTGTGTATGTATATATGTGTGTGTATCATAAAATCTGTCAATTCGCAGCATCATTGTCTTCAATTTTCAGTTGACTTAAAGGCAGGCAATTCCGTCCCACTCCATCACTCTCTCGCTCTCTCTCTGTCTCTCCCTCTCTCTCTTTCTCTCTGCCTCACTTGCTTGCTGTTTGCCTGCAAATTTATGCGGTTCAAGCTAATCCTCATGGGGATTTTTCGCTTAAAACGTTTTATTGTCGCCTCGCACCCAAGACCAGGTGAAGCAGTAGGTGAACATTAAATGGAGCTGGAGCTGTAACTGGAACTGTAACAGCAGCTATGACTAAAACAGCAACTAAAGCTGGAGCTAGAACTGGAATTGGCATAGAATCTGTAACTAGAGTTGGAACTGGAATTGCAACTGAAGCTATTAATTTAGCTGTCAATTGTAGATGTAACTAGAACTGCAGCTGGAACTAGAATTTAGATTGGAACTGGAACTGGAACTGGAACATGAACTGGAACTGGAACATGAACTGGAACTTGAACTGGAACATGAACTGGAACTGGAACTGGAACTGGAACTGGAACTGGAACTGGAACTAGAAATAGAGTTTCAAGTGTTTGTCTTGTTGTCTTTTTAAAAGGCACATAGATAGGAGTATTTGGATCTGTAACGTTAATTGAAGTTGGAACTAAAGTTGGAACTGGAACTGGAACTGGAACTGGAACTAGAAATAGAGTTTCAAGTGTTTGTCTTGTTGTCTATTTTAAAAGGCCCTTAGATAGGAGTATTTGGATCTGTAACGTTAATTGAAGCTGGAACTAAAGTTGGAACTGGAACTGGAACTGGAACTGGAACCAGAAATAGAGTTTCAAGTGTTTGTCTTGTTGTCTATTTTAAAAGGCCCTTAGATAGGAGTATTTGGATCTGTAACGTTAATTGAAGCTGGAACTGAAGTTGGACCTGGAACTGGTACTTGCACTGCAGCGGAAACCGTTGACCTGTTTGCCTTGCTTCCGCCTAAAGTTGTTCTAATTGTAACTCTAAATGTAACTTTAACTATAAATTTAACTGTTACTTAAATTGGAACTGGAACTGGAACTGGAATGGAGCTGCACTGACGCAGAAAGGGACGTTGGCCTGCGGACCTTGTCTGCTTCTATTATATTTTAAAAGGCCTGTCGACTGCAGATTTCCCTGATGCCCTGTAAATTTATCACATTACAAAAAACAGAAAGCAAAGTGTGAATTCGACGGGGGAGGCGGCGGGCTGTCGGGGGTTGTAGCTTGGAGTTGGCAGGGGGTGCGTAAAGGTTCATATCCTGTGCAACCCCACAGCTCTGTCTGCGTGTGTATTACCGTTTCGTTGCTTTGTAATTTCTTTTTGCGGCAATTGCTTCGCACTGTCATTATGTAAATGAAATTGTGGCGAATTATTATTTGTGTACCCTATGAAGAGAGAGCGAGTGAGGAAGAGCATGCTCAACCTGCGACGGGGTATGTGGCACTCAGTGCGAGTGAAGTGTGGAGTACGAATATGGATATTAGGTATGAGTATTGGAGTGTGCGCCGAACTAGTTCGTATCTGAGCTCACACAAAAAGCTATTGAATTCAAGCAGGCTTAGCTATAGTCTGGAATAGGTCTCTTCTTCAGGATGTTGAGCTTATCACTTGCTTTGTAATGTTCATTCTATGAACAGCAACGACATCTGAGTTCAGCTAGTCCTATATGTGTGTCTGCCTCGCCGTTTGTCCATGCTGCTCCTGCCCCTTAGAGATATCCCAGATTTCCAGCTTGTATATACCCAGACCTTGCTCTTCACTAAATGGAGAGCTTTGGCTTGCGTGCTCCTTGCCTTGATGCCTCAGATCTATCGTTTATCTCAATAAGCTGATGTTCTTGAGGCAAGCTGCTCACGGACGGGTATCTGCTAGTTGTGCATATCTAACTGAAGCAGCCTCTATTTCTCCCATATCTCACTTAGAGCATTTGCTCTTCGCCTTTGCCTGAGCTCGAGAAGTTTTTTGCTTGTTATTTTTGGCTCTTTCTCATTTTTTGTTCGCTTCTTCTTAGTCTTCGGTTTTTATTTTGTTTTTCTGTTTTGTTATTTGCGTAATTTATTTATTTATTTTCTTTGGCCAAGTTCCATTGTTGTTGTTGCTGTTGCTCAGCGTTTGAGCGCATAATTCATAATTTGGGCCGTTCGTCCTTTGTCCCCTGTCCTTAGTTCTTTTGTGGAGCAACAGCAGCTCCCTCTATCAGCAACGAGGCAATAAAAGTTTGTCGCTAGTTAACAAATCATTGGACAAGTGAATTGTGCGACTCGCCAGGAGGAAAGGAGAGGGGAGCAAGCGGGTGTGAGAGAGAGAGAAAGAGAGCGATGGAACTTATGATTCAGTTTGAATTGATTTGTGTGTGCGCGCGTGAATGAATACGATTTCGATTTCGATTTTTATCGCTGTGCGCAATAAATATTCATGAGTTCCATTCATCCATCATGCTTATGTGATCTCAGTGAAAAGCTTTTGGCACTCGAAAAAAATGAAAGCGAAACAAATCAATTATCGAAGCGAATTGAATCATTTGAGTGTTACAAATTGGTTCATTGAATATGTCATTCGAATGCTTAAGCGAATTTGAATTCCTGAATTGCTGTGAGATTAGATTGAATAAACAATACTCGGATGTCTTTGTGCATATGAAAGTCTTATCGATCAATATACATCGATAGCAAACGAATCATAAAAAATTCTGCGACTGCAATTTAAATTAACAACTTCGTGAAATGTAGAGAAACAAGTTTTTAATTGTTTGCAGTTGAGCGTGATTATCGTGCAAGTGTGATCGATAAATATATCGATATGCACAGCAGAGATTCTGTCGATTCATAAGAAGTTCCATACATTCCCATAACATGTTATCGTTAGCTGTTAATCGCTGGCCTTGGCCAAGCATTGGGACTATCGATTTGCTCTACAATTTGGCACGATTTCTACTGCGTCTTGCCGTGAAAATAGATTCGAATTGAAAGCAAATGGAAAAGACATAAAAAATAATAAATTGCGGATTTAATTTAATTTCGCAAACAAAAGTAAAGCACAGCATAATAAACGGCTTTTGATGAGCAGCGAGAAGCACTCAAACATAAGAGAGGCGGACGATAAGTGCGGAGCGTAGCAGTTAGAGCAGTAAAGGCAACGTCAACCGCAACAGGCAGCAGCCAGCAGAAGCTAAGGCTGGAGGAGACCATCTCAATATAGAACGGACAACGTGGCGTATGCGGAACGTGATTGATGTTTGTTTGCTTATTTGAAGTGGGTAGTGGGCAAGCCACGCCCGTAAGCCACATCACTTGCACGATTGTGGCAGAGAGAGCGAGAGAGAGAGAGAGAGAGAGAGGGAGAGGGGGGAGAGAGAGGGAAGACATAAGCTGAGCCGGAGCTAGTCGTGAATAGTGACTTGTGAGCTATGCGAGCATACAGGGTATCTTTGAGCTAATTTATAGGGTATCTTTGAGTTGTGATTGCCTTGAATACCTAAGGCTGCTTGCTTATAAATATGGAGTATGGGAGCTAAAGTGTGTTTAGCTGCATTTACAGGCTATCTTTAAGCTGTTCAAATCATAGAGCACCTGAGTATCTAAGGGCGATAGAGTTAAAGTGATAATAGAAATGAGGCTTGCTCAGTTTACAGGACATCCCTAAGAAGCTTTTCTAGTCAATAGCTGCCAAAGAGCAGGGCGAAGGACCTAATTGAATTTCACTTAATTTACAGGGTAACTGAAAGTCGTATGAGAAAGAAGAAGGAAATAGACTTTGGCTAAAAGACCTTGTGGCTTGTAGGGCACAGGGTATCTGTGAGTCAGGCGTGCCTCTAGTTCTATTGCTTGCCTCGTGGACATTTGAAGAAGCCATCAAAGGCAAGGCTAGCGTCAAGGATTGCTGCGCAACCTGTCTGTGTGGCTGGTGGCTGAATGGCATGAATCATAAACATTTCCATTTCCAACTCGCACAAGCAAATAGGAGCAAGAAGCAGCAGCAGCAGTGGCAGCAAAACAAAGCAGGCGAAATGCTCGTGAGGACGAAAATTAACAGCGCGTCAAATCAAGGCGGGCATTTTTATACCGAACAATTTTTATGCGCCTTTTATGATGGATTTTTATTGCAGACGCTTATGCTGATGTTCTCTCTCCCTCCCCCTCGCCCCATTACAAGATGAAATTGTTGTTTGCATGCCGCGCGAGTCATAAAAAGCAGAACAGCTAGCAACAAATTTGGGATTAATACTGAAATTTCTCATTTTTTCTCTCCAGTTTTTCCCGTTAACCTAATGCCATAAAAGCGGCTTTGGAAAACGATTTGGCACACACCTTTCGGCTAGAATCGCGACGTGGAATTAAACAAAATCAAGCGTGAAAGAAGGCTCCAAGGCGCGGAAAATTATATCACGCTCAATACCAGAATTGAATTTTTAAGCTAGCAGCGCTTATCTCAAGAGAAGCGCTAGATACAGATGCAGATAAGAAGACATGAAGATGTGAAGATGTGAAGAGTGCTTATACTCCTCTCTTCTAATTCTGCCAGCCAGATGAGCCTCTATGACTTTCACATATATATTTAAGTACTCAGTATAGATAGTTTGTTTCTCTAGACAGTTTCTTGATCGTTTCGTCTTTTGGCTACTCACTCATGATCCCGATTGTGTTTGTAGGAGTCGCGATAGCGCGTGCGCAGATTGTGGCGACTGTCGCTGCTGTCGTTCGCTCGATGATTGCGCGTGAGTGCGGCAGGCAGCAGAAGAGCCATTTCTGCAAGAGAGAAGAAGAAGAGTGTTGGTTACAGGCGTAGTTAGTTATAATAGCTATAGCTGTTATAGTAGTTAGTAAGTTCTTGCCACGAGTCACGTGTCACACAGACGGGAGACGGACAGAGCTCGAGGCATGGCTGTAGCCGGAAGAGCTGACTGTAATGTTATCAACAACAACGAGTGCACAAGTGTATGTGTGTGTGTGTGTGTGTGCGGAAGTGCGTGCCTGTATGCCTGGCGGTTATGCCACACGAATCGCATTTGCTTTGACTGGCTTCGCATGATGTTTGCATTGCTGAGAGCGAAATCAAAACATGCCATTAGAGGAGCAACCGAAAAAAGAAAACAGAAAACGAATAAGGAAAGAGGAAACAGCCAAGGAGGCGTGGCAGCTACAACTGACAAGGACAACACAAGCGTGCGAGCAACTGCAAACAGCAAAACAACTTTTCCTTTTCCCTTCATCCAATTCCCAATTTCCAGCGCTCGACGTGTGGCCCCCTTTTTTGCATTCCCCCATTGCGACGCCCTTTTCCCCTTTTCCCTTTTCCCCCAATTGCGACTTTTGACTCACAGAACTCGCAGTGACAGAGCCCCAAGAGCTACTGCTGTCACTGACACCCAGCTGAGAGGCGGGCGGGCAGGTGGGCAGAAGATAGTCACCTGAAAAACGTAGACTGCGACTTTGCTTCACTTGCAGCACGTGCCACAGCCACGTAAAGCCACGTGACTCGTGAAATGTGTCTGCCAACGCCAAAGAGAGCCCGAGAAGAGCACCATCAACAGCCTTGGCCTGCTCTGCATTCTTTGATGAAACATACTTCGCACAGACGTGAAAATATTTCAGCTGAGTTGACAGCGTCCAGCTCCATAGCTTAGAGTCTGTACATGAATCGAACTACTTCCTACAACTCCCTGATTATGAGCAAAAGGCAAACTTTCAAGTTCATATCAAGTCTTGGCGTTGTCTTTGACAGATCTGATGAGCACTGAAGGTCAAAGTGGCTACACAGGTTTGAACTGTTGAGCTCCAACTACGATACCCTGTAAACACGTGAAGCAGATCACTTGAATGATGTGTATGAAAGAGTAAGAGATACAGAGCGAACAAGAAAATGATCGAGAGGCAAAGTTAGACAGACTGAGAGTGAGAGAGAGAGACGGAGAGAGTTGGAGAGTGAGAGAAAGACAGGTGGATAGATAGAGACTCAGGAGGACGAGCTGTGCGACAGTGAGAGAGAGAGTAAGAGAGTGAGTTACCAAAATGGAAATGCAGCTAAATATTATGCAGTCATAAAGTCAAGGCTATTAACAGACTTTGACCTCTATGCGCCAGGGTGCGTGTGAGAGAGACAGCATGAGCCTAGACAAGAGTTAGATGGAGGCATATTTAAAGGACTTGCACGTGCCAGAGCAAATGAAATGTCAAGCCAACAGCTGATGATGGTCTAAGCTTAATGTGTGTGTGAGAGAGAGGGAGAGGGGGCGGGAGAGTGCTCGAGAGAGAGAGTGAGAGTTGGCCAAAGTGCGGCTAAACGGTTGCTGGCTTGCACATATGTATTGCATAATTTCGGTCGTCAGCAGGAGCACACAACTTATGCAAATTTAACAAGTCAAGTGCCACACACACACCCACACACACACACACACACACACACACACACGCATAAATTTACATAATCAAATGGCATATTGTTGTGCCTCGGTTTGGCTGGTTTTGGTTACGTTTTTCATCTTGGACGATTACCTCCTTGGCCAAGCACACACACACACACACTCTGCCACACACACACGCACGCATACACTCTCCCACATACATACAGACGCACACATACATGCAAGTTAATTGGAATTTAGCACATGGCTCGTAATTCACAGCCCTAAGTGAATGAGTGTGCGAGGTATATGTATGTATGTGTGTGCGTGTGTGTGTGTGTAAGCGAGTGTGTGTGTCTGTAAGTGTACAGCAATTATTTTTATAACGTTAATGAGCACTGCGCATTATTGTGGCCTGCCAATGGCGGCGACAACGAGAAACGCTGAAGAAGGTTCATGATGAGAGCGACGACAGTCGGCGACAGAAGTGTGCGCACACATATTAGCTACACTGTGAGAAATTTTGTTATCGGTGAAGGTATTATGTAAAAGAGGTGACTTGCTAGTGCCTGATTGATTGATTGGTCTATACACGTAAATGGATGAAGCTATACATTTGATTGATGATTGATTGATTGACTTACTAATTGATGATGGACTGATGACTTAATTGCTGACTGATTATTTAAGCTATGTATGAACTCAACCATATCACTTTGATTGATTGACTGATTGATTGATTGATTGATTGGTTGATGAATTGGCCTACATTTAACTATTGTCTGATTGATTGATTGATTGATTAATTGCCCTACATCTAACTATTGTCTGACTGATTGATTGATTGATTAATTGCCCTACATCTAACTATTGTCTGATTGATTGATTGATTAATTGCCCTACATCTAACTATTGTCTGACTGATTGATTGATTGATGAATTGCCCAACATCTAACTTTTGTCTGACTGATTGATTGATTGATTAATTGCCCTACATCTAACTATTGTCTGATTGATTGATTGACCAACTGTGTCCGTTGTAGACTGGCGATTGATTGACTGACTGAATGATTGACGTACGATTGTTTGATTGATAGATACAAACATCACTTGATTGATTGATCTAGGCTAAACAAACAAGTCTTTTTATTGATTGATTGACTGATCAATCATTGAATTGATTGATAAAGGTAACCGCACTTATATATGTCTTTCTGGAAATATAAAGAAATGTATATAAATGCATAAATATAGTTATACTTTGGAATAAATGATTGATTGATTGATTGATTGATTGATTTCAATTTCAACTGTGGCTCACACTCTAAAACTCAGTCAATATTTTCGCTCAGTGCATGCGACTAAATTCACAACATATTTCCACCTGCAAATGGCGCTGGGCATTGTGCATGGCGACGCTGGTGAGTGGGCGGGCGTATGGGCGTGTTTGTTTACCTTAATTATTACACACATGCCAAAAAAGAGTAAGCGAGAGGCAGAGGGAGGGAGAGGGAGAAGCAGAGTGTGACACGCCTGGTTGTTAGCAATTAACTTGGCATTACACAAATTTTTAATAGCATACTAATGACGCGAGCGAGCGCGCCCGCCCGCGCTCGCCTCTCTCTGCGCTTCTCACGCGGCTGCTTGGTTCGTGTCTTGAGCTAAATTTAATTTGCGTCCTGCACAATTATCTAACACAAATTGCACGTATTTAATGTCAGTTGTTCTGGTTGCTGTTAGGTGTTGCTGCAACAATATGTGCAACAGTTGCGAGAGTCGAGCGCCAAGCACTCTGCTTTGCAATTTGCCATTTCTCTGTGCAGTTTCCGTTTCTTTCTGGCTGGGCCTTTGCTTTGATTCCATTTCTACCTGGGCCACATTGGTTGCTCTTCAAATGTAACAGGCCGAGGCAGGAGGCGTGGCTTCCTACCTGGTTTTGAGGTGCAGCGTTGAGTAGTCGAGTAAATGCAGCTCTTGTATATCTTTCCCCACTTTCGCCTTTTAATATTTCAATTCTCACATTTAGTCATTTGTCATAGCCACGCGGCAAGGGTATTTAGTAGTCGATCATGACTGCAGAAGCTTGCGTTTCCTTACTTTGCCTGCGCGTTTCTTTTCCCAGCTACTGTTTTGATGCTGCCAACTACTCTGAGCCCTAACCCTCTCCCCGCCCCCTCTCTCTTCCCATTATCTTTGCCTCCCTCTCTCTCTCTCTTGCCTGTCCAGCTGTAATCGAGATTTTAATGCTCTGTAATTGCCTGGCTAAATCGCAAAGCCAAAGCCAAAGCTCGCCGTTGTCTGACAGCAATTTGCAAGATAAACAAAACACACACACACACATACTCACACACACTTACAGACACATGTGCTCAACACTATAAACAGCTTAAAACAGTATTAAAAGCATTTAATTCACATCTGTTTCCCTGTGCGCACCTGTATATTTCAATTAGGTCTTAAATATTTGCCTGAGCTGCGCATTTTGCCGCAAAGGGGCAGAGAGACAACAATGTTGCTCACTTTTAAGCTGAAAGCTTTTAGAGTTAGTTAAAGACAGTGGAGCCTTAACTGCGTGATTAGCTTGAGAGCTGTGCAGCTATATGAAATGGAGTCGCACTGCGAGTGCCTAAAGTGAGAAACCAGCATTGGTTGAGCAGATCCCGAGGGACTCAACTGCAACAACTGTTGATTCGCGTTCTAAAACTGGGAAGGTACCTCGCTTGCTGCTGATCTGATAATACTAATAAAAATACCAAATTTGTAGTCTCTGGAGATGAATCAATGGAGAGCTAAGCGGACGAGCGACTGAACGGATATGAAGAGCAGCAAATGGAGTTAAGCAAAGATGGAAGATGAAAAGGCAAACAGACGGGGCTAGGGTCAGCCTATGACGGAAGAGCTCTTCATAGAGGAAATAGTTTAGAGCTTTTTCGCTGATTATCTAAAAAGCTGATATTTCTCTGTCTCTCTGCAAAAACTTAAAGCGCTCTTCAAGTTCTCTTCTGTAGAGCGTCTCCTCCCATATTCAATGTAGCTGAAACCCAAAAATTAATTGTTTCTAATAGCTAACTTAAAGCTTTTATGCTAAAAGCTTCGGGTGCTATGAAAGCTTTTAGCTATTGCTCAATTGAATTTCATAGTTTTAATGGCAGCTGCTTTATCTGACACTAAACTGCCATTAATTACATTTCCTTTATGCACACACACTCCCACACACACCCACACACTGCTCTATTGATGGCGGTGACATGTGACGCGTGCTGGGTGTGTGTGAATCATTTCTGCATACAGAGTTTAACAATTTTTTCTAATGGCTGCAATCAAAGTTTTAATTAAACGCTTAAAGAGTGAACGGACAAAAACCGCAAGCACAACTAAGTCCAGGGCCAAACAGCACAAGGACAACAGAGGAGCGGCGAGGCGACTGACGACTGGCGAGCAGCGGAGACTGGGCGACTGGGCGACTGGGCACGTTCGTGGCTAATGGAGCACAGGCGACCCAAAACATAAACAAAAACTTCTGCTGCGATTTTTAATAGTTTTTTTTCTACTTTTTTTATGCTTGCCGCAACTTCTTCTGCTTTGTTTTTTTTTTTCATACTCATTCACGACGCGACAAAGTGGGCTTATTGGTTTTTGTGAAATGGCCCGATGGAGCGAGAGGTGGGAGAACGCTTCTCATCCATCCGTCCTGACGTCTCTTTGTCAACACCCGCTCGTCTGCCTCTCTGCATCTTCCTCCTTTCAATTGGTTTCTATTCATCTCTGTACGTCTCTTCTATATCTACAGTTCATATAGCCACGCCCCGAATACGTCTCTGCCTCAAAGCAGCTAGGTTGCTTGAGCGAGCATTAGGCAGTCGCTTAAGCCCGTCCATTGCTCTGGTGCTGCTGAATGGGGGCGTGTCTCCTGCGTGTGTGTGTGCCGTCGGCGACACTTAGCCAAATATAATATGGCTTTTATGTCAGCCACTTGCACAAAATTGCTTTGCCAGGCCAAAGGCCAGGGGCTTGAGTACGAACGGGGCGTGGCAGGGCCAAGAGCTAGAGGCGCGAGCCGAGCAGTGGCTGCAGGGGAGATGGATGAAAGTTCTACGGCCAGAGACTGGAACCTAGAACCGACGTTCATATGCGTCTTCTTCTGAGGCAGCTGCTCGCTTTTACGTGGCCAAAAAAAAAGAAGTCAACGCAGCCGACACGACTAGAAAATACCCTGCAACTGCATGCATAGCGGGCGACTACTCGCTAGGCATATGGGAAGGTAGAGTCTATCCAGTTGACGAACGCTAGCGATGTCTGTATAATTTGCCATTGGCTAAAATCGATTCCTTGACAACCGATAAAGCTATCGATTCAGCTTAAGAAACTTGAACTGCTAAGCTTCAAAGCTCAAGTGGCGCAATCGGTGGCTCTTTGACAGACGAGTTCGACTTGTCTTGTTACTTTCACTTTAATCAAGAATTAAACTACCCTGCTTACACAATTCGACTAGTTCCAGGGTATTGCATAAGAAAGAGCGGACAAAGTCGAGTGAGAGAAAAAAACTTTCTGCTAACAAGCGAAAGCTGACAGATGCATCTGCAGCAAAGTTGCCCCCGCCCTCTGCCTCTCTCTATCTCTCTCTCTCTCTCCCTCTCACTTTCTTCAGCTAGAGTAGAAGTGCATCAGCATCCGTGTGGATTCGTGTAAACCATCCAACCACCCGTCAAGTGACTTAGTTTGCTTCACATTTTGCTTGGGCGTTTAGATGAAAAAGCTTTTTGCATTGCACAGCTCTGTCAATGCAACTGTCAAGCATGGCCTGACTGTGAAATACCCTGTAAATGGCATGCGATGAGCTGATTTAGCAGAGGCAAATAGAGAGAGCACGAGAGCGAGGGAAAACGAGAGAGAAAGTTGGAGTGAGTGGAGTGAAATACTTAGTGAGAGAAAGAGAGAGAGAGAGAACTTATGGGAAGAGCTTAGAGAAGTGACGAGCTATGGACCGAGACACATTAAAAGTAGCTTAAGCTCTCTGCCAGACTACCCCATCAAGAACTCCCACTGCGGGGTGTTACAATGGGTGTAAAATATTTACGCTGCATTTTCTGGGGCGCTAACAATACGAGCCAAGTGCTTGCTAAGTGGATCAACATATCAACATTCTTAACAAATATGCAAAATGGAATATGAAATAAGCCGGGTGAAGTAAGAGGGAGAGAGAAGGGAAAGAGGAAGGGAGATATGAGCTGCAATGCTGTTGGACATAAGAGGATTCTTGCAGGAGCGAAAAGCTGGAATTAATTAAGCCAAACAATGTATGAAAAGGCAGCAGAAATAAATCGAAAATTCGCATTCCATTTGCTGCTGCATTCTAAATATCCCAGTTTATCAATATCCTTCACAAATATCAGTTAGATTTTAATTGTAATATATTGTTAGGGCTGCCAATCGACCGGCCATCGACTATTTTAATTAACACGCCACAATACAGATTCAGGCTCAGATTGAGATAAAAGGGTAACCCAGTTGCAGTTGCAGCTGCAGCTGCAGCTGCTATTGTTGTAAATGTGAATGCACGACGGCTCACCTGACAGGTGCAAGGGAAAGACGATAAGGGCAGCGATGTCAGGTCAGAATATTTTTAATTAAAAGTGCATTTCATTAAAAGCCTCACAGATATAACAATAGATGCGAATATCCCGTTACAGATACAAGTACAGATGTAGATATAAGTACAGAAGTAGATAGTAGATAGTAGATAGTAGTTAGTAGATAGTAGCTAGTAGATAGTAGATAGTAGATAGTAGATAGTAGATAGTAGATAGTAGATAGTAGATAGTAGATAGTAGATAGTAGATAGTAGATAGTAGATAGTAGATAGTAGATAGTAGATAGATTTGGACTTACCTCGCAGGATCTTCTTATCCCGATGTCCGTGACAGCGATAGCCTTGGCAAGCTCGCTTCTGGAGCAGCGATGGGCAGTGCTTGCCTCCGTTCTGGGCCGCTTGCAGGACTTGGCGTGTGCGCGTCGTCATGCCCGCTCCGCAGCTCTTGTCGCAGTCGCTCCACGCTCCCCAGTCGCCCACCTGGCAGTCGAGCACTGCAAGAGGAGAGCAGACAGCTAGGGGTTAAAGGCTACGAAGGCATTAAACATAAAAGCAATTTGAATGCGAGTACAGTGAAGCTGCGCTACAGCTTCCCTCAAACACTTGTGACTTCTCGAAAAGAAGAAGCGCTCATTAGCTTTATAGTTAGAGTCGGCTGGCAGCAGAGCTCAATGTGACTCTATCCTTGATAGCTTCTTCTAAAGGCAGGCACCACTGTAGCTTAGAGACTCTTGTGTTTCATCGCATTCTAGCAAAATATTCGGACATTTATCCATTTCTTTGTGGAATTCGAATCGTGATTCGATCAAAGAATTTTTCTTCATTAAGGCTTTTGCTTTTGCGAATTTCTAATTCAATGCTTTGTCATAGTCTTTATCGGCTTAGCCAACACTGGACGCGTCTGGGCGTTGCCACCTAGTTGCAAATGGCATATGTGCAAACAAAGAAAACATTTGTCATGCAATGCCGAGTGCTATTCACAGTGGACTAGCTGAGGAAATGTGGGACAAAGGATTTTGGGATAAAATGCCTCGGAGCGGGCTTTTGTTGCTGCTCGAAATGCAGCTGCAGCTGCTGCTGCTGCTGCTGCTGCTGCTGCAGTAGTTAAATACTAAATGCTAAATGCTAAATGCAACGAGTGACGTTTCAAGTTTCTTAATTAAAAATTGTGCAGCTCCGGCAAAATTAATTAAAATCCATTTGCCTTGATTGCGTCGCCTTTGGCTATGGTCCTTAAAGGCGCTAATGAAGCCACAAAGAGCGCTTGCTCCGAACTGAATTGAAATATGCTACGGCCAGCCATCTCACTCACCCTCCCCCTTCTCCGTCTACCCACTGGCTGCTGTGAATTCCCTCGGCTATTGCATTTGCTCAGTCAGAAATGGCAAAAATTGTCTTTAAAATCGATTTTAAAAGCATTTATCGATGCCATTTGCTAAGTCTGCAATGGATTACGGAGGGGCATATTGGTTTCTGCATAAAGATGAGTTGATAAGTTCGCATTCAGCTATTGGTACAATCTATAGTTTGTTTAGTATCGATAAGAATCGAATTTAAATCTAGATTTTTAAGCCATAACTCGAGAACTTTTAGAGGCTCAGGCATGCAATATGTATGCAGTTGATGGTAGGGTATATAATATGAGGTGTGAAGTATTTTGAAATGAGCCTACTTTATAGACTTGGTTACTTGATAATAACTCACGAACTTCCAGAGGTTGGCTTAGAAAGCTTGATGTATGAGCTTTGCTGAGCTCAACTTAAATTAAGAATATTTAATTTCATCGATAAATACTTGAAAGACTTAGTTCCTTGAGATAAGCTCGAGAACTCTTAGAGCTACGTAGGGCATATGGAGCTGGAGAATATTTTACTCTATTGATAACTTTCGGCTTAACTTGGTTACTCCTGAAATTTCCTGAATTTTTTGGGCTGACGACACGCAATTTACTGTGTGGCTGTCCGCTGAGTACCTCGAGCTACTACCCATCATAAAAGTTACAAATGTTCTGAGCACTTTCTAGTGTATCTGCCCGCTGCACATACCCAACTTAGCTGGATCCGTGTATTAGGTTTAAAGGCGCTTCGTTCGTAGTTCTGCACACCACACCACAAAAGCCAATTTATATTTTTAATTTTCATTTTCATTTTCATTTCGTTGGGGTTTTCCCACAAGTTTTTCTTTTGCTCTCCTTTTGCTCAGCGGTTCAGCCATTGGGTTGCTCGGTGCTCAGTGCTCGCTGCTCGGTGCTCGGTGCTCGGTGTGGCCGCGCAAAATTAGCAAAAACGAGCAAAATGAGGCCAAAACAAAGCGCCTGGATAATAGAACTAAGTGCAAGGAGCTGTCGCAGCAGGCCGAGGCGGCGGATGGCAGAGGAGACGAAAGGAGGAGCAAGGCGAAAGGGAGGGCATAAAACTAAAGTAGTTAAAATTATGATTGCATTGGCTGGCGGCAAAGTGTTTAGCATATTGTGTGCAGCAGCAGCAGCAGCAGTCATGAATGCGAATGAGAAGCGCATAGAGAGGCGGCAGGGAGAGGAGCCAGCAGCAGCACAAAGCAAACTTTTGCCTCTGAACCGGCTTGTTGTGGCAATAAATGGCATAAAATGCTGCTTAGCAATCATGCCACTTGATTGGGGGCCGGCCATGGGCAGCGGGTAGAGGGCGTGGCTTATCCTTAATGCTCACACTTCCTTGAGAGTTGTCAACCAGTTGGCCTGCTGGCCATTTGGCCATTTGGCCATTTGGCTGCTCTTTTAGCGGCAATCAAGTCGCCGTCTGTCAGCAACTGCTGCAGTTGCAATTGCAGCTGCTGCTGCTGCTGCTGCTGCTGCTGCTGCTGCTGTTGATTATGGCCTGCTTTGCCTGCTGATAACGATGACAATTATAACAATGATGATGCTAATGATAATGATTATCATTATTATTATGTTAATTATGCAACTGGGTGGTTGCAGCTGAATTTGCAGTGCACTTGATAGCAGCTGCGCGCTGTTGCCGCACTTCACAGTTCTCTCTAGCAGGAAGCGACGTCTTCGCATTTCATTAGCTTCTTCTTGCTCTTCATGTCATGTAGTACTGTCAACACTTGACTAAGCCAAAGCGCTTCACTGCCAAATTCGAGCTGCCACATTGCTCTTTTCTCTTCTCTTGCAATTGCCACTGTCACTTGCGACTTGCAATTCCTCTTTTTAAGTTCCGCTTTCAGCCTTCGCTTCCAACTGCTACTTCCACATAATTCAGATTTCATTAGCGACTTCCACAGTCTATCTTAACTTTCAGCTTCCAGTCCATATCCGTTGCTTAACTGCATTTTGCTATTCCCACTTCTAAGCTTCACACTTCTAAGCCAGCTCTCGTTTCCAGGCTCCACTTTCAGGTTTCTCGTGCCATGCCGTCTTCTATATGCCTCTTCCAGTCTTCACTTCCAATTCGCATTGGCAACTAACAGTTCGAGTTTTCTTCATTCCATGCCACTTGCAACTCCCATTCGCTAGTCCAACTTGGAACTGCCGCTGGCAACATTCCACTCGGCAGCTCCACATCCTATTAGACACTTCTTCCGCATGTTGTGGGTCTTCTCCAATGCGTCACATGTAAATGTCATTGTCTCTAAGCCTGTAAATTTTGCAGCTATTGCTGGGATCAGAATGCCGCATGCAATTACACAATGGCTCAGACGAATGGATGGGGGAGCGCAGGAGGTTTCCTTGCCTGCTGCTGCTGCTGCTGCTGCAGTTGTTGCTGCTGAAGTTGCATTTCCTTGGGGCACACACACACGAGTTGCCACAACATAACTCAATGTCTAGAGCGAAGGGCACAGGAGCAGGGCATCAGCAGCAGGAGGCGGGCAAGCAGCAGCAGCAGCAGCAGTTGCTGACGCGTTTGCCTCGACACGAGGTTGCGAGAAATAAACACAGCTTGTTTATTTGTGGCCAGCGATGTGAAGCAAATGCCCTTAAAATGTTGCAGCTTTTGTTGTTGTTGTTGTTGTTGTTAAATACACCCAAAAACCAAAAAAAAAAGCAAGCAAAAACCTTTTGCCCAATCGAGTTTCCCTGTTGCCTGCTTTGGTCAGTTGCGTTTGACATTCGCTCTTTATACCAGCGGTTTCTCTTTCTCTTTCTTTCTCTCTCTCTCTCTCCCTCTCTCGCCCTCTCTGTCTATGTGTGTGCTCGTGTTTGACTAGCCAAGTCAAACAATTGCTTTTGACAAACTCAAGTGCGGCAGATAAACAGATAAAAAGTCGCATCGCCTCTTTGTTTTCCACTTGGTCAACGCAAAAAAAAAGAAAAAAAGGCGTGAAGTGTGGCAACCGCGCAGCTCAAAGTGAAACGCGGGCTTTTGGACGTCAAACGCTGCATTGCTGCCGCACTTCACTCAAGTGTTTTGTATGCTGCAGTGGAGCCCACGTCGAATGAGCTCAGACTGAAATCAAGAGCAAGCCAAACTTTCCCTGAAGTGCGGCAACAGCGCGTCCTCTCGTGATGAGAACCAATCTGTTGTTTCTATCTTTCAGCGAGAGATGGGCAGAGAGAGAGAGAGAGAGAGAGAGTGAGAGATAGAGAGCTATAGATAGATAGATAAAGAGTGAGTATCTTTCAGGCAGAGAAACAGAGAGAGAGAGAGAGAGAGATAGAGAGCTATAGATAGATAGATAAAGAGTGAGTATCTTTCAGGCAGAGAAACAGAGAGAGAGAGAGAGAGAGAGAGAGAGAGAGAAATGGAGAGAATGATAGGGAGAGAAAGAGACAGAGAGATAGAGAGTCAGAGAGTACGGACAGAGAGAGAGAGGGAGAGAGAGAGAGAGAGAGAGAGATAGAGAGCTATAGATAGATAGATAAAGAGTGAGTATCTTTCAGGCAGAGAAACCGAGAGAGAGAGAGAGAGAGAGTGAAAAAGAGCGATAAAAAGAGATGAAAAGCGAGAGACAAAGCAACATAATTGAAACTCCATTAAATTGCATTGTTGCCAAACTTCAGTTAGTCTTAAGTGCTTTTGGCTCATCTGAGGCATGGCTAATTCATCGTCTATCGGTTTCAGTGTTTGTAGCTGTTGCTTTTGCAGTCAAGCAAAGCTCTCGCTTGCCGCACAAATTGCAGACAAAGTTTTTGGTCAAAACAAGAGGCTTTCCTCCCCTCTTACGCCCGCGGACTGCTCTTGTCCGAAAGTTTTCGCTACCGAAAGGCTGTCAGCAGCCAACAGAAGAGATGAAAAAATTTGGGAAGTAGATGAAGAAAACTTTCAATAACTGATATTGTCGCTTTGCAGCGTTTGTCAACACTGTCAGCAGCAGCTGCAGCTGCAGCGACGGCAGACGAGCGTCTCATAACAATAACTGAAACTTCAGACTTAACTACTTTAGCTTGTGCTCACGTTACTGCACTTCACGAGTTGAGCTCCTTTGGCAGTGCTGCCAGACTGCCAGATTGTTCGCCTTGCCACACTGTTTGCATATATTTCCAATGAATTTGCGTATGTATAAAATGAGACACATGAACGCTTAGCTTAACCGCTTCATTTAAGCCTGGCAGTGTTGCCATATTTCACAGCGTTGCCACACTGAGTGACTTCCTATTTGGGGAGCAAATCAGGTTCGGCATATTGTTGCAATGTTGCCACATGTCGCTGCCACATTTCATGCCAACTGCTCGCTTACAAGCTGAGCTTAGTGACGTTGCCACACTTCACAGGGCTGCCACATCGATTGACCATAGTTCAAATACAGTTTTAATTGGCTTATTTTGAGGCAGTCAATGGGAAGCTCGTGTCATATTTTGAAGCAGACAATGGGAAGCTCGTGTCAATGGCCAATTTATGAACGATTGGGCAAGGTAGCCAATATTGCCAGATGGGCATTGGAATTGCGGAAAAGTGTTTAGCCGCCATTGGCTTGGCTCATTGCTCATTTATTTATGCCCGCTTGTATTTCGTTCTCAGTTTGACCATGCGAACCCTTTGCCAGCTGCCTGAATTGCCACTTGGCAACAATAACAACAACAAAAACAACATTTGCATATGACAGCGCCCAATGGCCACTTAGTGGACCCTCTAAGTGCCACATTACGTTTTATTTGCCTGAAATGGAGAATGCCGCTCCTTCCACACGCCGCCGTCTCCCTTCGGCACAGCTGGGTACAGTTGGAGTTTGCGGAAGCGAGGGCGTGTGAAATGTGGCAACGGTGGGCAATTAGCGCATGTTGCCAGACCTCAACTTAACTGAAAACAAAACTCTTTTCCAAAAGCCAATCAACCTTTGACAACAAATATTAATTGATTGCCAAACTGAAAACTTCGTACCAGGCCCATTTAAGAGTTTCCTAAAGCAGACGAAAATAACATTTCTGGCTGTATAGAAACACAAATGAAGTGTGCTTAAAGCTGAGTTAAACAACACTTGGAGCTAGCTTAAAGCTCACTTAAAGCACACAATACTTGATAAAGTTAATGCACTTTTAATTGAAGCTCAGAAAAATAGCTTTTCACTTTTCATGAATTACAGCTCTTTTAAAGCTTATATAAAGCATATGTATAGCTCACCTAAAGCTTAGTTTGAAGTTGTGTTTATAGCTGGTTTCAATGTCGCTTCTAGCTCACTCGCACAGAGCTTTAAACGCAGTTGAAACTAACTAAAAGGCCATTTAAAGCTTTAGCTAAAGCTTTAAGCAAGTCTTTAATTAAAGCTCACCCAAAGCTTACTCAAATGTACATATTTAACTCTCTTTAATCTCATTTGAATGGCTTTCACTAAATTTATTTTCATACTTTGGTTAAAGCTTTCTAAAAGCTTTACTTAAAGCTCGTACAATGATTTACCCAGTCGAATTAAGTGCTCTCGCAGCTTGCTAAACACTATATCATCAATATCTCTTGATCTCGCTCTCAAAAAAGAAAACTCACTTCTATTTCTTCCAAATAAAAGCTCACTTAAAGCTCGCCTGAAAAGTTCTACAATCTATGCACGATTTGAAGGCAAACTCAATAAAACTTTTTTATATTTTGAACATGTTTTTGATGCAGTTTAACTTCAACGCTAAAGTTGAAGTAAGTCAAGTCCGTAGCTCAGACATAACCTACAAACTTACTTCAGCTCGCGTACGTAGAGCGAAAAACCAGGCGCATTTATAATTAAATAAATTACAAATATTAAAAAACTCGCATTTGTTTAAAGAGCAAAAAGTGAGAGAAAGAAAACTCTTTGGCTCACGGCTAGTAAGCTTTTTATGTTGTTGTGGCACAAGCCAGTCATCCGCAGCGCGCCCCTCCGCCCACGCCCTCTTTCACATGCACTTTGACCACGTCACACCTCTGCCCCAACTCCAACACCCACCCACACCCCCAGCTCCCTCTTCCCCTCTCACCCACCGTCCCTTTTTTCTCTCCCCCTTTTGTCTGAAGTTAAGGTCCGTGTTTCGCTTTGGCTTTGGCTTTTGCTATGGCACGACAAAGTTATAATAGCCCTTTACGGCCAGGCTGAAGAGCACACACACGCACACACACACGTTCGGCTGTAATGGCAGAACAAATGAAAGCCAGCTAAAGCCAACGACAATTGCAATGTGTGTAGCTTGCGTATGTCAACGTGTCAACACTTAATGTAAATTACAGTTTGTTAACCACACACACGCACATCACACACACGCACACACACGCACACACATAGCACACACACGACTCTTCAACTATTTTCGCTTCTCTCGCGTTGTTTTTATGCTCTTCATAAGTATTTAATGCGACCTTCTCATATATAACAGCCACGCCCACTTGACAGCCTGTATAGCCACCACAGTCACGCCTCCTCGGCCGCCCCCTGTACCTCGCTGCCACACATGTGTGTGCGAACCTTCGCTTTTGCCCAATGAATTCGTTGCAACTATAGAGGTCTTAGCTGTAAAAACTAGATATTTAATATGTCTATACATAGGATGTATATATATATACATATATATATATTTTTTTTTTTTTTTTTTTTTTATTTATATAAATAATATTTATATGAATATTCATTCAGTAGATCGTTGGCATTGAAGAAGATTAAAGAACGTTGGCTTCAGGCGGAATATGCACTTGGAACTTATAGATCTCTGTGTGGATGAGCTCAGCTGTGATACAACTGTAAAAATATTGATACTGCAGCTATGAGAAAGAGGGAGATACCTTTATCCCATATGCTACGCCCTACTAAGGCGATGTTTCGATCCATTTGAAAAGGTAGAACTACAATAACTTGCACCTTCTCCTGTGGAAAACTTTATTTGCCTTGCCTTGCCCCCAGATATAGTATTTGCCACGCCTCTACTGGGCGTATGCAATAAACTCTAATCTCAGACAAATATTGCACCAAGCCAATATGCCACACATCATTAGGCGACCGAGCATTAAAAACCTGTCTGCTTGCTAAATAGTTCCACATTCATTTGCCAGTTGCAGAGGCGAAGACAGAGGCAACGGGGTCAGGGGTAAAACTAAAGGACTCAAGCAACTAGCCAGGCTTAAGCTGCACACACACACACCTACACACCTATACACACACACACAACTCATTGGCAACTGAAGTGCAATAAATTGTTGAGATTTTACTGTGAATGCTTTTTGCTGGCTTTTTTGGTTGACCACAATTAGCTTTCGATTGAGTGTGTGTGTGTGTGTGAGTGTGTGAGTGTGTGTGTGTGTGTGTGTGTGTGTGTGTGTGTGTCCAATGTGTGTGTGTGGCATTAGTTGAAGCAGCGAAATGCATACGCATTCACATGGTAAATCGAATCTTTGGCCTCGGCCAAAAAAAAAGAGGGAAATATGTTGTTAGGGTGGACCAAAAATTGGGGCTGCATAATAAACGTTTGGCCGCACACAGCCTCTGCCTTAGCGTCAGCCTCAATTCACATGCGAGTGCAGAGCCAACAGAGGCTGAAAAAAAAGTTGACTACGATTTTCGACAGTTTTTCCAATTACATTGAACCAGCTCAACTCGACTCGGTTCTGGACTCTGAACTCGACTCGCTTCTGGTCAGCGGGCCACAAAACAAAGCTCAGCTGAAGCATCAACTAGTCAGCGAGTCCAGTTGCCAGCAGCATAACAATAATCCACAACAAAAATGCTAAAGGAAACTGAGCAACGGGGCGAAAAAAAAAACAATGAAAAAGTCCACATGGAAGTTAACGACTAGGAAAAGCCCTAAAGTTACAAAAATGTCGATGCTTTACGAGAAAAAGGAAATGTTTCTCTGTTTGTCTGCAACCGAAGAGCAGCTAGTTACCAATTTAGTGGTATCTACCGAATAGTGTACTTGAGTTGTACTCAAAAGGGTTGAGCAAAAAGGATTGAATAAGCTTTGTAAGCAGCTCTATCGATAATTGCACCTATCAATCCCAGTAGTTCTTGAGTTAAATTGAAGTTGATAATGGAAATATTATAGATCTTTATTCAGCTAGCGAGCAGCTGTGCATTTGTGTATTTGTCAAGTTCTGCTGACTATATAACAAATTGCACCAATATATCTTCTACATATCTCAGCGCTTGAGTTATGATTGAATAACCAAGCAAATAAAGGGCATTCAAGAACAGACATATATCTTATATTTATATGCTTACCAGCAGCTATATGCCAAATTTGAGCCAAGTGACTGCTAAAAAGAAAAGCATGGCTTCAAATCGATATTTATCGTTGACAGTTTGAACACGCTCTGATGTGGATATGAAATTTGAAGCTGAGCCAAGTTCAGACTGATTGCAATGATATGTATCAATCGTATGTTTTACATGAGTTAGAGCCAAGCCAATATACCCCATGCAAGGCAACTTTCATTGACTGCAGGGCACAAAAACAAAAAACGATGCAAAATACACGAAAAACTGTTAACGAAACGTGGCGAGTGGCGAGTGGTGCGAAAGGACATGGCTATCCAGCCGCTGCCCTCCTTCAGGGCGAGGGTCTTCCAACGAGCGACCTAATGAATGCAATTTATGCCAACGGTCACACAAACTTCGCACTCTATCAAATGCGAGAACAGAGGACGGAGCGGACAGAGAGGACAGCGAGGGCAGAGGACGCAGCAACCGGTGCCAAGCGCATATCACAGTTGCTTAACAACCCCTTTCTACTACCCCCCTCTCCCACACCCTCTACCCCCTCTCTCTCGATAGTCGTCTCATAACAATATTTTTTCGTTCGTCAACTTTAAAGCGCACACAGAAAACGCGCAACAACGATGTAAAGGACTTATGCAAATGCTCGCACGGGACAAAACCAGAAGGATGCACCTGAATTTTTATAAGGAAATATATATTTATATATATATATATATATATATATATATATATCGGATCTTAAGTATTCAAGGCTAGGCATACGAGCTGTTCTTAAATATAATTGAGCTGAGTCAGCACCACATGTTCACACTAAAAGCACATTCAATTACTTTGAAATTGCTCTACAGAACTCTAAAGATAACTTGAAGCGAAAGCTCATCAGAGCTTTAAGAATTTCTAACAATAGCAAAGTAAGCCAAAAGCTTTGCTTTAGTCTGAAACGTTCTTTAATATGAAATGTAGTCAGTAAAGCTTTAACATATCTAAGCACGAGAACTTTAAGCTGATCGAAAGCGCGCTGAATGCTTTATCAAAGGTGGGTGCCTCCATGGCAATATGTGTGCCACATCTGTTATCGATTATTATCGATTTCATGTATACAGTAGGGATAATGAGCGACAAGTTCAAGCTGTAAGACATCATCATCACTCCATCATCATTTTCTAGCAACAAGGGGGCAGGAGACGTTGGTAGACACAGGAGCAGTTCAAGAGGCGTAAAGACAACGGAAAATGGAAGCACGAGTACGTCTAGAGCAACTCGTCGTCGTCTATTAGCTCTTGCTTGGGCGACTTCATAAAGCTGCAGACACGATTTGCAAGTGTGGCCCGAGCGAGTTTGTTGTTCAGCTCAAACTGAAGCTAAGTGAAGTTCTATCTGCACTCAGACAGCACATTCAGTGCAGCAGCTGCAGCAGTTGCTGTGGTGCGGCTATCTTGTTGCTGGTTGCAGAGGCGAACTGCTGGCTGAGACACTGGCTGAGCTTTTATACGTATATACCTTTGCCAATTACCCATTTGCAGGGCATTGCAGAGGCCAAAAGGGAGGCCGAAAGGGTTGGCCCAAATTATTATTGGCATTGCTTGGGGCCAGCGAGTCGAACTAGTTGGGTTCATTTCGCCGAATGTGAATATGCGTCTAGGCGCTAAATCATTTTGTAGAAGATTACACACACACACACACACGCACACACATAGAGAGAGAGAGAGCTCTGCCCCCGTTTGGCATAAATTTGAGCGCATTTTTAGGTGTCTGCTCGAGCTGTTAGCTGCAGCCAGCCTTTGGCTTTAACTATTAACTGACCCACAAACAAAAACTGACTCATAAACATATACTTTGCTATATATATATATATATATATATATATATATATATATATGACTGTATATATGAAAGTAGATGGGGGTTGCGCAAAAGGGAGGCGTGGCAAAAGGGGTTAAAGTTGAGCTGCGAAATTTATGATTAATAAAAAAAATAAGTTTTTCTTGTGTGTTGAGCATGTGGCTAGAGGTAAAGCCAGAGCGAGAGAGGGACGGGGGGAGTCTGTGCGTGTGTGGAGTTTGTGCTGTGGGCGTGGCTGGAGCCAAGAAAAAGAAATCATAATAAATATGTAAAGCAGCCGAAAAGTATGCAAATAAACGCTGTGATTGCCTCGGCCAGTTTTTATGCAGCGGCATGCCCAACATTATAATGCCATTTACACACACACACACACATGCATACACACACACACACATACTCTCTGGTGAACGCCACATCAAAGCTCAAAACAACGGACAATTTGCCAAGTAGAACATTTTCTTAGGGGTCTTCCACTCACTCATCCTCGCTCTCACCCTCTCTACCCGCTTCCCTCTATCCCTCTGTCTCCCTCTCTCAGTTTCGCCCTCTGTGTGTGGGTCCTTTTCGGCCAAGCGTCTGGGCCACTTTATTTGCCTTGTGCGGTTACGCCAAATTGATTTTTATGCGCTCAATTTATGTATTCTGTTCTACATGTACTTGAGACACACACAAACATACACACACATATGTATGTATATCTATATATATATCTATCTAAATGTGCATATTCTCACTATCAATATATAGTACACTTTTATATATATATATATATATATATATATATATATATATATATATATATATATATATATATATCTTTACATATATTTATATTAAAATTGAGTCGCGCTAGCAAAACAATTCCCCATGCAAAACTGAGACCTTCCTCCCGCGTGGAGAGGCAGATGTGATGCCCCCTTTATAAGGAATTTCTTCACAATTTGTTAGCTCTCAAAAATAAAGAAGAAGAAATAAGCAGACATTGCAAATCAATTGACTGCAAAATGACATCGAATAAAAACTGAGGAAGCAACACTGAGTGAGACTGAGAGATTGAGAGGCTAAGAGACTGAGACTCAGACTGAGACTGAGACTCTGAGACTCTGAGACTGAGACTGAGACTCTGAGACTCTAAGACTCTGAGACTGAGACTGAGACTGAGAGTGAGACTCTGAGACTCTGAGACTCTAAGACTCTGAGACTGAGACTGCGACTGAGACTCTGAGACTGAGACTGAGACTGAGACTCTGAGACTCTGAGACTGAGACTCTGAGACTGAGACTGAGACTCTGAGACTCTGAGACTGTGAGACTCTGAGACTGAGACTGAGACTGAGACTGAGACTCTGAGACTGAGACTCTGAGACTCTGAGACTCTGAGACTGTGAGACTCTGAGACTGAGACAGAGACTGAGACTGAGACTGAGACTGAGACTCTGAGACTGAGACTGAGACTGAGACTGAGACTCTGAGACTGAGACTGAGACTCTGAGACTGTGAGACTCTGAGACTGAGACTGAGACTGAGACTCTGAGACTGAGACTCTAAAACTCTGAGACTCTGAGGCTCTGAGGCTGTGAGACTCTGAGACTCTGAGACTGAGAGGGACTGAAACCTTTAGAATCCCTTTCAAGTCTCAGATGTGTGTTCTATATATAAATTCTGTAAATTGAAGCGAAGCCTTTTTGGCACAGAAAAATGGTATAAAAGGATATGAAGAGTAACTCGCAGTCAAGTGAGAGGGGGAGTCAAGTGGTTCTCTCATAATTTGTTGTTGTCTGTCGTCTGCTGTTGCTGTTGTTGCGTCTTGTCCAGCTGCTCCCTTTTTATTTATATATATATATTTTTAGGGCAACGTCTGGCCATTTATGAAACATTTATGCTAGGCAGTCGGGCAGCCACATCCCCGCCCTCTCCCGAGCTTCATTGTCCTAATAAAAAGCACAACAAATTGTCGACAGTTGACAGGATGGGTCGCAGGACATGCTGGACACACTGGATGCCAAGGAAGGGGGACACAGTTCGCAAAAAACCTTTTGGCAAAATTTGCCTTTTTTGCGGGAGAGTGGGGGCGGGGCAAGGAAAGAGGCCTTCGGTGGAGGGCAACAACTAACAAGCAGCAGTTAGGCTAAACGTCAGCTGTTTCACTTATAAACATGTAATACACACACACACACACACACACACCGAGCCATAGGCATTCCGCTGCTAATGAAGCTGGAGCACACACAGACGCAGAGAAGTATGAGCCACTATGCGAACCACTAAATGAGCCAAAAACAAAAACTAGACAGCGCTCGCACATATTTTAATAAAAAATAGCGTCTGCTTCAGAGGGCAGTGCGCGACGAGCCAATACCCTCGAGCAGAGGGTAAAGCTTGATCTAAGCGTAGAAACACAAGTCCAGCGCCATCTAGTGTACAGTCTATGCAACTGCCTGGCTCATTCTCTGCACTTTCCCAACTCAAGTCGTATCCATGAGTAACTGGGCTTCAAGTTAAACGATCTTGAGGGCTTCAATATGATATCGTACCAAAGGAAATGAGTATTTGATAATGATGTTGATGATATTAAGCCGAAATGGATATATAGTCACTTATCCAGACTTGCATATCGATAAAAAGAAGAAGGAAATTCTGCTGCGTAGGCAAACAAATTTGAAATCTTTTACTTCGTGGCTCTCCAACTCGAACTGCTGGCTAAGGCTGTGTGGGCTCATCTGTGGAGTCTCATCAGGAATATATACGCATATATATTTAATATTGTCTACCCTTTTGAGCCATTTCCATGGCTGCAGGGTATGCATTGCAAACAGAAATGGCAAATGGCAAATGGCAAATGCGAGTGGAAATGCTAAGCAAATGTCAACTTTTTATTGTACCTATAGTTAAGTATATATGCATATATATACATAGATGAATATATATATATATATACTTTGCGACTGTTTCACTTTGTAACCGCCTGGAGCTGATTCTGCTTTGTTGTTTGCGCGTTGCCAGATTGAGAAACAAGCTTGCAGCAGCAGCAGCAGCAGCCATGTCTAAACCTAATCAGGGTGACCATACTTAGCAGGTGAATAGCTCCACCTCGCTCTTTCTTTTCATCACTTTTGTTGGCGTTGACTTTATTGATTTTTATGGCTCAATGGCTTAGCTTAACATATAACACATATATCGCCAAGCCCCCGGCCCTCTATCCCCTTCCGCTCTGCCATTCTGTCATCCTCTTCCGGTCAGCCTATCCGACCCGCTTCTCTCGCCTCTCTGCCTTTCGCTCTCCCTGCAGCTTTGGCAAGAACTCGTCCCCTAGCGAGTTGGATGGTGATTGAAGCACAATCCTTTGCTAAACATTTTCATTTTATGTTGGCGTTGCCATTGCCTCCTGATAGCCCCTTCCCCTGACTCAGTCCCAGCCACAGCTTCAACCTCAGCCCGCTCTCCTTATGCGCTATTCACTGTTATCTGCCGCCATTTTGTTGGCTGCTCTAAAATGTCATGCTATTTCTGACCCAACATGCCACATTTTTTTATTTATGCATGTTTCAGTCCACACACACACACAACGCCCACACACACACACACACACACACGCACACATACCCTCTCACTCTCTTGCTTTAAGCTAGTTTCTGTTTCAATGGGTTGCTTGGTCAATACCCTGTAACATTCTGAGCTGCACTGCTTGACCACTCATCATTGACTGATTAGGCATTCAATCATGATTGAATGATTGATTCATTGAATTGATTTTGTGACTCTATTTTGCATTAGAAATTTGATTGATGAAACTTATGGATAAATTATTTTATTAAATTTAATTGGATGATTGATGGAATGATTGATTGCCACTCTCTGTTTCATTAGCTATTCGACTGGTTATATCTCCCAGCAGACAGTGATTAACTGATTGATTGATTGACAAGCAAATAGGCTCAGTGATTGCTAGCTTGATAGTCAGTTATCTGGTTGACTGACAATCCAAGCTATAGATGACTGACGAGATTGATGGACTCTTCAGTAAAATCGCTGATTGACGGATTGAGTATTCGATTGATTGGCTTATTTCATTTGATTGACTGTATGTTTGATTGACTATCTATCGGTTTGACTGAAGCACTGACAGATTGATAGCTTTTGTTATAAGTTCAGTGATTGATTGAATAATTAAATGATTGACTGACTTACAGATGTTAGTTGATTGACTGATTGATTGAGTGAGTAGCTGACTAAGTTACTGACTTATTGAAATGATTGATTGAGTGCTTGACCGAGTTATTGTTTTTTGATTGATTGACGTCTTACTGCAGTAATAGCTTGCCTGATTACATTATCTAAGCTGCATGGCTGATTGACTGAGACTAAATATCAATTTTATATATGTTTGCTTTACAGGGTATTTTCATAGTTTAGTTTTTTGGAATTTGCTTCGATTTATTTTTGCATTTTGAAATTTCTTAACACCTTATCGCCCACTTGATTGGCAGGCGGCAGTGGGCAAAAGCCATGGCAGCTCATCCTGGACTACGCTATACACACACACGCACACACACACACTTGGATTCATTCATATTCATATTCAAACAGTCGCATATTCATTTGCATTGCCAAACATTTTGATCGACAAATCGACAAAAGCGAGCCATGAACTTAATAAAGCCGGGCGAGAGAGGGAGAGGGAGAGAGTGTGAACAGCTATAAATCTAAAGTGGCTTAATAAGATTCCACTCCCAGTGCGTATG
Organism: Drosophila eohydei; assembly: GCA_035045825.1. Lineage (NCBI taxonomy): Eukaryota > Metazoa > Arthropoda > Insecta > Diptera > Drosophilidae > Drosophila > Drosophila eohydei. The sequence continues at coordinate 858,386 of JAWNOT010000096.1, forward strand.
TGTGTGTGCATTAGCTTTGCTCTGCAAGAAATCACAAATTCGCAATCTGCGTAAAGCGAGCCAAAAATGAGAGAGAAAAACATTTTTGGTAATTTTGCTTTGTTATTGCAACGAAATTGGCAACGGCTGCTGTGTGCCCCACGCTCTCGCTGCCGCGCTCTATTTGGCTTGGTCAACTGCTGACCAGCCGCTCGCACTTACAAATCGTAAATTATTTTATTTGCTGCTAATTGCAGTTCAACCAAATGCCAGCCGCGCTCCAGCTGTGCTGCGCCCAGCCACGCCCCCTTTATTGGCAGCTCATAAAGCAATTAATTGAAAAAGGGCAGCGCACAGCGAGGCCAACCCCAAAAGCCCGCAAAGCCGAATAACCGAAAAACCCGAAAGCCAATGTCCAACTAACCAACTCAACAACGCCAATTGTTGACGGCGGCTATTTTCCAGGGATTAGCGAACAGCTCTGTGTGCGTGTGTGTGTGTGTGACATGTGCGTGTGTGTGTGTGCGTGGTGTATGTGTGAGTGTGTGTATGCTGTGTGTATGGCTGGTTGTATGCGGCGCTATTGTCAACATTTGCGTTTACTGAAAATGAACCAATCGAAGACATTAATTGCCAGCTCTTTAGCTACACTGAGAGAAATTCAGCAGACTGAGAATATTAGGTAAACCAAGCTGAGAGCAAAAATATACACAACGCAGTTCCAGCTGCTTGCAGATGAGATTTGCTTCAAAATTTACTCACGCTTATAGAAAGCTTACCTTAAATTCTCTCAGTGTGAAACACCTCGATTTGAAGAGTTCAAGGCAAAAGTTTTATCGCCTCGCTTCGATTTGAGCAACTTTTTATATTCGAAAATCTTCACGTTTCACACACTGGCCACGCCCACTCGGCGCCTGCTCATCACCCTTGCATTCGTCAAGTCATTGGGTGCAACTAACGCACTTTTAACAAGCCATTGGCACATTTCAGTTATTCTATTTTTTGCTCCTTTTCTTGTGTTGCCCCAAAAAACATTTCAATTCAAGTTTTTAATTGCTTGTAAAATTGCATTGTTGTTGTTTGTTGTTTTTATTGGAAGTGCTGTAAGAGTGGGTGTGTGTGTGTGTAGGTGTGTGGGGGTGTGTGAGTGTAGCTGCTGTTGCCACTGCCAATCGGTGTCGCACACTGAGCCGAACAGCTTGCAGGATACTTTCACTTTTGTACTCAATACGGCGGCTACTCAAATAATTTATTATCATTGTCATTATTTTTACGTATTGTCATCATTATCATTATCATTATCATTATCATCAGCATCATTATAATTACTTATGTTAATCATTCATTATCAGTATCATTTCCTTTTATCGGCTTTCATTATCCATCAGCAACTGTCGTAGTCATTATTATTGCTTATTATCAGAAGATCTCAGTATCGTTATCATTCATTATCATTATCATATTTATTATCATCATTCATTAGCCATCAGCATTGTGATGCTGATGAACGATGAATGATTTTTGTTGACAATAATTCATCAATCATCAGTAGCATTATTATTCATTAATCATTATTCATTATCATTACCGTTAGCATTACGATGATAATAGGATATCATCATTTTCATTAGCTAGTCTATCTATTGTCAGCATTTATCCATCATTATCATTGCTTATTATCATCACTCACTGTCGTTATCATTCATGATCATTATCATCAGTCATTATCCATAATCAATATTTGTTATTATCATCAGTCAATGTATATCATTCGTTGTCATTATCATTAGCTTTATTCATCATTCATTACAATTTTTCATTTATTCGTTTTCAAACCAATTTTATGACCAACTATTCGGGAACCTTTGAACCACAAAACGATTTGTCTCTCAGTCCCTTTCGGGCTATTGATTAAACGTTTTCATTATAGGGTATCGAAGCATTTTGCCAGCCATTGCCAAATGGAATTTCCCTTGTTATTTTGTTAGTGTTATTGTTGTTGTTTAGTTGCGATTGTTATTGTTGTTATTCAATGCCCGATGCCCAAAACGCTTTGCGCATAGTTTCGTGTGCTACCAAATGAAAGAAAATGCCAATGTGTATGTGTCGCTGTGTGTGTGAGTGTGTGTGTGGGTGTGTGGCATTCAAATGCGAACTCGAATTATCCAAGCAATTTGTTTAAAATTAGTCGAAATTGCTTTTCAATTTGTTTCTCCTGTGGGTCCGTAGCAAGAATAATAACGATATCAATTCACATAACGTTTACGTCATGATTTATAGACCAGACTTTGCTCAGTTTCTCCTTCTTGTGAACTGTTTTCAACTTGTAATCGCTTGTAATTTTGTGGCATGAACTGAGCCGAGTCAATCAGACTGTTCATCAATCATTCAGTCAAGTCAAGCTGTCTGTTAACTGTAACTATATTGAACGGCACGTTATGTAAACGGCATTAGCTTGGCTATTTACATGAGTTCGCTAAGGTTCCAATCAAGTTGTCAGTCAATCAGTCAATCATTCAATCAATCGTAATTAGATATGAATATGCAGCCTCCTCTATACATAGACTCCTCTAATGAGTTTCAGCTTTTTAGATGAAGTTCGTCAATCACTCAATCAATCAATCAGTCAATCATTCAATCAAAAATGGCTTTAATCTGTTCTTATCTATATTTTACGTACTTTCAACCACTTCCATTCGATTCTGAACCTTCTGTTTGCTCTTACGACATGATATCTGAACATTTGCTTAAGATCTGAATTTTTGTCCCCTTAAAGGGAGCTTATTTGTATAACGGCATTTACATTCTGAACTGTTGTCGGTTCCATTGTGAGTGCTTGACTTGTGATGGATGGCGAACCGAACATGTAAGTTAATATTTATATATATATGCATATATCGAATACATGCGTCTATATAAAGAGAAGCGAATGCTATTATCGGTCGATTGACAATCGAAACTCTGCACTTGTTATACCCTGCACCTATTGCAGATGGGGTATGCTGATTATGGGGAAAGGGATTGGCAAAGCTGGCGTGGCTGATGAGGCTAATGAGCTTTGTCAGTGCGTCTGGCAGGCTAGCAGCAGCAGCTATAAGCGGGGTATCTGCTAGTCGAGCACTCCCGTCCCCGTCTGCAGCACTTACTTGTTATTTATGGCATTTACATTACGAGCATCCATCGAGCGGCTGGCAAGCGGAAATCACCGCCATGCGTTGACGAGCATGTAATGCAGAAGCCACAGGACACAGCATATACTCTCCGACACACACACACATACACGCTGACACACACACTCATACAGACACGCAGAGGACATTCGAAATTGTTTACATTTTCCGTCAGCTCCGACATTTGATTTCGCTTATCAGAGCGAGAACGCGGCCACATAAAAAATGTCACATATGCATGCGAAATAAAAGAAACAAAAGCAAAGCCAAAGCAAAACAAGATTACAACTGAGCTCCCCATGTGGGGTGTGCTCGACGAAGCCAGGCATGTCCTGTACATTATATATTCCACTCTTAATCATTCACCTTAAATCTCTCCTACACCTTGAATCAACAAAGCTAATCTTTATAGCTATATAGTCTATCGATATTTATCGATTATCTCAAACGTATAACCAAATTTTTGATATGCTGAAATAATAAGCAAAATAAGTTCAGCCAATCAGTAATCAGTAGCAGAGCGTGTTTTAAAACACAGTACAATATATCGATAATTATCGATTGCGTCAATATAGCCTTATGGTTCGATAAATGATCACTTTATCAGAATTTGGTTAGCTCTTGTCAAGTGCACGACTTGCTTAAAGAGACAAAGCTATATAAAATAAATGCAGATATGAATGCTAAACATGACTTGATCAATACGGCACAACAAATTTGTTGCTTGTTGCTTGTGTAAAGTGCAAAGCTTTCACTTTTCAAAATCGATAACTATCGATAGCAGGAAGGTGGGCCCATACCCCATTGGGATTGCTGCCTCAGTCAATGCCTGTGACATACTTGTATTGGCTACTATTACATCCAGTTGCATTAATTACAGGGTATACAAAAACAGTGTCAACAAGCGAATTGGTTCAGTTGTTATGTCAGCCCAACTGCCGCTGATTTTTTTGTGTCTGGCAAGGCCATGCTTTGTACGCCTGTGTGTATGCCTCTATTTGGGTTGGACTTTAAACATGCTTCAATAGCTTTTACCATTAAATTTGGACTTTCATGTGTTTATTTGCTTTTGCACGTTTCATTCGCTTCGCTTTGCGCTTTGTCTCCGCATTGTCCACTGTTCATTGTCCCTAACCTTTTACCTCTCTCCTCTCTCTCTCTCTCTCTTCTCCCTCACTCTTTTTCTCTCTCTCTCGCTCCATCTCTGTTTTCTAATTCTGTGTACCATCTGCATCAACCTCAAGGGTTCGCTGTGTCTGACTGTCTGTCCACAACTTTTATTTAATGCGACGAAATGGGCTCTTACTAGGATTTGAATAAAATGTAGCGTTATCCCAAGCGTGCACTTGATTACACACACCCACACCCTCCCTCCTTCCCTCTCGCTCTGTGTGTGTGTGTGTGAACCTTGACCCGGACGGAATCTAAATTGAGTTTTCTTAGGTGACAGCAGCTAAACAAATGGAAATGTGTACTTAATTTGCCTAAAACGGTTTTTATTCAGTGTTGTTAAATGCATTAAAATTCCGTGTCCGTAAGTCTTTGAGAAAAGTGTTATACTTATGCAAATCTTTGACAACTTTCGACAAATTGTTGGGCAAATGTTTTGTATACTTAACTTGCTAGCACTTAACTGTCCTACAAACGTGTTATATGCAATTTATAATATAAACTATATAAAAATAACTGTTATACAATATACTTTTATGCTCAAAAAGTAAGTATAGTATTAAACAGCTTGAAATAACTGTTATACACAGCTGTTATACGCCAATGTTTTTTATAGCTGTCATACACAACTGTTATACGCAGCCAATATACTCAAAAACTTTACCTAACTGTTAAGCACAGCTGTTATAAACTGTTATAAAAGAGTTCACTTTGCTATTACTAGTCAACCGCAAAAGAAATTGTAGGAGCTTGTGTACAACTCGTGCACGTTCCGTTAAGACGTTGTTGCCCCCACTCCACCACCTCACCTTCTTGTTCGGCAGCTGCAACTGGGGCTTAACAAGACGCCTTCAAATGCAAATGGCGCAGTTCGCGAGCGTATCTGGAATTCAACTTATATTTTGGCTTTAATTGCAGATTGCGTTCGCAGTCATGACAAGGCAAGAGGATTAGGGCTTAGAGAGGGCTTAAAGGGAGCGATGAGGCGGAATGGAGGCTTGCCCATGGTGGGTGTTGCCTAAGTGTCGATTTTAGCAGAGTGCTTTGGCGGCTTCTTTTAATTTCTGAGCGAAATCTCGGCAAACAAAACTTGCAGCGTTGCGATGGCCCGTTGGAGCTGATAGGCGTGCAGGGTATATGCAGTGTGCAGTGTGTAGGGCATGTTGGGTGCCTATGCTAATGGCAGCTTAACGGGGTGAGGTTTTTTAACAAGAAAACTTTTACGCGGTTTTTGGCTTCATTCGTTTTCATTTATTCGGCATTGTTTTGCGTTGTAGGCAGCTCGGTCTCAATTGCAAAAGCTGAACTCTTCACTGTCCGACTAGATGCGGCTGCTGGTGCTGCTGCAGATCAAAATGCAATGAATTTTATATTGAAATAGTTTTGCCAAACGAGTTGGCGGCGCAGCAGATTTGCGCCAATTGAAATTTCTTTTGGTAAATTCAAATGGAAAACCAGCCTCAGCCTCAGCCTCAGGGTCAGGTCGAGCTGCCCGAACGGCACGAGCAGCCTAACCTGCCCGCCAGCTGTTGGGCCAAGTCCATTAACATGCGGTTTTAATTACGTGTTTATTTCGCTGTCAAAGTTCTTTGATTTCCATAAAAAACTGGACAAAATGCATGCGAACAACTTTTGCTCCTTTTTTCTCTACTCTCCTCTCTACCCCCTCCCTCACTCTTTCTACGATAAAAAAGTTTTGACTGCCCGCACGCAGATAGCGCGACCAGCTGCCACGCCTCCCCCGCCGCCTCGCTCAACCCATGCCATCTGCCGCTTTATCTGCGCTGCATTAGAAACAAAGACAAAGTTAAGCCAAAGTTGCGGCTGTTGCTGACGTTTTATCTTCAAGTTCCTTTTTTGATATCCTGCAGCTGCTGAGGATGTCTTTCGGCGGGTGTATTAGTTCTCATTGCAGCTATATCGCCTTGGCTATTCATGCTAATTAGGTATACGGTATATATGTATATCGATTTTCGATAGATATGGATATAAAATATATATAATATCGATACAGATTGATGAAATTGAATAGCACAGTTAAGTTTTGTTTCGTATGCACTGTTTAGCAACTTCCCTCAACTCCACATATAATGTGAAGTCTCTCTTCGATTTTCTCAACTGCTGCTCGACACTTCTCTCTAGGGTATCCTGCAGTCGCTCACAACCAACTAGCGCACTTTACGTTTTTTTTCTTTCGATCCAGTTATTGTATTTCGTTCTTTGTTTTCGTTTTTTTTTCCATTTATGCCTTGGCATTTCAGCGTGTCAAGATAAGCCAACGAGCAGCCCGCTCTGCCTCTGCTTGTGCCTGTGCATCGACGCGTTGTCCTACAACTAGAGCCTGAGCTACAGCTTCTGTTCCGTGAGGCTGGCGTCTCATAAAAATTCAATTGAGTGCGAAGGCTGCGCAGTATGCAAATGCCGTCTGTTTAATAAGAAATGAGTTGGCTAAGTGAAATCGGCTAACCATCTAGCCCCCGCCTCGTCTCTCGCTCTCTCTCTATCGTTCTTATTGCGTCCCGCTCTCGCTCTTTGAATAACCCTGCGTATTGCCCGCAATATCAAAGCTCAGCTGCAGCTTGTGAGCTGTTTAAGGTATTAATGTAGCAGACTATGCCAGTATAACAGTTGTGGAATTCAATTCAAGCTGTTAAACGTCTATTTCAATATGCAAATAAAGCAGTATGACAGTGTGACAGTCTGACTGTATGGCAGGGTTGTTTAGTATAACAATATAGCAATAAACCAAGTGAATAACTGTAAAAGTCTATGCAAACTGCTAGTATGACAGTATGACAGTATAAGATTATTACAGTGTAAGAGTATGACAGTATAAGATTATGATAGTATGAGAGTTTGACAGTATAACAGTAGGCATTCTGAATGTATGACAGTACAGCACTATGAAAGTATGACAATAAGACTGTATGACAGTGTGACTTTCTGATCCCATAACAATATAAGAGTATCACAGTATGAGAGCATGCGAGTATAACAGTCTTTTTCAATATGACAGTATGACAGTATGAGAGTCTGACATTCTCAATGTATGATAGTATCACAATATAACAGTAGTACAGTATAACACTATAATTGCACGACAGTATAACAGCATAATTGCTCAGCAGTATAACAGTTTATTAATTAAATTCTGATTTTAATGAGTTTAATGCAATATGTCAGCATAATAGTATAACAGTTTCGCAATTAAACTCAAATTGAACTAGCTTTCAGAATTTAATGAATTCCCCCACTTTTGGTCTATGTCAACAGCTAAAGTTGATTATCAAATTGTATTTTATGTTCCTTGGGAGAGCATGTTTTGTCGTGAGCTCTTGCGTGTCAGTCACTTTCTTGACCCACAAAACACAATGCGCACACACACACCTGCCCAAACACACACACACACAAACACACGCACAGTTTCATTTCGCTTCCGTTTCAATTGCTTGCGTCGCCTTTTTGGCAGCCTTTGCTCATTATTTATTTTCAACTAATTAGCGGTTTTTTGTTTGCTTTTTTGCTGCTGCTGCCGCTGCTGCTGCCATCATTACTGTCATACATGCCAGGACCACGCCCACGCTCCCCTTTAGCCACGCCATATGCAAGTAGTTGAGCGCGAAACAAAAGCATTTCGTGGGTTTATCAAACAAGCCGTGGCTCGCTCGCTCGCTCGCTCGCTCTGCACGGCTCCATTTTCGCACACAAATTCCCAGTTGAGTCAGGTTTGCTAATTAGTTACGGATATATGCGACAGGGCTCACACACACACGCACGGCCAGGTGCCGTGTGCAAGGCATAGCAAAGTTTTTAGAGCTCTGGGAGCTAAGCACAACTGCCACGCCCCCTCCTATACACATCCATTGTATGTGTGTGTGTGCGTGTATGTTTGGCGTGTGGGTGTATATCAAATATCAAATAATATAATATTTGCAACAGCATAAACTATGCGACAAGTTTGCTGGAACGCCATTGCGTATACGCCCCATTGTCTGCCATGCCAGGCTGCCTGTCCCTCTCCTCTCTGCTCTCACGCTCTGGGCTTCCATTGAAAAGTAAACCTTGAATTGCCACAGAAACGTGAAATGCATTAATTTTTTGTTGGCTCTTCTTTTAGCACACGCAAACTAATCGAGCTACAAGTAATTAAAACAGGCAACAATTCAAATTAATAAATTGCGATGAGCAAAGCAGCTCTTTCATTTCGATACAGTTTTGATTTTGATTGATTGGTGGAAACGCTTAGAGAAGCAGTTCCAGAGCATAAATTCTTACAGAGGATGGCAAATCTAACATCGACTAAGGTCACTGTTTAAGGTATATAAATGAAGGAGAATTGGAACAGGAAAGTCAGAAGATGCCGAAGACGTTTTCCCTAAGACATTTACTTAAAGCTCTTCAATACTCATCTTTCTTTCTTCAAAGCTGCCACTGCAACTAGGAACAAGTTTTCTTGAGCTTTTGCAATTTTTAATGAAAGCTTTTTCATATTTTCCATGTACTTCGTATGTCTAGACTGAGATATAGCTTTTCTTAAATTGAATCTTTCAGCAGCTTTCAGTATGCAGTCCTTTAAGAGAGTCTTTCCATGCATAGGAAGAAGAAGCTCTTATAAGCTGGCGAGCTTCATTCAAGGCTGGTAGAGGAAAGCAACGAGGAAGCCTTCCAAGCCACTAATTTCAATTCATTTGTGTGATTTGCTCGACACGAAATCTCGTTAGCTTTACCTTTGCTTTAGAGTACATCTCACTTTCTGCTGCGACTCTGTGAGCTCTCAACAATTGATTTAGGCATCTCTGCGTTTCTTAAGCTTAATTAAAATGTGTATATGCGTTGAGTGTGTGTGTGTGTGTGTGTTGTGTATAATCGAGTCTGTTGCTTGACAATCAGTGCACCTGGCTTCTCCTTTGACTCGGCTTCTGCAGCAGACAACACGGAACACGTTGTAATTATTTTCTGGAGCGAGGAGGCAGCGGTGTGGGCGTGGCAATCAAAGTGGCTTCATTCAGTGCACATATTCGTTTCGGCTTGGCCATTTCTGTTGTGCGAGTGACATTTAAGTTATGATGTAGCAAGCGAAAGGAACAGCCGTCCCCATACAAGGGACAGCTTTGAGTTCCGGTTCGATTTCGACTTTGACTTTGACTTCGAGTGCCCAAATGCCAAACCAATTCAAATCTGTCTCTGTCACACACTCTCTCTCTCTCTCGCTCAGTTTCCATTGTTAGCTTGTGCTGTTGCCATTAAAAAATTATTTCACTTTATATATCTTAATTGAGTTTCGCGTCAATTGGGGCCAACAACAACTAACAACAGCCAACAACAAATGTTAGTAAATTAAATTAATGTTTTATAATCTGATAGAAGTGCTTTTAGTGGGGAGTGTTCGGCTAGCAGATACCCCTACACCCAGCTGCAATCATTGAAAAATCGAATGCATAGTCGAGTCGAAGTCTTTAAAGGCAATTCATATTGAGGAACCTATTGGGATGAACAGCTGCAGTTAAAGTTGTATTTTAATTGAAGCTCAAATTGAAATATGAACCTCAATTGGGGGAGGCTAATGGGGCAGAGAGAGAGGGAGCTGGTCTAATGGTTAAGTTAAGCTGCATAGTTTAGAGCCATAAGGTGAAGCTGACCAAAAAGCGTTCGCTATGCTAATGAAGAGAAACGCTCGAGGCGAGCAGAGAGCGAGGGAGACAGAGAGGAGGCGAGTGAGCTGTAATTAATTAAGCGCGCACTTGATTACAATGAAATTGACGCCATTTGCCAGAGACGTAGCACCCAGCACCAGCTTGGGCCTGTGCCGAAAGGTAGACTGCGAACAAAAGTGTAGCATACTTTGTGGCATATTAATGGCTTTCACTTTGACTTTGGCTTTGGCTTTGGCTTTAGGTCTGCGAGCGCTTAGACGGCAGCATAGTTAACAGCAGTAGCCAAAAATGTTTGTTTGTTTAGCTGTCTGACACGCCCCCCTCGGCTCACACGCCCGGCTCGTACTTCTTTCGGCAAGTGCGCATTTGTCGAGTGCAAATTAAATATGCACAAATGTAGCGAAATGCCATTTGCAGCCACAGCGCGCGCACAGTGGGCCGCGCTTGCAGAGAATGTGATGAAGTTCAGCTCAAAGTCTTTTTGAATAAGAAATAAGAGCTACGTACATATATTTTTGTTTGTCACTCGATCTAACAATTGTTCAGTTCAAATTTGGCGAGTTTCCCTAAAGCTCAACTTGAAAGAGTCCAGCTTTGACTTGAGTTCTATCTAAGGTATATGCCTAAGATACATTGCAAGTCGAGTTGAGGCTCAAGGAAAGAGAATGCTGGGAAGGGAGAGTAAGGCATTGCAGCAAGTTAATATACTCCTTTACTACTGCCCAAACAGGGTATAAGCACACACAACTTGGTTGAGCTTCATGAAATTTGAATATTACTCGTATTTGGCCCCACTGTGCCAGAGAAACCTTTGATGGCACATATTGAGCTAATATACTTCACTCTCCACTAGTTAATAGGGCAGCTTGCCTGTCATAGATTTTGACACACTGTGCATATACCACATTTACACTAGCTAACAGGGTATACAAACGTGACAGAGCTACAGTTACTATTGCAGTTACAATTAAATTTTATTTTCTATATATTACCGTATTTGCCCCACTGTGGCAAGTTGACTCCGACTTCATGATGTTTGCTGATAATGATCAAAGTTAATGCGCAGCATCCGTTGGGCATTAGCTGCATTACTTAGCGGCTCGCCCGCTGAGTGCTTCTTATGCACTTTTTGGAGCCACCCTAATGCCGGGGTGAGCCGCCAGAAACTTTTCAACCGAACTTTAACAACTTTGGCGAGCAGCCATAACGCTTAATTCCTGATTATTATTAAATTAGGTGAGTGTGCCAAAGGGCCAAGGCGCTTGACACTTGCCACTTACCTGAAAAGAGATAGAGATGGGAGAGAGAGACAGAGAGTGAGATTAGTTTTTGTTTTAAAGCAGCATTTTGGTAAAAACTTAACAAGTCTTAACAGCGCCTGAGGCTCATCTAATCAAGCAATCGTGCGCAGCGCTTCTTGCAATTTGCCAAATGAATCGCTGCCACAAGCATACAGATAAAGCGAGAGAGGGAGAAAGAGAGAGACAGAGAGAGAGAGAGAGAGAGAGAATGAGGGAAGCGAAATTGTGTGTGTGTCCAACACATGTAACTAACGCGTAAGCGTGCTCTTCTATTACCAACATTCTAGCTAGCTTCGGCTCCTATATGAGCAACGACTTGGCATCTACTTTCTCATTTGATAAGCAAGTTGAAATACCCTGTAAAGACACAAAGCGTACAAGTGCCCATATACTTCCTTGAGAGTCTCTAGCTTTTCAAATGCTCGAGCTATGCTTAGGTAACCAAACCATTATTATTCATATTCAACTAATGAAAGTGTTTAAATAAGACTCTACCTTGGGAGGTCTATATACCAAATTTCATATCTCTCGCTGTTCAAGTTCTCGAGCTAGGCTGAAGTAACCAAGTCTATAGGTTAGGCATGTCAAAAGTAAGTTATTCCCCATGCGCATATAATTTACGAGAGCTAACGTACCTAATGTGATATCAATACCATCTTAAAGTTCTTCAGCTATGCTCAATTAACTGAGTTTTACAGTTGAATATTTTAAAAGTAACTTTATCTTAACTCTCCTATGTCCAAAGGGAGCTTAAATATTAAATTTGATATCAATATCATTTATAGTTCTCGAGATATGCCTAAAAACAAAGATTCAAAATCCATTTTCATTGAAATTGAGAAAAATATAGAGAATTTATAGTTGAGATATGATAAGCTAGGTCAGCAGATGATATTAAGCCTTTGACAGATGCACACTCTCCTGTGGCATGCCATCAACCAATATACCCCTACTCGGAGAGTTTCGTTAAAGTACAGGGTATATGCAGTTCTGAGCCAGGTAATGCAGCAGCCAAACGCACAGCAGCAAGTGTAGCTACAACATTTCCGACGAATGCCAAGCCAAGCCGCTGGCAGCTGCAAAGCGGGGCGGCGGCGGCGAGGAAGGATGGAGGGGAGGGGGGGGGGCGTGGCTGAGGTTGCGGTTTACTTGGTTTGATGGGTTTTTGTGGCTTGTTTGTTACTTGGTCGCAAGACGACGACCAAGCTCCAAATTCCACGCCAGAATGCGGCTTCATTTGACAGAAACAGGACGGGTAGGCGGTGGGCGGAGAAGGGGCGTGACGTGCATGACAAAGGCGAGAGATGTATGCAGAAATCTATAGAAATAAAAATGTCAGTATAAATACAAATGCAATTGGCAATGCCAAATCAACTGCCAGTCAAAATGTCAAACGGAAACGGAAATGCTCCCCAACAGACTGAGAAAGTGAGAGAGAGAGAGAGAGAGAGAGAGAGGTGGAAGTGAAGGTGGAGGTAGAGGAAACTCCATTGCAAAAAATCCACTTGAACTGAATTTTTGTATCAAATTTTATTTATTTTACGTTTGTGAAAACGGAAATTTCATTAGAAAAATTTACAGCAATGTAAATTGAGTCTAAAGTTTGCATATTTGTTGCGTAGATATTCAATTGGAAATTTTGCGCCTTGTGTTTTCGATCATTTTCAAAAATTCCAATTAGACTCTTCTTATTGGCAGTTGCCATTCCAATTGGCATGTTTAGTTAGACTAGACTGAACATCTCTACAGACTTAATCACCTTTAACATTGGCATATTTCAGAGTTTTTTGTTGAATTGTTATCGAAAGTCAACAGTTGTCGATTAATATCGACCATCGAAATTAAATGCTCTCAATTGGCAGCCTTGAGATTCTTAGCCTTAAGTCAGATGATATAGACAGATCCCGTCTTCCACTTTCACGAATTTTCCACGCGAATGCGTGAGTTTCTCAATACCTAATTGAGTATTCCATCAGAATTAGCATTTTAATTGGCTCCGTGATGAATCATCTATTAGTCTATTGACATAAAGTTAAGATTTAGGTTTACTCTCAGTGGCTGGCATGCATTATGCTTACACAAACATATCAATTTCTCGGCATGCCAGATAAACAAATTGCAGACACTCGAGGAGGTAGGACCTTGTGGCAGAAGAGAGAGAGAGATAGAGAGATAAGGGCAGAATCAAGAGGAAGCACAAAGAAGCAGCAGTCAAAGGGAGGATCTGGAGGGAAAGTCGGCAGGGTAAAGACAGAGGCAGCAGCAGGAGAAGGCACAATAAGCAAAACCAAAAGGCGAGACCCAGAGACAGAGGAGCAGCCAGAAGGTCGCTCTCCCATGCTGCCGCAGCTTGAAAAACTTATGCTTTCGGCAGTTTATTGTCTTGTTTTGCATTGTTTTGCCACGTTGTTTTGTTTTGCACCGTTTTGTTATTGGTAAGAGCAACAACAGGGCGCAGAGAAATGACAGTGGACGACTTTCAGATACCCTTGCCAAAAGTTGAAGGCGCAACTGACTGCAAATTGCAAACGTCTGAGACTTTCCGCCTTCCCTTATGCACCTTAGCTAATTTGTCCTGCGCTTGGCGTTACATATACGTGGCTCAGCTAATATACCCAGCGCCTGGTGCAGGGTATACGCAGCATAAAGCGAGCCGGCGAGTCGGTAAGTCTATTCAAAATAGTTTCCAAGTTGGCGCTAGTCTCCTATATGTTGACTTTTCGCATAAGCAAGGTATGCCACACAGAATACACTGAGAGAAAAGAGCTGCAACTGAAGCAGAAGTTCGTTCTGAGGGGTTTCACTTTGCCGCCAATTGAAGAGCTTACAAGAGCTCTTAGCAAGAGCTAAGCGAAGCATTCGACATATGTTAAAGATACGAACCAGTTCTCTGCTTTGTGGTTCAGTTCATGAACCACACCACGTAGTCCTCCCAAGGCTCATGCAATTCTAATGGGCAAATTCTAATAGCAAATCAAAATCGAATTCAAATTTTATGCTTGACTTCAAGACTTTTACATAATCGTATAAAGCTGAGATGAAGCAGAGACTTAAGCTACACTGAAAACAAATTTCTCGACTTGCTTAAGACGGAATTATATAGAAAGCACTTGGGGCGCATTTCCCACGTCTAAATTGCAGCATCTGTTTCGTTAAGTTCACTTGAATTTGAGCACTTGACTAAGAGTTTTCTTAGAGTGTTTTCGACTTTACATAGCTTATAGAGCTTAGGCAGACACACCCGACACACACACACACACACACACACACACACACACACACACACACACACACACACACAGTCAGCTAAGACGCGCTCAGATAATAAGTTTTCATAAATTGTTGAGCCTGTGGAATATGGGCACAGAAAAGCTGAATTAAACAAAAACAAAATTTGAACGCTTGGCCTAGCAGAGAGCGGTTCCATCATTAGTCCCCAGCGCCGAGCCCAGTCTCTGCCCTGCCTCTTCATAGTCGTAATGATATATGTTTATGAGTCAATATATGGACGACTTCTCAATGGGCATGCGAATCGCTTCAACTATTTGGAGTTTCACAGCATTTGCCCAATATTTTTCCAGTTGTTATATTATTTATGCCTTGGACAGAGTGGGGGTGGACCCTAATCGGAGGGTCTATGAATTGGCTAAATTATTGTGGAGGGTGTGCCTCAGTGCCCCTTTTCTTGGAGTAGTCGCGTGGGTGGAGCGGGAGGGGGACGGACGCCTTGCGTGTGGAATTTTCATGAAAATTGCCTTTTATTTCACTTTGCTTTGCTTTTGCCTTCCGCTTTTTCTTTATTTTTTTCCTGTGACGTCAGCAAATGGATTAAGCAAACTTATTTATCGATTTTTAATACT
Organism: Drosophila eohydei; assembly: GCA_035045825.1. Classification (NCBI taxonomy): domain Eukaryota; kingdom Metazoa; phylum Arthropoda; class Insecta; order Diptera; family Drosophilidae; genus Drosophila; species Drosophila eohydei. Next base: position 873,520 of record JAWNOT010000096.1, read on the forward strand.
CGTTCATAAAGTGTGAATGAGTATATGCTCGGCGCACAATGCTCCTCTGGCTGCTCATTCAACACTTGGCTTCATCGTCCGTCCGTCCTTCCTCTCCCTGTGCTTTTCTCCGACCCTCTTTCCTCTTCTCTGTCCCTCTCTCCGCTCGTTATTGCGTCCACCTCTCTGTCCGACTAACAGCTGTCTCTCCGTCCATCTGGCATCTGTTCCTCCGACTATCTCTCTCTCTTACTGCCTCTCACTCAGTGTTTTCTGACTCTCTCCCGTTGTCTCCCCTTTTTCCGTTTATCTTTTCGATCTCTCCGTGTCTCCGTCATCACGTCGCCGCCTCCCTTTACGTTTCTCCCACACAGCCACGTCCCACAATACATCAATATTTGTAATCATTTGAGCAATTATTGTGCCGTGAACGAGTATTATGCAGTCGGGCATAATAATTTATGGGGCACATCTAGATATCGTCGAACAGCATATATCTTCTGCTGGCCAGGCTTTGGCACTCATTATATATTTATTAATTTGATTTGTGTTCGGCTCGTGGGTCGTGGCTCGCAGCTCCTCTTACAGCTGCCGCAAGTTCATGCTGGGGGGCGTTTGGCTGTGTGGGCGTCTGGCTGTGCAGGCGTGGCACGCAGTGTCATTAAAAATCATGAAAATTCAGTGAAGCAGCGCAAATGCGACCGCTGTCCCAAATCATATCAAAAGGTTTCACTCTCGCTCGACCTCTCGTCCCTCGCCCCTCGCCATCTCTCGGCCGTTGCATTAGCGCACATATTAAATGTTTTTCATAAAAATTTCAAAATTTCGAAAATTTCATATAAGCAGCACTTGAACAGCTTTCAACTAATTCGTGCTCAAGCCACCGCGGGCGATACCTCTACACGCACCGGCCCCTGCCTCACTCCATCTATCCAGGCTGTGCCCTTTCCCTTTTTAGGGCATCACAATTTGCGGCAGACTTCCATGGGAGACATTCCTCGGGCACAGGGAGTCTGCTTGGCGGACAATGTATATAAATAAATAATGCAGCTTGATAAGCAGAGCAGTACGCAGCCATTCGGATTACAAGTTCCAACTTACAAAAGGGCATATTGGTTCCTGTTGAGGGAAAGCCTCGAAAGTGATGCCATTGAAGAGACGAGTTGATCTACATTTGTTTCTCTTCCGATCTCGATCGTTGTAAGAGTTAATCGCTTCTTATTTCTTAAAGTCGAAGATTGGTCTGGATTAATTGGCTCTCATTGTTGAGATAACTGCGAAGAGATTAGCTGATCTAGCTGAGTCTGTCCTTTCACATTTGATGACTTCCGATCGCAGTCTTATATACCTAACATGAGAAAAACTTAACTGTACTTTTAGTCCTTGACACTTATTTGTCTTATTTGTCATACTTTGACTTTTTTCTCTGCTTTACATTCAAGGTTCCCTCCTGGTGTATCGGTTCGGATTTACTTTTCTCAGTTGAGTCCGGTCTGGACTGCTTTCTGTTCGTCCATTTGTCCTTTCATCTATCTGTGTCTATTTCATATGATCTCTAGCTATTCCCTTAAGATCGCTAGAAATCGAGCAAGATGTTTGGTAAGGAGATACTACTAGGGTATAAAAAAAACTACAGTTTATTAATTTCTTTCACTTTGTTCTATATCCACATCAAGTCGTACTCTGTTCTTCCTGTAATCACGTCGCCTTGCATCAAGAGTTCTTTCCATAAACATTGACAAAACATTTCTAACAGCAGCAAGTTGGCAACAGAGTAGCTTCCACTCGTGCATACCCGACTAGAGCAGTATTACTTGTTCTTTTCATATATTTTATTGTATACTAAGTAGCTTTAGAGCCTCCAAGTAGAAACTAGGCTACTGTTGCCTCATCAATTGCACAAATTGCTTTGACTCAACTTGATCAACTTCTAAGTGTTTCTCTCTCTGTTTATTCTCTCTCTCTACTCTTTATGTATTTATATATAAGAAAACAATATTAAAATGACATTTATAAAATATATAAATATTTTCTTTTTTGCAGTGCATTTGGGCGTCGCCTAGGCTGTTCGCATTCCACTTTTGCCGTTGTTTATCAAGCAACGCAACTTGATAGAAAATGTAAAGTCTTGTAGTTGTTGTTGTTTTATTGTAACAGTTAGGCTTTGATTGGGCTGGCCATTTAAAGGTTCGTTTCGGCCAATGTTAGCAGCGGCAAAAACGTTTCTCAGCGCTCCAGAAGCCATTGTGCTGCTTGCCACGCGGCCAGCCACAAATTTTATGTTTGCCGCAATTGCGCCTCAGAGATTTGAGCAGCAGCAAGAGAGGGAGAGAGAGAGAGAGAGAGAGAGAGAGAGAGAGAGAGAGAGAGAGAAGGAGAAAGGGAGACAAAGTGGGACAGACTTGGGAACAAACTGCTCTAAAATTTATTTACGTTATTATTTAGGGCCTGCGTGTAGCATGCGACAGTGGGGCGCAATTTAACAAATTTGCCATAAGCAACTGAGCGTGCAAGAGTGGACTATGCTCGACTTGAAGATACCCTAACTATCAAGCTGCAGTCCATTCTTATCTCTACCTCCAGACATACAAGCCTCTTCTTATGCCTATTGCTAACGAGAGCAAGCACAACAAAGACTTCAATCTAAGAGAAAGCATCTCAGATCCGCAGACTTAATCGGGTCTGATAGTTGGAGCGACAAATCCAATCAGTTATAGAACTTATATAGCTCAAGAACACATATGATCCATAAGAGCGGCTTTCACCTGTTACAAGCCCTGCTACACAGCCAATATGCTCTCTCTCACACACACAGAAGTATTTAGAATAAATGTGGGCCATATAAAGGGGCTTTGTCTGAAATCAATTGAAATTTGGGGCATGTCCAGGACGAAGCTGCGAGAAAAAGCGTCTCATGAATTTGTAAAGATCGCGAATGGACGAAGGCAAAGCAGAGGAAGAAACAGAGACTGGACATATTTAGTCCACTTACAATAATCACACAATTTACACGCGTTTTGCACCCAGCCGAATGGGATTTCCCAAGCAGAAGAAGAAGAAGATGAAGAGGCAGATCCCAAAGCAAAGCAAAGCAAAGCGAAAGAAATTTCATGAGTGCAAGTGGGAGTGGGAGCAGAGCAAATGAAATATCTTTATAAGTAAATGCCAGGCACACACATATGTAAGTCCCAACACGCACGCCAAACTAGAATGAGGGGCGAGAGACAACTGAGAGTAAATGCGTGCAGTAAATAAACTAATGCGGCTACTTGTTAAGCAAAGTGCCGTCATCTATTAAACAATGTGAACAGCGCCCAGCCCCAGCTCGCTTTTCTTTTTAGCCAGTTGAAGACCAAGTGAGCCAACCAAATGAACTGAATGACGAACTCAACTTTGGCCAAATGACAATGGAAACGGAGATGGAAATGGAGATGGAGATGGAGATGATGCTGGAAATGGGCAAACAAATGGCGAAGCCTCGGCTGGAGCTGAAGGCAATAGGGAAAAGGAATGTATCAGAGATGCTGTTGCAGCTGTTAATCTTGCTATACCCTGTAATATTTCAATGAGCCTGGAAGACCCAAGTCCCAAAGCTGCTTGGACAGCCAGCGCCGGTCTGCAAACCAAATACTACATATGAGGCATCCAAAAAGCAAGTTATTTCTATACTCTACATAGCTCAAGAGGTTCTGCAAACAAAATTGTAGCTCCTAGCTTATGCAGCCAAGTCTTGAGACTAGCTATAACAATTTGAAAATATTTCCTAATTGTATAAGCTCAACGAGAGCTTGCATATCAAAGTTGATAGCTTCAGCGCCTTTAATGCGTAGTTATGGACAGGTCTAATAAACCCGGAATATAATCCATTTGGCCTTTGAGTTTTGCTCAGTGTTTGAGCTTAGGGCATCTTCTAGTGCAGCATACCCCATTGGGGCTCACTTATTTGTGGTTATACTAGTTGTAAGCGCCTGTTGACACAAAAATTTCGCCATGTTTCCGTCGAGTGCGTCGCATGTGTGACAAATGTCTGGAATTCAACTTCTTCTTCTTCTTCTTCTTGTTGCAGAGTTGTTTCTGCTGCTGCTGCTGTTGTTGTTGGTGTTGCCCTCTGCCGTCGTGTGACTCATTAGGCGCAGCCCACGCCCTCCCCAACTGCCTGCCCTGCCTACCCATCCAGCACATATTTCTTCAAGTCCATTTTCTTAGTTTGTTTTGCTTGCTTGGCTCCGTGTGGTTGAAAGCTGCTTAAACGTGTAATGGCTAGCAAAAATCATGACCAAAATAGAGATGACATGTCTTTAGCTAATGATGACAGAGAGAGAGAGAGAGCGCGCGCAAGGGGGGAGACAGACCATGCTGCACTTTTTAAATTGATGAGATATAAAAAAAGAAGTTTCAAAGCTTTAAGCTATGCCATATTATAAAAAGTTGAAAGTTTCTTTATATCAGAGATTCGCCGAGCAAAAGCAGAGTCAGAGATAAAGTAAAATAACTTGGAGTCTATAAAGCAAATATATTACAAGACTTCAGGAAATACAAGAGCATGAAAATGGAAATAGAGAAGCAGATGGAAACAGAGTTACCGCTGAGCATTGAAATGGGCGAATGGTTCTAAGACGAAGCCTTGCCTGGAAGGGAAAAGGAGGTTATCAGAGATGTGGATGCAGCGGTTAGTCATACTATACCCTGTAATATGCCAACTCCAGCTTGAAAAAGAAAAATTCTAAGACTTCTTCGATTCGAAATGAAATCTTCAAGCTGACCAAATGCAAGCAACAAATGTTTGTTTTTGTATTTTATAAGCCTTAGTAATTAATTGGGCTCTTCAGACTATCAATTTTATGCAATTTCTCAAGAGAGAGAGAGGGGGAGAGAGTAAGAGAGGGCGCGACACACGTAAAAATAAGATAAATAAGTTATAAATGAGCCAGCTTAAATGCTTTGTTGCGCCATTCACAGCGTGCGGCCTGTTGGGGCTCGGGGCGAATGTCTAAGCCTATAGCAGCCGCCTACTTATATCTACCGCGCCCTCCCTCTTCTTCTTCACGTGTTTAGTCAAGCAATAATCTAGAGCTGGGCCAACGCAACGTGCTTCAAATTCATACGAGCTGCTCTGCTCAGCGTTTGCTTAAGCTGCACTGGGCGTTTGCTGCTGCTTCCTTTTGATACCCCGTAGGCAAGCCGAATGCTTGAAAGCATATGGCTGTTTGCTCAACAGGCATGAAAGACTTGACACTGAAGTAGAATCTCTCCTATACCACCTAGACCTAAGCTGGATTTGGTTTCTACATTTCTTGATCATTGTATGAGCTGGAGACCATTCCGAATATGCTACTTCTATACACATCTATATACATCCCCAAAGCTTGACAATTTTGTTACTCTTCGAATAGCTTAAGAGCTACAGTCATTTTTCAGTTTCTATTCGCCCACTGAACATTTCCTTAGCAGCTCGGGTAGCTGCTAGTCGAGCACTCCCTCCGCTTACACGCTTCTGCTTTCTGCTTTGTTGTCCTGTTAAGCCTGGGCCAATTGTCTCAGGGACCAAATCCAATCCACGCTCCGACCTTTAATCATGGCCAAAAACAACAATATTTTGCTGACCTCGCCAGTTGGGCTGTTTGGCTTTGACTAATGACTGACTCCCTGTCAGCGTGGGCTGGCCTGGGCGTGGCATGCATGCTGTTGAGCATCATTAATAATGCACAGGTAAAGTTAACTAAGTAAAAATCTATAATTAACTATGCTCCGAAATGTCAAAGATCGCACGCTCACTCTCCCCCTCTCTCTCTCTCTCACTCTCCCCCTCTTTCTCTCTCTCTCTCTCTCTGCCTCGTTCTCTCTGTGTCTGTGCGTGCGAGCTCTTCGCTAGTCTGAGGAGACTCACTCCATCTATCTCGATTGGCATTTAAGTGAATCTATCTATCAATTAACTAATTGCGCTTATTCACACACACGCACACACACACATCTTCTCGCACACACACATAGAGTATCTATTTATGCTAATCCTGCGGCATTACCCAAAACAGCCAAACAGTTCCGCAAAAACCACAACATTTTCGCTTTCTTATCGAATGCTACGTGAGGAGCGCTCATAGCTGTTGGGGGCGTGGCTGGGCGTAGCTACTTGGCAAGATTCACGTGCGTGAAATAAATTTAAAGCGCACATCGAATGCTGCATAATCTATATATGTATGTATACAAGCAGCTACAGTGGCTAAACGCTAAAGGGAACAGCAAATGGGAAAAGCAAAGACATAAATGGGAAGAAGAGAGAGAGAGGGAGAGAGAGAGACTTCAGCAGTTGCTCATACCGAGTGAACACTGTAAGCTCTAAAAGCTCTATCAAATTTTTTAGCCGCTTAAAGACTCGGAATGCTCCACTTGCAGTTCATCAGGTGGTGTCTTCACTGTAGCTGGCTGCTATTTTTGGCATGTTTTATGGCCACAACTCGAACTTGAAGCCCAAAAATAAAAAAGGGCCCAACACAAAAAAGGTTAATAGCAACTTTTTTCTCTCTTTTCCTTTCGTTTTTTGCAGCGATTTTGCTGCACGCGTCTTCTTCTGCTTCCTCTTGCTCTGCTTTAGCAAAGCGTTTATCATTTTGCTGGGGGTTAGGGGAGCGGGAGGGGTAGGGGGAGAATTTGCTACCTTCTAAATACTTCTAAGCTAAACAACGTGTCGCACAGTTGAGTTGAAAACTTTCGGCCAAGTTTCGGCTGTGGCCAATTCCCCATTGCAAACACAGCCACGCCCAGGCGCCGTCGCCCACGCCGTCGCCGCCCTCACGCCGCATTGATGTGGCAAAAGTTCGTTAAGTAAGTGAAAGAGCTGTGAATGATTTATTGCATTTTAAAAATGTTAAGTAAGACGAACTTTTGCGTTCAAGGTTCAGGGGGCCCAAATAGCAAGTGCTTGGCGGGCTAGGGGCCGGTCTGATTGCAAGCACTTGCTGCTGCCAAGCTGCCAGACAAATTGCCAGTGTTGCACAACTCACAAAACGTCAACTTTTTGAGCGACAGCAAGGCGAGGCAGATGCCAGAAGGGATGTGAATAGAAAGCAAGTGTGGAGGAGCGAGCGAGCTAGCTATATATGATATATAGCAGGTATATAGCAGTTATAACACCCCAACACACCGCCCACCACCCACCACCCACCACCCGCCACCCACCAGCCTCTCTGCACCCTTGCAACAAACACGAAGCAGCAGTTGACAGCTGTCAAAGTTTGATTTTTGGTTTTCGGACGCTGCAAACTTTAAGTTTTGTATGCGATCAAAACATTGCTGCAAATATTGAAATTCTCACACACCCACGCATGCCCTAGGTCAAGTGTAAACAAATCGCCAATTGGCAAAAGAAAACTTTGCAGCAGCGATTAAAGCGACTCAGAGAACCGACAACTATGAATATGGAAACGAATTTCACTGCGAACGAGAACGTGAATGTGAGACGACGTCTGTCTATTTGCCGATCGGAAGTTGTATTATGCACAATTTGGACTTGTGTTGCTTCCGGCTAACGTATATATTTGATTTATGCAGCAGCAGCAACAACAACGACTTAGTCTAACCAGCTCAGATAGGGCTAATAGAAACAGGGCTAAGCAGCAGAGTCGACCTCGAGGATACTCCTCAAAAACGAGCTTTGAATGAATGCTCGACCTGCGTCTCCTTAAGTCTAGAGACTCTAAGCTGCTTAAAACTAAATAACTATAGCACCTGCTCATGTGTTCTTTTGTCCCCATATAAACAAAAGCAACTTCAGAGCAATTTTCGTAAGCCTAGTCTTTACGGTGCCCGAGTTCCTTGTGTGCATATAGAGCAAAAACTGTTTGATTGTAATATATTATATATATATATATTGCCCAGATTTATAATTCATAATTATCATTTCAAATATAAAACAAAAAAAAGCCTAGCTCACTTAGATCCTGAGTTTTGGCCAAGGTTGTTTCATATTCCCATATGATTTTCTGTTCCTGGGGCAAACATTCTCTCTGCCAATTTCCAATATTATAGGGTATAGGTTCGAAGATAACAATATATATAGCACAGAGCAGACACACACAGAACATAGCTAAGGGGGAAGAACATAACTGAAGATACATTGGACTCAAACTCAATTGAAATACAATTGGCTTATAAATGAAAGCCTATTTGAAAAGTGAAGACAGACATGAAGACATGGAGACAAGATGACATAGACGAAAACATGCACAGACTAGACGGAGAGTGGGCGGAGAGCGAGGGTGGGGAGCTGTTGCTGATGGAGGCTGCCTCAATATGCTATGTGATATTGTGTGGGCGGGGCTGATGTGTGTGCGTGTGCCTGTGCGGAAGGAGGCGGACTTAAATACCAATTGCTGGAATAAAGGATGCCAAAACGATTGCAGGACATAATATCAACAGTGCAGAAGGAGAGACACAGAAGGGGAGAGAGATACAGAGAAGGCAAGGAAGACACCGAAGACACAGACAAAGCATGCGTGTTTTTCTTTTATACTCGTTCATAAAGTGAAAACGAGAGTATATTGGCTTCTGTTATTCATCTTTCCGTCTCTCTGTCAGTCTGCTATGCTCCACTGCAATATGTTTACTTGGCTCTCCTCATCTTTTCGCTCGGCTAATGAATGCTTTTTTGCACAATAGTTGAGCTTGGCCAGTGTATCATGAATGCGATTATCTAGCTGTCTCTCTCTCTCTCTCTATATATATATATATATATATATATATATAAATATATATATTTATGTATATATATTATATATAAGCAAGGCAGAACAAACAATGAAACCGACATTAAGGCATTAATGCGCTCGTATCAAAAACATTATTTTCTTTTTCAAAAAGCGGATTACGCGTCATTCGCAAAAAGATGGCAAGCGAGCATAACCGACACCACAATACACGCTCAGAGCAGCCAGATATATATAAGGAATCAAGGCTTGAGCTTATATATAGAACATCCCTCTTTCTCTTTGAGGCAATAGAGAGACAGAGACAGATATATGAAGATATAGGTAGGCGTCTCTCTCTTTCTCTCTCTGTATTGCTCTCTCTCTCAATATCTTTCTCTCTCTCTCTCACCTTCGCCCTCTCTCTCGCTCTTCTTATCACTCTTATTCACTCCGTGACTTATTCTATCTCCCTCTCTCTGTATCTATCTCTTTCCTTCTCTTCTTGTCTCTATCTCCCTCTCATCCATTTCTCTCCCCTCGCCCATAACACACTCTCATTAGAGGCCAATCAATATACCCGCTTTGGTCGCACTGTAAAAGAGCTTTATTAGGTTTTTTCCTTTGCTAATTAACGGGAAATTAATAAATATTGGAATTTGAATGAAAAACGTTTACACTTCGGCTCAAAGGCAGTGCTAATCAAATGCATTTAAATTAACAACAGTTCAATTAAGCCAAATTCAATTGAAATTCAATTTATATTTCAATAATACAATTTGCATTTCCAATTGAAAGTGGGCGAGGAGGCGTGCCTCCATAGGCTAAACAGTTGTGATCTGCATCCAGTGATGAGTCGTGTTAAACATGTTCATCTCTCTGCCTACCTCTGTACCTTCGGCTCTATTATACCTCAACCTATAAGAGGTGTAGCCTGGCTTTATCTATGTTCAGCTGATCTGAGAGCTTATAAGTGCTAGAGATTGCAGAAGGCAGCGCCGAAGAGGGCTAAGCGCTGCTCGAGTTGCTTTCAAATCACTGTCAACCGATAACAAGTTGCAGTTATTTGAACATATCGATGACATTTGGAGTAGAGACGCTCTGGTTATTGCTCTCGCATTTGACTCAGAGTCGACTTATTGAACTTCTTTCAGTTGAGGCCAGGGTATCTGCAAGTCGCGCAACGTCGCAACTAGAGCCCTCTTTGCTGATTTTACTTATTAACTATGCTGTCATGTAACTTGAAGACATTTGTTGTTCGCTCTTATTGACTAAGCACACATATTACATATATATTGCTAAGCCTTGGCTAAGTCTTTGGGATCATCTGATTGAATTGCCCGTCGAAATCTTTGAAATTCAATTATAAAATATTTTCGAAATGCGAACCCAAATGCAAATGGCATAAAACTTGCATTAGCCAAAGGAATTTAAGGGCTCAGCAGTTGAGCCCAACTGTTGCGAAGCACTTTATCAGCCAGCTTCAATTAGCGAAAGCCAGCAAGAGAGTGCCAGAGAGAGAGAGGGAGGGGGAGTAAGGCTGAGCCAGCTGAGGCGAATAAATGTGAGCTGCTCTGTTGCTAGGAGCTAGCGAGCTGTGCGCTGTGCTGCTGGGAGCACCACATGCGAGCCATAATTACAAAAGCGCCAGAGCTGACGGCCCAAAAAAACCACAAGAAACGCAGAGAGAGAGAGAGAGCAAGAACGTCAGGGGATGAATGGTGTGTGTGTGTGTGGCTGTGTGTGTGTGCATGTTTCTGTCTAGCTCTGGCCATCATGTTGTTGAAGGCGTGCGAAAACTCCAACAGTTTTGCCTATTAGTAATTCATAATCCAAGCAGCACGCGCGTTTTCTCTTTCGCTCTCTCTTTCCGTCCTGCAACCTCTTTCCCTCTAGCTGACAGTTGTGACATATATGAACTGCGTCAGTCGCTTGTTTCTCGGTTTTCGTATGCGCGTTCATGAAGTGTAAAAAGTATATGGGCTTTCAAGCAGTGTGCGTCTCCCTGTATGTCCAATTGTCCGTCATTTAAGGCTCTACTGTTTTTGAGCCTTGAGCAAGTCCCTCAAGCATAGAGTTCGAGTTCACCTTTAATTTAGTAAAAACTAACAAAACTCATTTTTTGGATGACCGCCATACACATAGACATCTGTGTGTGTGTGTGTGTGTGTGTGTGTGTGTGTGTGTGTGTGTGCACATCAATTAAATGTCATGGCCATAAATCAATTAATTTAGCAAAACACAAATTAGCCCGAGTGCGAATGTTGTTGCTGTGGCCACGCTGCGTATGAGTAATCGCCGAGCTTAGCATGCAAACCAATTAACTAGCATTAAGCTAAAGCATAAACAGCAGCACCAACAACAACAAAACAACAACAACAGCAGCAGCAACAACAACAGCCACATTCAACAATCGCATTCGCCGCAGAAATTGCATTGCAACTGCTTGGACCACACGAAGGTTGCGTATACGTAATATCGCCAGCTTGGCGTATGCGTATTATCTCAGATAAAACATCAACCAACGTTGGCTCACCGACGCACTTGCCATGCCGCTTACATATTCAGCATTATCGATATGCACTGCGCCCAGCTAGTCGCACTTAATACAATGCTTTTGCCTCATCGATGCTGCATGGCCAGGGCTTTGCTGTTCGCAAACCCAATTACACGAGTGACATACTCTGTGTGTGTGTGTGTGTGTGTGTGTGTGTGTGTGTGTGTGTGTGTGTGTGTGTGTGTGTGTGTGTGTTCATCTGTCTGTTTATCTACATGTCGGTGACTGCTTATAGTAATTACAAATGGCTTTGTCTGCTGATTTGGTTAACCACATCAGTTTATCAAACAAACAACCTCAAGCAATGCCCAAAAAAGAAACTAAACACATTGCACTCGAGCATAGCCGACTGTATAATGCTTGCTCGATTGGGCCATATACTCTATAATTAAATTTCAAATGCAGCTCAGCGCTTCACTTGTTGATTCTCTTTTCTCGCCTCTCGCGAGGCCTTCTTCACCTCTCATTCATCTCTAACGAGCTGCATTCATAATTGATGTGAAGCAAATGCACAAAAAAACTGCAAATTTGCATTTTAATCGAAATTTTAATTAATAATCGAATCGCTGTGAAACGAAAAGCGAACTAATTAATTCGCATCAGTTCGTTAATGAGAAATGTTTCAGTTGAATGAGTTGACAATGATAGGTGTTGCAGCTAGGGCAAATCAATTCGTAAAGCATATAATCTATCGATAGCAAATATCGATAAATAAAAATGGAATAATATCATTGTTTAGTTATCGATAAACTTCGTTTACGAAAAATAACTAAAAAGATATATTTTGATCAGAGCAACATATTTACGCGGTTCATATATCGATAGTTTTCATTAATCGATAATTGCAAAAAAGTATATCGATAATAAATTAACAACTCTCGATTCTTTATATAACAACAATAATAATTATTTACAATATTTTTAAGTAGTGCGAAACAGTCATTTTATATAAAATATCGATAGTCTTAAAAATATCGATAGTTGATTATATCAGTTGCTTTCGATGTTTTGGCCATAACTCAAAGTATATGACAAAAATACAATTAACATCGTTTAATATCGTTTATCATATCGATAACTCATCTTATCGATAACTATTAACTAACATTTCGATATTAAAATAAATTAAAAAATAAAAAAATAATTTAAAAATTAAAATAAAATATTTTTTTCTGACAACAACAAATCGATATCTTTCAGTCAAAATTAATCGATTGACAAACAAGGAAAATCAGAGTTGCAGTCAAAGTGTGAGAGTTATGAGCCTAGCATATTGATAAGGCTACTAAATGAATGCCCGCCAACTGTTTGCTCAGCTATTTATCAAAAATTTAACAGAGGCAGCAAGCGAGGAGAGAGAGAGAGATGGAGAGACAAGCAGAGAGTGAGAGAGAGAGGAAGAGACTTTGTGGTTTTTTATATATAATTTTTCTTTATTTCTTTTTCCTATCTGCTGCGTCTTTTGCCCAAAAAACCGCAAAATCCACTCAATAATGCGCCAACGCACATCAGCAAATATACACACATACGAACGCACACACACACGCACACAGAGCACAAATACACACTGAAACAAAATGGCAAATAGCTATAGAAAAAGTCGACAAAGCCTGACTGACAAACAGCTGCTTTGTTAAGCGAGTGTTTGTATTTATAGCTGTTGCTATTGTTATAATGATGTTGTAGAATAGGGTCTATTAGCAGTGAGTATAGGCACGAGACAGGTAAAGTGCAAAAGACAGCTGGCAAGCGCTATAAAGAGCTCAACTCAGTTTCTTCTTCATAACGATAAATATCGATTACAATATAAGGCTTTGCTGACACTCTTATCTGAAGAAAGCGGAGCGGGTAGAAGTAGTTACAACTTACGCATTGAAAGATTTACGAGAATAGCTCGTACACTTAAATATATCTAATAGAATTGTAATGATCTGGGGTAGAGCATTCCTATCGATCAAAATTGCTCACACAGTTACTAAGGCGAGAGTGAGAGCTGATTAGCTTGTGCCTCGCTATAGCCGATGTGCCCGCGCTGCTTGCACTTCTGACTTATCCACACTATTCTTAGAGCTTACAGTTGTTAAGAGGGTAGAGTTCGCATTCTCTTGCTTAACGAGTATCTGCAAGTCATGGATACCCCATAGCAAGCGCTGAAAAGTAGGCAATGCTTTCCCAACTGCTTGTCGCGCTTGGCAGAGATTATTTATTGAACGATTTGAGTGGTTAAAGGCGCATAAATGAATCTGAATGTATTCAGTGTGTGTGTGTGAAAGTGTGTGTGTGTGCGTGTGTGTCTGAGCTGCATATGCTGTGTGTGTCAGATCTGTGGCTGCACTGTAAATGAGCAGAAATATGCACTGTAAATACAAATACATTTTATGAGAGAGCAAACGAGAGCAAGAGAGAGGGAGAAGAGGCAGGGCATTGCTGGTGTACCCTGTAAAAGAGCATTAATTATGGTAAAGCATGCCAAAGCTGAGCCGCATCAACTTAAATAAAGTTCGTCCACATGAAAAGCCCAAACAAAATCGAAATGGAAACCGGGAAAAACGAGAAAAATGCATTCGAAATTTCGTGTTGAAAAAAGGCTGAGCTCCGAGCATAAAAGCAATGCCGTCGAGATTGTGTGGCGGGCAACCGGGCAGGTGAGCTGGCGGGCAGCTAGGCTGTAGGGCTATTGGGCGTGGCAGTTGGCAACACAAATATCGCATGCAAATTCGAACGTCCGCACACTTAATATAATTTCACTTAAACAGTGTGAGAGCACCAAGGCGTTTGGCCAAGCAAGTGTGTTTGTGTTTGTGTGTGTGTATGCCAGTGTCTGTGTGTGTGTGTGTGTATTGGACTCTTTGCCATTTCGTGACTTTGGCGCGTTAACCTCAATTTATCGCTGGCATTGATGTCCTTTTTTTTCGATTACAGCATAAATTGTGGCACTCACACACACATGAACACACACACACACACACCTGATAAATGGTAAACTGCATGCATTGTGTAATCGATAAAAACACACACACACACAGCGAGAGAGAGGCCCCAGTAGAGGCATAAAACAAGCCCAACAGGACTAACAGGAGCAGTTCGATTCCAAGCCAAAAGGACAATTGCCTTAATGCACATTTGTATTCAACTAACACTCTATATATATATATGTATATGTGTGCGTGTTCGTGTGTGTGTGTGTGTGTGTGTGTGTGTGTGTGTGTGTGTATCGGTCGTCTTGTGTAACACTCACATGTTGACGCGCAGTAAATTTTAAGCAGCTCACATAAGCGGAGCGGAGGGAGGCAAGAACTGTAGGGTAATTGCATCAATTTTCCCATTATAAACTGCAATTGATACCCTGTAAAAGCCGTGTAAGGCGTATACAGTGCAGCTCACTCACTGTAGATGGCTGCTAAGCTAACTCAATGTGAACCAGTTCTAATGAACTTCTATGCAGTCGCCTGATATGGCCCTTAAATTGCAAAAATAGAGGGTATCGAAGCACGCTTACTTACACCTCAGAGCTTGCTGTGTGCAAGATAATTGGAGGTAGATCATTGGAGAGGGGTTTCCCATGCCCAATATCGTATCAAGTAAAACATTGCCAGGTTCCATCTATATATATATATCTATGGCTTATTGCACATCGTATGTTGTATATCGTATGTCTAATAGTATATCGTATATCGTATATATATATGTCCTATATCGTACATAACATATATAGATTGTCGTTTAACATATATATAGATTATCGTCCAACATATGTACATCGTATATCGTTTATTTGTATATCGTATATTGCTTATGGCTTACATGCATATATCGTAATTTGTATTTCGTACATGTTTCCCTGATTGAATTCATCTTTCTTTTGTGTTATTTACGCAGAGGGAAAAGTTGATTAAATTAAATGCTCGCCGCATTGTTTGACGAGCTATTATTTTAACTTTTATTTCTCTTCTTCCAATTTTATTTATTAAATTTTGTATCTGCGTATTAAATATATAAAATGTCTTGTTGTTCCGTTTGCCAGGATTACAATAAAAATTGTTGTTTTTCCAGCTGCTATTGCTGTTGTTGTTGTTGTTGCACATGTTTTGTGTGCATTTTCTTTTCAACATTTTTGACTGCATTCGCTTTTGGCTAAAGCGAAAATTTAATTCAAATATTTTCTACATTTTCTATTTTTTGCCTTTTGCTGACAGAGCTTCAATGTTTGTACCCATTTATTCAATATATTGTTAAAGTATTTTCTTCGCTTTTACCAGCTTCCAGCAGAGTGAAGAATTTCAAGTAGAAGCTGATTGTTATTATGCAATTGAAGCAACTTTAAATAACTCCACAGATATCTATATATATATAAAAATCGTTTGTCGTATATCGTATATCATATATTACATATTACATATTGTATATCGTAAGTCGTTTACTGCCTATCTTATGTAGCATATCATTTATAGTATATTGTCCACACAATACCACGTAAAGATACGACTATAGGCTTCAATCAAGACAAAACTTGTGCATGGACATTAAGGCCCTAGTCTCAAAGACAGACTTAGGTGTCCTTTGTTAATATACTGAGCTACTGCTGCCGTTGCCTCTTAAGTTGGGGCATTCACTGATTTCGAATTCGGCAGTTTTAATGCGAATGTTTTTGGTATGCCAAACAACTCATTAAAAAATCATGTGAAAGCCAAAGCAGACATGTTTGAAATACAGACGGAGACAAACTAAAGCCAAGGCACTCGACTAAGCAACTGAATGAGACTGGATGGTCGGGTGGGGGCAAAGGGAGAGGGAGAGTTGTAGCGCAATAATCATAAAGCCAGTGAAAAGCTGCACAATAAAATACTCATACGCCCCGTCCTCCTGCCACGACTTTGCAATGGATTGCAGAACTTTTGAGTCCTCCGTCTGCTGGGGGCGATGATTATGACACCCTCAAGCACTACATGGAAGAGTTGCTCGTGCGTGACGCTAAAAGCAGTTGCTACTGCTGCTACTGCTGCTGCTGCTGCTGTTTGCCCAAATAAAACACGTTGCCGCATTTGGAGCCAGATGGGAGCCCAGAGCGGGAGAGGCAGAGCGAAATTGTTGCGGCTGCTGAGAAAACTCTAAAAGCAAATAAAGGCAAATAAACTACAAAAATAAAACAAGTCAGATTGCCCGAGTCACAATTACTCGACTGGGAGATACCCTGAACTCGGCCTGTTACGTTTGCACAAGCAGCCGCGCCATCTACTGTTCATTTTATGCAACTGCTTCAGTTCTTCCAGATATAACTTCTTTTATGATCTGTTGAAATTTCTTGGGAATAAATATAATATGTGAGTATGAGTAAATACCAAGGCACAAGGCCGTACTATTTAGAATGAGACAGGGAAGAAATATCTATACTTTGTCGTCTATCTATAAATACATATTCATACTGCATATTCATTAGAGTAGACGTAGATATGTATGAAAGCTGTCGATATTAGAGTTCTTGGATAAGATATTAAAAAGAAAATAAGAAACATATATTTCGAATGTAAATTTTAGTACTGGCTGCATACAGAATAAATATCTAATATACCCCTTGTCAACCATTTGAAAGAGATAACAAGCTAGACGCCTCTAGGTAAACAGAAGCGAATGGAGATGCGGATATGAATGCGGAAGTGAAGCAGTCGCAGTCGCAGTCGCAGTAACATTCACAGTCGCAGGAAGTTAAGTCCGACTACCTAGCGCAGCATTTGTTAGTGCTCAGAACTAAAAATGCGGCTCAGCAGGTGGCATTTTAATATCCACATGCTCGCCAGCGCAATAACTTCGCACCTGCTCACAAGCTAAAGCCAAGCGACAAGCGAAGCCAAGCTAAAAAAACCTGTTAGAAGTGTTGTCTATGCAAGGCGTACCGTTATCGATTAGTTATCGATCCATTTCTAACTAATTCTACAATAAAATAAAAACTATACATCATTTGGCTATCGATAATATATCGATAAATAAACATTTGTCCCTTAAGGTGATCAACAGAATTATTTATTATATAACCCACAAGATAAATAAGTATTTTTTAAACAAATTATAGTGGAGAATCATTCAAATCAGCTATCGATAATTATCGGTTGAATTTTACTTAGCGGAGAACAGTTCAATTTCAAACAACTTATAATAAGATAGTTAATAATATTTATAATAATTTAAAAACCTATTAATTTAAACTGTATATCGATAATTTATCGATTGTATTTTGCATAGCACTGTTAATGTGACTGCGACTGTAGCATTGCGTTTATATTCAGAATGAGCTTTGTAATACGCGGCGCATCCGCATCCGCATCCGCAGCGTCCGCAAAAGAAAATCATAAATAACGCAACTTGTGAGTCATAAAGGGATATGAGGCAACAAAAGGAGGAGAAAAGCCAAAAAGAAAATGCGGAAAAAATATTTGAAAATTATGCAGCGAAAATATGTTGAAGTTACGAATGGAAATTGAAACGTGGCTAAGCGAAATTTAAAGGCAAACAAATTCAATTTCAAATCAAGTGCAACAACAATACGAAAGTCATCTACTTTTCCAACAGCTTTCCACAGCTTTTCGCGCAGTTTTCATCGTGCCGTTTTCATCTGGGCTCAGAGTGCAACAGCTTTCTATTTAGTTAACTTTTGTCGACTGTCAATTGAGCAGAAAAAAACTCGCTAGACTCTCATTCATTTCAACTTTTTTCTTATCTCCCACTCTCTGTCCCTGTCTCAATGGCGCTCTGTCTCCCTCTCCCTATCCCTGGCTCTCACTGTGCATTTGTTTACCTTGCAAGTCAGTCCGCAAGTTAGTAAATTTCATTTCAAGTTTATCCTCTGCCGCTTTCAGTCCTCACTCTGCCCCTATATCATTTCATACATGATTATGCATCTCCCTCTCGCATTCTCTCCGTCTCTCTCTCTCTATTTCGCCCTCACTCTGCCTATCCTTCTCTTTGTCTATGTCTCTCTTGCTGTCTGCGCCCGCATGTGACATCATAAATTTTGATTAAGCTCTTTGGCCACAGTTTACAGTTTCCATTCGTCCTTCTGCGTTCAGCCTTCGTCTCCTCCTACCCTCAGCCGCCTTGCCTCTCATCTCTTTCTTTCTCATCATCTTCATCATCATCATTAAGCTGATCATCATTATCCAGCCTTGACTTGCTCGTGTCCCATTCAATTGCAAGTTTTCTTTCGCTGGACTTCAGCTTCTCAATTTGGCTGTCAACTTAGTGCATTGTGCATTGCTCATACGCCGCGTATGCCATAGCCAAGTTGCACCACTTGGCACCACTGGCACCACTTACACACTTAGTTGCCATTTGTTCTGCACTCGCTGGCCTTCAGTTTATATGTTTATTTGTATTTACTTTCCATTACCCATGTCGTATACGCAATATTTCTGCATATTCCACATACGTCATGTAGTACACATTTATTAAAGCAACTGAAGATGTAACGCAATATATGTGTATTCAGCTGAATACTTTCCGTATAGGGCATACTGAATCGAGTTAAAATTTATGTTACAAATAGAAGAAGGCGTTGCTAAGCCCATCGTAAACATATTTTCAATTCTTACAAGATACTTGAGAGAATGAAAAACAAAGAGGAGAAACTTGAAGTTTTGCGCACAGCTCGAATCATCGTATGTCGTATATCGTATATCATATATCTAGATCTACAATTCTCGCACCATTTTATGGAGGAAGCTATCAAGTTTAGTATAGAAATGCATCTAAGCAAGGCGAAATTTGAGAATATATACACTACCTTCGCCACTTGATTCCAGGGCATCTTCTAGTCTGGCACTGTCGAATTACAAATTCTTAGGTTTTTATTTTGTAGTTTTCTTAATACTCATCTCTCTTCCTCTCTTCCTCTCTCTATCTCTCTCTCTCTCTCTCTCTCTCTCTCTCTCTCTGTTTCTTTCTGTGTGTTTTGTGGGTCAGAAACTGTTTTAAGCTTCTTACAAAAAACTTTTACGCAATGAAATCTGCCAACTGATTTTAACCAACTGGGCGCACTTTAAGGCATAAAGAGAATGTCGCTGACGCTTGACTTTAGCTTGTTTCTGTTTCTTTTGCTGATGTCTATAGCTGAAGCAAAAAACTTTAATACAAAGCTTCTAAAATGTTTAAGAAATATGAAACAAATTTTGATGTTTTGTAATTCTTGTAATACATAAATGAAGAGCAATAGATTAGAAGAAATAAGGAGAAAGGACAAAAGAAGAAGCAGCAGGGAGAGCTTGAAGGAGAGAGAGTATGAAATGGATATTCATGGGGAGAGAGAAAAAGAGGTGAGAAGAGCTAAAACAGTTAAAGCAAGCATATAGTAATTAGGTAAATCAATACTTCAGACTTTATCTTGCATAATATGACATGACTTAGAGTGGATTTATATCTAGCTTATTAAAATTTTAGCTGAAATGTTTTTAACTCTTTCACTTCTATTTCTTGAGTAGGGAATACCGCTGCTGTGTTTTTGGTATTTGCCCCAATCCTCAACGCTTGCCCACAGCCTTTTAGGACTTGTCATGCCTCGGCTGGCTCTTGGACAGTTCAGTTATCATAATCAACGTCGCCACATCCACTCACTCTAAGCCTCATTTCCCATTCTTCTACAATTCCCATACAAAAAAGAAAAAACTCGCTGAAATGCAATCAAATTGACAAAGTTCAAAGTTTTGCCAATGCTCGTTCATAAAGTGCCATGGCGAGTATATAGGCTTCTGTGCAGAACTACTTTGTCCGTCCGACTCTGTGTCTATCTCCACTTCTTGCTTATCTCCGTTTGTCTTGCTTGTCTTTGTGACCTGTTCTACAAATAGATCTATAAGCCTTATATCCAAATTCCTTCATGCCAAGCCAACTTGCAAGTGGAGCGAGTATTATGCAGTCGGCTTTACCCCACTTCACAATGTCTGCTGTTTGGCGTTTCATTGTCCTCCTCTTGCTCTACGTAATACTCATCGAGCGTAAATAGTAAACATATTTTGCCATGTTGCTTTGTCTTTCGTGTCTCCTAACTTTGTCTACAGCAACAACGAAATTTTGTCTCCTTTATTTTCACATTTTTGCTTTGTTTTTTTTTTTTTTTTGTTTTTAATTCGTTGCAAAGTTTTCGCGGCAAGAACAAAAAAAGGAGAACAAGAAGAAGCGAAGCCGAAAGTTAGGCCACATTTTTACTTGTTATTTTCTGCATGCGCTTTGATTATGTTTATCTTTATATTTATCTCACACTCTACTACTCTCCTACGCCTCTTCCCCTCCTCGCCATCTGCAGTCAGCGAGTTGTACACAGAAATTATGTAAATTTGAATATAATGATAACCGAAAGCCGAGAGCCGAGAGCCGAAAGCCAGCTGCTAGAGCGACTACCAAGAACGTTGCTTAGCCTTAACTTTCAATACCCTGCAGGCATTCAACAGAGAGATACGAGGAATCGATGAGACCGTTACACAAAAATTGTATTTGCCAGCAACAGTCCCTCCATCCATGCTTGACTATGCAGCTCACTTCATTTTTCGTTTAAATTATCGATAACTTCTTCGATAATTCGAAACTCTTAGCTATTTGAGTGTTTCTCACACATTTTGAGAGCCAAAGTCAACAAATATACAAAGAACTCTATGCCAAATTTGTTGAGTTTCGTATAGAGTGTTGACTCAAGCTTAGACTCATTAGCACAAATTTTATGAAACATGAAAGTGATATCATTAACATGATTCTAGGGCATCTTCGAGTCGTTCAATTGGCTGCTTCATACAATTCTTCTTCTTTTCGGCACAATATGCGATGTGATTTATGTACTTTGTTTATAATTAATTTGTTTGCTTTTAGTACTTTTGGTCAAATGCAGTTTGGAGCTTAGGGAGCATCGGGGAAAAGGTACAGGAAAAAAGGGTTTTGCCACTTTGTCAGTCGACTATTGTTAGCTTATGATTACATTATTATGAATAGGCAAAGTTGGAAATTGCTTTTAGATGAGGTAAACAAGCAGAGTAAGCAGATAATACGGATAGCTCTACTTATATAGACACATCTGTGTGCTTATCTAAAGCTAATTATAAACTCCATTTCTAATTTAAGGATATCAAAAAAATGGATTCATACATGAATCTGTGATTTGAACCACAATCGCAGCGCTTTGCTGTTGACTGATGAGCAAATCATTTTGATAACTCATATTTAATATTCATTCTATAACATCACTATCGATAAATTCTGCGCTTATTCTAAAATCAATAAATATCGATCAAATATACTAAAAATAAAATAAAAATATTGAATTCTTACAAATAATTTACAGAAAAAGTAATTAATTTATATATCAATACTTGTACTTTAATATAAAATCGATAAATATCGATTAGCGATATCTAGAATTACTTATTTGAGCTTGTCCATCATTAGCAGAAAGAGATTATCAGATAATAAAAATTATTAAATGCAAATATTTATCGATTTTCGATTTTATTTTAAAAATCGATAAATATCGTTATTGTCTTTTGATGTTTAGAACACAATTCGAGGACTCGTATGCTTGTATATCATATGTATAAGGACGTTTCCATATTATTTGATCGTTATTTACTTTTGTTTGCATTCAAATCGATAAATATCGCTTTAGGTAACTCGAAGCCCCGCGACTACTAACACAGATCTCAACTATTTCTCTTGAGGAGTAGGCGTTTCATATGGGCAGGGTATAGACTAGTCTGCTACGATAAAGTAACCGCTAAAGCACGCCTATTTGTTAGAATGTTTCAATTGTGTAGTTCAGCTTCAATTGCAGCTATTGACAACTGTTGCAACTGTTAGGCTGCCATGACCCAGCCTCAGGCCAACACCAAATACATGTATCTCTATACATATACATATATGTATGTGAATATGAATGTGTGTACAGCGCCATTGAAGCCAACCGCCAAGCATTAATTGCGCACCACAGAAAGCAATCAGAGTGCAATGCGAGAAGCTGCTGGCAGCGATTTTGGCTAGATGCCAACATGGAGCCAGGGAGGCAATCTGTCGATATTTGTTGGCATTTTTACAATAAAAGCAAAATACATACACACGCACATACACAGACAGACGCACACTGGCGGGCAGACAGACAGACAGACAGACATTTCATTTTAATCCATTTTATGTGGCTGTTGATTTTGCGATCAAACAGCTTAATCTTTTGACCGCAAATTTATAACACACAGAGGAACTCGCAAATAGAGACAGTAAGAGGAAGATAGAGAGAGGGAGAGATAGAGGCATTTATTTAACTGTCAAATTTACACATGTAGCAAAAGGACAAAAAAGTAGGAGTTGGCCAACTGAAGAAGGAGGCCAAAAGCCGCAAAAACGAAACCGAAATGAAATCAAATGAGAAGCCAAAGTCACGGAGGGAGCCAGAGAGAGGGAGAGAGAGTCCGGCAAAAGATATTTGCGCCTAGATATATATATATATATATATATAATGCAGTAACTAGTAGCAACTAGCTGCAGCAGCAATTGTGGTAATTTCATTTGCAGGCAACTGTGAGAGGAAATGGTCCAGGCAACGAGAGCTGGCTGGGCTACACAGAGCAGCATTAGAGTAAGAGACACAAACAGACCCATGCACACACACGCACACACACACACACACACACACACACACATTGCTTGCAACTATTAGACAAACTGAAACCGTAGAACTAATTGAAATTGAAGACAATTTTCAAAATTTGGTGAGTTTATCCATAAACGGAATTGCAAGTAACAGAGATTATTAAAATAACATACAAAGTGCAGAAATCAAGTTGCAGACAAACATCCAGAATCAGAGTCGCACACACACACAAAGGCACATATATGAGTAAAAGTTATATCGTGGGCAGTGAATGACTGGCGACTACCCTGACAGCTGACAGAGGAAACGCTTCTAGAAATCCTTTGTGTGCACAATCTCTCAAACGTTACCAGCGATCCTTAACGAGCCTAGTTCGATTAATAAATACCACAAAGCAGAGATATTCCTTACGCTTCCACTACATACCTCATTGCACATTTTCAGTTTGTAAAGTTCTCGGGTTGTCCTTAGGAAGAACTTAATTTGCTTCATCTTTACATAGCTGAAAAGCGCCCATTCACCAAATTACATGTTTCTAGCTAACAAAGTTCTCGAGCTAAACTTCAAAAAGCAAACCAGTTAAGCAACAACTGAGTTAAACCTTCTATAAGACCATACAAACCAAAAATTATTTCAAAGTTATCGAGCTGTGCCCAAATAACTAACATTTCAAAATCGATATTTATCGATTTTGATCGTTATTATAAGAATTTAAGTATTAGTTAATTTATTATTTTGATTCAGATTCAGATGAAAATCTTTGGCGAGTTGCATGACTTAGCCCATAGCCAATCTACCCGCGATCTACAGAACATTTACAGGGCATAACAAAGCCAAGTGGTGTCTACAGCCAAAAGCTGTTGTATTAAATTTTAATGAGCCATGATTTGAATTTCCATTTCCATTTCAATATCAAATTGCAGAATACTCATTGAATTTACACCTGGAATTTTAGTTTTTCTCTATGTTTCCGATTCGATGTTGTGTTTTCTGTTGTTCAATGCTTGAGCTAAGAATTTATCTAAGATTAAAGCGTAAATGTTACTGAATAAAATAAATATTACGTGCCGCGGCGCATGCTAGTGCGCTCAAATGGATTTTAATATTTCGGGAAAATTATTTTCATTTCAATAACAATTGTATTTTAATTGATTTCACAAAAAAATAAATGGCATTGCACTAAACGAGGGGAGTGCTCAACTAGTAACGTGTGACGAATCGTGATTTATTGTGATGATGTAAATTGAGAGAAGCTAGAGCAGATCTTTTTCGATGTACACGATCTCAACTAAGCCTTATTCTAACTGTCCCGACTCTTACACCCTGTTTACTCGTCATGCATAGATGATGCTGAGTAAAAAAGTTACTCAAATTTGTAGACACATTTCCGAAGCGCGCATATATTATTGATGTATATATAGACATATATATAGAGTATATATATATATATATTATATATATATATACACATATATCTGCAGATTGAGCATAATTCATGTTGCGGGCAGCCTCGCAGCTTTGTTGGGAGTTTTGGATGGCGTGAATGGGACATGTGAGTGACATGGGTAGACAATTAATTGAAAACGAAATGCGCAGTGTGCGTGTGCGTGTGTGTGTGTGTGTGTCTGTGTGTGGGTGCTGTGTGTTTGTGTAAGTGGCACTGCGGACTTTGCGCCAGCAACACAAATCGTGCTAAAAACTTTTATCATTAACGCTGAAAATCAGCTTAAAATCTGCGCGCAAGACATTCGCATTCGGATTCGCATTCGCATTCGCGTTCGCTTTCGCTTTGCGTGCGACGACGAAAACTGTGGACAAGGCGACGATAAATGTCAAAAGGTGTTTTGTGCTTTGTTTTACTGCTGGGCGGGGCAGGTGGGCGTGAAGTAAGCAAGCGTTAAACAAAGCAAATAGCAAAAGAAAAGAGAAAGAAACAAGCAAAAAACTGTAGCATACTTTGCAGCGCAACTGAAAAATGTTTGCCAAGCAAATTGATTAGAGCTGTGTGTGCGTGTGTGTATGTGTATGTGTGTGCCTTACTTTAATTTCAAGTGCTGCCTTTGAGGCTGGCGCCCATTTCTATACAAAAAAAAAGCGGCTGCACAACGCGGCGTATGAGCATTATTTAAAATTAGCGCAGTGGAAATTTTTACGCGCCACACTTAATGCCAAGTGTGCGTGTATGTGTGAGTGTGTGTGTGTGAGTGTGTGGAGTGCAGACTGCGTCTGTGTGTGTATGTGCCACAAAGCTAGCTTTGCTTAAAAATAATTCAATTGTTGGCTGAAGCTCTTTAATGTATTTCTTTCATTTTAATGCGCCATATGAGTACATGAGTACATGTGTGTGTGTGTGTTTATGTGTGTGTTTGCTCTTGCCAAAAAAGTAGACTTCCATTTAAGCTAATTATGAACTGCCTTCACATTTGCTGCCAAATTCAGCTAGTGAAACGCGTTTACCTATTTACCCATTCATTTTGTCTAATGAGCTGTGAGTGTGTGTGTGTGTTTGGGTGTGTGTGTGTGTGTGTATGTGTGTGTATGCTTGATAGCCAAAATGAACAAATGTAGCTACTAATTACAATATAAATTCATATGCGTAGTCAAAATCGCAATCGAAATCAAATGCAAAAGGCAAAAACAACATTTTGAGTCTTCAGCAAGAAGACATTTGATCGACTGGCTAATACCCTACACAAGGCTTAACAAGTGCAAGCCTTTGGGAAGAGCATGAGCTTAGCGCTTATGATAGCTAAGGCTCATAGTCCTATATGCTAGGGTATCTCAAACGTCTATCATACTAGGTAAGCTGCACTAGCTAGAGAAACGAAAGCTATATCAATATATATATACGAAAAAGCTCTCATTTTGTTTTGTTCTCAGTCAACTCGCTTTACAGGGTATGCGTATATTCATCATTTTAGCTAAAACTGCGAATATAGAGTGAACCGAAAGGTGAACATTATGCAAATTGGATATGCATGAATCTATCTCACTCTATCTCTCTCACTCTGAGTGTGTTTCTGATTATATTTACATACGAGCACTACACACACACACACACACACACACACACACACTCGGCACACTCAGTCAGCTTGGTGAATTGTGAGAGATAAACGTGGGCAAACAAATGCATAAACCAAATTAAATTCAGAAACTGCGCAACCTGAAATGCAACTGCAGAATTATTTATTAATCACACTGATTGTGTATGTGTGTGTGTATGTGTATGTGTGTGTGTGTGTATGTGTGTGCTAACTCAATATCAAATGACCAAAAGTACATTTAGATTAGATGAGTTTATGAGCGAGCGATTCGTTTACATTCATTTGACTGACTGCACACACACAGACACACACACCCACACACACACATACACGCACACTCCCTCTGTCCTGTTCATTTCAGATAAGTTATTTGAATTCCTTTGACCTCAAACTCAAAATTCCATTGCAAATCATTTAGCTAGTCATTAAATGAACAAATCATAAACAGACAGACGTTTGGCAATCGGCCGTAAGCGACGTCTTAATACCCGTTCCCCATGCACGCACAGCCTAAATTGATTTTAAAATTATTATTTAGAGATCTTTTTGTAAATGTCAACAATTTCTGCATTCAATCAAAGATAATATGACACATATATATCTATCTTAATCAAAGTGCACGACTGGAAGCTACAGTGAATACTGAATACCTTTGCACACGCATTCTATTTATCCGCTTAGCCATTTTCAGGGCAACAACAATCCCTGTCTATATACGTATATTCCCTCCTTGTAGTTCAATATTCTAATACTGCTTTATTTGCTGCTTCTCACATCATAATCTATTCTTATCTTTCCTATGAATAATTCTGCTATATATATCTGGAATGTCATTCTTCCACCAACCATAATCTATCTATTCGTATCCCTACCTATTCTTACTTCCTTCAATCCAAGAAGTATGGTTCTTCTTCTTCTTCGCATGTTCGTCTAACCCGTGGCTCTATATCTTTCCTCTTTTGCCACTTCTCTCTCTTTAGCCTTTACTCCATTCCTACTTAGTCTTTGCTTCATCTTCTCATTCTATAATTGTCTGTCTCTTCTTCTTCTTCTCCAGCTTCTTAGAGTTTCCTTATAACTCTACTCTATCGTTTCATTCTTCCTCTCCAACGACTTGTTCGCCCTCATCTAACCATAACTTATCCGCACTTTCTATTTGCTACTTAACCTCTTATCGCTACTTTGTATTTGCCTGAGCTTCTTTTACTCTAATTGTCTTCTTCTTGCTTTTTTCATCATCTTCTCTTACAATCAAATCCCCCTGTCGAACTATCTTGACTTGCTTTCATGGCTGAAACTTAAAACTTCTTCTGATTGCTTTTCGTGCCATAAAAATAGTTCATCTTGGTGTCTGTAACTGTTCCCTGTTTTTGGATTTCCGTTTTCTATTTACTTTGATAGCTTTTCTGTCATCATTTGTCGCAGGTTAACGGCTTAAATGCTTAACCGCTTAAGCGCACCAGCCGGTTAACCGCTTAACCGCTTCACTGTTGTGGTCTAGTTGACAAGGTGAAGCACTCGAGACAGTTGCACTTCTCCATTTCAATCAGCTCATTGAGTCATAAACTTAAAGCACTTTTAAAGCAGATTGAGAGCGAGCACAAGGGACAAAATGAGAGAGAGAGAGAGCGCAAGTCTTTTGTGGGGGTTGGCCAAGGGGGTATGTCCGTTCAGTGCCGTCCAGCGATTGTCCAAGCTGACATCTCTCGCACTTGCGGGCTTGTTGCCTGCTGTGTTGTTGACAGCAAACAGTTGTTTTGCATAAAAATGCCATTGCAGCTGCAGTCAAACGACAACAGAGAGAGGGACAGAGGGAGAGAGAGGGAGAAAGGGAGGGAGGGGAGTGAAAGCTGTTCTACAAACACACAATAAATATATGTATGCCATGCACGCATGCATGCAGCTGGGCGTCTGTGTCCAGCCGAAAGCTTGTAGTTTAACATAAAAGTATTGCCCGCACACACGCACACACACACACACACACAAACACACACAGACACAATAGTTAAGGCTGGGATGAGCAGCGAGTGGGAAATGACGAGAGGCCTGTGGTTTGCCCAGCTTCATGCTGGGCTAGTTTAATATGAAAGTTATGTTTCGAAACTTCTTCACTTAATGCATCATGCACTGCTTGCGGCAAATGCAAATTGCTCTTTAAAAAAGCAAACGCGTGAAGAGCAAAGAGAAACGAGTGTCATCGCACATCGTAATCAGGCCAGGTATTATCAGCTGACTAAAACGAAGCGAATATTAAAATTAAAAGTATTGAGTGAATCATGACGTGTGAAATGTAACGAGTAAAAAGTAACGAGTAAGCTTACTAGCCTACCCAAATTACCCTGCAACAAAGACAATGTAATGACGCCTTAGCTCCAACAATTGCAGAAAGAACATATAAAGTAACGAGTAAAAAGCAACGAGTTGATCAACTAGCCAAGCTAGCGAGTGGACTCATTACGCTTTGACAGCTTAGCAACATTTTAAAACCAAAAAAAGTCTATACAAAATCAAGTAAAGTAACGAGTGACGAGTGAAATGTAACGAGTAAAGAGTAACGAGTAAGCTTGCTAGCCTACCTATATTACCCTGCAACAAAGAAAATGTAAAGACGCCTTAGCTCCAACAATTGCAGAAAGAACATATAAAGTAACGAGTAAAAAGCAACGAGTTGATCAACTAACCAAGCTAGCGAGTAGACTAATTAGGCTTTG
Organism: Drosophila eohydei; assembly: GCA_035045825.1. NCBI lineage: Eukaryota > Metazoa > Arthropoda > Insecta > Diptera > Drosophilidae > Drosophila > Drosophila eohydei. The sequence continues at coordinate 902,109 of JAWNOT010000096.1, forward strand.
ACAGCTTAGCAACATTTTAAAACCAAAAAAAGTCTATAAAAAATTAAGCAAAGTAACGAGTAACGAGTAAAAGTATCGAGTAGCTCCACTTATCAATCGAAGAGCCTAGATTGCTGTGCAGCATATTCAGTTGAAAAACATAATTTAACCTTAGCCACTGCGAAAACTGAAAAAGTAACGAGTAAATTTAGTTTCTAACAAATTGGAAAAAACGGATTTCGCCTTCGTTGTCAAGAGAGTTACAGTAGAAAGGGAGAGAGAGCAAGAGGATTGATACAAATGCTGACTTTGCGCTTTGCGCGCATTTTGCTTGGTTCATTTTAATATTTGAAGGTAATTATGCAGAGTTTTCAAAATTCAGCCAAGTCATGAGACTAAGCCATTAAATGAGCATAGAAGAGCCAGATAATGGATAACGTAGGAGAACTGTTTTTGCTCTAGTTCCAGAGATGCGTAAGGGTTACTCGCTGGGTCATTAGAGGCCCTGTGCAGCCAGCTGCTTAATTCGCCAGGCAATGCCAAATTTATTGCCTGTCATCTATGACAGACACACACAGACACAGACACAGACACAGACGCAGACAGACATCACATCTTGTTCGCCTTTCTGCATCTCATTGCGGAATTCTCTGTGTTCAACCAGACCAAAAACAAGAAAAAAAAACAAGAGATGTTGAGATGTTTATCTTTTATCTGGGTTTCAAAGCAATTCCCTGTTTTGTAATGCAAAACTTTTGTGAAGCAACTCAAAGACCTTTCATCAATCAATTGCTCGCTTTTTGCCAGCTCTTGACTTTACTTGTAGCACGCGCTCTCTCCCTCCCACTCTCTGCATCTTTCCTTATCTCACTCAAACTCTGGCGACAAGTAAAACAAACATAATCTCAGCTTGTTTTCAACGATTTCAATTAATTTAATGCCGCATCTCTTTTTGTTTTTTTTTTCCTTTTTGACAAGCCATAAAAAAACATGAGCAAGAAATGCACCACTTGAAGGACTAAGCTCAGCTTATAGATATCCCGTAATAAGTTTCAGAATATACTATAAAATGAGCTTGAAGATATTTGAGACAGAATTTAGACATAGCTCGAAATTAGGTAAGCTAAATTTATGCTAAGATACCCTGTAAAAATAACTAAATAAAGAATGACTGCGCCGAATGAAATATGAAAAGATTTTTAGATACTTCAAAACATTCCCTTTTATGTCACAACCACTTTAAAAGTAATTTACAGGGTATCTCGAACAAGACTACTACTTCAAATATTTATGCTATGTCTAGTACGTCATATATTTATGCACCTATCAAAATGTTTTTCCTTTTTGTGGACATTAAAGGCACGTTAAGCTAAGATATAACTTATGTTTAGTATAAAGCCATAATATCCGACTTGTAAATACTCCTTTTGGCGCTTTTGCTTCATTATAGGGTATCTCTTAGACTTATATTGTTGGCTTAAATTATCTCAAGCACATATTTATATATTATACATGAAACTCAGATAGATTATTGAACATGAGTAAAGATAATATGCCCCACACGTTTTAGAATACTTTTCCAATTTACAGGGTAGCTTTAGAGCTTATGTTGCATAAGAAGTGTACTTCAATTATATATAATTTGTAATAGCTGTAATATAATAGAGCTACTTGTGTGTATACCCTATACAAAATTCATATGTGAATCAATTTACTTCACTCCACATATATACCCTATGGAGAAGTGATTCAGTTTTGTACAGGGTATTCTGAAAAGTCATATTTGTGGACATTTTGGTTGGGCTCTTCTCTCCGCTCCGCAGCTGGTGGTGCACAACATATGCGAATGATTAATGTGGTTTCTTCTGTGGGTTTTCGGTTTAAGTTTCGACAGATTTTTCATGCCGCACGCTCCACATTTGTGGCCTTGTCTATAGGCCCAGCCGTTGCCGTTGCCGTTGCGTATGCGTTATTTTTATTGTTTGCTCGCTCGCTTGGAACTGGCAAAAGTTTCAAAGATTCTTATCAATGACATCGCGCGTGGCTTTATTTATTTTCGGCCAACTCGAGCAGATGTCGTCGTGGCAGCCGAATCTGCTGCAGGCTGCAATCAGCGAACTGTCAGACCCACTCTGGTTAAATCAGCCGCAACTCCCGATTCACAATTCTCGACTCTCGATGCTCGATGCTCGCTGCTCGATGCTCGACTCTCGACTCTCCATTCGCAACTCGGTTGCAGTTCATCAACGCTTGTAGCCAGGCACTTCAGTTACTTTTATCACAGCTGCCACGCATCGTTGGGCTCAAACAAAAGGCAAATGCAAACCGAATGCACTCGTAGCTGTTGCTATTGCTGCTGGTGCTGCTGTAAATGTTGCTGTGCACTCAAACGTGCTCTGCTACAGTAAAGCCTGCCCAACATGGTCAGACGATTGCTCTTGAAGTTCGTTTAGCTAGCTAAAATCAAAGCCAATGAATAGAAGTAGCAAGAAGCAAAAAAGCTTCAACAGGTTTGGACATAAAAGAAGTGAGCAGACGCAATGGTAGAGTACATAGAGCAATAGGGGTCAATTTAGTAGAACTAACGAGAACAAGCAGCGATTGGGTGCAGAGAGAAGATAATGAACGAGTAGCTGTGGCGAGTAGCGAGTACAGAGCAGCTAGAGCCCAGATGAGAAGAGAGACGAGAGAACTTAGCAAGAGCTTTATTATACAATCAGAGACGAACAGGGAGGGAATAGAGGGAACACATTCAACGAGTATAAGTAACGAGTAGCCAATAACCAATAGCCGGATGAGTACATAAAGTTGAGAGAAGACGATGAAGAAGACAGAAATGGAATGAAGGCATAATACTAGGCTTCATATAAAAGTAGTGAGTAGCAGGAAACTGGAATGAGAATAGTTGATAACGAGTAGGAAGGCAATCGTTACACTTCACTACTTTTGAAGTGTAAGCATAGACCAAAGACAAGGAATAAGCACTGGAAAGTGGAGAATTGCTGTAAGCAGAGGGAACTATTTAGCGAGTAATGCACAGAGCAATTGCTTAACGAGTCTCATTAGCGAGTAGCGACTGCACGGCGATTGCGACAAAAGCCAAAGTCCCTTTGCTTTTCGTCCTCCCCGCTCGGTCGTTCGACTGTTTGTGGTAAGCATTTCAATAATTCACTTGTCTGTCCATTTGCACTGCTGCAACAACAACAGCAGCAGCAACAAGAACACATTTGGGTTGTACTTTGGCCATTTTGTTTGCTCAATTGTTCAACCACTGTAAATAAAACGTAGCACTTCCGTTCGATGCGCCATATTGTTTGGCCCCGATTGAACAATTTCTCGTATGTTTCCACTTCCTCCAGTTCGCATTCGTCATTCAATTTTCGTCGCATTCCTCATTACGCGCTACTAATTGTATTCAAATTGAGTTCTCGCCACAGCAAAGGAGACCAAATCATCAAAATTTCATTTCATTATTGCCAATTTTATGAATGGCAATAGCAAAGTTTCTCGGCCAAATGAATTTCCATGGAAATTACGAAGGGCATCATAGCGTTCAAAGAGTCTTCGATATGGTAGGCAAGTGTGCTCTAGTCGGGAGTGTCCGACTGCAAGGTAAGCCTGCTCCTTTCGACAAAGCGAATATACCCCTAATTTCCACGTTTAATGGGTTCAGGGTATTATAATATTTAGATAATCAAAACCCGTAAGCTGCATTTGAATAGATTTGTGAGCTGCTTTCACACCTTTAAGCTACAAGTTGCAGTAGGTTGCCTAGTTGCAGCGAGAGAGAATGGAAAACAAAGCTGTGTGAAATTTGTGAAAGGGGCTTGTGACGGCACGGCTGAAAGACTCGACGGCAGGAAGTGGGTCAGCTAAGCTGCTCAGCTGCGGTGCTGATGGCGCCGCATGTTGCCAGCATGTCAAACATGTTAGGTAAACACACCCACACCCACACCCACACACCCACACACACACATGTACATCAAAGTAATTAATATCCCTTCAAATGTTACATGCACTAATTACAACAACAACTCGAACAACAGCCAAACAAGCAGCCAAGACGAAATTTTGAAAACGAGGCTAACAAAATGCCAGCTAGAAACCTGACAGCCTCGGTGACACATCACATGAGGCGTCGGTGGCTTCGGGTTCGGCTTCAGCTTGTCAGCGAGCGAATTTTACTTCTTGACTTGGCTTAAGTCAAAAGCAAGCCACAGCAAGACTCTGCAAGACATGTCAGCGAGAGTGTCATGCATTGAATGAATGTTGCCTTGCAGCTTATGCTCCCTAACAGCTCACAACACAGGTGATCAAGAGAGCCTTGCTATAAGTGTGTGATGACTATGCATTTATATTAGGCTCAAGGTTAGCCTAAGCTGCCTGCAGGGGTGTCGGGTTAAAGGGAACAACTGATAAAGCTAAAGGCAGTTTACTGCATCAGTAATGAAAGAGAGAGCTTCGGCACTGAATTTACAATGATAGTTATCCCACAGTTTTATTTAAAAGCAGTCAGCTAAGGACAGCCCAACAACTGCCTGCAGTAGAGGTCATCTGAAGAGTCTCACATTCTATATAGACAAACTATAGCTAAAAGACTCAGGCTAATGTCGACTTCAATTTCATCTCGGACGGCAGCTCATCGAGGAAGTCTGGCACTAATGTGGGTCACTTGCTGCTTTGACAGATTTCCAACAGGGCTGTCTCGAAAGTGTATGCATATGCATGTATGTATGAGAAACGTTTTTTTTTTCTCTTTTTTGGTCAAGGTCATTTTGGCCCCAGAAGTTTCACGCTTGCTGCTGTGCATTTGTGCACAGCACGAAGGAATGGGAGAGGGAAGAGAAGAAGAAGGAGAGGGCAGCCATGCAACCAAAAGCAACGCTCACTTGACTTAAAAACTCATGTCACTCAAGTTAGAAAAAAAAAAAACTTTCAATTAGGCTCAACTGAGCAACCGCCACAACAGCAGCAGCAGCAGCAGCAGCAGCAGCAGCAGCAGCCAAGAGCAGGCGCTGGGTTGGCATGGCCACGCCTTCATTATTAATTGAAGAGTCTCGAATGCATGACTAGAGAGAGATAGAGAGAGAGAGAGACAGAGAGAATCAACAACATTTACATTTAATCAGTAATCAGCAGACGACAGCATTGCGTATACGTAACGTAACGTAACGCAGTGCCACGTTGCGTATACGCGATGTTAATAACCGATTGCAGCCCCTCGACGTCTGCGTTGGCGTTGGCATCGTCGTCAAGAAGCTGCAGCGGCATCCTTGTCAATTTAATTAATTTGTCATCATTTATTATGCCAAAATAAAAATGCAAAAGAGCCCTGCGAGTGGGTTGTTTGAGTGCCGATGTTGGGGCAGAGTGCTTGAGCGAAAGGCTGAGATTGTGGATGGTTGGGGAAGTGATAAAGGCGAAATGCAGGGGCGACAACGAACTGACTATGGCAAGGTGACAATGGAATACCCTATTACGTCGCCTTAGCCCTGAAGAGACGCACAACTAAGCTCCAGTTGTGCCCGAAAGTGCCTGATTGGAGGGCAGATGACCAAAGCTGATTGATGGTTGGCTAGCACAAGCCAAGCATGGCATACCGTAGAATATATCACACTGTATTGAGCTTTACAAAGATTATAGCACGAATAGTAAGATAAGGCAACAGGAAGGTCCATCATGTTTATGTCTTAGCACTAAATTAAGGAGAAATTAAAAGACAAAGAATAGCAGCATATTACACGAGTCTATTACACCACATATGAATACTTCATTAAATACACACAAGTTACAATGTTGGAAAGTATTAAAAAATATATGTAAATTAGTCGAGGATGTGCCTGAGATGTCCAACTCAAACAGGGTATACACAAAACTGCTGATGGCTGATGGCGGCGCAAATGTCAGCAGTTGTTGCAGTCGACGAGGCAATAACGCAATTGCAGCAGCGGCAACAACACCTGGTGCAGAAATTGCTTTTTAACCAACACAAGTAGAGAGGACCTGATGAAGAGAGAGGGCGATGTCAGAGGTAAAGTTTAAGTGCAAGATAGGTCAGGTCAGAGTTTTTCACCTGCCGCAGCATCGGTTCTCAAGTGGTGTGTGCAAGCACATGTGGAAAGGAACGAGCCCAGTCAGACATCCATGCCAAAGAGAGGAGGGACAAAGCGTCACGGTGCACGGGAACAAGAGGCAAGCACTGAGGCTCGTTGTCTGCTGCGTAACGTTGACTCACGGCTCGCAAACGGGTTTCAATTTACATTTACGTTGATTTTTTGTTAAATTGAGTTTGACTTTGGCTGTCGTTACGAAAACAACGAGCGAAGACAAATATCAACATTGACATGGACACAAATGGGTTATAAGCGCAAAATGACGCAAGATGCAGTTGGTAGAGAGAGCTGTCTGTAGCTACAGATCTGAAGAAACGCATACATAAGAAGCTCAATTTAGTGGAAACTACGGGAATTGTCTAGAGAAGGAAGTCTGTCGCTGCTAAGTGGCGGAACTTTGAGAAATATTTGCGAAAAGAGATGTGCTAAAAGAGATCTCGAAAGAGATCTCTCGAAAGAGTTCGCCAAAAGGTTAGTCACATAAAAGGTTGATACAAGGTTGAACTTTGAAAATCAAATTTTGAGCATTAGATCGAAAGCATCTAATGGCAGTATGGCTAAGTTTAGAGAGTAGTAGAAAGATCCAAGGCATCGTATGTCATATTCCTCTAACTGGTATTGGCGCTTCAATTAGAGGAAACATCTGAAGCTTATTGCTTCTGTTCCTTGCTGAGATTCGATCGTTTCATTGGTCTGCCTGTTGAAATATTCTCGGCGATCTGCTCGAAATATAACGTCTCAATGGTTTGTAAGGCGCCTAGCCAGACGTCCCGCGACTTGCTGCAGTGCTCGTTAAACAGTTGACGCAACAGCTGAAAGCAGTGAGTGGCAAGCAGCTTGCGTTGCGACACATCGTGATCCGGATGCGATTTCCAGCCGGGCAGCAGGCGATGCTTGCAACAGCAGCTGTGGCACTTGTCGAGCGCGCTGTTTAAACGACTCATCAAGCGATTTTCCAGCTGAGCATCCAGATTGCTGATCTGAAGGCGCAGCTCCAACTGATCATCGCCATCGTGCAGCAAAGGCTCGAAGAGCATGCCGAAGATGCGACAGGGCACCATAGCCAATGGCTTCACGGTCAACTGCAGCTCATTTCGCCAGCGAATGCAGGTGCGATTGCATGGATTTTCCACTTCGGGCTTCGCCACGTCCTTCGTCAAGTCGAGCAACTGTAGAACCTCAACCGATGCCTTCATCATCTGGGCCTGCAGCTGTTTCAAGTGTCGCTCCCGCTGCTTGGCCACGAGCAGCTTACGCTCCATCAGCGCGTTCTCTATCAGTAATTTGGGTCGTCCGTCAAAGTCCGTTTCGCTGCCCAGCAGCTGCTGAAAGATGTTCCGCTCCGCCTGCAGTTCCTGTTCGGATAGCTGAAATGGTTCGCTAGCGTCCAAAGTATCGTGTCGACGCTGATTCCGTGAAAGCTGTAAGCGCAAACCCCTCTGCGACTGTCGCCTATTACGAGCAAACAACGAGCTCTGCTCGGGTAATGGCCACAAGGCTTCTGTTTGCGTAAACTGAGTGCGATTCGTTGAAGTCGTTGGTTCCTGACTCGTTGGACTCACAACAGCTGCGCTCTTCGTTGTCCTTTCCTTCTGCTTTTCACTCTTCTTATTCTTCTGGCGTATTCGACGCGGCCAATGGTGCCTCATGAATATGGGTCTGGGCCTAGAGTCCTCGGACAAGTCCCCCATGCTGCCATCACCTCCAAAGACCGCACGGCAACTTATATTGCTGGTGCTACTATACAACTCAGGCTTCTTCCTCTCCTTGGCCCTGTTCAACTCGCTCATATCGACGTAGCGCTGGTAGCGCTTGATTTTCTTCTTCAGCGGCTGCGCTGTAAAGTATTCTCCGCTGGAATGTTCCTGTAAGCGCGCTTTGCGCTGCTGCTGCTTCTTCAGGTAGCCCTTGAGCTGTCTGCGTATCTCGCTATCGGATAGCATCTGCGCTTCACTAGAGCTGGACTTGCGTCGTGGATCGAATTGAATATAGCGTCTCATCAGAGGCGACCACATGCGCTTTCGCCTGCCGAAGCTCGTTGATGAAACTCGACGCGGTGTTACCCGCTTGCTCTTGTCGGATTGAAGTGCCTCCCGATTGGTCCCGCTGTGCAATCGATGCATTCGCCAGGCGAAGCTAATGCACTCCTTCACCGATTCGGATCTCTCCTTGGCGAGCATACTACTCTCGGTCTTGCTGAGCTCTAGCTGGGTAAATGCTTCCACTTCGGTGCGACTCTGCGCTTTGGTTAGCCATCCGAGCATGTCGCAGCGCTCCTTGATCTCCAGCTCCAGCTGCTGTTTCTCCACATCGATCGTGTGAACTTTCTGCTCGGCCAGCTCCAGGCGCAAGCGCTGCTCATCGATGTGCTGCAGAAAGCATTCCCTCGTATATTCCAGCAGCTCCATTCGCCTAGCGTTATTCAGCTGCTCGATTGACTGCACAGGCGTTGGGGATACAGAAGGCGAGGAGGTTAAAGCTGGTACGGATTGATGTATACTTGCTTGGTTATCGCCACCCAAGTTGGACGTAGGACTTGGTCTCGCTCTCGAATTCGCCTTATGCGTGTGCACTTGCTGCGTGTCATGCCGATTCTGAGCTGGGATCTGGCCATGCTCCTGACCCAAGTGTTCAGACCAGGCCGGATTAGAGTGAGCCTCGCCTTCCCGCAAGTTTCGCTGCAACTCTGAACCATCGACGACCTTCCGATTCTGCTGTTGAGTCTCTCCAAGGGAACACAGTTTTTTCTTGCTGGCCCGCTGCTTGTCACGTACTGCAATTAGCTTTCGCTCGAGCTCCTCGCTGCGGCGCCTTATCTGCTCTTCATGTAGACGCATTTTCTGCTGCTCCTGCAGAATTTTGACATCATCTGCTTTTATTAATTCTTTTATTACATTTGTATCTATTGACATCTCAGCAACTGCATCCTTCTGCTCGGCCTTACCTTGTCCTTTGCATGGCTTGCGCTCGAGACCGTTTTGTTTCGTCTCGAGCTGCTCCCAATGCGGACGTTGACGCTGGAGACGATTCTTTTCTATCTTGCACTTTGGATTGGATACTTCTGGTTGCTTATGATTCTCGGTAGTTTCTTTGGCCTGCCTCTGCAGCTCTCCACGCTTGCTCTGGCCAGACTCCACGACATCAGTCTCGCACTTCTGCGAGAGCAAACGATTCGTGATTTTGCTATGTTTGCGCAAACTGCGCTCGTGTTCGCGCTGTCCGTTCACACGCAGCAAAAGATTCTCGTGCTCCCTGAGCGTGCGTGCTCGCTCCTGTTCGAGCTGCTGTTCCTCGCGCTTTTTCTCCTCCGCCTCGCGTGTCTTGTTGCGCTCACGCTCACGCTCCCGCTGCAGTCGCTCCGTCTCTTGCTGCTCCTTGCGTCGCTCGATATCCAGCATTTTGCGCACGCGCTCCGACTCTTTACTCTGCTCGCCTAGCGGCAAAGCCAAACCTGGAGTAGAATCCAAGCTGGCTTTCTCTGAATATTTAAGCATTTGCGCATCGAGATCGCTCTCCGCCTCTTTAAAGTGTTTCTTCTTGTACAATTCTAGCAACGGCTTCATTCGATTACCCGCAAGCAAATCACTTGAAGTTGCTGGCGGTGCCTTGGCCGTAGCAGCTACTGAGGGCTTAGCCTTAACACCTAGCGGGGGCTTGGCCATAACAGCCGGCGGGGGCTTGGCCGTAGCGGCTGGCGGGGGCTTGGCCGTAGCGGCTGGCGCGGCCTTGCCCAAAGCGGCTGGCGCGGCCTTGCCCAAAGCGGCTGGCGCGGCCTTGCCCGAAGCGGCTGGCGCGGCCTTGCCCGAAGCGGCTGGCAGTGTCTTGCCCGTAGCGGCTGGCTGTGTCTTGCCCGTAGCGGCTGGCAGTGTCTTGCCCGTAGCGGCTGGCAGTGTCTTGCCCGTAGCGGCTGGCTGTGTCTTGCCCGTAGCGGCTGGCTGTGTCTTGCCTGTAGCTGTAGCTGAACCATATGGTTTTAGCCCAGACTTAGGTGCGTTCGGTGTCTTATTAATGACCTTGGTGTTAGAGATGAGCTTCTGATGCCAGGGCTGACGTTCCGACTTTTCCAATTTTTTTATCTGTTCGACTACATTGGATTGCGATGTCGACGGCAACGGCTTGGTCTCGTCCCCATCGGTCAGAGCACTCACAGCCGATGGAGTCGGCGCACGCAAGCTCTTGGCCACGGTCTCTTTCTCGGCTAGACCGGGACGGACGGGTTTCCGCTGCTGCTGGGGCAGCCCAACTTCCTTATCGTCAACCTTCAAATCTGGCTTTGTCTGTTTCATCTGCTTGCGTCGCATGTCGAAGCATTTGCGCAAATCTCGATTGCAATTGACCTCATCAGTAAAGGGATAGCCCAGCTGTCCGTCCTTCTTCAGCTGGTTGTGCATCAAGTCGATCAGGCAATTTCTCGCTGCCTTCTCGTCTTTAGTCGTGCGCGAGAAGACGCTCAGCCACTTGAGGCACAGCTCTCGGTCTGCTGTACGCGGAAGCGCCTTGCTCATCTCTCTGATCAGCTCCATTTGCTGCTTGAAATGGAGATCCATCTTCTCGTCCGACAAACTGCGTGTCACACCCAACTTTCCAATCTGCGACGATGACTGCATGGTACTCGTTTTTTTTTAATTTCTGAACTTTCAATTCTGTTACACTTTTGATATTTTTTTAGAAACTTTACTGACTGTTCAGTTCGACGACTGTTCACTAACTGAATAACTTTCAGCGACGCCAGAAACAATCTGGGAAACAATCTCTCATAGCCTGCTGTACAAAAGATCAAAAATATTTTTTAGGGCTGTTCCTGTAGTAAAGTGTTTCCTACAGATAGCATTCAAACAACTTCTGATCACTAGCCCGCCCTCAAGCCAGCCTCAACGGCCTCTCCATTGGCCAGGAATGTTTTGTAAACACTTAAACAAAGATTTCCTAGCAGACCAATGCTAGTTTCGATTGCTCCAGCTACATTTTTGGCACATAATTGCTGCTCAGCTCAGTGGGGCTCGAATAGGCACTTAAACTAGCATGCCTAATGCTCTTGTTGCTTGCACGAGCCCCAACATAATAGCCATAATTCTGGTCTCAGTTTCAGAAAACACAAACCTCCATTGTTATTGCAGTATTACCCGAACTCGTGCTGTCTTCAAAATTCCATCAAAATTGTGTGTGGCCTTAGTCTAATGACTTAACATATTAAAGAACTTTCACTCTGCACCTTACCAATTACTTTGGCTTAGTAGAAACTTTATTTGACAAATGCCCAGCGCAGTGTGTGAGAGAGAGAAAGAGAGAGAGGGAGAGCGTGTGTAGCTCTACAAATTGATGGCCATAGGATTAACAAAATGCTTTTAATGTGCTAAATGAAATTAATAAAGTGCTAAAAGTTTTTGAGCCGCAAAAGTCTTGGCCCCAGGCATTAGTGAGTAGCTATCCACACACACACTGTGCTGTGGGCGTGGCATGTGAAGCATTAACAAACGATTTCATAATAATTATTATATTATTATCATTATTGAGCGCAGACACCTACACACACACACACACACACACGCGCACACACCCAGCACACCCTCAATCCGTTGGGGCGACTTTCTAATTGAGTGCTTAGCACAATTTTGATAATAATTAATATTTATGCCTTTTCCTTTTTGGCCCGCTTCCACGGACTTCATACGTTGAGCCGACTTTTGCAGTCCCTTTAGGACCGCTTTGTCTGCTTGCTCAACTTGGTCTTGGGCTTTGGCATAGTTGGCCACGAATTAATAGAGAAACATTCAATTGAGCATATTCCCTTCAGCCACGCCTCTCCCTCTGCCTCTCCCCCTCTGTCTCCCACGCTCTCACTCTCGCTGTCTATGCTTATCCTAGGGCCAATGGAGCGGAGCGCACGAGCTGCAGGTTCAGCGCTCATTAGGCGCTGCAAAAGCAACAACAGACAAAGAACTGACTGCAAATCTGTTTGAAAGAAAGACCCAAGTCAAATGCGATAGACTGAGCCCTTTTTACGTATACCCTATACCCTATAAAAATGTGCTAGGGGGTTATATGCGTTTTCATATCAGCTATCAAAATCGAATAGAAAAATAAACGTGCACTCGCTTTTCTACTTCTTCCCTTTATGTATACCCTGTAAAATGCTTAAGGTGTGTTCATACATAAGTGTATACCCTGTAACACATTTTATATAACATTCACAATAAATATACAAATTAAAAAGTAAGAAATATTTCTGTATAGAACATTTAGCTAGTTACAGAGCATATACACGTCGGGCACACCCCACGAAAGGATCTATTATTAAGATTTGTTGCTACACTATATATATCAATACATATATTTAAAATGTGTCATTTGAGAAAGAGAAAACCGTACATGTCATATAAAAATAATAGCTAGAGGGTATCTCCAGTCGAGCATTTCTGTATTCCACTTTTTTTCGCTTATTCCATTTATACTATTTCAATTTCGTTTTCAGACTATTCATACGTTGAGGCATTTTACGTTAAGTTCTCTTAGCTACAGGGTATTGCATAGTCGGTCAATTGCCATTGTCATTCATCAAGTTGTTTTCCTTTCACTTTGCAACTGATTTATTTGATTTGATAGGTCTTGACGCAAATGTGTTTCATTTACCTACTCAGAAAACGCTTTCAAGGGTGGGCGTGACAAGGGGCTGGCCAGGGGCTGGCCAGGGGCTGGTCTGGTCTGTGTGATGGTGGATGGTTAGGTCAGTCTAGGAGCGAGTTTCTCTGTCCGTCTGGCCTTGCCTTGCCTTGCCTCTAAGTTGTTTGCCAACAATTTGAAACGCAACATTTGAGGCTCAAAGGGTCAGACGGGATTTTTTGGTCATTCGATACGGCACTCATTAAATTTCATCTTTTTCTACTTCTCTATTGTATACCCTTTAGACATGCTGATGCGACTTGAAGGGTATTTGTGAGCAGCGTATAAAATGAAGTTTTCTTCTACCTGTTATTCGATCTAAGATATAAGGCTTAGACTTGCAGCAAGCCGAGCTCGAACCCTGAATTAAATTACGGAAGTTAAGTCATTTGGCTTTTAGGTCACCAAAAGAGTTTAGTGACTTAGGAACCACAAATTATTGCTTTAGACTTTTAATACAACCTTCCTTAGGTTATGCTTTGAACTAAGAACTCAGAACGTGTGTTTGGAAGACGCTTCAATAAACAGGCTCACATCATGCCAAAACATAGGCCATATCATACGAGAGCATAGCCCACTCGTCTGCCAATCTGTCAGAGTTGTTATTTTTCTGTCGGGGTTTCAGGCACATATTTAACCGATTGTCATTAATTAGGCGTCAACTGCAAAGCTTTGAAATACTGAAAAGCCCATGCCCAATTAGCGCATGCTTCCCCGCGTCGCCTCGGGTTGCGCCTAATCTTTCGTCAAACTAATTAGCGTTAAATATGATAGTTTAATTGGTGAAATAATTGAGGAGATTTGGCTTAGAGAGTGTTTCAAGAGGAGATAGCCACAGAGAGGGAGACCGAGAGAGACAGACATGGCACAAGGGAGAAAGTCGTAATTTGTTTGGAAAGTAAAATTGTTTGTTGATATATAAAATGAGAATAGGCACAGCGAGAGATAGGACAATGTTCAAAGTGGAGTCGAGCTGCTTATCGTTATTGTTATTGCTATCGATACATGAATTACGATAGTTTGAGTTTGACTGATTCAGGCAGAGGCTTAACTCAACTTTCTATATTTCTTATCGCTTAATCGATAAGTGGTTATCGTTATCGATATGTTAAGATGACTTTGATTGACTTTTAGCAGCAGCCTCTGCACGAACTTAGTCCTGCAAAATGTGCCACTCCAGCAGCTCGATCTCTACAACTTTACGAGTTGTTGCTGCTTAGGTTTTCTGGTTTTCCCTTTCTTTGTTTCCCTCTCCTTCTTCCCTTTTCTGGCTTCTCTTTCTTTTACTTAACTTGACATTTATCGCTTTATACGCATTTCCTTTTGCCTGCCTGTCTGACTGCCTGTCACTCGGCTTGTCCATTCACATCTCTCGCCCCCGCTGCCATTCTGTCTGCCTGTTAGTTTGACATGTTTGTTATGTTTATAGCACGATATATTTACCAAACTTAATTGGTAGTTATAGACGTTCCATATAAAATGCCAAGAAAATAAAATACGAAACTTGAGGCAAGTCCAACAATGAGTACAACAAAAGGACTGGGTGTGAGCAGAGTTAAAGGCTAAGGCGGTGAAGCAATTGTATATAGATAAGCAAGTAATAATGCTATCGAACTATCGATATATTGATTAAAATATTAATCTAATCTAATCTAAAATCTAAATAAACTGCGTTGTCAGTTAAGGGTAAAGCTGTTAATCAATTGTATCGCATAGAAAAAATGCAGAAACACTAAATTGAACAAGTTATCGATTTATCGATATTTCGATAGCAAGGGTTGCCTCTACACAATACACAATTCAAACGATATATAGTAGTATTAAATAGTAATAATAAAAACGAAACTTTATCTCAACTTATTAGCTGTAGAATAGTAAATACTTATGCTAAATACATTGTTATCGATATATATCGATAAGTAACGAAGCCGTGTGCATCAACATATTATTAGCTAACATTATAGGAAACGCGCTCCAGTTGCTTTGCCTTTCATTCAATACATATCGATATATATCGGCAGCTGCTCAACAGCTTCACATCAAAGCCAATTAATGGGCATTTTTCAATATAGTTTACTTTATTTATACAGTTACTAGAAATGACCAAATTCAGTTGCACTTAGCGCTTTAGCCACGCCCTCTCTATTGACGCCCACATACCGCTCCACTCGGACCCTGACAAAGCTGGCAAAAGCTTTCGTTCTTTCGTTCCTGGCCCGAACCCCTAGATACCGTGACTACAGAGACTCCAGAGGCTGCCAAATGATTGTCATTGTCCGTTTTATGTTTCATTGTGTTGCCTGCGGCTGGAGCTGGAACTGAAGCTGGAATGTGTATGTGTACATGTGTGTATGTGGCTACGTGTGTATATGTGTGTGTGTCTTGCGAGTTGTTATTTGTATTCGTATTAGTTTTTGTGTTTATGGCTTTTCTTTTGCAGCGGCGCTTTAATTGATGCGCCTCCTTCATGTAATCATAAATCTCACTCGCTCGGCCTCACTCTCTCCCCCTCTACAGATCTCCCTATCTCTCTCTCTCTCTCTCTCTCTCGCTCTAACAACAATAAAAATCAAATCAAATTTAATACAAAATTAAATAAATTGTGCTTTGGCTGTGACTGGCTTTAACAACTGCTGTTGATGTGCCTGCTGCGCCGCCTTTTGTTTTGTAGTTTTTATCATATACCCTGTACATTTTGCAGACATGAAAGCTGGCCTGCTGAACATATATATATATATATATATATATATATATATATATATATATATAGTCGTAGTGAGACAGAATAATAGAGTGACAGAGAGTGAGAGGCAAGAGTCACTAAGAATTACAGGGTATGTATGATATGTATGCAGTCTCCACTCTAATATATCCATCACTCAACATGTTTTCATGCATTTCTGGGCCGTTTAAAAGCAAAAATGTGTTGAAATTTTCTACTTTTTGTCGCTTGGCGCTTACAGGGTATCTAGCTAGTCAGGCATTGGGTTGCTTTCTCATATATCGTTGTGGCAAGTTGTGTAGCCGCAGCTGGCACGCAAAAATTTCAACTTTTGGCCAAGTCTTCGCCAGTGTCCCCCCCCCCCCCACTCGCACTCTCTCTCCCCCTCTTTCTATCTGTTTCTTATTTAATTTGGCTGACTGAGAAGCGCGTAGAGAGGCGAGGTGCAGCCGCCGCATGTTCGTTGACTTTATTTGCTGTGTGTAATAAAATTAAAGCCCTTTAGCTATTGTACTTTCAGAGAACCAAAAAAAGCAAAGAAAAATGCAAAAGAACAAATTCTAAGAGGCGGGTGGGGCGGGTGGTGTGGGTGGTGCGGGTGGTGGCAGGGGGTGTGGCATTGCGGCGACAGGCAGCAGTCAGCAGTCAGCAGTCGACAGCCGGCAGTCGGCAGGCAGTGCGAGCCAACGAGCCATGAATGTTGCTCTTAGTTTTGTGGATGTGGCCATTAAGTTGGCCTTTTTATAGTCCTAGTTACATGCCCGCCAGGCAGACACGCAGCCACGCAGCCACGCGAAGGACGAAGGACGCTAGTCTGAAACATATTGAGAATATTCGCGCTGTTGTTTAGCTAGTTTATATCGCATTAGATCTGCGACGCTTGCTAATGAGGTTCAGCTCAGCCCAAAAAACTTTTCCTCTTCATTTTGCCTTCGTTTTCCAATTGGAAATTGTCCAATTGGAAGTGAATGCAGCCTAAGAGAAAGTTAATTCTATGAGTACAATATGTATCGATACTTCTTGACTTTCATAATCAATTGAAATTGCTTAGCTAATCGATAATATTCGATAACTCACCTCCACAGTGATCCTTGAAGTCGTCGCAGCAGTCGCCCAGCTTGAGGCAGGCGTGATCGCAGTAGCATGGCTTATCGCTCAGATCCTCGATAATCGCATTGACCGGCGCCTTTTGCACCACGCACGACGAGTCGCGACCGTTGCAACAGAGTTGGGCCTCGCGGCACGAACCGCCAGCTGCCAAAGGCAACAGCAGCAGCAGCCACACGCACCCGCCAAGCAGCGCCCATTTCGGCAGGTGGGCGTGGCACAGGGCAAGCGAATTTTGTGACATTTTGTTGCTTCAATTTGTTCTTCGATAACCGATATCAATAGTTCTCTATAGATATATGAATGGATATCATAAATGAATCAAGCTCGACTGACTGTGTCCGTGTCCGTGTGTATATGTGTATGTGTGTGTGTGTGTGTGTGTGTCGTGAGTGTAGTGTTTGCATATGCAATTTACGCCCAAAAGCGGAAATTAAAACTAAAATTGAGTTATGGCAATTGTATGCCGCCATTGCAAGAGACAGAGAAACATAGACAGAGACTCAACTATCGATAAACGGCAGAGGGGAAATGAGTATTGGCAGAAGATTCTGGATACAGAAATGGAGCGTGATGAAGGCCTTTTTGACTCACCGAATGCCAATCAATTAAAGCTGTGTTTCACAATCATTTAATACCCTGTCGAGCACTAAAGTGCGATATATATCGATAGTCAGTCGATAGAGAAAAAAGTCATCAATTGAGAACTCTTTCTTGAATAATTATTTCTTAAAGTGAATAGATTTGAGTTAAAATAAGCAAAGTTTTGACACAACTTAATTTGAATAGCGTCATGTGCGATATACATCGATACAATAACACAAATATCGATTGGTAAATGGATGTTTTAGGCAAAATTCAAGAATACTTGCTAATATGTGGCTTCATATTTTAGGTCCTATAGTTTTGTTCGATATATATCGATAAGAATAAGACTACAATAAGAGTTATCGAAAGTTCAACGATTAATATTTTGAAACGGGCTCAGCTTGTATAAAACCAAAATGCTACAGGCTACGCTATATGTGATATTTATCGATTAAAAACGACGATAAGTCGAATTGATGAAGTTCTAGTCGGCTAATCAGTGTTTGCCTCTTGATACCCCGTAATTGCCTTCACAAATGGGGTCTATTGATATGTTAAGCGACTCCCAATTGGGCAAGCAAAAGCTCAAACTCTTTTGCATAAAATATTGAAGCAGATGGCAACAAAGGAGTCAGCGAAGGAGAAGACGCAGTAGACAAAGGCGAATCGACGGTGAGGCAGGTGTGGGACAGCAGGCCAGGTGTAATAAAAAGGCAAAAAACAATTTCAATTTTCATAAATCGTTGCCGAAATTGTTAAGATATTATGATAATATATGAGCTGCTATGACAAGCTGACGAAATCAATGGACCGAGAGAACGCAAACGCCAATGGAGATTCATATTAAAGATGGGATGTCTGCCACCCATCCAACCAGGCATTCAGCCAACTAGTAGACAGCTCTTCTCTTCGAGTAGTAGCATATCTTATTGGAGAGACATTTCCTTCCAGCTCTCGTTGCTGAGGAACTTCATCCACACAAATGAGATTCGAAAAACCAACGAGCTATACCGAATTGTCACAGCTCATGAGACGAGCCTAAGGAAGGCCGATTGAACACTCAAATCTGAATATGAATGAGAAATATATATTTAAAGACATATATATATATATATATATATATATATATATATATGATGGGAATGTATTTACATAAGAAAGCGATCTCTCATTTGAATTTTACGATAAAAAAAAATGCATTCGATTAAAAACTAATTTTCGATTTGTATGCGCCAGGTGAAGCGAACCTGAAGCGGCGGAAAAAAAAACGCAAGTGGACTGAGTCAGGAATGCACAACTCAAATTATATGTGAATTTAATTCTGTTAACAATTGCACGCTGCGTATCAATAATGCTAAAAATTGTTCAATTTAATTACAACAAATTTCATAAATTTAGTAAACTCCAATACATTTTTTACTAAGCTTCGCAAATAATGAAGTTTGCCTGTTAGACAAGTTATCTAAGCAGAACTCACATTCTAATATTAATACACTCAATAACTTGCAATTACACTCATAACTCAGATAATCACTCAACAAATGCTTCGATCACTGACTCATCATAAACTGCTAGAGAAACTCGCATATGTGACTCAATTCAATGCAAACCCATAAAGAGACTCCGCAAAGACAAAACGCTCAAAGCAAACAAAAGAAAAAACAACGCAGCACAAAACTGAGCAAATTCATTTTAAGCAATGCTTCGATCACACGCACAGAAAATTGAGTGTGAAACAAAAAATGCACTCAAAATGGTTAGCAAAATACGCGCAGCTTTTTGCAGGTGCCGTTATTAAATTTACCGCAAAATGCCTAAAAATAGGCAGCAAAAAATGAACACAGTTTAAAGCGGGCCACAAAAGGAGAAAAACAAAATACAAAAACAACAACGATGAGGATGGCGGCACGCACACAGACAAAGCAAGCTAAATTTCCGCAATTTTTTTTTAAATGTGTGTCTGTGTGGTGTGTGTGTTAGCCAGGCGACATAAATGTGCTTAAATGATTAATAACTTTTGTCACTCCTTTATCGCACTCGCGAATTTCGCTTGCTGCGGCGCGGTTTCAGTTTCACTTATCAACAAAAAAAAAAATTAAAAAAAACAACAATGACAACAATAAGGCAGCTGGTATAAGAGTCCAATAAGCGCCTTTTTGCTGGATCCACACGTGTGTATCGCTTACGTTACGTATTTACGCTATTTTCGAGCTAACTGGTAGATTGCGGAAAGCGTACGACAAGTGCGAACACTACGAAAGCCGGTCGACGACTGTGCCAGCTGCTCTGCTGCGTGGTGAGTTATAAAGCAACACAAAACAGTGTCGCCTGTCGGCAGTCGCTCGTGCTTAGGCACTCAACCGCTCGGCTCGGCTGGTTCGAATCGTTGTGCCCGCCGCATCTCGTCTCGCTTCCTCTCGCCGGCGGTTGCCTCACCGCGTCTCTCGCAGCGTCTCGCCTTCTCTTTCATGGCGTCCCGTTTGAGTCACTATGTGGCTGAGCCGCTGCTTGACACGTGCAAAGCGCTTTGATTTGTTTGTTTTGAGTGGGCTTTGCTCAGTGTACGGGATGGAGAGGAGCGAGGAGGGAACGCAAAGTCGCAGGCAAAAAAGCCGGCATAACGCCGTTACACTTGCATTTACCACCCACTCCCCCCCCCCCCTCACAAAAAAAAACAACAAAATTTAAAATGAAATAAAAGAAAACAATATAAAAAGAATTACACTCTGTGGTGAGTTTACGCCGCAGGCTAGCAGACAATAGCAATATTTACTCTAAAAGCCATCCACAGCGGAGTGTTTAAATCAATGTTATCACAAATACACGCACAGACACACACACCGACAAATGCACACACACACACATATTTGTCTTAAATTATATTACAAAATATAATTAAATATCGAAACTGCAATCACTGCTACGACTCTCCTTTTGCTTCATGTCCACTGTCTCGTTATTTTTTTTTTGTCTTCGAACGGTTTGGTCACATCATCTCAGCTGCTCTACTTCTCGAATTATTGTGTGATCATTGTTGTTGTCTCACTCCTTCTTACAATATATCAGAGTGTATAGTTTAAGTGAAGCCATCACGGTTTCTAGCCAACGGTACCTTTGAGTCTCTGCACTTTGCCTTTTGCCTGGCGCAGCAGCAGCATGTAGTACTTATGATCGACCATTTCAGCTTTAAAGCAACAGTTTCTTCAGGCCATTGCAATATTTTTACGTTCTCTCACTCGCACTCATTCACGGCAACTCAGTCAAGCTCGGGCTCGATAACTATCTCTCTTACAGCAATTAAAAAATCTTGTCGCTTATACTGTATATCTAAGCAAGCGTATTTGAAACGAAAAATTATTTTCATCTAGTAGGCATTTAGCCAACACCTTAGGGGATACCCTAAGCCAAATCTTATTTTGTATTCATTCTGAATTTGGCTTTGCAGCATACAACAACCAAAATTTTAAAGTGAAAAAATGAAAAAAAGAAAAATGTTGTGAAAAAGCAGCATTGTTTGTGAACAGCAACCAAAATTGTTTAGTTGAGTGAAAACACAGTAAAAAAATTTATCGAAAATGCAGTGTAAAAAAAATTAAAATTTTTAAAAATAATTTTGTTAATTGTTTCAAGACCTAAACTCTATTTATTCCTAACGGAACATTCTAGCCTTAAAGGAGATGCAAACATAAAAAAATCTCATACATAGGGGCACGCACCCCTAAGGAAAGCCCCAAAAAATAGCACAGGTAAGTAAACAAAAGCCAAGAGGAAAACTGAACCAAGCCAAAGTAGACTTAAATTCTACCTTTGAAGGAACAAACGGAAAACTAAAAACATAAACGGAAAATGCTAAAAAGAAAACATATTTGATACTATTTGAATTCCATAACACTTCCTCAAATCCATATGATTGAAATGAATACGCATCAGTTGCGCAGCTACAGTCCGAAGTCAAAATAACTTTTCCACACGACTTTCGACAAGAAATACCAATTTTGTGTCAAGACAAAGGAATCGTCACTACACAAAGTAACGGAATATTGGAAACGATGAATCACGGATTAACAATAAAATACACGCACACCTAACCCACCCCAAACCCCTTCACCAGTCACCATACAAGCCGCACATGTTCCACTAATAATTCGCGTGCCACGTGACGCCGCATGTTTTCTGTTCGTGAGGGTCACGTGGGCACAGCGAATTTGCCATCACTAATCGTTCGTAAAAAGAAGGTAAGCTTTACGGCACGCAGTTCCGCACGCAGTTGCGGAACAATTCACAGTGAATTCTAACGTTATAATTACAGTTACTCGGCCAATGCGATTTCAAGCTTACGGTACCGCGACCGCACCAACTCTACACTCCCCCTCCCCCTCCATGTTCACTCGCCCAATGAACACATAACACACACACGCCACGACCACCATACTTCTACACACACACACACACACACACACACACACACACACGAATGTATACTTTACCAAGGATGTACATTGCCGTAGCATACCTTGAAATCATCAAATCATTTCTAAACGTTCCCGTCCAATAAGAATACTCAAACCCCTCTTCGTTTCTTCAAGCAAGCAGGCTTAAGCAATTTCATACATCCCGAGGTCGGCGCGTAGGATTTGCGTACTTGAAAGCGACATTGGCCCATCCGGTTTGCTGCACTTGTCAATCGTTTGTACTATATGCTTAACTTTCAAAATACACAAAATACGAAATACACGACTTATATTCAAAGTACGAGAATTGCCTCTTCATTTCCACTCTGCTGGGTCTGGTGCATCGGTGGGTGTACGATGGGGTGGGTAAGTGCCTAGTGTAATAATTAGTGCAGCTTCAGTCTCCTTCAATACGAGGGTCGTTCGAAGTAGTGTATCGAAATGGAATATAGGCAGAGATATAGAAACATAGCTAGAGATAGACGTAAATGGAGTGACAGGTGGTTAGATGGCGATGAATGGATAAGGAAAGAGAGAGGGATATAGAGAGATGGGTAGAAAGATGGTTAGAGAAATAAGAGGAGAAATAGCTGAGAGGGCAAGCTATAAAGGGACAAGCTATAGAGGGGAGAGAATGCTATAGAGAGCAAAATAGAAGCGAAAATATACAAAATGAGAGATGTGCACAGTTGATGGAGCGACCCTTGCAAGCCTACTTACCCACTTGGACTTGGCATCAGCTCTATTCGGGCATTGAACGTCGGGGCGTAGGCGTGGCATGCGGCAACGAGCCTGGCAATGGGCAGACAATGGGTTAAGTTGACACAGTTTCACAGATTGCGAGACGGACAGTTGCGGGCGGAGAGAGAGGGAGACAGGAGAGGGAGGGAGGGAGGTAGGGAGGTAGGGAGGTGAAGGCACGAGCAAGAGGAAGCGAGTGACATTTATGCTGACACCAAAAATCATCATCAACAACAGCAGCAAAGCAGGCAGCCACGCCCCACTCCACTACGCCCATCGCCCACTGCTGCTGCTTGGAAACTTGACTCGCAAATATTTGCGAACTAGGCAAACTTGTGGGTCGCAACTGCGCTCGGCTGTGGCGGTGGCGGTGGCGGTGGAGGCGTGGCAGCCGAGAGGTGTCGCCTGCGTTGTGTTTCCGCTCCAGATCATAAACAAAGCGAAAGCGAGTGCCAATACGAGTTATGCACATTTCATGTCTCATGTTCCTAGTCCCATGTTCCATTCCCGCCCGTTCCGCCAGCAACACCTGACACACAGCAGCGGAACGCCCGCTGGCATTTGCCATCGCATACTTTTGGGCTCCCCATTTCTGTCTCGTTGTCGTTGCTGCCGTTCCCAATGGCAGCAACAATTAAAAGCAGCTGCCGCAACTTGCTTCGCAGCAGGCTGTGTACGACCAGCAGATGCCCTGTAAGGGGCAGCAAGGAAAATGCTTTCCAATTGGAATGCAGATTATATCTGACTAGGAAATACCTGAAAGCCAGCAGAAAAACTAAATGCAGCTCAAAGATCATACTCTTAAGCGGATTATCTCCAATCTGATTACTCCAATTCGAAATATACCGTTGCACAGAAAAATTTAATATATTCGACCAAGTAATACCCTGTAAGTATCAAGCGGTTCACCTGGTATTCTCATATAATCTAGTTCCACGTACTGGAAACAGAGTGTATTCGACTCTGTAATACCCTGTACTTTGCTACTTAAGCCATATACACTTGAAAGAGCAATATGCTCGTTTTCTAATTAGAGTAAAGTCCCAAAAATATCTCGATTCCGAAAATATGGTAGACTCGACTAGACAATACCCTGTAAGCAGCGACAAACCTCATGAGACTTGCAGAATTTACTCTAAGCACAATATGAAGGCTCTATATTCCTCAGCAAAAATCAATGCCTGCTCGACTAGGCAATACCCTGTAATCAATTTGTCTGCCTTAAGTCATTTTATTGTGTTCCAATAAGAACAACCATTCCCAATTGGAATACTAATATGCCCCATGCCATTGTTCTAACAGGGTATTTAGCAATTGGCCAGCGGCTGAATTTTGACAACTAATTGAAATGCCCCAGTTTTGCATTCTAAAAAACAAATCTGTTAAAGTGCAGAGAGAGAGAGAGAGGGAGAGAGAGAGAAAGACAAAGAGAGATGATGCATTTAATATGTGACCTGCAACATTTTTTGGACACAATTCTCATCCGTTTTACCTTAGCTTTCGCCTGCTAAAAAAGTCTGCTCGGAAAAGCAATTTGATTTAGTTGTCCACAAATTGGATTTTCATATTTTTCCTAGAGCTTCAAGCAAACGTTTCATTTAATTCGACAATGAAGTTATTAGATACAAATGCAATAGCCGAGAATGTTGCTTATGTTTATTCACATGCGTAGAGGGTATTCAACTCAACTATCATATATAATTTTTACAGGGTATTTACTGCTTAATCATTTCATTTCAATTAGTCTACGATACCCATGCTCTATTAAGACAACACTATTTACAGGGTATGTCATATTCAATCATGTTGAAATTATATTATAAGTGCATATACCTTTGTGGAAATTTTTCGATTTTCTAGGGTATGCTTATGTACGTCTAGCGAATACTCAAGATGCGTGATCTATTTACAGGGTATCTCGTATATAATCCCACAATCATTTACTCACTATGTCAGTCAGAGCTCTTCCGCTTTACAGGGTATAACCGAATACATACACTTGAAGTGAACTCCAGATGCATGCACAATTTACAGGGTATTTCATATGCAGTCATACCTCAAGCCCAGCCAATGTTACCTTAGCCAACCATAGTTTACAGGGTATGCCTGCGACTCGACTGCAGGTCACAGCGGCAGGGGCGTGTCAGCTAAGGAAATTCCAAATATCCGAAAAGCAAAAGCCAAACACAAATTTTTATTTCAATATCTTGGGAAATTTATAAATAACAACAAAATTCATATGAGAGATGGCTGAGTGTGATGTGATGAGCAGAGTATATGTATGTGTGTGTGTGTGTGTGTGTGTGCGTGTGTGTGCCAACTGTTGAATCTGAGCCAAATGCCGCAGACATCGACGACAAATTCGACAGTTGCAATTCGTGTGCCGCGGCTCGAACAACGCGAAACCAAAGCCAAAATAAACTTTATTCTCGTTGTTGTTGTTGCTGTTGTTGTTTTTGTTAATGTGATAAATGTTGTTGTTTTGTGAATGTGTTTCCTTGATTATTCCAGGCCATTTAAATGGCTGTAATCAAGTGATCACTTGTTAAACACATCGATTAAAAAATCTTTCATGGCATAAAAAGAAAAACTTTTATCAATTAAAAGCAATTTAAACGTTAATCGCTGCTGCCACAGGAAGCGGGAAGAACGGGAGCAAGAACAAGCGAAATGCCAGCCAAAAAAAAAGTAAACATATTTGCCAGAGTTTTACAGGGTATACGAGTGGGCTGGGTGGGCTGGGGCGAGTTCGACTCGCAGCATAATTAAAAATTCATTTAAAACTGAATAAATAAAGGAATATTACATGTGTGTGAGTGTGTGTGTGTGACATGTAAGTGTGTGTGTGTGTGTGTAGATACATATGTATACATGTGTATGTGTGTGTGCGTGTGTGTAAACACTTTAATGACTGCGCCCAACTGAAAAGGCAAACAGAAAAAACAATCAAAAAATTTGTTTCCTTTTCTTTTTTTTTTAATTTTTTATTTTACATTTTATTTTTTTGTTAGTTTAAAAAAATTGTGTTAATAATTCAAATAAATTCTATAAATATTTTTCGCTAATAAATTCAAATCAAAATTTTCTAATGCAAAATTCAAGAAACCGAAAATCGTGCCACACTTTGTGGGATGCCCCCAATTCGCAGTGGGGCGTGGCAGGCAGTGGGGGCTTGGGGTGCGTTCTCTACCCATCTATCTTTAGAGCGCGCAATGTCTCAGCAGACGCGACCTATAAATAAACGCCAAATACAACCGAAATATGCGTCGCTCGATCGTCTCTAGTTCCTCTAATAAAATCGAAATATTTCTCTGTTGCTCTTCACTCTTCTTCTTGCTTATAGTTTCATATGAATATATCAAAATCATTGCTAAAATAAGCCAATTCTAATGTTATCCGCAACAAGTAATGGATACAGAGGACGAAAATCAAGAAAACAAGTTTGAAATGATGACTGAAGAAAGTAATAATGAATGATGATAATGAATGATGATAATGTGTGATGAGTGATGATAATGATAATGATAATGATAATGATAATGATAATGATAATGATAATGATAATGATAATGATAATGATAATGATAATGATAATGATAATGATAATGATAATGATAATGATAATGATAATGATAATGATAATGATAATGATAATGATAATGATAATGATAATGATAATGATAATGATAATGATAATGATAATGATAATGATAATGATAATGATAATGATAATGATAATGATAATGATAATGATAATGATAATGATAATGATAATGATAATGATAATGATAATGATAATGATAATGATAATGATAATGATAATGATAATGATAATGATAATGATAATGATAATGATAATGATAATGAATGATGATAATGAATGATGATAATGATAATGATGATAATGATAATGATAATGATAATGATAATGAATGATGATAATGATAATGAATGATGATAATGATAATGATAATGATGATGATGATGATAATGATGATGATAATGATGATGATAATGATGATGATAATGATGATGATAATGATGATGATAATGATGATGATAATGATGATGATAATGATAATGATAATGATAATGAGTGATGAGTGATGATAATGATAATGAGTGATGATATTGTAAATGATAATGAATGATAATGATGATGATAATGATGATGATATTGATAATGAATGATGATAATGATAATGATAATGAATGATGATAATGATAATGAATGATGATAATGATAATGAATGATGATAATGATAATGAATGATGATAATGATAATGAATGATGATAAAGATAATGAATGATGATAATGATAATGATGATGATAATGATGATGATAATGATGATTATAATGATGATGATAATGATGATGATAATGATAATGATAATGATAATGAGTGATGATAATGATAATGAGTGATGATATTGATAATGATAATGAATGAGAATGATGATGATAATGATGATGATAATGATAATGAATGATGATAATGAACGATGACAATGATAATGAGCGATATGTATTGTAGGATGTCAATGATAATGAATGATAACAAATGAGTAATGATAATAATAATGATAATGAATGATGACAATGATAATGAATGGTAGTGAATGACGGATACTAATGATAATGTTAATAAATATTGATAATTATGATACACAACGACGACTAATGAATGATGAGTGTGACAGCTGATAATCGTAATAATAATGACAGGGAATGATCATTAGAATTAGACTTGGACAAGTGCTGAGCATATGCCAATCAGAATGACGTAGATAGATACAGATGGAGTGCACGATAAGCAAGATGATGACATTAAGCTTCCGGGGCTATTAGTCAATTAAAAGCTTACATTAGTCGAGCCATAGATGTGAGCTGGCAACAGAATGCGTGTGCAGCAGCTGGCAACATCTGGTGCAGAGACCGTTGTAACATTGTTGTGCACCTGTTGAGGTGCGCGCACTGCCATCGTTTGAGGCATTTAACGTTGAGTGTCTTTTAATTGCCAGCTGTTGACAGGCAGAGGAAGAGACATAGCTATAGTCAGCACCCGCTTCGCCTCTTCGCCTGTCCGTCTCTGCGCCGACCTCTCTCCGTCGAGATTCAAGCATCGGGCCGTGTGATTAATGAGCCATGGACTCGGAATATGCCAGAGCAATTAGAATACAATTAGCAGCGCCACTAATGAGCAGCCATTTCCCCTCCACTTTTCGTTCTTTTTGCAGACGAGGCGCCAGCAGAGGCAACAGCGGGCGGGCGATAAGGAGCAGCTGAAGGAGTCGCTGCCAGCCTATCGAGTGGAGCACTCGGAGCTCTACGGGCGCTATTTGGTGGCCAATCGTGCGCTGGCTGCTGGCGAGCAGCTCATCCGAGAGCAGCCGCTGGCAATCGGGCCATGCGTTAGCTGCGAACCCGTCTGCCTGGGCTGCTACCAGCCGGTTCAATTGGGGCCGGAGCAATGCCGTTGCCAGGGCTGCGGCTGGCCACTGTGCGACGCCAACTGTCGAGGACTCGGCCAGGGCAATGGACACAGTCGCGAGGAATGCGAACTCTATGGCAAGCAGCGCGCGCAGGCAGCGGACCTGCTCAAGCTGAACGCCTCACCCGACGCGGTGCGCGATCTCTACGAACTGGTCCTGATCGTGCGCATTTTGCTGATGCGAAAACACCAACCGGAGCAATACGCCAAGATACGGCTGATGGAATCGCACACAGAGCTAAGGCGCGAGAATCTCACGCTCTGGCAGCACTACGAGAAGAAGGTTGTGAGACGACTGCTCGACGATTGGCAGCTGGCCGGCGAGCTGGGCGAGCTGGGCGAGCTGGAGCCAGCGGAGCTGCACGAGATCTGTGGCATTTTGGATGTGAACTGCTTTGAGATTGGGCAACGAGGGGGCAAGGCGCGTACGCTATATCCGAGCGCCTTTCTGCTCGCGCACGACTGTCGACCTAACACATCGCACACGGACGATCCTCAGAACTATTCGATCATCTTGCGGACGTCTCGATCGGTGCGCGAGCAGGAGACGCTGACGCTCAGTTATGCGTATACGCTGCAGGGCACCTTGAAGCGTCGCACCTTCATCCAGGGAGGCAAGCTGTTCTGGTGCCAGTGCCAGCGCTGTGCCGATCCCCGTGAGCTGGGCAGCGACTGCAGCGACCTCGTCTGCAAAATCTGTCGAACAGGCAACATTCGAGCCACAGAGCCGCTCAAGCAGGACGCTGACTGGGCGTAAGTAAGGATCATCTCCACCTGATTGCCCTTCCTCTAAAGCTTCGCTCTCTTCCCACTTCAGCTGCGATCGCTGTGCCCATCGCATCGACTCGGTTCAGCTGGAGCGTCTCTTAGACAGCATCAACGATGATCTCGAGTCCATCGATGTCCACGACATTCCCGCCCTGGAGAACTTTCTCATACGGTGAGTCCTTCGATCCCCTGCGCCCAGCGAAGCCCATCCAATAATATTCATGGCTCTTCAGCTTCTAACTTCTTTAAGTATTTCTCAGCATTCTTCAATATTAACTTTAACAGCAATTTCAGCAGCTTCGTTAACTTATCTAAAAATCAATGACAACTCACACGCTGCAGACATTTGCAGGCGGCTACTTCCCTCGACTCTCATCAGCCTAATACAACTTCTAATATTTTACAGACTTTCTGCTTGAGAGACTTTCGGCTGATTGTCAATCATGTAGACCACTGATGCCTGCTTAGTTCAAATGGATTGAATACCTGGTCAATCAATCAGTCAGAGCTTTAGAATCAGTCAAGCAATCACAAAGTCCACCTGAGGCAGAACAAAGTTGATCGATCACTCACTTAAATCGTCAATCACTGATACAAGATCAGTAAGTCGGTCAATCAGTCAACTAAGTCGTCAATCACTCAGTCAATCACTGATACGAAATTAATAAGTCAGTCAATCAGTCAATCGATCGGTCGATCAATCAATCAATCACTGATACAAGATCAGTAAGTCGGTCAATCAGTCAACTAAGTCGTCAATCACTCAGTCAATCACTGATACGAAATTAAGAAGTCAGTCAATCAGCCAATCGATTTGTCAATCGATCAGTCGATCAATCAATCAATCACTGACACAAGATCAGTAAGTCGGTCAGTCAGTCAATCAATCAATCAATGTTATTACTATCAGTAAGTCGGTCAATCATTGATATACGACAAAACAGTTGATCAATCAGTCATTTAAAACGTCAATCATGCAGTCAATCAATGATCCGAAATTAATAAGTCAGTCAATCAGTCAATCGATCTGTCGATCAATCAATCAATCACTGATACAAGATCAGTAAGTCGGTCAATCAGTCAACTACGTCGTCAATCATTCAGTCAATCACTGATACGAAATTAATAAGTCAGTCAATCGATCGGTCGATCAATCAATCAATCGCTGATACAAGATCAGTAAGTCGGTCAATCAGACAACTAGAACGTCAATCAATCAGTCAATCATTTGATACGAAATTAATAAGTCAGTCAATCAGTCAATCGATCGGTCGATCAATCAATCAATCACTGATACAAGATCAGTAATTCGGTCAATCAGTGATATAAGACAAAACAAAGTTGATCAATTTGAATAATTTGGTCCATCAGTCAAACCGTTAGTCAATCAATGAGACAAGTTCAATCAGTCAATTAATAACTGATCTAAGTCAATCAGTGTATATAGAGTACCCTGTGTCAACTCATGACTGACCATGATTGATCACTGAGTCCACAAGAGTTGGAAGAAGGAAAGTATTGCAGTTTGCTTTATGATACATGGAAGACGTATAAGTTATAAGAAACCTTCCGCTTTGTGATTGAAGGGAAGTTTTTCTCTCTCTCTCTTTCTCCCTCTCTCTCTCTCTCACTCGGATCGTTTAATAAAGCTTCATACTAACTACTTATACTTGCGCTAGTCCGCCTCACGGTTTGTATCAGCAGCATTTGGGTCAGAGACGACTCTGCTTTTGATTGATTGATTGAAACGATTCGATTGTCCTATTTGTAGATATCGCGATGTGCTGCGCCCCAATCATTATCTCTTGCTGTCCGCCAAGTACTCGCTGTGCCAGATCTACGGCCGCATCGAGGGCTACCTGCTGCCAGAGCTGTCTCCGCAGGACATTGAGCGCAAGGAGCGCTATTGCCGTGACTTCCTGGCTGTCATCGATATACTCGAACCGGGTCTAACCCGACTGCGTGGTGAGTAGGCTGACTTACCCAAGACTCCAAGGACTATCTGTAATCAAATGCTCTTCGACTACTGCAGGTCTCATCATGTACGAGCTGCATGCTCCGATCATGGTGCTCGCTCAGCTGGGCATGCAGAGCGGTCAAATGTCTCGCCAGGAGTTTCAGCGGCGCATCAAGGAGGTGGTGCGGCTGCTTAAGGAGAGCGCACACATCCTGCAGCTGGAACCGCCCGGTTCCAGTGAGCACGAAATGGGCCTAGCCGCAGCTGATGCGCTAGCCAAAATCAATGGACAACTGTAGATCAGAAGAGCAATCACGATCACGACTCGACTCCCAGTTGAAGAAGCCTAATGGAAACAGCTAAAGCTGGCATACATCATGAAACCGAAAGGATTGTACAAGGACTATACGTATACAGAAATAATATTGTTAGAATCGAACCAAGTTTTGAAAAGACTTAAAATTACATAAGATTTGGTCGTATTTCAATTTAAAGACTGTTTCTAATGGATACTTTATAACAGATATATGGCAAGATCTAGATATCTGCCGATGGGCACACTCTATATAGTGGATCTAGTAGACCTGCTCAGACCATCTGGTTTCGCCGTTGGCCTGTACAGTTCAGTCTAAGGCACGCACTCTCTACTCCTGCTCTTTCGTGGACTTGTAATACGCGTCTCCATAACAATCCCTGAGAAAAACTTCAGCGGCGGGTAACAATTTTTAATTAGCCAACATTTTGCTTGGAGACTCGTTCCATTATCTCCATCAAATCGAAATGGCGAAACTGTAATCTCGTCTGTCGTCTTTTGTTTTACTTTTTTTCTCCTTGCTCCTTGCTTTGCCTTTGTGTTCGCTTCGCAACAAAATTATGTAAGATTGACCGACTAGACGCTACCTTACGAAATATAGCTCGACTACTTCAAGAACTAGATATACAAAACATTGTGTGGAGCTGCTCACAGCTTACAAGCAGCTGCATACCCAATTTAATGGATTTGATACTTGTAGATCTCGAGTTATGCTGAGGTAACTCAGTTGAGAAAAAAGATAGCCAAAAAACGATTTATCTTAATGTTTTACATAAGCAACGAGAAGTTACGTATTAAATTTCGTATCTTCAACTCTTATACTTCCCGAGTTATGCCGAACTGGCCACCTCTAAAAGGAATCTATTCTATAAAAGTTCAGTTCCAAGTTCAAATATAATTTACTCGCAGCCACACACTGAATTGGATCTGTAGCTCTTTTAGCTCTCAAGCTCTGCTTGAAAAGGCAAATGCGAATCGATATTTATCGATTTCTTTAGAAAATTAGCATCGATTGATAGCAGCCTCGCCTCCAGTCCGTCACATACACAGCCTTAGTATCAGCATACCCCTTTCGTGCAGCTGCAATGAGTGCTCTGCAAAAGTTTGAGTTCAACTCGGTTCAATTCAGGGTTCAGCTGGGCGAATCTTTCGGAGTTAAACTAATTGCGGAAACTCTGAGCGACAACAGCGCAGCGGAAGTGGACGCAGCTGCCACGCCCCCACTCCCCGCAGTTCGGCCATTTGTGCTTCGCATTTTTGCATTGATAGCTGACAGCAAGTTGAATGCTTATCGCAGTGTTAATTAATGCGTAGTTGTGCCACGTTGATATGGCAACGCCCAGCAGCCCAACTCTGGCAACGCTACGAACAGCAGTTGATTAAACGATTGTCCAGCAGCTGTCATTAAGCTTTCACAACTTTCATGAATACTGACGTTTTCAAATATTCCATTCAAGATATTAAATTTTACCTCTGCCTCTGCCCTCACCTTGTGCAATGAACCTTTGCAAGTGAAATCCAATCAAATCATAAAGCACGCCAATCAGAGTCAAATACAACTATACATATCAATTCCAATTGGACAAGACACATAGAGCAGGGCGATATTCCAATTAGATAACCACAGCATGCAGCTTCAGCCATTTCTGCTTGGGTTTTCTTTGTTTCCTCTGCCCGCTCGTTTATCAGTCTGCATTGTTAGCGTCTTCTTGTACACAGCTCGGCTTCCAATTGGATTTATTCCAATTAGATTGCATTAAACTGTCTGCAACAGGTGGATAACTGCTTAAGGGCAGTGTTTATTCGGTTGCAGCGGAAACGGAAGAACAGACAGACAGTCAAACACACACACACACACATACACACATATATACACACACTCACACACACACGGAGACACACAACATGTGGCTTAAAGGATTTAAAGAAAAACATGCATAAGAATGCAATGCAATGCATTTCTTTACTTCATAATAATTGTGTGGCAAGAGACAACAGCAAACAACAACAATAACAATAATGAAAACAACAACAACAAATACAATAATAATAATCATAAAAGATATGCACAGTTAAGATAAAGTCAGAAGAGGAAGGACCGAAGGAAAACGACACAGACACAAAGAGGGAAGCAGTGGGACTTAAAGAAGAGAAGAGAAGAGAAGAGAAGAGAAGAGAAGAGAAGAGAAGAGAAGAGAAGAGAAGAGAAGAGAAGAGAAGAGAAGAGAAGAGAAGAGAAGAGAAGAGAAGAGAAGAGAAGAGAAGAGAAGAGAAGAGAAGAGAAGAGAAGAGAAGAGAAGAGAAGAGAAGAGAAGAGAAGAGAAGAGAAGAGAAGAGAAGAGAAGAGAAGAGAAGAGAAGAGAAGAGAAGAGAAGAGAAGAGAAGAGAAGAGAAGAGAAGAGAAGAGAAGAGAAGAGAAGAGAAGAGAAGAGAAGAGAAGAGAAGAGAAGAGAAGAGAAGAGAAGAGAAGAGAAGAGAAGAGAAGAGAAGAGAAGAGAAGAGAAGAGAAGAGAAGAGAAGAGAAGAGAAGAGAAGAGAAGAGAAGAGAAGAGAAGAGAAGAGAAGAGAAGAGAAGAGAAGAGAAGAGAAGAGAAGAGAAGAGAAGAGAAGAGAAGAGAAGAGAAGAGAAGAGAAGAGAAGAGAAGAGAAGAGAAGAGAAGAGAAGAGAAGAGAAGAGAAGAGAAGAGAAGAGAAGAGAAGAGAAGAGAAGAGAAGAGAAGAGAAGAGAAGAAGAAGAGAAGAGAAGAGAAGAGAAGAGAAGAGAAGAGAAGAGAAGAGAAGAGAAGAGAAGAGAAGAGAAGAGAAGAGAAGAGAAGAGAAGAGAAGAGAAGAGAAGAGAAGAGAAGAGAAGAGAAGAGAAGAGAAGAGAAGAGAAGAGAAGAGAAGAGAAGAGAAGAGAAGAGAAGAGAAGAGAAGAGAAGAGAAGAGAAGAGAAGAGAAGAGAAGAGAAGAGAAGAGAAGAGAAGAGAAGAGAAGAGAAGAGAAGAGAAGAGAAGAGAAGAGAAGAGAAGAGAAGAGAAGAGTTTTCCGCTGATTGTAACTGCTTCGCGCACAGCCTCTGAGCTCCACTGGGCCACATGAGTTCTTAGTGCAACTGCAATTCTATACGTAAGCATGTGTGTGAGTAGGTGTGCTTGTATAGGTGTCCCTCTATGGGTGTGTGTGTTTCTTACAAAGGCATAAATGAAAGAAAAACAAGAAACGGCAACAACTAAGAGCGTACGATAAATATAAATTGCATTGTGCAATAATCTTCAAAGTGCAACAAAGTAAAAACAACAACAACAACAATGCCATGAAGCAGAAGACGAAGACGAAGCAACACAAAACACAAAACACAATGAGTATCTGAGCGAGAAAGAGTGAGACAGCGGCCAGTGAGAGAGGGAGGGAGCAGGACAGCGATGGAGGTAGCTTAAAGCTGGTAGCTGGTGGGTGCGATGCATAAAGCCACATAAAAATAAGACGAGGCACCCAGGCAAGCAGAAGGAAATGCAACAACAACAAAAAGAAGAAGAAAAGGAATCCTGCTTGAGCAGGATGTAAGCACACACAGACACCCACACACACAGACAAAGCAAACGACGCAGACAGGTTGCCTAACCAGCCAGGCAAAGGCGGCTGCTGCTGCTGCCCGAATGTCCACGCCTTTCTCTGCCTCTGTTTGTCCTGCAACCACCCTCTCTTTCCACTCAGCATCCAGCTGATTCTGTTAACTGGTTCCACACCCAAAGCCACTGACGTCGCTTCAATGGGGCGCCATTTAGTTAAAGGTTGCAGTAAAGGGAATCCAATCGGTTCCATTTTCATAGATCTGATATAATTGTAGAGATTACGCCTTCTCTCCATGTTCTATATACTCTATATACTATATATACTGTATATACTCTATATGCTCTATATACTCTATATACTCTATATACTTTATATACTCTCTATACTCTATGTATACTATATACTCTATATACTATATACTCAATATACTCCATATGTTCTATATACTCTATATACTATATATACTGTATATACTCTATATGCTCTATATACTCTATATACTCTATATACTCTATATGCTTTATATACTCAATATATTCCATATGCTCTATATACTTTGTATTCTTTATATACCCTATATACTGCATATACTTTGTATACTCTATATACTCAATATACTCCATATGCTCTATATACTCTAGATAATCTAAATGCTCTATATACTCTATATGCTTTGTATACTCTATATACTCTTTATACTCTATATACTGTTTATACTCTGTATATATACTATATATACTCTGTACACTCTATATACTCTACTCTCTCTCTCTCTCTCTCTCTCTCTCTCTGTCTGTTTCTATCTCTCTCTTTCCCTATCTCTCTGTTGCCATCGAGCCCCGCTAGGTGGCGCCACTGCCTGCGGTTGCAAACGTTATGACAGCGAACAGTTATGGGTAGTTGTATCTTTTGTATTTACTTCTGCGCCACATGCAACATGCAACAGGGACAGGAACAGCGGCAGCAATAGAGAAAGAGGACAGGCACAGGCACAGGCGTTGGCAAAGGCAGAGGCAGAGGCAGAGGTAGAGACACAGGGACAGCTGCTGCGACAGCGACAACGACAGCAATGATAATGCGCCGAGGCGAAGGTCCCCATGGCAAGGAGCTCAGCCTCGACGCTGGGCTATCAAAAGTGTTGCTTATTAAAATAAAATTTATTGCTTGTTTGCTGATAAAAATGAGGAAGATGAAAAACGAGAAGATGAAACTTGCTTAGCCTTGTGCGGCACGTAAAAGTGTTAAAACGATAAGCAGCGCGCGATAGCGTGGCAAACATCAAGAATATTGCTGCAACAGGAAATGCAGCATCATAAAGCCATAAAGCCATGCAGCACAAAGGGCACAGAAGCAGATGTAGCAGCAACAACAGGAGAAGGAGTAGCGACCAGGACTGAGAGAGAACTGCTCAAGACAATCCCAGACAATAGCCAAAATGCAATTAAAGCTGCAAAGGTGCAAGAGCAATGCAAATTATTAATGAGCATCTGCCCAGTACCGACGGCTTGATACTCGCTCAAGATCTCAGCCGAACACTGCCTCTAGCCGACTGCTTAGTACTAGCTTAAGGCCTAAATGAAAATCAATTGAAAGGTGATTGAAAGATGAAGAGAGAGAAATACAGTTAACTATTATTCTAAATCTTTTAGACATAAACCAATATGCC
The DNA here is from genome assembly GCA_035045825.1 of Drosophila eohydei. Taxonomy (NCBI): domain Eukaryota; kingdom Metazoa; phylum Arthropoda; class Insecta; order Diptera; family Drosophilidae; genus Drosophila; species Drosophila eohydei. The sequence goes on from JAWNOT010000096.1 coordinate 938,222, forward strand.
CTCTTTTAGCTTCCATGAGCGAGCATAAAGAAACCGTGATTAAATTAAATAAAACCACAATAGTTAAGCCTTAAGACTCCCTTTGCAAAACCTATATGCCCACTTATGAGTTGCCTGAGAGAGCATCATTAATGAGCGACTCGTTCAAGAGGCCACAGATTCCGTTTGCCCAACGACCGCAACTTGTTCAGCTTCTTCTTCTGCTTGTTCAGCTTCTTCACTCCATTGGAGTCGAGCAGTCTCTACTTGGACATGCCCGTCCAGGCACTTGACAATGCCAGCCAGTCACAAGAGCAGCCGCCAACTGTCGCCAAGTATTTCGAGGGGTTCAAGTTATTTTGGCTCACCCTAATTTGTGTTCACGCTCAGCCGACAGGGTATACGTGGGGCGTATTAGTTGCGATCCGAAGGTTCACTTTGATGCTTGTCGCAGTCTATTGCCTCGCTTAAATAGTGAATAAGTGATTGATTGATTGATTGATTGATTGATTGATTGATTGATTGATTGTTTGATTGATTTTGCGTTTTACAGAACTTGATAAAGTTCATTTTCACCAATCAATCAATAGCGATTGACTGATTGTGAGTGGTTGATTGATGGATTGATTGAACTTGATTGAAGACTTTCTTGTTGGATATTTGACAGTAGGATATTTAATATTCGATAGAGTAGAGTAAACTTATATGCTTTTGGCCAGACTTCAAGTGCTTCGTCTAGACAAACGAGCCCAAGCCCGAATTCCAATTCGAATAGCCGCATTCCAATCAGAAAAGGAACGGTGCAACACAATTGCCAATCAGCTTATGCGCCTACACACAGAGAGTTGACAAATTGCACGTGCAATGGCCAGCGTCAGTAGTTGTTGTAGCCCATCTCGCTGAGCAGCGTATTCCCATCGGAGCTGGAGGAGGACGAGGCCGAGTCCTGCATGTTGCGCAATATGCGATGGCGGAAGTGCATTGTCCGCAAGCGCTGCATGCGACGCTTCAGATTGCAGTAGACGGGACAGCAGTCGGGAAAGGGCTTGTACATCAGATCCTCCTCGTCGCCCTGCTCGCACTGGTCCGGCAGAATGTCCAAGCAGCTGAGAGAGTAAACAGAGGAGTGAGAAAAGGTTCGCATTAGCCAAGGCAGGAGTCAAGGAGCTGTGAATGGGTGCATTCATGCATTTTGGTTAATAATTAATTTTCACTACTCGTTCGGTCTAGACATTTTTTCCACTACGAAAATTGACCTGGAGCGCGGCATGATTTGATTGTTCTCGCAGAACAGATTCGAGCAGAGGCTCAGCAGGACGAGGCGACGCGGCAGGAACTTCGATTGCTCCCACATGCAGCGCCGATAGGAGCCTGTGAAGCAATAGATTGAATATCGAGTGATAGATATATACGATATATATATATATATATGTCTTACGTAATACGCTATTGTCATTCTCGCTGGAATCGTCTGGATTATAGCCGCGTTGCAGCTGATAGCGTTTCATGTGAAACTGGCCAAAGCCTTGGCAGCTGCTTAGCCAGGTCAGGCTTAGCCATGCAGCAGCTAGCAATTGCAACAGATACATGGTCTCTATCTCGCTCTCTCTCTCGCTCGCTAGATATATCTATATATGTATATATCTCTCTCGTTCTCTCTGTCTCTCTCTTCCTCTCGCTCTGTCTTGCTTTGATATTTCTCTCTTTCGCTCTATGTGCTCTATCTAACTGTTCAGCCTGGCTGTTCTTTGGCTACTAAGCCCTGAGCGTTTGCTGCGCGACATTACGTATACGCAATGTTCTATCACCTCACATGTATGTATGTGTGTGTGTGTGTGTGGGTGGGTGTGTGTCTGTCTGTGTCTGTGTCTATCTAGCTGGCGGTTCAGCCTGGCTTTGCTTGGGCTATTCACAATATTACGTATACGCAATGTTATATCAACTCAGATACATATGCAAATATATGTGTGTGCGTGTGTGTGTAGCAGTTAAATTGGCCGCGACACTTGATTAAATCAACAAACAAACAAAACGAAAAACAACTTAACAAATGCAAATTTGTTGATACAAAAACGGGGTCTGAGGTTCGCTGCGCTGCGCTGCGGCAAGCGACGCCGTCGCAAATGAATATGAATATGAATACTAGTTGTGAGTACATTCACTCGGTGCCAACAAAACAACGGCCATCCGCCCAAATTATGAGAAATTGTCGCCCAGTTAAAGCTCAGGCAGCAAATCAAAATAAAAACATCATAAAAATAAAACAAACAAACAAATCAAATGTCAAGTGCAGCCAGACAAAGAGACACAGAGAGAGGGGCGAGGGAGAAAGACACTCAAAGAGAGACAGAGAGAGACAGCTAGAGCTGCATAGTTACTAAATTTTGTATTTACAGTTGTCAAACTCTTAGCTACAAATCGACTTAAGCCAGCAGAGTTAAGACTCAAAACTTTCTCGAACTATTAAAAGAAATGCGCAAGGCATGACAGCTGGGTATGACTGACTACAGCAATACCCGTTCAGTGTTCGAAAATAATAAATTATAAATGCTATATTTGCTTATTATTGCTAGCTTTGCGAAAGGCGACTCAAGTGCAAAGTCCTTGCTGTGATTTGCTCTCAAACAGACTGACTATACAAACACCGTTAAGTATATATATATATATATATATGTATATATATATATATATATATATATATATATATATATATATAGGTATATTAAGTATCTTGGCAGTGCTTACTTAACTGCGCTAACCAACACTGGTTACGCTCTGCAAGTTGCGCTTGCTCCTCGAGTGGGCCGGCAGCAACTGGCAATGGAAAAGTAAAAGTTTTTCAAAAAAAGTCGAAAATTTATAAATATATATATTTATATATATATACATATATGAAGCGTCGAGTGCACAAATCGTGTAACAAAATTTCTTAGAATTTCTTTTGAACGCAAGTAAATGCTTAGCTGCCACGCCCACTCACCCGCCCATGGCAAACTTTGTGTCAAATGACAACATAAAAAGTTAAATAACTTTCCACAGCAGCAACTCGAAGCGCAACGATAAGCAAATCGGATGCATAATTGCAGTCTGAATACTTACTTGCAGCATTAAGTTGCGCATACGCCATGTGGCACGCCATAGAATATATATCGATAAGTGGCTGATATCGGCATTGCACATGGATCTATATTTCTTAACAGACAAAACCTACTCTGAGCTCTGCTTCACGCTTTGCATGCTTAGCTATGCTGCCTCTTTCCTCGACACCTTGTGTCTTTCTATATAGTTTTATCTCTTCATAAACATCGATACTTATCGATATTGAAATGATATGAGTTCATTGCAATCCATTGTCAAGTTACATCTTTTTCTCTATTCTCTCTAAGCGCATCAAACTCCATAACTTCACAGCTCTCGCTCTCTCAGTTTCCCTCTCTCTCTCCCCCTGCTTCGTTCTTTATCATTGGCCCTTTTGGACTTACTTTTCCACTCGTTTATTCTCACTTTTGTCGTTCTATCCGTCTCGCTCTCTCTCACTCTGAGTGCATTGCATTCATTGCATTCACTCTTCAGCTTTCTTCTTTATCTCTGCCTCATTGGTTTATTCTCTCTTCTGTCTCTTTTCTGTCTCTCTCTCTCTCTTTCTCTCTTCTGTCTCTCTCTCTCTCTCTTACTTTTTCTAAATATTCTGTTCTCGCTTTCTCTATTCCCTCTTCTGTCTCTCTCTCTCTCTCTCTTTCTCTCTTCTCTCTCACTCTGTCTAAATATTCTGCTCTCTCTCTCCTCACGCTTCCATTATTTTAACTTTTTTGTTATCACTTTCTATCGAACTAACTTTCAGCAAAATAGCTTTAAGCTAATGTATGCATGTATATAAAAATACTTATATATATATATATATATATATTTATATATGTGTGTATATATACGTTTCGTGTGCCCTGGACTTGGCATATTCCTTTCAAGTTTCACCCACTTAGTGGGCAAATGCAATTGTTTGCGGTTTCAATCAGCTGTAACAATGTTTTCAAGTATTTTTTAAAGTAATTTAATTATATTAAAATTTATTATGAAAACTCTAGCTGAGGGAACAAAGCGAACACTTTAACCAATGCCTGCCCCTCCCCCGGCCTGCCGCCCCCAACGCTTTGCCTTTATTGGTCAGCAGAGCAGCAGAGGCCAGATCCTTGTGCTCGCATCTTGAAGATGTTCTCAAGGGCGACGGCCAGGACGACCGGGGGCAAAGCGGCAGCCATGCTCTTATATTTGAAGCACGTTGCGCCCCAACGAGCAGCCAGCAATTAAGTTTGTGAAAGTTAAAAGTTTTTGCCAGCGACAAACGTTGTCTGATGCGACCCTTTTGTGTGCACGTGGCCCAATACGTAGCCTTTGTTGCCATACCCTACACCTTCAAATGGTGCTCGCTTGGGGTTATATGGACAATGAGATGTACAGTCGGTGACAGATAGAGAGTGAGCGGGAGAGAGAGTGGGACAGAGCGGGAGAGAAGGGAGAGATTGACAAAGAAAGAGGGGAATTAATCCTAGCGAACATAAGACCAAAACAGACCAAGATAAAGAAAGAAAGGGAGAGACAGAGAGAGTTAAATAGAAAGAGAGGGAGAGAGAGAGAGAGAGAGAGAGAGAGAGAGAGAGGAAAAGAAAGCAAAATTCAAGAAGCCCTAGTGTCAAAGGCAGATAATGAAAGAGCAACAGGGAAGCTGTCAAACAGAGCTAGCCTCTCTAGAGAGAGACTTACTTCTTCGTAATGTATAAGTAAGAAACTTCAGACGTAACGACTCTCAAGCTCCAACCGAGCTCCAAGCTAATATACCCACTTATAGGTACACTTTTGCAATGGGTATGCAAAATACATGAAATAACTTTGGCATATTTTCTACCTGCTTGCTCAACTTGCGACATACATCAATTCTGACATAAGTCAACTACGTATATAAATACGTGTCTACAGGGTATCTGTTAGTTGAGCAGTGATTGTGGGGCTAAGCTAAACGTATCTGTTATTGTGGCCGCGTCTGCACGTGTTGTTGCGAAAGGCGTAAACTGTATTTTTATGACACTAAACAAACAATTAACTCGACACCAAAGCCAAGACAAAGGCAGAAAGAGAAAGTGGGAGTGAGATAGGAAGCGAGAGCGAGAGAGAGAAAGAGACTTAACTGCTCTCTGCGCCTGGTTACTTCATTTTGCTGGGCCTCATGTCAATTAGAATGCTAATTTTTATGCAAATTTTTGCGGATAGAATTTCCGAGTTTGTTGTTCCGTCCTTTGGCTGTTCGGATTGTTGTCTGTCTGTCCGTCCGTCTGGCCGGCTGGCTGACTGGCTGGCTTGTTTTGTATGTCTGCGTGGCTGCTTTGTCTGGCACTTTTGTTTATACGGCGCCAGCTTGTTCTTTATTATGGACAAGCAAACAGTTTTCGGCGGAAATAAACCAACTAAAATGCGCTGCCAGAGGAAATTGCCAGCAGGTCGTCGCAAATTAATGGACATTCCTGTCCATGCCAGCTCCAGCAGGCAGTAGGCTTCATTGCGCAGTGCCAGTGGTCATGGGCGCTGGTCGGGAGTCGGGGGAGGCCTGGACTACTTACTGTAAACAATCTAAACAGCAGGTACCAGAAGCGACTCCTTCTTCTTCGGCTTCGCCTCCACCCGCCTACCGCCTTCTCCTCTTGCCAATTGCCACGCCCTTTCCACAAATTCTTGAGTCGAGCTTTTTATTCGGCAAAAAATTTATTAAGTTATGCCTACAAAGGTAGATGAAACAGTCAACTGCGGTAAGGGTGAGCCAGACAACTATCGATAACACTGGTTGATAATCGATAAGCAAACATCAATTGACTCGTTAGAGAAATAAGCACAGATAGTTTCTTAATCAACCAATATTTGAGGTTATACTTCTACTCAAAAAAACTATTCAGCTGGATAAAAATATATCGATAACCCCATATCGATTACAATCGATATGCTTAGCGAATTTAAATTAGCTTAAACCCTTGTCTGATTATTTTGTACGTCTTAACCATAGATTAGCCTGATGAAAAAGAAAAATACCGATAAATATCGATAAAAACGGTCGATTAATATTTTCAGTAAATATTTATTAATGCATAGAAATTAAAGTTAGGCAAAAAAAAACATATTATAATATATATAATAGAGCTGCATAATTATCGATAACACCAACATGGCAATTAATCGATAAATGTAGTAATAGCATAGCTGGAATATTGCTTATATCCTATTTTTACCCACTCATATGCATATGTAATACAATTTTATGACCATCGATAGTGTTATCGATAGTTGTGCAGCAACAGGAACCATGCTGACGATCAATAGTTGGGCTCGCTGCCAAAGAACGTAAACGTCTCATTACAGCGTATCTCATAGCAGTCCGGAAACGATGTAAAGTGCCTCGATAAACGCAAATCAAAGATGAACTCGCAATACGGATAGCTGTCAATATTATAAATGATAAATTTGGATTAGAGACATATCGATATAGAATAAGGTAATGTTTGTAATCGATTTATATACATAATAGGTATTGCTTTGATCAGTAACTATCTGGTTGGCTAACTGAAGTTGAAGGAGGCTTAAATCTGTCTGCATATGACAAGTGATTGGCTGATTGAGCGATTGATGGACTTATTAACTCTCTGTATCTAAGCTGAATCAGATTCAAGATTTTGAGACTTAATGAATCAGAATGACTGATTGACTGATTGATGGATGTATTCATTGATTGATTGACTATTGTAATCAATTGACTGATTGACTGACGGACTTATTTACTGGCAGTATCTCAGCTGAATCATACTGTAGACTTTTTATTAAGGATTCATTGAATGATTGACTGACTATTGTAATTGACTGATGATGTAGCTCAGCTATTGAAAAGTCTACAGCTTAACTTTATTTGATTGACTGATTGATTGATTGATTGAGTAGTTCTTACACACATTGTTTGATTAATTTACTTCAGCTAAACTGGCTTGACTTTAAAATTTCTATGAATTATTTCTTGCTTGATTGATTGACTGACTTGATTGACTAACTGAGTGATTAATGATTAACAGCTGAATATATCTCTTATGAATGATTGACTGACTGACTGATTGAGCGACTGATGATCCTCACTCAACTTACATCTTACTTTATCGAACATAATTGAAAAATTGATTGACTGATTGATCAACAAACGAATTGGAAATAAAAGTCAAAGCTAGTGTGAAAAGCAAAGCAGGCTAATCAGATTAAAAGAGATATGAGACTGCGCTGCATGCCTGCCTGAAGGCCAAACAGAAATTTCCCTAGCTCGATAGTTCCTAATAATGTTTGCATGCTGCAGTTTGGCTCAAAGTGCATACAGCTTTTGAAATAGTTGTGAATAGTTGGCGCTGTAAATACTCGACACGTGCACTCACTTTATTATTTGCAACGCTGAAATATTTATACCGACGCCGGCAGTTATTTTAATTGTTATGCTAAAGCAAAGCTGCCCGCGCGTCCTCCACCCCCGTTGAGGGTGGGCGACTTGGCAAGTTTTGTTTAAAATGCAATACACACAAGTTGAAAATAACATAAATTGTAAATTGTACGGTACATGGGGTATAGACTATAGGGGTTGCGGTTAGGGTTGGGCTGGCTAGGTGTGGGGGGTTTGCAGTTATGTGATTGAACTTACATTGGCGGAAACCAGAGGAAACAGCGATATGTGCAGAGTATGCCAAACGGGCGCTTGAATTCACCATCCGGCGTCTGTATCGAGCCCGAGTTGTGCTTCTTCCAGCACTGCGAGGCCCAGCCTGTAACCCCCAACCATCAACGTATATCAATGCAGGCCAACAGCAAACGTGTTTTCAATTGTTTATGGCACACGAATTCCAGCTCATAATTGAGTGGCTAACAATGGAAATTTAAAGCGAGCGCGGCACAGTCGGCAGTAGCCGACTAACGAATCAACTCTCCAAGTCAATAGATTCCAGATAATTGGCTAGTTCTCTGGCTATGCTCAAGTTACCAAATCATGAGGAAAGGCATCCAAAAAGGAGTTTGATTTGTAGCTATGTAGTATTTTACCATTGTGAGTCTGCATACCGATTTCAACATCTCTAGCGCTTTAAGTTCTCGAGCTATGCTTAAGTATCCATAGAAAGTTATCCGAATAATAAGAAACTTTTCATATTTAAATACATCTTTAAGGCTGCATGCCAAATTTTTAGTCTATAGATCTTATAGTTCGTGAGCCATGCTCAGGGAATCATTTATGAGGAATATGTATCCATAAGAATTAATACATTCTATATACGTATACCTAGAACATGGTTAAAGTTGAAGTCGTTAGCTTCTAAAATTCAAAGAAATAAAACCTAAGCCGAATATATATTGAGATGAAGAATACATACATAGATAGATAGATATATGGTCTGATATAGAAATTGTATATATATATATCTAATGACAAAGAGTTCAACTGAAACTATTCACTCAGAAATATTAATAAACTTCATTGCGCCGCATTCGCTATCCTCGCCGCCTTCCACGCACATTTCCATTAAACAATTTTCAACCACTTTAAACTCAAATTGAATTTAGTTTTAGACCAAAAATGCGTGCGTGTGTGTGTCTCTGTGAGTTTTTTCGCTCCATGATAAACAATTTTGTGAAGGCTGACACGGCGTATGCGTAATATGCGCCATATACATCAAATTACATTTTGAACGCTCATTAACACGCGCACAGAGACACACACACTTGCATTACGCATACGCAGCGTGCGCCGCTTGATAATTGATGCAATTTCCAATAGGCTTTATATTAGCGCCGCACAAAACAAAAATTGAACAAAAAATTAAAAAAATGCACACAAGTGATAAGCGATAAACGATAGACGCTGGGCGTTTCGATATACGTACTGCCATAATTGTAATCACATAGACAGCATAAAATTAAGAGCAACACAAATGTGATTGTCGTTGTGCCTTTGCGTGTGTGTATCGCAGTAATTGTTGTTGTTGTTGTTGTTGCTGTTGTTGTTGCTGCTGTTATCGATTTGGCCATTGCATAACAATCATTGATAGTACCGTCCCCGTCGAACATGCTCCAGTTATTGTTGGTGTCTGCTCTCAGCGCCTGTGCCCGGGCAACAGCGCCTCGATGTTCAACGCGTTTTTAACTGCCATCCGCTTTATGTGCGCCACGTCTAACGAAGCCTATAACAATACAAGCACACACACACACGCACACACACACACACAGAGACTGAAGCCAAGACAGCAAAGAAATGCCACAAGCTTGTGTTTTGTTGCTGCTGCCCCTAAATTGATGACAATTGATCAATTGATAAATTATCGCACTCGCCGAGGCGAGAGCCGAGTGTGTCACAGTATCTGTGCGTATCTGCGCGTATCTGTGCGTATCTGTGCATATCTGTGAGTATCTGTGAGTATCTGTGAGTATATGTGAGTATCTGTGAGTATATGTGAGTATCTGTGAGTAACTGCAGTGTCCAGTGCCCAGACCAATGCCCAAAACCCAGGCCTAAGTTGACATAAATGGACTTTGTATCTGTATCTGTATCTGTATCTGTATCTGTATCTGTATCTGTATCTGTATCTGTATCTGTATCTGTATCTGTATCTGTATCTGTATCTGTATCTGTATCTGTATCTGTATCTGTATCTGTATCTGTATCTGTATCTGTATCTGTATCTGTATCTGTATCTGTATCTGTATCTGTATCTGTATCTGTATCTGTATCTGTATCTGTATCTGTATCTGTATCTGTATCTGTATCTGTATCTGTATCTGTATCTGTATCTGTATCTGTATTTGTATCTGTATCTGTATTTTTTCCTGCTCTTTAAGTAAGTCTCACTTCTATTTAGATTTCCTATTTGCTGACATCCCTCAACATCTTTATCAATGTATCTCTTTTGTATATTCATCTCAATTGCTGCTCGCATCAGATGAAATTGTTGACACCTTTTCTGTTGCTGCGTCAATCAGTCAGACATCCAGCTGTCCGGCTGCCTCACTCTCTGTCAGCTTGGCTGTCAACTTAAGCGGCGAATAGCTGCCTGAGCTGTTTCTCATAATTTGTAGATACTTTTATTGTGCTATTTATAAAAAGCATTTTGCGCCTTGTCAATCACAATGTGAATTTCAGTTCAAATTCCCAGCACACACTCGCAACGGCACCCGACTCTGCTAGACTTGAGGTATTTGCAAGTTTTCGGAGTCAAATTTGACTTATTCTATTGTTCTTGTGGACTTCATTGAATTGAACTTAAAGTGAATGTTCAATTTAGCATTTATTTACTGAGAAATTCCTTCACTGGAGTCGAAAAACAAAGAGCAGCCCACTCGGGCCATGAATTTTTCACATACTTTGCACGCGCTTCTGCTGCACATTTGACTCACTTTAAATTGCAGCTGAGGGGACTGCAGTTGATGGCTGATGCTTGATGCGTGATGCGCTGTGCACCGTGATGCGTAATGCGCAATTAATTTGTTTATAACTATTTCGAAATAATCTAATTTCATTCAAAAATTGCTGTAATTTGCCAATCAGCATTGAAACTGAAGTCCGGCAATGCGAACGCGCGCGCCCGCCCAACAATAAACGCATTCAACTAAACAATCTAACAAGCCCAATCAACGCACAACGACCACGACCCAAATCCCAGATACAGATACAGATACAGATACAGCTGCTGCTATAGATGCAGATACAACAAGTACGAGTGCTACGACTGACTGTGCCTAACTGACAGATACCCTGGCGAGCATGACAGTGCGCACTGCACTGAAGCTTAAGGAGAGCCAAGAAATACTCGCAGATATCTAAAGCTTGAAATGATTCAGTTCTTTGCATACTTTTAGGGAGAAAGGTCTCGAGCTATGCTCAAGTAACCAAGGTTTGAAGTTAGGTATTGAATAAAAGATTTAGTTTTCATATGTGTGTGCTTAACATGAACTTACATACCTAATTTGATGTTGCTAGCCTTTAAAGTTCTCGAGCTATGCTCAAGTAACCAAGGTTTGCAATTGGGTATTAAATAAAAGATGTAGTTTTCATATGTGTATGCTTAAAAGGAACTCACATACCTAATTTGATGTTGCTAGCCTTTAAAGTTCTTGAGCTATGCTCAAGTAACCAAAGTTTGAAGTTAGGTATTGAATAAAAGATTTAGTTTTCATATGTGTGTGCTTAACATGAACTCACATACCTAACTTGATGTTGCTAGCCTTTAAAGTTCTCGAGCTATGCTCAAGTAACCAAGGTTTGCAATTGGGTATTAAATAAAAGATTTAGTTTTCATATGTGTATGCTTAAAAGGAACTCACATACCTAATTTGATGTTGCTAGCCTTTACAGTTCTCAAGCTATGCTTAAGTAACAAAGTTTCAGAGATAGGTATTTAAGGAACTTTAATTTTTCTATTTGTATTTGCTTGCTATATGAAAGCATATCAAATTTGATACTAATAACTTCCAAGTTCTCGAGTTATGGTCGAAAATCTGAAATTCCCCAATTCAATTTTATCGATACAAAGACAATCGATATATAAGTGCATATAGCGCGCATGTAGTCCGCACACCTAAGCCAATATGCCCTGCTGACACACTTAGAATGTGTCTAGGGTATCGAATTGGGATATATGGAAACAAATACATTTGGAAGTGCGTTCGCATTGCTGTTGATCTTCGCATGAAGCAGGCAACAGGGTGTACACATGTGTGTGTGTGTGTGCGTAGAGGGCGGTTGGATGGCCTTCAGCGATCAATGTCATTTCGTTTGATTCCATTAAAGTGCGACCCCAAAACAAAAAAACTGCGAACTGCGAACTACGCAATGCGAAACAACAAGGCGAAAGTGGAAATGGGAACTGTTTACAGGGTAGTGCTGATGGCCAGCAGCTGAGCGGGTGGCAGAGGGAGGGAGAGTTTTTTGGCTGTGCAAATCAATCGCAACCCTTCCACAGCCAGATCCACTTTCACATCCACATCCACATCGACTTCCACTTCCACTCTGTGCCAGCTCTATGGGAGTCGCAGGTGCGTAAGTTAACAGCTCCATTGACTACAGCCACACAATTTATCTTATTTTTAGCCTGACTTTGAGGCCAGCGTCAAAGGCAAGGCAAGCCAAGTCAGCGCCACACAAAACACCTGTCCAGACACGCCCACAAGGGCACCTGCCCCCATCCAACTACTGTCACCCAGCCCAGCCCTTTGCCACGTAATACACAAATTTCAGCATAACTTTGACTGGCTTATAAATGTCGAACGATTTATTTGCGGCTGTTTGCACAGGTAAGCGCCAGGGAAGGGCTGTGGGCTGTGTGCTGTGAAGGGCGCTCTTACCACCTAGCCCTAAATATATAGAGAAATATATATATAGGTATAGCTGCTCTAGCTGACGCGTCTAACAAAGTGTTTCAAATTTGTTTACTGCTAAGAAAAAAGTTTAAAAAAAGGCTGAGTTGAGCTAGTGAGGAGTATGTGACTGCCTGATACTCTAAAGCAATTTAAGAGGTATGCAAAAAAGGAATTATTTTTAATCTTCATTGAGTCTTCCATAAGCTGCAGAGCTAATGGGAAGTCGTTGGCTCTAAAAGTCTTCGCGTTATGCCCAAAATATCAAATTCCAAGAAAATTTAAAGAAATTTTTGTAAAGATATTCCACGAAGGATAACGAGGAAATTTATATAGATTCAGCTTCTGCGTCTTCTGCTGCTCTTGATCAAGTACATATAAACTTCACAGAGTCTTTGGGGATCTATTCCTGTGTGCTATATGCCTGAGTCACAAGTTTTGCGCACATTTTCCGTGGCAGCTGATGGCAAAAAATTGGGAATTGCTTTTTGGCCAAGGCACTGCGCCGCCTGGGCGTTGACTCGCTAAGCAAATGGGGCGTGGCACTCGTGTAGCATTGATAGCTGCCATAGCCTGCTGGCCACGTCTTTTGCCAGCAGATGAAATGCAAAATCGACTTGAGAGCTAACAAGAAGAAAAAATAGAAAAGAGCACAGAGTGCAACTTTAATGGGCCACTCAGCTGCAAAGTGAATGTGTGTTAGTGTGTGTGTGTGTGTGTGTGTGTGTTGGAATGAATGAGTGCACGCAGCACACGTGGCGTATACGCAAACCGCTTTCAACATTGCGATGCTAGACACGTCGCCGTAGTTATCAAGGATTGCTCTTGTTGTTGTTGTTGCCATTCAAGCTGCATTCGCAGTATTCACATGGCCCGAGCTGAATCAACAATCGAATAGCTCCGAATCAATTCACACATTCAAACATCGGCTTTAACTGAGACAAGTTGTAAACATACCACTGAACGCTCACACTCAACTGGAAAATGCAATAGATCTGATGCGCTTACAGCTGTGTCGCCAGACGCATAAAGATAACTGTATATATATTAGATAGATCTGCGATAGATATAGTGCATCAGGCAGTGCCACACGCATTACTCGAAAAAGCACAGCAAGTCCTAACTCAAGTGTCCATAGCTTCATCTCTTAATCATAGAACCCATCTAGTTCCCACTTTTACTTGAGATAGTCAGAGAAGAAAGCTTACTTTATATATGGGCAGTATAGCAGCTATGCTCAATAAAAAATAGAAGTTACTAACTTTAAGGCTAGGCAATGTCAGAGCTATCTAAAAAAGGCTTTAAGTCAACTATATATCTAACTTTGTTAAACATTTGTTTCAAATTTTAGGTCTCTAGCGCTTGAAGTCTTCGAGTTATGGGCAAAATACAAAATATCGATTTCAATGAATCTGACAAGTTAAAGCCCAGTAAGCTTCGACTATGAATAATGAATATATATATACAGCTAAAATGACTATATGTCCATATAGACTTAAGCCATATTGTGATGATGAGGTTTCTGTCTCTAGATTCGTTAGATCATCATATATACGCAACCATAGTATACAGGCCCAATTAAAAATCATGCAAGCTTTGTTGAAGGCCCTTAGATATTGCCCAATATGTGCATAACTTGTTAACCAGCTTTTCGATCCGTACTCCCTTGCTATATAAAGAAAAGACAAACTCACAAATTTTGTTGAATATTGAACAATTTTTTTCACTCTGTACGTAACTCATATAAAACTATCTAAAATTTATTTTAAGCATAAAAATTAACTTAAAAAAAAAAGAAAAAAAAGTTAAGATTAAAGAGCACTTTGAACTAGAAATAAAATAATTATCTATATATGCATATATATATATATATATATATATATATATAGCCGAATGTGAGTGCGCATATACCCGGGCAGCACACGGTATTTCCCTTTTGTCTAGCTGAAATAGTTTAAGAGTGTGCACTTGACATTCGTGCAATCGGGCAGTGAAGTGAACAAAACGCAGGATAACTTGTAGTCGTAGATGAATTCGCAAGTGGGATAGCTGCAACGAAAGAGACGGAAAGAGATAGAGAGAGACAGAGAGATGATGAGACGAAGAGAGCTCGAGTAAGAGAAGTTATCAAACAATATTGTAAAAATTGAATTGAATTTCGTTTTGTAAAGCAAAGACCAGCAATCGGATACAAACGAAGCTAGTTATGGCACTAGAGCAAGGCCAGGTCGTGACACGCGTGAGCCAATTGTGTTTGCTATTTGAAATTGAGAAGCAAAATCCATAGATTTTAAAGCTTAAAAACAGATAGCCTTTTGATTGAGTATTTATAAATGTTTCGTGTCACGCAGTTGAAACTGAGCTGGGACACACGATAGTTGTGTTAATCGATTATTTATCGTGGAGTGAGGACTATACCTAAAGCTATCTTAATAGCAATTTACACTTGTAATATGCACACTAAAAAGAGACTTTGATGGTACAAAATGTAGTACAAATCTATCGATACTTATAGTTATCGATGTCTATCTTATACATAAGATATTTATGAACTTCAAGAAAGAAGTTCAATGATCAACATAACAAGTATAGAAAGTCTTGAAGTCTTTGATTCCATTAGATAAAAACTCATTTAAATTAAATGTAGATGCTTTTCGATAACTATCGATGAATTTTTTTAGTCACTATTTGATAACATTTATGCATTTTATAAGACATGCATGAAATGCAACTAAATTTGATCAAAAATGCTTGTAAATATGTGTTATACTGTTATCGATAACTATCGATAGATCAATATTTGACACTAATTGAAGAACTATGACACTAATCCATAAATTGGGACGCTATCACTGCACAAATTGTTATAAATATTAATATGTGTGGGTATCGATAACTATCGATGACTTTCTTTTTTTTGGCACTACTTCAAACAGTCCGTTTCGTTTTAAGCTTTCACGTCTCACGCTGCCATCTCCAATTGGCTTGTGGCATGGAGCAGTACCTGGACACTGCTGGCCATTGGTGCTAGGGGCAGAGTATCGATTGCTGCTTACCTGATTGTAAAGAACCAGGTGCATTTGAAGTTGCATAGAATGCCATATGGTTTCTTCAGCTGCTCCTTTTTGTTGACAATGGTGTTCTGTAGATTGTAGCCATCGTAGCGACGCCAGCAGTGATTGATGTTGCCTGCATTTAAGTAGAGTGAAGTGAAGTGAAGTGAACTGAAGTGAAGTGAAGTAGTTTGCTGTGGAGCTGCACCTGCATACACCTGCCGTCAACTGGCGTGGACTTACGTCTTATGTGATGGCTGCCGCCATGATGATGGAAGTCGCGTCCCTCTAGCTGCATGCCATGGCCGTTGGTTGCCTCGACGCCCGCGCTAGAGCTGCCAAAGAGCAGCAGGTACCACAGTATCAGCGAGCTGACCACGAAGATATAGCTCAGCACTTTGCCCATATTTCCCTTTCGATTGGGGGCGTGGCACGTGCGGATTTGATATGATTTGATTTGGGCGGAGCCGTTGATGTTCTTTCTTTTTGCTGCAAGCCGAAGCCGAAGCCTTGCTACACTTTCTTCAGGTGTAGCTCTATGTGTGTGCGTGTGTGTGCGTGAGTATGTGTGTATGTGTGTGAGTGTGTGTGTGGGTGTGTGTGCAAGTGTGTATGTATGTTATGGCTGTCGCTTTCGTTGCTGCTGCGAATGTCGCCCCTGCACTGAATACATTGTCTGAAAAAGTGAATTTGTTTTGGCTCCCCAACTGCTGAGCTGCTCCACCGTTGCGCGGCATTGCCCGTCTCTATTTTCATTTGATTCTTTTCCATTTTTTTTCCATACTCTGTTTTTGTGTGAGCTTCATAAATACCCTGCAAGCATATGGCATTGGCACAGTGTGGATTGGTTTTTGCTTTGATTTAAGTCAGAGCCAGTTGATAGACTGTGCAGAATATGCCTATATATTCGTGATCTGGATCTACAGATGAGCTGATCTAGCTCTGTCTGTTCATCTGAGGAAAAAAGATAGCTAAAGGCCCTGAAATCGATAACAACCGATAACAAAGCCAAGTTTTTTTATACTAGGTAAACTAAAACTCTCCAATTAGTCGAAGTCCAATTGGACAACCCATTAGATTTACCTCATTTTGTTTTCATATATACCTGCTTTGACTCTCTGCTAGTCGCTCATACCCGACTCGCATGCTGTTGCTATATATATATATATTTTGTTTTCGGTCCTCATTCATCAACCTATTCAATTTGAGTGAGCGAGTATTTTAGTATTTTGGCTGTGCGCTTTGCGCTTCTGACTTTTCTCGTTTGCCCGTTTCGCCTGTCACTCATTTTGCTAATTTAGATAATCAACTGTGAATTAGCTCGTCTCTCTTACTCACACTCTCTCTCTCTCTCTCTCACTCGCTCTCACTATGTCTCTCTTTTGCTCTCTGGCTGTGTCAAGGGGCTACGAACCAACGCTCGCAGTCAACGCACCCAAGAATTTGTGGTTCTTAATTTAGCTGACACTAAATTTAGGCAGGCCGTATATAGGTACATAGAATCGATATCGATAGTGGGCCATTTAGCTCTGTTATCGATATACCGAATCTGTTGGGTATTTTATAGTCACATATATTTGATATCTATCATTCATCATTAATCAAATAAGTATCAAAGAGCGGCTTAAAATTTATCGTTATCACAAGTTATCGATCAACTTAGCAGCAGCTGCTCTAGTGGAGCTGCTGTCAAAATGAAGTGCCTAACTTTATAAGGGAATAACTGACAATCTGCTGCATGGCAATAACACCTCAAGGCGAAGACGTCAAAAGTTTCGTGCACAGTCGCAATCGCAGTCACAGTGAGAGTCACAATGACAGTCACAGCCAGAGACACATTCACTGTGTAATAAATTAAAAATTTATTTAACTGCAGTTGACAATTTATTTGCATTTAATTTACCACAATTGTAAAAGCAGGAGCCAGAGCCGCAGCCAGAGCCCCAGCCAGAGCCAAAGCCAGAGCGAACAAGTGAATTCATGAAGTCGTAAAAAGATGTAGCAAAGCCTGTGGAAGAAGGGGCGAAGTGCGACATGGAGGGCGTGGCATATGCAACGGGCAACTTGCAAGAAAACGCAATGAAACGAAATGAAGGTCGCTGAATGAGTGTCTAACTGTATGAATGAATGAATGCATAACTAACACGCAGCCCAAACACAGGCGATGCATGTTTCACCCACCCACACCGACACCGACACCGACACCGACACCGACACCGACACCGACACCCCCATCCACACCCACTCACATGCATCCTGTGTCTGTGTCTGACTGCCTGAATGAAGTGTTTGGCAACACTTTAACTTGATTAAAAATTTAATAGCCAGCAGGATAAACATTTGCTTCAATTTTCTTCACAGCTCAACTTTCTACACGCCCTCGCTCTATCTGTCGTTCTTTCTCTCTCTCTCTCTCTCTCTCTCTCTCTCTCTCTCTCTCCTTGACATGTCTATTCAATTGCACAACTTGCCACAACACTTGTGGGTGCGTGCGTGTGGGTCTGACTTAACCCGAACGAATGCATTTCATTAATTTACAATATGAAAAACTTGAAAAACTTTAGTGCAGCAATGTGTTTGAAAGAAGTGATATATATCGATAAATGTTATCGATTGTTGATTTTAGCATATGAATATGTAATATATATTCCATTATTGGCTGCTTGACGCACAAAAATACCTTTAACTAAGAACCTTGAACCTTGAACCTTGCAGTTTGCCTTGTCTTTGCATAATTGTTATCGATACTTCTCGATAGGTTGTTTATTGGGCAATAACAACAGTTTCATAAATTCTACATACCCTTTAGATGAAATCTAAACATTTCTTACATGCTTGCTTTGTATACATATTTTATCGATATTTATCGATTGTAGGCGTATCTATATTTCATGCTTATGTCATTGTCTATATTTTTAATCAATAAGAAACTTGTTTAGTTAAAAATCGAAATGTTGGTACTTAATATGTTTGCTTTGGTTCCGTTTAAGTGTTATCGATACTTATCGCTCGACGAAATATTCCAAAATATCTACTACTGTTTCATTCCTAAGCCCTATATTGTAAATTTCAAAACTAATGCACATTGCACTTGCTCTACTTATGCATAAGTTTCGATTAGCGATACATATCGTTTGTTGATCGATAGTTGAGAAAAGTCGCCTGCCTATGCATCTAACAGGGAGGTCCCATAGCCTAAAGAATTTCAACTCAAAAGGCTTAAAATCGTCGATAAGTTTTTCGCATTATATGAAATCGATAAGAGTCGATAACACAGAAAAGTTTAGTGAGCCTATTTCATACATTTCACAAGGGAGAGATAACTAAAGACAAATATGTAAAGATGATTCCCATTTCGAATACCTTCCCTATTCCATCGAAACTAGAAGGCCTTGGCTCATATTCGTAATCACCAAAGCTAATGCCTTTCGTAGTTGTTGCTCGTCAAGTGGGTCAAGGGCATCTGTCAGTCGAGCAGACCCGACTTGAGCTTTCCAAAGTTGCCCTGCTCAAGCTCTATTAAATGTGTCTGACTTTAAGCTCAGCTAAGAATTTAATATATATATTTATATATATATAGTTTAAGACCCGATGCCAAAGCTCGATCGCATCGGAAGCTCTTTCAATTGGATGTCGACACAAATACTCAGAAACACGAACAAACAAACAAAACAAATTCCCAGTGCCGAAGCAACAGCTCCAATTGTAAATGATGAGACAGTGAAAGAAAGAGAGAGCGCGAGCCAGCGAAGGGAGCGGAAAGGAGAGAGAGACTGTGCAGAGACAGTGGCAGCATCTGCGTGATAAACTCGCTGACCCGCAAAGCAGGCGTGGGGCGAGGGCGGCGAGTGGGGCGCACGTTGCTGTCGGCAGCGACTTCAATTAAATAGTAATACATAATAATCAACACAAAAAAGGAAACAAAAACAAACGTACAAAAAACGGAGCGCTGCACAGCGAATACCCTATGGTATAGGAAGCGCATGTATCATCAATCAATCAATCACAGCCAACATCAGCAGCAAAAACGTCGTTCGACAAAAAGAAAATTAACTAAGAAAACAAGCAAAAAGACAACCAATATTCAGATTAATGTATATATATATATATATATATATATATATATATATATATATATATTGGCAATTCTCTGATTGATTGATTGACTGATTGTTGTGCAGCTGCAGCTAACTTTCAAGTCAGCCATAATTTATATATGCTTGCCAGACTTCTTGAATCATTGACTGTCAATCAAGTCGACTGATTGTGCGTTTGATTTATTGCTTGATTGACTGACTAATCATCGAAACTTGGATATGAGAGACAAGAGAAATTGATTAATTGATGAACTGATTGATTGATTAACTTGAAATTGACTAACTACGAAGTCGAACTGTGCTTTTATAACGAAATGATTTCCGAACTAGCTGATTGATTGCGTGATTGACGAATTGATTGACAGAAAAATTGATTGACTAACGTACCAAGCAATTAGCATGCAATCTATCAGTTACTAAACTGAAGCTCTAACTAAAGTCTCTCTAAATATATTAGAATGACTGCCTATACTGATTGACTGACTGATTAATTGACTGACTGACTTATATGCAAACTGCATTGCTGTTAAAGAACTAAAACGGCAGCAGAGACTATAGTCTCTATAACTGAATATTTGACTAAGAAATTGATTGACTGATTGACTATCTGATTGACTGACAAGTAATCTCAACCTAGCCGTACCGCAACTGCATCTCTTGCTTATAGATATGTATAACTGTGTGACTGGTTGATGATTGCTTGTGTGATTGACCGCTGACTGACGTACAGCTTCATCCATTAGCTGACACTCGTGCAAGCAAAAAAATCTCTTAGAATCTATTTGTCTGGAAAATTTCACATTTCAAACTCAATTCATGAATGAAAAACCACCCGCTGGCAGCTGAGCGTGTCACGCTATAAGAGCAGCCTGAAGCACCCCCCGTGGTTAGGGTGCGCAAAAAACAAACCAATTGATGAATCTAAGCCAAAAGCCAAGTCACTCGCAACAACAACAACAATAGAAATGCTGATGCCGATGTCGATTGACGATGACAAATTTCGATAGCTGTTGCCCAAGTGGAACAAGCGAGTCGGGCAGCAGTTGCCTCCAGTGCCATTTCGAACGACAAACGCGTCGCAATGTCTGAGCAACGTTTCACCAATCCGAGGAGCAGCCAACGAAGCCGCCGATTCGGTTTGATCTGCCCAAGCCTTTGGCTCATGCTGCTCGTGCTCTTGCAGCTGGCTATGGACACAGAGGGCTACCGAGCTGTCATACCCATCGATGAAGGTGCGAACGAGCGTTTCTCTACCTGAGCTGTGCTCACACTCTCCCTTACTCACTCTCCCTCTCTCTATCTTTCTCGTTGTCTCTCGCTGTTTAGCTAATCCCGGCAAATGCATTTATCGAGGCGATTTGCTGCAGGAGGGCATCAACAACGGCATTCCGCCCTGTCAGCGGCTTACTTGCAATGCGGATGGCTCCATACTTATCGAGGGGTGAGTCTGGCCAGGGACAAACACGAACACAAGCACACACAGGCACACACGCACACACGCCGACTCGAACACAAACATTCGAAATGTTTTGCACAGATAAGAAAGAGGCTGGCGTCGCAGTAGACATCGTAACAACATTGTGAATTGAGTTTTAAGCGTAATTTGTGCAGCTGAACAGTTCGAGAACTTCTATATACACATATATCTTCACATAAATACACATATAAAGAAGCTGATCTAGGGCTAAGTGAGCAGCAAGCTATATAGAAAACATAAGAAAAAAGTTGAAGAAAGAAACTTTGTGCCTTAACCTGCTGCAGAAACCTGTAGCAGAAACATTAGCAGATAAAGTAAGTTGAAATCGTTATGCCTGCATGGCTATAGAAAGAGCTGAATTAGCTTAAATTAAGCAGTCACAGATTCAAGAAAAAAGATAATAAATAATTCGGACAGCTTATCTAATCAGAAATACAAGAAGGAATCAGAGATGAAATTAATAAATAATAAGAGAAAAAATATAGAAAAATAGAGAACTGTTTGGTTCTCCAGGTTTACTATCTATAGAAATCAATTGTCACGCTTTTTGTCTGAAAGACAGGCATATCCTCAGCCAAAAAAGTAGCAAGTCTTCGATATACTTTCTTCTGCACCATAATACCCTGTAGATTAGAAGAGTTCGTGCATTAGAGCGAGACAACGAATCAATAAAGCGGAACTGTTCGTTTTCATTTTGTAAAGGCGAAACAAATTTTAGATCTCTTCAACTAGCGGAACTCTATTTGATTAAAAAGCGTATCAATCAGTCAAAGCAATTCAATCAATCAGTCAACTGCATAAGAAATAAATCCATCTAGACACAAATTTCAAATCACTTTCTAGCATACATCAATCATCATCACTCAATCATCACTTAATCATCAACAACAAAATTATTCAAAATCAGAACTCAATTTTCATTAGAGTTTTGAAGTGCCCAAGCCGTAATAACGCTTTATGAGTAGACTTCAATCATGGTCAATCTATCAACCAAAAGGCACTGACATGCATATGCCTTAAGCTCTTTTTATGCTCACTTATAGAGTTGATATATATATATATAATTCTACCTCTCTTTTTCCTACTACGTGCAGCTGTGGCAAGCTTCGCATCGATAAATGCAATCGTGGCGAGCGCATCCATCAATCGAAGCCCTTCCCGGAATGCTGTCTGCTGCGCTACAAATGCAAAAAACCGGATGGAGCGCCCTTCTACATTGAACGGAATGCCGCTGAGGGAGCGTAAATGATCCATAACATCCATCTGGAATCCATCTGGAATCCAAATGGAACTCATTTCAAAATCCGTTTGCCGCCCACACTGGCAAACAAGCAATGCTAATTTATTTTGTACATTATCCCACTTTGTGTATCGAATCAAGCAACTGTTCTTTTTTTTTACTCCACATATACATACATATAGAAACACACACTGAGACTTTTATATGTCCACACGATATGAAGCTTTTCAGCACTGGGTTCTCTTGACTCAGAGCAGAAAAGAAATTGTTTAATTACTGGGCCAGCCCGCTCATAAACACCAATTAACGTGCCCCACACACACAAGTGTTCTGTTGCTGCCATGGCTCCAAGCCCCCCATCTAGAGTGGCGCTGCGCTGTTCTGCACTGCAGGCAACAGCTGTAAATGAAACTCGATGGGGCTTGTGGCTCAGACTTGAGCGGCTTCCATATAGCCTGTACTCAGTTCTAATACGTCTATACTAGACAGTTCAGCCATCAATCGGTCAGTCTATCAGTCAGTTAATCAGCAACGTGATCAGTCATTCATCGGTCAATCAAACCAGTCAATGAATCAGTGATTAGAAAATGATCCAGCCATCAGTCAGTCAATCAGTCAATCAATCAGTCATCAGTCAGTCGATCAATCAGTCAATCAATCAGCCATCAGTAGTCAATCAATCAGCTATTATTGAGTCAATCAATTAGTCATTATTCAATTAGTCAATCAGTCAATTAGCCATCAGTCAGTCAATCAATCAATCAGATATCAGTCAATCTATCAAATGATTAATCAATCAGGCCAGCAATCAATCTATCAGTGAATAAATGATTCAGCCATCAGTAAGTCAAGCAATCAGTTCATAGTCAATCAATGAGTCAATCAATGAGTCAATCAATAAGCGAATCAATCAGTCGCTCAATAAGTTCAGTTAATTAATAAGTGAGTTAAACAATCAGCCATTATACAATCAACACATCAATCAGTCAGTTAATCACCATCAGCCTGTCACTTAGTTAATCAATCAATCAATCAGTTAACCTATCAATCAATCAGTTAGTTCTGTTTTATGATCCCAGCCGCAGGGCAAGATTGAAACCCTTTCAATTATTTAATATTTATTTTTTATACTGTCTCATTTGCAACATACCCCACAGTACCACTGGCTACAGGGTATTGCTTAAAAATAAAAATAAAAATAATAAAAATAAAATAAATACAGCGCACCTTTTGTCGCAAAACGTTAATTAGTGCGAAATAATGAAGCTGCGTCCCAGTCGCAGATTCGCAGATTGTGAGCTGAGCATTGGGGAATCGGAGGCTGGTGGGAGGGGGAGGGTCGGGGTAGCTGGTATCCAAATGCCACCCAAAGGGCGGGCAGTGTCAAAGCTTAAGATGCGCGTGCAGCACTAATTTCGCGAGAATTTGTTACCTCTTTTTTTTGCTGTTGAGCGAAATTCTCTTGCCTCACCCTCGTCGCTTGTCTTCGAGCCCTTTGTAACTGCGCAAATTAGCCCAATTAGTTCGACAGCTTATCGCATGGCTAAGCAGCTTTATGCGGAATATCCAACATATTTGGACTTGAGACAAATCTACTCATTCACTCGCTTTCTTCCACTTTGTCTTTTTAAGGCTGAACCGTTCGTCCATGAGACAATAAATACCCTGTATTTTCTACGCATCATCATAGCTGCATTCAAGCGGACTACTTAGTTTAGCACTCACAGAGCTTGAATATAACTTTTACAGGGTATAACATAGTCAAGCACTGCAGTGATTACTGCTTGCCGTCAATACAAATAGCAAGCAATGAAAAAAGTGGACTAAATGACAGAAAGTAAATCAATTTCAATAAGTTTTAAGTTTCTATAGGGTATTTTCTAGTCAATCATTACGCCATAGAGCCTTGCAATCATTTATAGGGTATTTTATACATATGTACATCGTGCTGTAAATTAGTATTAAGAACATATCAATAAAATGAGACCAGAATAAAGCATAAACTGCTTTCACAGGGTACTTTCTAGTCAGGCACTGTCTCCAATACCTTTGCGACCTGGTTTAAACACGAGTTCCATTAATCTTAAGCAATCATCTTTACAAAACTAGTTTAAGTAACACAAATCAAATGAATTGCGACAGCTGCTTCGACTTTTACAGGGTATTCCGCAGTCCGGAGCTGCCATTTAACGCACTTCCACACGAATAAGTTACGCTTAATGTGTCCAGCTAACATTATGAACCAATCAATGAAGACGAGGCCTGAACAACAGAAATACAGTTTTACAGGGTATCTTCAGGCACAGCCATCTCCAGCACTGATACTTGCTTACAGAATAATTGCAATTCGTCTAAAAGCTATGGCATTACGAAATTGACTGAAGTCCATTTAATTCTGTCAGCTTTCCAGACGCTTAAAGGGTATCTCCTAGTCAGGCATTGTAGCTCGACTGGTGTTGGTAATGCATTTAGATCATGATTGATGCCTGCTGCCAGAAATAAGTGCACTTTGCCCATACAAAATTGTTGCCTGCTGCCAAGTTCGTTATAAGCCTCAGCGCCCTGAACTTGCAGAGGTATTCACAAAGAGTTGCCTAATAGAGGGGCGTGGGGCGTGGGGCGTGGCAGCCAGAGTAGCTTATGGAAAATGCGTAAAGCAGAGCAAACGTACATATGTGCGCACATTTTTGGCTCAAGTGCTGTATAATTGGGGGCGGGAGACGAGGAAAAGTTTGCTAAAATTTCAAGTAAAGTCGAGAGAGCGAGAGGGAGAATGGGAGAGAGAGGGAGGGGCGGAGGGAGAGAGAGAAGTGGAAACTCTTAAAGTTGTTGAAGTTAAATCGTTGGCATCTTCCCTCGATGTAGTTACCTTGGCCTAACCAGCACTCAATTTATTTATGGCTTTGCTGTGAGCCGCAACTAGTTGACTCTTTTAATAACCAATTTGGCAGCCGGCAGACGGCAGACGGCAAAAAGGATATTAGCGTTGTCCTCGACGTCAGGATCTAAGAACTAGACCAAGTTTTTTCCACGAGAGCTAGAGCTGCAGGTGGAACTAAGCCTGAGCAGAGAAGCTGCTGGGAAGGCTGGAGTGAACCTTAATGGAAAAACGCACAAGGGCACACGCACACGCACACACACTCACCTTCACACACCTGCTTAGCTACACCTACAGGTAAGTTGTGTATTATGAAAAGCTCATCTAATTTCAATCAATTGTTGCCAGAGTTGAGGGCAGCAAATTTAAAGTGCTGCTTCTGCTGCCTCCACTTGGCTCTCTTCCTCTTCCGCTGCTTCGCTCTGTTTTCGACCAAAAAGGTATGCCTGTGTGTGGGTGTGTGTGTGTGTGTGTGTGGTGTGCCAATATCTTTATCCAGCAGAGCTGCTTGAACAAAAAGTTAGTTGAAAAATTAAATTCAATAAAAATCAAAATGGAATTTAATAACACGCCGCACGTGCAGCTAAATAGATTTTGCAGGGGGTCGATAAACGATAAACGATAACATTTGCTGGCTTGCCATTAGAGAAAGTCTGCCAAGGCAGCCGCAACACCCTGCTGAACGATAATATTCAAGTCATTTGTTATGTATTGCATATATCGATAACTGCTGTTCGATAACGATAGCAATAGCAATAGCAATAGCTGTTAGCTGATGATACTTCACTTAACCCGTTAGGCGATTAGCATTATTACCATATAAATATCTGTAACTTCGATAACGATAACCATTTAAATACCTGTAACTTCGATAACGATAACGATAAGTCTTATAATATTAGCTCTGTCTTTATCACCAAAAAAGCAAAACTTGATTCTTTATTTTGTTTTAAGATAACCACCCTTAGATATACGTCATATCTCTATTTTTTTAATCGATAACGATAACTTCCTTCCTTCTTAAACTCCACGCATTGCACCTTAAGAAAAAGCCAATTTCACTTTTGTAGGCATCCCAACTAAGCTCTCCACCGTATTAGCGTCAACCTAATCTTAAGCAACCCACCACCAACCCTAAGACAACTTCCTACCCCTACGTAACCACCCGCTCAGCCCTCATACCGGCGCCTAGCTCCAGCCCAAGCCAAACTTCAAGTAGCTCTCGCGTAACCACTTAATCATATCAGCATAATAAGTCAACAGGAGACGCACCAAGGTAATAAAATTAAATCCTTGCTCAAAGGCTCAAAGTATGGGTAACCCGCAATTCGCGTAGGCGGCAGGTGGGCGAGGAGGCGTGGCAGCAGCCCACTTACCCTATACGCGATATTATAGTCTAAGCCCCAAAGCAAAGCAAAAAACCAACAAGCGAAATCAATGGAAAGTCAACCCGAAGCGTCTACGTCGCGCAGAAAAAAAAAATTACGATGTTTTAGCATGGGGTATGCACGACTTGGCGATGCCCTGTAGAGCAAATTTAATGACAAATAAACATCGAGGGATTTGTGATATATCTAGAAAACTAAATGAATCGGTAAAAGGAACAGTAACAAAGCATAAAGCAGGGTATATGGTATGCTCGACTAGCAGATACCCTAGAGCTATATGAAAATATAGTTCCTTTGATGACCTCGTGCACTGTCTCACCAATATACCCGCTGCTAACCAAGTCTAGGGCATGCCAAAGAAAAACTGCTTACGCGCATATTAAAAATGCTTTATTTATGTTCCACGCCAAACAGGGCCGGGATGAGGCGAAGACGCGACGAAGGTAATCGATTTATGCGCTGCTATTTACAATTTGTTATTTGGGCGGCACAAACAGCGACCACGCCTCCCCACAGGCATCTTGAGCCTCCGCCGCCGCCCACTGGTAGCCAGGCAACATTTGTGAAATTCAATGTGAGCCATATGCAAAAGCTCACGCAAATCATTTGGCGAGAGATAAAAATCAGTAAGGAAGACCGACGGACAGGCAACTGGAGATGTTTGAAATATAACCAAAGTGTGCGTGTGTGTGTGTGTGTAAGTGTTTGTTGTTTTTGTATTGTAACTAACTTGTTGTCTCAAGCACCTTTGAGAGCAGCTGAAAGAGAAAGTGAAAGAAAGCGCGAGAGCAGGCAGCAACGCTTAAGAGATAAAGCACAGAGTGAAAGAGATAGAGATAGAGAGAGCGAGAGAAAAGCAAAAGGAAACACAGAAAAGCAAAGATCTCAATGGCCATTGTACCAAGTTTAGAATGGCCAACAACCTCGAGCCATTCTCCACGAACTTATAACATTTTCCCGCACACAAAGAAAAATAGGTTGAAGTTGTGAAGTGCAAACTATCCGACTGTAATCTACCCTGCACTCAATGCACACAGGCGCCCTAGCTCAGAAGTATTCACAATAGATCACAAAGTGTTAACCACTCTAGTTCGCTAGCTATGCTCATGCTATTCAAACACTAACATCAACTTATCTATCGAATTTAATATTTGTAGCCCTTATACTTATCGAGTTATGTTTAGGTAAATTACAAAATCGATATTTATCGTTATAGAATTATATATAGAAAATGTATTAAATAGGGAACAAATTATTGCTTTTATCACCTATTCCATAGCTAGACACCAAACCAATATACCCTCTACACACACACTCAAAAGGGTAGCAGAACAATGAGAAAAAAACGCCGAACGAAAGAAAAAGGAAATAAAATATCGAAAAGAAAACTTTGTCCAAGCAATAAATGAGCAAAATTTTAATGAAATTAAAATAAGCCGCGGCGCGTGTCCAAATGGAAACCCGAATCGAATGGCTAAGACACAATTTCTAATTGCTCCCAAAGCCGATTTGTTATTTACTTAGGCAAACAGTTCGTTAGAGAGGAAGGGAGAGAAGGCAGGGCGAGAGGGGACGAGCGGTCAGGGCAGAGCAAGCTAATGCTAATTCAACTGCGCTTTGTTTGTATTTGAAAGAGATTAAAGCTTAATATTAAGATGAGATTGCGAATACACATACTTTTGCTTATGAAATAATACAGCTGCATAGCTCTCAATCCATCATCTCAATCAATCAATTAGCTAGATTAACACAGCCACAGGCCAGAGTGTGCCAACGGAATAAGCTCGACTCGCAAACACCCTGCACGCTAAGCTGCGACCTGCTGCGCCAACTGCTGCTTATTGCATTATGAAAGACATTCTCTTTAAACAAAAATGAGAATTATCTGAGACTCAAAGTATACCAAATGAGCTTATAACAAATTTCAACTTACCAAAGCTGTTGCTTCTTCCATAAAGTAACTCTAGAAAAAATGTATCGCTGCTTATCGTTAGTTAAGCAAAGGTATATGATATCAATAAAATATATTAGGCTTATTGTGCGTGGACTATATACAATTATATAATTCAAATTTCAAGTTTTTAAATTTTGTAGTTCTCGAGATTGAAGCATTCGCAGAGCAAACAAAATCCTTGAAATTACATTTTACAACATTTATTTCGTATATATTTATTATTTCGAAATTATTATAGAATACCGCATACTCTGCTAAATAGGTAAACCACTAAAAGAATCGATGTATATATATTTAAAAGTTTTATACTAGACACGACAAAAAAAAAACTGTTGATTGAAGACTTTGATCAACTTTTCGTTATGGTAAATTTCTCAGTACAAAAAAAAACATAGTTGCCCATCGTAGCCCAGGCGTGTGAGCGGGTTGTATTGGCAAGTGGGCGTGGCATGGCTGAATGCACACGCTAAAGCGAATGCTCAATCAATTTGATTGAGCCACGATTGGGGCGCATTTCAGAGCCGCGAAACGCTTTCATTTGCATATAGCTGTCCACTTTCAGCTGTGTGTGTGTCTGGGTGTGTCAGTGCATGTGCGTCTGTGTGTGTGGGTGTCTGTGTGTGCATGTTGATGTGTGCTTGTGTATCTTTGGTGTCCATCTGCAGTGAGAGACATTCAGGCGCATCATCGAAATGCACCTTAACCTCTGACTTGCCGTTGCCATTGTGCAAAATACCCTGTGCGTCGAGCTCCTTGGCGGCTATATCCGTGCTGAGTGCCTGCAAAGTGCTGTGACAGCGCCTAAAGTTGGGCCGTTCCCAGGGCTCTGAGCGCCAACATTGCAATAGCAGCGCATAACTGTGAATAAGATTGAGATTCATGAAACGAATATACCCTTTGAAAGTGCACAGTTGAAATACGGCTGCCACTTACAGTTTGTCGGGACACTGGTCTGGCTGCTGCAGTCGTCCGCCGTCCTTGACATGGGCGAGTACCTCGAAATTGTTGCGCGCCGCATAGGGCTGCTGGCCGAGTGTGAGTATCTCCCAGCAGAGTACACCGAACGCCCACACATCCGACTGGGTGCTGAAGAGGCCATCGACGAGACTCTCAAGTGCCATCCAGCGCACGGGCAACAGGCCCTCGCCCTCCTTGCGATAATAGTCACTCTTGTAGATGTCGCGTGCAAGCCCGAAATCACCAATTTTCACAATGCGTCGCCCGCCAATTGTTGCCCCATCCGACACCAGGCAATTGCGGCAAGCGAGATCGCGATGCACGAAGTGCATATCTTCCAGATAGCTGCAGCCATTGGCCACGTCCAGGCACATGCTCAGCAGATCGTCCATTTCCAATTTGCGCTTCGGCGACTCCTACAAGCAACGGTACATTAATGTCAGCCATTCCCTCAAACGCATTCATTGGCTATAAGCATATTAAAGATGGCACAAAAATTCTATTTTTGGCTGCTTTAACTGTTATAAGCAAAACCTCAAGCAACAAGTTCATTGCAGAAAAAAAAAACACAGCACTCATAAAAAACGGGTTGTTTTCGTTGTCTTTGATCTTCTTTGAGTGATACGCAGCACATGCAAAGAAAAGAGACAAAGCATTGCGCCTGTCTCTCGCTTGCTCCATCGGTCTTTTCAGCAGTAGCTAGCACATGGTATCCAGTGTAAGTGGGAAGGCAAAGAGCGCGCGTCTACAGTATAAATTGTGACGTCATACATTACGGTCTGAATTGTAACTTAAATATTTATGCATAAAACATATGCATTGGAAGCAGGAATTTTATCAATCAGAATTTTGTTGAATTTTTTGTTTTTGTTCAGTTCCATAAGATGAAACACAAAACTTTTGAAGGATGTGACGTCATGTGCAGTAAGCTAAGTGGTAATCTTCACGCATCAAACATTTAAAATTGGCTGCGATATGCACATAGAAATATGCACATCGAGACGTCTATATACTGACTTAAATTCTTATTTAATGAAATGATTTAGTTAAATATCTGCTAACCAGTGAATAAAGACTAACACATTTATTGCATATAAATTAAGCGAGTAAATGCTTCTCTTTGCTGTCAGCGATATACAAGAGTAAGGTAGAGTAACATTGAGCAAGTGAGAAGACATTTCTATGAAGTATTTGGAAGTACCGTTATAGCAGAGCAGCAGCAGAAAGAGAGGAAGTCGAATGGGCTAACGGGAATTTCACCAGCGCCATCTTTATATCTTTCACTGTCAATGAACCAATGGGTGCAGCCAATGAGAGCTTCCAAAAGTGCCGTTATAATACTTTAGTCAATGAAGCTGAATTCGCTTACCTGTGAGCTGGGCCGCGCTGCACGCAAGTAGCTAAGCAGATCGCCCGCTTCCATGTGTTCCATGATCAGCGAAATGGTATCGCTGTCGAAGCAGATGCCAATCAGGCAAACAATATTCTCATGCTTGAAGTTGCTCATCAGCTGAGCCTCCTGCAACAGCTCCGCAAACTCGCTGGCGCCCTTGCGCAAGCTCTGCAAGTGGATGAAGTGTTTAGTTTTGAGAATTGCAGGCGAGATGTTAAGCACTCACCTTGATGGCCACACGCTGTGGTTGCGCTTCATCTTCGCCCTGCAGCTGGCCCTCGTACACCTCCCCAAAGGCGCCGCTGCCTAGAAAACGCAACAGCGTCAATCGATTCCAGCTGATTTGCGGCAACAACGCAATGTCCGCATCGCTTAGCGTCATCGAAAACGTGCGATTGCGCGCTGCCATCAACTGCTGCTGCGTCTGCAGCGTCGACAGATTGCTCCAAATGCTTGGCCGACTTTGCTGGAGCAGCTTCTTGGCTCGCTGGCGACGTTTTTGCACTGTAATAGTTAAATAGTGAATGATTGATTGATTTGACGATCTCAATGATTGAGCATACCTTTGCGAAAGAGCACCAGGGCCAGCACACAGCTGGAGACAATGGCCGCTGGAGCAATGATGGCCAAGACGAGTGAGCCACGCTTCTCGGGCGAGACAAAGGGCTCCGCGATACGCTCGCTGTCCTCGCTGAACGGGCCCCAGCCATGCGGTCGGTTCCTGGCCCGCACACGAAACAGCATCAGTCGAAGCGAATGCAGCTCACGCACAATGCAGCTCAGTTCGGTCGTGTTACAATAGTCCAGCCACTGGTCCTCGATGACCAATGGCTCCTCGGCCCACGGCAGCAAGTCGAGTGACGTCTCGCGTCGCCGCCGACGACGACTCGACCGACGCGCCTGCAATGCCTCCAGATTGTATAGCATTATGGGAGCACCGTTCTCCAAGGCAGGCGACCAGCTGACCCGAAATACCTCGCCCGCTATATGCTCCAGTTGAGGACGTCCTGGCGCACTGGGCGCATCGCTCAACGTCTCATACACCTGACTCGCCGTATAGTAAACCGAGCCGGCTGGCGTGCTGGCATAGCTGATGGCCAGGCGACAGGAGTAGCGTGTCTTGGGTTGCAGCGAGGACAGCTGCATCACAGTGTAGTTAGCGATTACATTGAACTTCAGCTGCTCGCTGCTCAGCGTCTGGCACTCGAGGATTAGCGAGCTGATGGCATCGCTGGTGCCTGCCCAGGCCAAGGTCAGGGAGTAGGCATTCAGCTCGACCAGCTGCAGTGGCGGCAGCTTTTGATAGCTGCGCACCAATATGGGTTTGGTGCTATTAAACTTTGTGGGCGTGGCATGTGCATGCAGCCAGAGCTGATAGAGGCGACCAGGCTGAAGTTGAGTCAATCGCTGTACGCCTGCTTGCTCTAAGCGCAGGTGTTGCGGTGGATTGACCGTTTCGACTTGTTGATTGATCAACGATTGATCACGATCTTTATCCACTTGATGATTGATTGGAAATAGGTCACTTGATTGATCGTTCTGTGTCTTGCCTTTCTGATTGATCGATGATTCATCTTTCTCTTTGCCTCCGGTTAGTTCGCCAGTTGCTGCCACTGCCTCGGGCATCGTTGATTTATCCATGACTTTCTTGCCTTGCTGATGTATCCATGATGGATCGCTAGCTTCGTCACCTTCCCGATCGCTCGCCTTTGCCTTGTCCTCCCCAAAGCTGCCTTGCTCAGCTTCCCCATTGATCTCCGATTGATCCTCCTCATGTGCCTCCTCCAGCAGCTGCCAGTACAGTGTGTAGTAGACGCTTTCGCTTCTCAGCTGCAACGGCGCTAGCCAGCTCACTTCCAGCTCATTGGGACTCAAGGCTCGGGCACTGAAATTCCGAGGCGCCGTAGGCGTAGCAGGCGCAGTGCGCAGCTGCAGCGCTGGCAGCACCAGCAGCGGCTCGAGCTTCAGCACAGTTTGATAATAGCTGCTTAATGTGGCGCTCAGCTCGTAGCTATGGAAGGGCTGCAGGCCGGCTATGTTCAGCGATTGACCAGCGGAAGCTTTAAGCGAACGCAGCTCGCTTGAATTGGCTTGGCTCGCCGTCAAGTTGAGCTGATAGCTCAGGCCGGGTACGGGCAAAGTGCAGTCGGAGGCCGCTGTTAAGTAGGGCAGCTGCAGACTGCAATTGGTTTCATCGCAGCTAAAGGTCAACAGCTCGCGCTGCTCACTCCAGGTGGCAGGCAGAAGCAAGCAGTGGCGACTGGGATAGGCCTGATAGTTGTAGGAGCGCAGCAGACGCACCTCGTCAAAGGCCAAAGGCAACAGATACTCCAGCTGCTGGCGGCGTCGGCCAAAGGCGCGCAAGCTGCCATTGCGCAGGGCATAGAGATAGCCGGAGTCTTGAGCGAGTTGTAGAATTTTCTCGTTCAGTAGATTGAGCTGGGCAGTCAGCGAGCTGGGCGTACACAGCTGACGATGGATGTGATAGATGCAGAGCTTGCCAGAATCATCTATCAGATTGACAGTCTCCTCCGACGGCTGTTGGCTGCCCTCGAAGAGACGCCACATCAGCTGCACGGGGTCCTGGAAATTGAGGTCTGTATCG
This sequence comes from Drosophila eohydei, assembly GCA_035045825.1. Lineage (NCBI taxonomy): Eukaryota > Metazoa > Arthropoda > Insecta > Diptera > Drosophilidae > Drosophila > Drosophila eohydei. The sequence goes on from JAWNOT010000096.1 coordinate 971,648, forward strand.
TTCGCTAGGCTGCGACCCTTCAGCTCGCCGTTGCATTCATGCAACGAGTGCTGCAGCCAGATGAGAGCGCGTGCATGGGGCAAGGCAATCAGATCTTTCAGGAGCTGACCCCGTGGCGTGCACCACAGCTTTTCGCCCGGCAAAATGCGCGCCTCGAAGCGGCACAGGTCGAGGCGATAGATGCAGGCAGCGGGCAACTTATCGACCGCCGTATCCAGCTCGGCCCAATAGACAATGCGCTGCACCCAGTCGACGGTGAGCGCCAGGACCTCGGCGCGCATGCGTGCGACCTTGGCCGGCACCTTACCTGGCAGGTGGCTGAGCAGCTCGACATGTTCGTTTACCCAGAGCAAGCGCTGTTCGCCCTCGATGATGACCAAGTGCTCAACGGGATTTGCCGTGTAGACCAATTGCTTGCGCTTGGCCAAGTCCAAATCGTATTCCCCGATATGCTCCGCATTGGCATAGAGCAGACGCGGCACCGCCTGCAGTTCCGGAGCTATGTGCAGCGCATGGCTTGTGGCTGCTGTCGACTGCTGGGCCTGCACCTGGAACCGATACGTTTCGTCCGGCTGCAGTTGGCCAATGCGCGCCTCCAGCTGACTCTGATTGAGCAGCAGCTCGGCATGGAGGTCGCTGCCATGCCAGCAGCTGATGCGATACTGCGGCGTTGTCAGCTGCTCCTCCTCGGGCACATCCCAGCGCAGCAGCGCGCTAATATTGACACCTGTCTGCAGCGCCTGCGCTTGGCGCTCCACAAAGACTCGCAGTCGCCGTGGCTGCGAGGGCGCTGCCAATGGCGTTGCTAGCGTCACACGGGTCGTGGGTCCAGCGCGCCAGGCCGAGTGGGGCGTGAGGCTGACCCTCAACGGCAGCATTGCCTGCGAGAGCTGAGTGATGCGAGCAAAGGACGTGGCCAGCTCAAGGCTCAGCACTCGCTCGTTGCCCTGCTCGAGCAGCAATTTGTAGCTAATGCTGTGATTGCCAGCCGTGTGCGTGGGCTGCCAGCGCAAGCGGAAGTCATTCCAGTGTCCGCCCGGCTCGATGCGCACACTGTCCACGGCTATGGGTAAGGGCCGTACGCCCGGATCCTGGCTGGGATACAATTTGTCGCTCAACAGCTGCAGCGCAGTCAGCGATGCATTCAGACCCAAAGGCTGCAGCAGCTGTGTCCCGCCCAGGCTCTCATCCAAGCGCAACACATGCGCGGCACTGCCATCGGCTGCGAGCCAAGCCAAGGCATTCAAGGGCGGCAAATGCTGCAACGTGTGGGGCAGGGCGTCGATCGAGCTCAACGTGGTCAACAGCTCGAGACTGTGGTCCATCGACAATGCGCTGCGATAGAGCAGCAGCTGGGAGCTCGAGCTGGAGCCCTCGACCAGCCAGTAGAGATAACGCTGCTGCAAGTCCAGGCAGAAATTGCGTATACGCCCGGTTAGGCCGTTGACGTGGTAGAACTCCAGCTCCTGCTGGGTGTTCAGCGTGCGGCTGGCCAAATGTGCCTCACTTGAGTAGTAGAGCTGGCCCTGCTCCGCATCCAGGGCCAACTGACGTGCCCCGAACACGGGCAGCAGTTCACGTTCGCCAGTCAACGGATCCATGCGCTGCACCAGATTCCTCGTCAGATCTGTCCAGTAGAGCAGGCCGCCACGCCAGTCGTAGGCCACAGAGCTGACCTGCGCCAGCCGATTCAACGAGCCGCAGCTCAACTGCGGCTCCAGCCGATGTATGCAGTACAGAGTCTGCTCACTCACGTAGTAGGCGACGCTCTCGTTGACCAGGACGAGGGGGCTGGGCGCAGCGGCGAGCTTAGCGGGCAGCCCTTGCAGCTGTTCGCCCAGCTCATTGGTCATGTAGAGTCGACCTTGCTGCGTGGCCCATCTCAGGCGATGCTCGCCCAGTGGCCAGCTGCGCGTGGCGATCTGCTGCGTCCAGTCGCCCGCCCAGCCAGCTTGGTTGATCGCTCGCACGCGCAGCTGATAGGGATTGTTTGGCTGCAAGCGCTCCAGGCCGAAGTTCAGCTGGCGTATGTTGCGTATGTTGTACGCGCTTTGGCTAATCACATCGAGCACTTCCAGCTCGTAGCTGAAATTGGCCACGGACAACGTCTGGTAGGGGTTGAGGACTGGCGGCTGCCAGCTTATCTTGGCCGCCTGAGCGCCGAGCATGGCGCGCAGTTTTGAGGGCTTTGAGGGCTCCAAGGCCAACGGCTGGCGACGTCGTTCCAGAGGCAAAACCTCAAAGACCTCCTCCAGCAGCAGTTCCTGCTCGTCGCGCTGCATGGTCCAGCTGCTGGTCTTGCTTTGCATCTCCAATTTGCTATCGTTCAGCAGCAGCAGCTGCTTCTGATCGACGCTCAGCGCAAAGCTCAGCCAATTCTCATTTCGCAAGGATCTCAGCTGCTTGTAGCTGCCATCGTAGCTCAGCTCCAGCAACTGTTGCTCGTCCAGGAGCAGCACGTGGAGCAGCCAACGTTGCGGCTCCAGCAAAAAGTTGCCCAGTCTCGTCTGCGCCGGCCCAAGACGTATTTTCTCCTTGTTGCTCAAGTCCAAGCGATAGATCGATTCGCTGTCCGACCAGAAGAGCCAGCCATTCAATGCGTCCACCTCCAGCTGCTGCACTGCCTCGCCCAGCTGCACATTCAGCTGCTGCAGCTCGCCTCCTTCCAGCGAGCAGCTAAATAGTTCATAATCTGCAGCGTCTTCGGCGTCGGCTGCCAAATAGAGACGTCGCCTCAGCCAGTCCAAGCTCACCTTTCGCGCTCTCCAGCTGCCAGGTAGCTGCAGGTGCAAGGCTCGAGCTGAGCTCGTCGCTGGCTCATCCAGTAATTGGCTGCGAGATGGAAGAATAATTGAATTGAATTGGGGAATTGAAGGGAATAGGTCGCATCAGTTGCTCACCTGTGCAGCTCTCCCCGCCCGTCGAGCAGCCAGAGCCGCTGTTCGCGCTGCGACCAGGCCAAGTCGCTGATGTTCGTCTGCTCGCTGGAGCGATAGACGATGCGCGTCTCACCCGCTGGCTCCAGAGATTGCCAGACGACTTGCCGCCTGCTAGCGAGCAGCACGCTCAGCAGCTGCTGCGCCTCCAGAGGTGCCTTCGTCCGAATCGCAGCCACTGCTGGCGGTCCCTGGCCCTGTTTGTTGATCATGCTCAGCGACAGCGAGTAGTTGGTCAGCGGCTGCAGCTGGCCGAAGATGCAGCTGGTGCGTTGCGCGGGCAGCAGCTGGGGCAGACGAGAAGTTAGCATGGCTGTGTGGAGACCTGCTGCTCGTGGTCGTGACTCACCTGCTCGCGGCTGCTGTTGCTGCCGCCGCTCAGCGTCAGCTTGTAGCCTTCGAGGGGCGCGTTGCTGTAGCGGCCGGGACGCCAGTGAACGGCCACGTGATGCTCGTCGAGTGCCAGCAGCGATTCAATAATTGGCGCCGAGATGGGCGCTCCTTCGATGGGCGTTTCGTAAATGGGCGTGGCTGGCGAATAGAGCACATCCGACTTGCTCTCGCCAAAAGGCAGCTCAAAACGAAACTAGAGAGAAGGAGGGAAGCAGAGAGAGCAGGAGAAATGTTCAATTATTGGTACGGTAGAGCCTCGCTATATATCAACTCAACAGATCTCGGCTCGTCCCGCTCAGACAGCGTAAAGACGGGCATATTGGCTTCTGCTTTACAGCACATTACTCTGTCTGCATACAGATCCTATACAGCTTCATAATACCCTGTTCCACATGCATAGCTCTAGGGCCAGCAACTCGTAAGAGGGGGCATCACGAAAGAGGAGCTTCTTCTTCAAGTTTAACTCCACAACTTACCCTGTAGCGCGTGTAGGGTATCAGCGCCTCGAGTATCTCGCACACATAATACTCATCGCAATCGTAGTCAGCGAGGTTATGCCAGGCCAGCTCTGTCAGCTGCTCCACTTGTTGGTATTGTATGTTGAAGGGTCGACTGGCCAAAAAGTTCTCCGGGAATTGAATGCTCCACTTGATGGTTAAAGCGGCCGATTCGCTCGCTGGCTTCAGCAGTTGCGGCTGCGTTGACTCCACCAGCTTGGCCATGGCCACTCGCTGCAGATGCCAATACTCGCGCTGCGACATCTCGCAGGCGCCAATGCAGGGCAAATCGTAGGGATTAAACTGCGAGGAGGCCTGGAGTAGCAATAGAAAAAGGGAATTAGAGTGAGAGAGAGGTAGGGAGAGCTAGAAAGAGATAGCGACAATTGGAGCGTCACTTACACAGGCCTCCTGACAAGGCTCGATATCCTTGAGTGCTCGATACCATTGCGCACAGCCCTTGGTGCACTGCAAAGAGAGAGAAAGATTGAGTTGGTCAGAGAGCAAGGAAGAATCTTGTATTTAAGAAGCCAAGAAAATCGAGTGAGAAATATGAGATATGGAAGAAGAAGAAGTAGAAGAAGTTGCTTATAAGTTACGGCTAGCAATAACCTATGAAGAAAAGATCTAGGAAAACGTGAATGATGAACGAAATCTCTGAATCTTCTAAGGACTGCAGCAGAAAACAGGCAGAAAGTGTGCGAAACGCATCTCTAAAGTTCGAAATTGTTGAGTCTCATTTCATTTGTCCTTTTGGATACAGTTGCGAAATAATATAGAAAGATCGCTAAGCTGTTAAGGTAAAGGCAGTAAGCCAAAGAAGAGCTCACATCAATAGCTTAAGATGTGAAGAGGTCTACCTTGAAGGCAGTCGTGGCTGATGGCATGCTACTCACTTTACGTCTGTATAGAAGTTCGCTGCATTTCAGAGCCAGCCTCGGACTAGAGTCGAATCATATGCCAAACTGCTCAACACACACTCGCTTTGTTGTTCACTTCAAATGCTTTCGTACGGCTAGATGTTCCTGATGCTTGTCACAATTCATATATTTTTTCTGTTCTTTTAATTTGTCGTACGAAAAATTTCGTGTTCTCAACAGGTGTGTAGAGCTCGCAAGCCTGAGGAATACTCAATTCCGACCACGCTCTGATGGATTGCCGCAAGATGCGAAAGGCGCGCAAAGTGTGGATCAAAGGCCTCGCCTCGAAGTGCATGTCGAATCGCTTGATGAGCTTGCGCCTGATGTTCGACGGGTTCTTGAGCTGCCTGGAACGGGAGTACGATTGGGCGCGTTTCATGCACTTCGAGCTGGTGTGCAACTAGCTCAAGCTCAGCCAGAATACCGATATACCCCGTGCTCAGCTCGCATCGGGTAACTCAATCTCAGCATCAACAGCAACCAACTTGAACTCAATTGTTTCAATTCTAGCGGAAGTAGCAGACCAATCTTATACCCTATAATTGTGCTTAAGTGAGTTGATGCCTCAAGTAAAAACTGATTGACGCTTCGAACCTCTATTTGATTACAAAGTGTTTGCTTTGAATACCCTGTATTTTTTGTTTGTTGGAAAATATTTTATTTATGTATGAAACACAGTATCTACTGACATATGGAAGAGTGGAAAGTATGCTTTCCTTAAATGGTATGAACGTTTGAGGGCACCTGATGGTATTGTATAAGAATGGGTATCTGCTAGTCGTTCATTATGTTTGCTTCAGGGCAACAGCTAACGAAGTGTTTCGCCTGAACCCTTGACAATTCTGGGCGTATCCGAAGTATTCCATATAAAGTATAACATAGGGTATCTGCGAGTCGGCCAAAATATATTTAGCTTCATTTGCGAATTATGGGTATAAGGATGAGCTGAATAGGGTCTGTCGCAATGCGAAATGCAGACTTCATTATGCATGGTTTTTGAATAAGATAGGGTATGTGATAGTCGATCATAATATTTTACAAATTTTTAAGCCACAGTCGAAAAGTAGGCATGGGGTTTTTTAAGAAGTTTTCATAGAGTTCATTGACCTCAGATATATACCTTATTTATATATAAGATAGGGTATCTAGCAGTCGTGCAATATGTTTGCTCTGCATTCAACCTTTTTTTCTGGGAACTTTGGGTTTCAGTTACTGGGAATGTTCTTATTCCCATTCCGCTGCTGCTTTTGTGTCCTGTTTTTTGTGGGTCAGTCGAAGCGGGTTTCGAATTACGCGACTTTGCGGCCTTTGGTCAAGGCACAACTTGTTGTGGGAGGGGCCGGGGGATGGTCGAGATTAGGGGAAGGTGTTGACTTACGCGTGTTTTGTAGCACTTGTCGCTGTTGTCGGCCTTATCGCACTTAATGCCAAACTCATCCAGAAACAGATCCTCCTGGAAAAAGAAAAGTGAATATCAATAAAAAGTGCGAACGGAAATGCTGCTGTAGGTGAGTGTAGTCGAGTGTAGGACAGTGTCAGGGGAGCTTAACCGTGGGAAGACTCTTCAAAGTCAATGTCAATGCATTCACGTTAAGACAATGCGAACGCAAAGAGAAAGGCAAAGTGGAAAGGAGAGAAAAATAATGAGAGAAGGAAGTAATGAAAGAGAAAGGCAAAGGGAGACGGAGAGAGAGGGGGGGGGGGAGAGAGAGGGAGTGCAATTAACCAGTTTGTGACCTTTAAAAGTTATACAATTGGATGTGATACCCTGTAATCGTGACTAGGCAAGGTATATTAGCTTGCGCTAAGCGAATGGAATAGGCGCAGCAGTTGCACTGAGATCCGATCCAGCAGCTGCTGCTTATACATGAATAGATTCACAGTCGCAGCAGTCAATATACCCTTTGTGCAACTTTTCAATGGGTATCACAAGTTGTTGATTTGCTGCCATTCAGCTCGACTTCTGAGAATTTGTGTCTATTAAAAATGCACAAATCTATTTGACCAAATCAAGACTTGCCGTGCGTCACGCCAAACGAGTTTCAGACTTTGTATATTTCTCTCTCCCTCCGCCTGTCTCGCCCTCTCTCTCACACTCTCTCCCTCTCTGCAGCTTAACTCACGTGCTTCGCCTCAATATACAATCTCTGATCTCTGATCTATTCGAAATAAATTTGCATTGATAATTAGCCAAAAAAGAGGAAAAAACTTTGCCTTTGCAGCGAAGGTAAACAAGAGAAGCGCAAAAGTTGCTTAACCTAGTGCTACATAATGGAGCTGGCATGCATATGAGCAGAATATGTCTCCGGCGAGGCACATTAGCAATAGCAATAGAGCTCTTCTAGCCAACTCATAGCAAAGCTCAACTGTCAATGCCTCGTAGATCGCGTTTTGGATACGGATCTTTCACTCAGAATCTCTTAACCTTTCTATGCTTTCTCTCACTCTGCTTAGTCTCTATCTCTAGTCTCTCTCTAGTTCGTTCACAATATTTCTGTGTCTCTCCACTATTCTCTAGCTATTTGTAAGTTTCTGTCTATCTCTCGTTCTCTCTGTGCCTCTCTATCTCCGCCTTTCTCCCTCTCTGTCTCTCTTTCACTCTCTTCCTGTATCTCTCTCTATCTCCCTCTCTCAATCTTTACTCTTCTGTCTATCTCTTTGTCTCTGAGCTTCCTCTCTCTCTCTCTCTCTCTCTCTCTCCATCTCTGTCTATCTCTATCTCCCTCTCTCACTTACTCCCTAGCTCCACTTCCATTTCAAGCCTTATTTCCAGTTCAATTTCCAATTTAGGTTTTCGTTTCCATGATTGGAATTGCCTTTAAGCTTGACATTATCGCATGCAGCTGCACAATTTAGACATCTATGTTATAATATATACATATGTGCACACATACAAGTACGTCTATGTCTCTGTGTGTGTGTGTGTGTGTGACTGTGTTTGTGCTTGTTTGTGTTTCTTTATTCTTGCACACGCGTCAATTTAATTTAGAATTCTACGTAATATTTTATTAATTTAGCTTGATTGGCTTTTTCACAAACAGTTCACAGCGACTGACTGTGCATGGTGTGAGATGAAAGACGTGAGAGAGGGGCTGGGGGCGGGCGTGGCATGTAGGGCGAGCTGCTAGCTAATTGGCATTGGAGGGGGATTTTCATGTCGTCATTGCAGCGTCTTTTGTAGTACAATTTCTATTACATTAACTGACTGACTGACTGACTGGCTGACGGACTGACTGAATGAATGACTTACTAACACACACACACACACACACACACACAAATTGCAGTTTAAGTGTGTGTGTGTGTGTGTGCGTATTATTGACACCATTTGTTGCTGTTGTTAATGAAAAAGAATGCCTCTTAAAATTGAATTACAGCGGGTATATTGTAGGGCCCCAAGCATACCTTGTATATAATTGCGGATATCTATCAAGGGTTGTCCGAAATTTTTAACTATATCGTTACAAATAAGCTGTTTCTTCGAGAACTTCAAGAGCTATACGTATGTGAGTTGGCCCACAGGAATGCTGACTGTTTCACTTTTGAAAAGTCACTTAGCTCGAGAAGTCAAACAGTTCGAGAAATTAAATTTTGTATGTGAACTTGTATGAAACATTTATGGATAGTAAACGTTGCACTCTCGGCTTATCTTTGCTGCAAGATTGGCTAGTTGAGGCAACTCGAGAGCTGTAAGAGCCACACTTCGACTAAACGCATTGCTTAAATAAAACTCATTGAAACTGGTTGCTTAAGCATAGCTCGATGTCTCCTAAAAGTCGCAGCCAAAGGCTCTGAGTGAGGGTATCTACTAGCCGGTCACATGCACCCTCGCTGCTCTATTGCGCTGCAGTCCGAAAAGCTAAATAAATTGGCTGAACATTTTGCAAAGAATCATCAGCATCATCAACAGCATCATCATCGCGTCGAGTGATTCTTTCGTAGAGCTAGATATTTGCGCTGCGATCCAATCTATTCGGCTGCCCATGTAGAGCTGTCTCTTCAGCTGCAGCTGAAGCAATTAAAGCAGCGATAAGCGACAATTTACAAACGTACTAGGGACATTCCCCATAAGTAAATAGAGAGCAAAAACTGAGTGAGAGAGAATGAGAGTGGGGAGCATGGGAGAGTGTCTCGAATTCCCAATCCGTGTTTGAATCTCAGTTCGTACAGCATTTACAGCAATTAGGCTGCCTGATTAGCTTCAATTAAGCCAAACTGACATCGAGATGGAGCTTTCGATTGCATTGCTCTCACACTCACTATCTTTCTCTCTTTCGAACTGGGTCTCGGTCGGGGCAATGGGGCAAGGGCTTTACGAGCAGTGAAATGGGACTCGTCGAGTGTTGAATGAGTGTGAAATGGGCAGCGCTTAATTAGCACACTTTAATCCCAACTAGTGTTTAATTGAATGCTCTGACAGCTTGTAAGTATTAACAGCTGTATCGATAAGAAGTTATCGATAGATAAGCATAAGTGAGAGTGAAAGATAATCGGAGGGAGATAAAAAGGAATGTCTTATTAAAATAATAATAATAAAATAATAATAATAATAATAAGTCAATCGTAGGTATATCGATAGCACATATCGATAACTGTATCAGAGATACCTTAAAGAGAGTGAAGAAGGTAAGAAGAAGAGGGAGTAGGAGGAAGTGAAATGCTCAGTCCAATTCACGTGGCGCCATCTATTGTTAAGCAGCGAACTATGGGTATTTCAGAGCGATAATTAAGTAATCATGGAAACAATTGTAAAAAACAAACATAAATTAAAAATATACAGGGCAAAAGCAAAAAGACCACTTTAATTTTCATTATGCCAGATACGTGAACAAACGCCTCGCGCTCGCCGAGAAACTCATTAAAAGCAGCGCTACAATATCAATTATGGTATCTCACTATATAAAAAACAAAAGATGATGAAATAAGTTTTCAATTTGTTTCCATTTCGAACAATTTCTATTTATTTACTCTTTTTTTTGGCAAATAATGAAAACAACTTGCTCTAACTGGTAAGCAGCTAGCGCCATCTGGTGCTGACAGCCAGCAACTGTCTCATAAAGCATAGGCAGATCCAGAGCGCATACCAGGAAGCAGCCCACGCAATGTGCATTCATGCAAATTGCCGTCAATTGTGCAGGTAACCCAAATATTTGAGATACAGATACAGATACAGATACAGATACAGATACAGATACAGATACAGATACAGATACAGATACAGATACAGATACAGATACAGATACAGATACAGATACAGATATAGATACAGATACAGATACAGATACAGATACAGATACAGATACAGATACAGATACAGATACAGATACAGATACAGATACAGATACAGATACAGATACAGATACAGATACAGATACAGATACAGATACAGATACAGATACAGATACAGATACAGATACAGATACAGATACAGATACAGATACAGATACAGATACAGATACAGATACAGATACAGATACAGATACAGATACAGATACAGATACAGATACAGATACAGATACAGATACAGATACAGATACAGATACAGATACAGATACAGATACAGATACAGATACAGATACAGATACAGATACAGATACAGATACAGATACAGATACAGATACAGATACAGATACAGATACAGATACAGATACAGATACAGATACAGATACAGATACAGATACAGATACAGATACAGATACAGATACAGATACAGATACAGATACAGATACAGATACAGATACAGATACAGATACAGATACAGATACAGATACAGATACAGATACAGATACAGATACAGATACAGATACAGATACAGATACAGATACATCAAGAGATGTAAGTGCAGTTGCATGGCTAAATCCAGATACAGATACAAAAGCTGAGATACGAATAATCGTTCTATTTAGCATCGAAATTGTAGATGTCTGTGATTTAAGTACCCGTTTGACATGACAAGCGAAGCCAACAACAGGCTATAATCAAGTAGCTTGACAATAACGAGCGACAGCGAGAGGCTGGAGAGGGGGGCGAGGGGGTGAGGGGGCGAGGGGGCGTGATATTACATAGATCACATAGATCAAGTAGATCACATAGATCACGTAGATCGTTTAATTAAGGCCTCAGATTTCAATGGGCTTTGCGGCAGCTGACTGAGCGTAACAGTTGTTAACTGTCAGTTATTCAATTGACAATAGTTAGATTTAACTCGACCAAATAATACTCTGCACGTAGTATAAGAAGAGAGACTGGAAACTTGTAGGGAAACAAAAGCATTGTTGATCGTGATGTTAAGTTGGAGCTTATCAAAGCTTGCCATGGGAATGGATTTACGCTAAAGATTCAAGTTTTCAGAGCTTAGTCAACTAACATGAGGTTTGCCAGGAGGATACAAATGAGCAAAGGGCAACAGGAAAATTCCATGAAGAGAAAGTCTCAGCCCAGATCAATCTGGAGCCTCGTCTCTCAAATCTGTCCAGTCTTCAGTCTCAGGTCTCCCAACTTGCGTTGAGTTTAGAAGCAAGCAAAATAACTATCGACTCACCTCTACAATGCAGCGCTGAACACAGTCGCGGGTAACGCGCTCCAAGAGAACTCGCTCATCGATGCCCACATTTCTCTCCTGCTGCCGTTGCTGTTGCTGCTGCTGCTGTAGCTGCTCTTGTTGCTGCTTCTGCTGTTGCTGCTGCAGCTGCTGCTGCAGCTGCTGCCTTTGTGTTGGCGTGTGAATTAGCGGTCGAGCTACGCTGCTGATGACGATGCCCTCGGCGACGCTGGGTGGCGATGCGCCCAAATGCTTGGCCCAGACGGCAACCTTCTCAACGACATCGCTGTCCAAGGTCGGTCGCATGTTCGCCTGGGCGAGGGGCATCACAGCAACAGTTGCTGTCGTTGTTGTCGTTGGTGGTGAGGGCGTAAAGCCGAACTGCTGTGAGCGACAGCAAACGGTGCAGCATAGCGAGAGCAACAGCAGCAACAGCAGCAAATGGCCAAACAACATGGCTGAGAAGTTGCCGTTGCGGCTGCACGAGAAGTTGCCACGGATAAGCTGCAACAGACTTTTCCCACGACAATTGGCATGGGAACGAGATCGTAGCAATTGTAGCTGTTGTTGCTGCTGCTGTTGCTGTTGCTGTTTCTGCTTCTTATGTTGCTGCTGTTGGTTCTGTTTCTTTAGCAGTTGTTGCTGCCGTTGCTTCTTGTTTTGCTGCTGTTGTCGCATTAGCTTCTGCTGTTGCTCTAGCAACTGTTGCTGCTGCTGCTGCTGCTGTTGCTCTAGCTCCTGCTTGGCTCGCTCCAGACTTGTCAACATTTTCGTGTTAACATTGACGGCAATCTTAACATTGAAGCTACAGCTGAAGCGTTTCGGCTGCTGCTGCTGTTGATGCTGTAACAGCAACTGTTGTTGTTGCTGTCGTTTCAGCAACTGTTGCTGCTGCTTAAGGGTTTCTTGCTGTTGTTGCAGATATTGTTGCTGCTGCTGCTGTAGCAGCTGCTGTTGCTTCAGATTATGTTGCAGCTGTGGTAGGTTCTGTTGCTGCTCGAGATTCAGTTTGAGATTCTGATGTTGCTGTTGCCCTAGCAACTGTTGTTGCTGCTGCTCTTCTAACAAATTATGTTGCTGTTGTAGCTTCTGCTGCTGTTGTTGCTGCAGCATCTGCGACTCTTCCGCCAACTGCTGCTGCGATAGATGTTGATCTAGCAACTGTTGCTGCTGCTGCTGCTGTTGTTGCCGTGCTGCTGTTGTTGCTGCTGCATCATTTTGGCAAAGCATAGTCAACAATTTGCATCAATTTTCATGCAAAACATTCATTGAAACACATAAAAATAAAACAAAAGCCCGACCTACGCCTCGGCGCGCGAGTGTGCGACTCTGTGTGTGTGTGTGTGTGTGTGTGTGTGTGTGTGTGTCTGAGCTGGTTTCTAATTTCTTGATTTGTTCGATTTGCTGTTCAGAAAGCTCCGCTCGACGCTACGCAATTTACATTTTGTCTGAAATTGAAAAACGAAACCAAAAATAAAAAACAAAATCCAATCAGAAACATTCGCTTCTTATTGGAATTTGGATCGGTCTCAAAAAAAAGGAATTAACATATTATGCTCATTATAATAAACTAAAAGCAATTGTCCCAAGGGTTCAATGTACGAGGCCAACTCAAAGCAATTGCAGCAATAAGATCTATAAAGCGAATTCCTATATACCTAGATATCATATAAATATATATCTTAGAAGTAAAGAATTCATTCGCCATTCCAATGAAGTCACAGGTTCGAATTCCGCTGTGGCATTTTAATATAAATAAAGATATGGAATATATGAAAATAAATAAATGGAAGAGTCTGGCTGCCAGACGGAGCCTAGGACTGACAGCCGGAGACGGAGAGAAAGAAGACAGGACGGACGAATAGAAGATTGAAAGAAAGGCCAGATGGACAGACAAGCTGAGCAACTAATGGAGAATTGGATAAACGCAAGAAAGACGCACAGCCAGACGGCCGGGCAGACAGACGAACTAACGAACTAAGAAAATGCCGAATGGACAAACAGACGGAAGCAAAGATGGACACGGACACGCTTGGGGATGATGAACCAAGCAGACGAACGGACAGCAAATAATATAATCCACAGTTCATGAATGAGCTACAAAAAACAATTAAGTGAACTGAACAAAAATTAAAAAAAAAAGAGTACGAAAAGATATTTACATTTATATTTATTTATAAATATGTATATATTAACACTAATTAACCGCTTGGCTCGAGGCTCTAGAACATTTGAACTGCAACAAAAAAAGGACTTAACAGGGCCACAGGGGAGAAGTGCGCGACTAGCAGATACCCTAGAGCCACATAGCGAGCAGCTGCAGCGCGAGTTCTTCACTTTGAATGGAATGCAGTGCCAAGAGCTAATCAAGAGGTTAATAGAATCTACTTAAGTCTAGGAGAGCTAGCCAAATTTGATGATGTGGCAACTGCAGGCAGATGGACAAAGGGACTGAAAGAGAGAAGCACTAACAGAGACAGCTAAACAGATGAGCACAGAGCAAAGATGGAGGCAACTAACGATAAGGCAGCTAACCATATGGAATCAGAAATATTACATACTATTGAATCAATATACCCTCTTAACACACACACTCACACACGCACATATAGATGCATTTATTTATCACTAATTAACCGCCTTTGAGGCTCTGAGCACAGTTGCAAAAAAAAGGGCACAAAACATAAAAAGAATTGAAAAAAAAACACAGCAACAAATTGAATTAACTTTTTATGCAAATGCCGTTATTAATTAATTATTTACAAATTCATTTGTTACACATTTTTCATGTAATTTTATTTTTCGTTTTCAGTTTGTTTATGCATTTTGGCATTTTTGTTTGTGTTTTTTTCTTGTACTCGAAATTCAGCTGAAGGGCGAGACGAACAAGCCTTCGTCAAAAGCATCTTTGTTGTTGTTGTTGTAGAATCTTTGTTGTTATTGTTGTTGTTGTTATGCACGCGCTTTAATTCAATTTGCTGTTAATGCGCGTAATTGATTTGAGCAGCTTAATTGCAATTGATTGCAAGCCCTTCAGCACCTCTAACTGTATCTGTATCTGTATCTGTATCTGTATCTGTATCTGTATCTGTATCTGTATCTGTATCTGTATCTGTATCTGTATCTGTATCTGTATCTGTATCTGTATCTGTATCTGTATCTGTATCTGTATCTGTATCTGTATCTGTATCTGATCCGTAAATGTTTGTTTGTATGTATATATCTTTATATCTTTATATCTATAGACCGCTACGTACTTAACCGTGCCGCGATCGTCGCTTAACTGATGAAACCGGCAAGCGGTGACGGCTCCAAAAAAAAAAAAAAACAACCCCAAGCCGAAGACGCTCAACGATCAACAAACAACAAACAGCAAACAACGATCAACGCCAACCTCATCCAGAGCGGAGACCAAAGTGTGAGAGGGAGAGTAAATGAGAGACAGAGAGAGAGAGAGCGAGAGTTGGGTTTCATAAAAAGCCATTCCCAAATTTCGTTTTACACCTCTTTCTCGAACAGCTTTTCAGTAACAATTTATGCAGCTCACACAGCTCGTATGGAAACTAAAAGGCGAGCTCTAACAACGATTAGTTGGACTATTCGTTGACTACATCAATTAATGGTAAGTGATTTGACATTCCCGGCTAATTATTGACAGTCTATTGCAATTGCTTACAAGAAACTCATGTACTTGGTGCATTAATAGTCAAGTCTATTGATCTATTCGATTCGTTCTGTTGTCAGTCTATCAATCAAACTGCAAGTTAGTTATAAACTTGATTTGTTGACAGTCAGGCAATGAATATGTCAGGCAGTCCATCAATCAATCAGTCATTAAATTAATAAATATGTCAGGCAGTCCATCTATCAGTTAGTCAATAAGACTATGCAGTCCATCAATCAGTCAGTAAGTCAATAAATCTATCGGGCAGTCCATCAATCAATCAGTCAGTCAGTCAGTAAGTCAATATATCAGTCAAGCAGCCCATCAATCAATCAGTCAGTCAATCAGTAAGTCAATAAATCTATCTGGCAGTTCATCAATCAATCAGTCAGTCAATCAGTAAGTCAATAAATCTATCAGTCAATCCATCAATCAATCAGTCAGTCAATCAGTAAGTCAATAAATCTTTCAGACAGTCCATCAATCAATCAGTCAGTCAATCAGTAAGTCAATAAATCTATCAGGCAATCCATCAATCAATCAGTCAGTCAATCAGTAAGTCAATAAATCTTTCAGACAGTCCATCAATCAGTCAGTCAGTCAATCAGTAAATCAATAAATCTCTTAGGCAGTCGATCAATCAATCAGTCTGTCAGTCAGTCAGTCACTCAATCATGAATACTTAGCTTACTCACATTGCTTTTATTCAAATCAGTCTGTTAAAGCTTTCTATGCATAGCTAGAAAAGCTAGTTAGGGTATCTTGAAGTTGATTTTCCTAAAAGCTCTTATTATCTGCAGCGAAAGTATACAATGAATAAAATCAGAAAGAAATGGGGAAGGCGCTGAAAAGTAAGCAACACTCCGTTGGCTGTTGCGTCAATCAAGCATCGCATTTGATAGGGCTATTAGGAATTTGTGTTTGACAATTTCCATTTCCGTTTCCGTTCGAAAACTTTTTGGCTGGAAATGCCGTTACACACTCTTTTTATAACTGGATTTGATTTGTGCAGGAAATTGCGAGTGTGGCGGAAATTTCAAGCGTTTTTTTTTCGCTTTGCCGAGTCAAAGGCTATCTGTCTGGGCACTTGATTAGATTGAACCACAGCTACAGCTAATCGCCGAGTGGATTTGTGTGAAAGGTTCAGATTATCAAATGAGCAAACCGAAATGGGGGACTTACTCAAATAGTGAGTGGAGGCGAAAGTCTACTGCGTCTGGAAAACTTATTGACTTGAACTGCTTGAAAGAAAGAAAGAAAGTCAATCAATCACTGAGTTAGTCGGTCAATCAGCCAATGATCAGCCATGCAATCACACAGTAAGTCAATCATTCAATCATCAGTCAAATCACATGTCAGAAGCTCATCTTCAGTTTGGATCAGCCTTCAATCACTCAATCAGCCTATCAGTCTATATATATGTATATATAATTTATCCAATCAGTCACATACTTATATACAGTCTAATTTATAGTATGTGTTGCCACCTATGCAAAGCTTAGGCTGTCAATCATTTAAAAAGACAATCAATCAAAGTTCTGGACTTAAAAAAACTTGAGATAATCTGTAAAAAGTGTGCACTTAGATTCTTATAAGAAACTCTAGGAAACTGGAAGAGTTGGCTGATAAATTCTTAAGCTCAATCGTTGGTCAATCACTGTGTCTCTCCCTCTCTACTTTACTATCTCGCCTTTGCCTTTGCATGATTCATCGGCTGTGGCCCAGTGCCCCACACGCAGTTCGCTTAGTAATGATCAAACGCAGTTTATAAAGTGAATCAAAATATTTATAAACAATGTCTTCACATTTAACATCAAAGAGTACACACATACACATACACTAGCTGTCGAATATATGTATATGAATACGTATGTATATATATGTATGTTTATATAGGTACGTTCTCGTAAACATCAATCGCTTTGCCAATTTGCACATAGAGCATGAAAGGTATATTGACTATAGACTGCATTTGTATACAAATCCCTTTGGAATGGGATTTATAATGTGTTATTTCCTTGATGCGAGAAAGAGAAGGACAAAGAGAGGGAGAAAGGGATAGAAACTGATATTGAGAAGCGGAGACAATTTGTAAGTGGAAGAAAAAGAGAGCGCAGGAGAGAGAAAACAGGAAGACAGAGAGAGAGAGAGAGAGAGACGAAGAAGAGAAACAAATAAGACATAGAGAAGCAACAGAGATATAGAAGAAGTGCTCAATCACATTGTTGGCATACTTTGCTACTGGTTCTACAGGGTAGCGCCTGGGCATGCCATCAACATGTGAATTTCCATTTTTTTTCTGCGCTGCGGGTTAAGCGATAAGCATGCCATATAGAAAAGCATCAACACATTTCATATACATAAGAATATTGTTAAATTCCCAGTGGAGAAAGCGCGTAAATGTCGTGAGTAAATGTGATTACACACACGGAGAGAGAGAGAGAGAAAGATAGAGTGAGAGAGAGAGAGAGGGAGAGAGAGACACACACATAAAGATAGAGACAATCCATGTGGAGGAACTGTAGATAGAGATTAAATACATTTGCTTTAAATCAGTTGCGCACTAAACTTTGCAAACGTCGAATCTAATAGAACAAAATAAATATGAACTCTGCTAAATTGCTGTTAATAGGATTTATTTTTGTAGCCGGCAGCCGGGCAATGCCGCAATTTCCTTGTAAGTTTAGACGATCTGTCTATATAGCTGTGCTCTTCACACATTCCATTTTGGTGCATTTGGCAGCTGGCTACCGTTATAGTACACAGTATTGCCGAGATACGCTTACAGCCAGGCAATTGTATGTGGGCGAAGTGTTTACACGGCCTGGGCAATGTGTGCGAGTGCAATGTCTGGGCACACTTCAGCTATGGGAGGATACGTGAGTGAATGATAGAGAGAGACAGAGAGAAGCAGAGAGAGTGTGGATCATTTTCACTGTGATTCTTTATTAACCGTTACAGCTGCAAATTTCCAGTTGGTTTGAAAGGCGATTGTCATGTGTTGCCGCCCACGGAAACCAATCTGGTCTATCCCAAATGTTGTCCCCTATACGAATGCAAAACGTTCACGTCGAATCCAGAGGGAGAGTTGGAGCAAACGAATACGTATGATCATACTGGCAATTTGCGCAAATCGCATCTGACCGAGGTGATTGTTATAAATAAGGATCGTCTAGGACCGAATTTACGAGAGAGACCAACAGTGCAGCCAAATGTTCGAAAATATTCAATATAAGCTGCCTGTATATATATGTATGACTATATCTATACAAATGGATATACATACATATATATATATATATATATATATATATATATACATATATATATATATATATATATACATCTATATATATATACATATATGTGCGTGAGTGTATAGTGTGAATTTGTTGTGTGATCAATTAGGCCGTAGTTAGTCATAAATCAGCTGTATCGCATTGCAATGTTACGTGTCCTTTATATACACATGTGTTGGACACAATTAAATTACATTAAATTAAAATTTAATTCCACTTCAAAGGCGGCATTTTTTTAGACAGGGCTGTCCCAATTTTTTGTTTGGCAGAACTATTTTACTTTTGCGATTGGCAAAGCTTAAGCTATCGATAGAAGACCACTCAATATGTAAAGTTTGCTGCTTATTGTACTGTAGCAACTGTATAAATATACAAAAAAAAATAAATAATACTATAACTAATGTACTAGATGTATAATAACTGTCAGTTTATTTAATATTATTAAAGATATTATTTTCAAATTTAAATTTTCGCGTTGCCAACTATGGCATTTGTTTTAAACGATATATATTGTAACACACAGCTGGCTTGTATCGATATCAACAAGTCAGCATCGTCAATTATCGAAGTAGCAATTGCTCGTAAGTAGGAAATTCTAGAAATATTTCAAAATAGATATAAATTTTACATCATTTTCTCACTTAGTTACTCACACTTACTAAATTTCGAACCACAGCAGAATCGAGTGTAAATCTTTTTTGGAAATAAGGGAATTCAACTTTAACAATAAACTGCGTATTTCATCATAACAAAAAAAAAATGTTGCTGCGACTTGCATTGTCGAAGGCTCCATCGAGCAGCTTGCTCC
Source organism: Drosophila eohydei (assembly GCA_035045825.1). Taxonomy (NCBI): domain Eukaryota; kingdom Metazoa; phylum Arthropoda; class Insecta; order Diptera; family Drosophilidae; genus Drosophila; species Drosophila eohydei. Next base: position 990,706 of record JAWNOT010000096.1, read on the forward strand.
TGGCTAAGTCCTCGAGAATTAATCTAAATGTAGTGCGCAACTATGCCCGTGGTCCAGTGCGCACCACACGCAATCCCGGAACCGTGGATCGGACTCAGGTGCGCACTCAACCCACACTCAAGGAAAAGCTAATGGGCCCACCAAGTGCCAATGGTAAGTGGTTGCTTTTCAATTGTAACCGTAATTCAATTGCTGCTCTTTGTAGCTTTTTCATTGGGCAAAGGCGCTGCCGCAGGCGCCGCTGTCGTCGGTCTGGGCGCCCTTTGCTATTACGGCGTCGGCATGGGCAAGCACACAAGCATTGCAGACAACGCCATGTGAGTAGAAATTCCTCGAAAGAACTGCTCTACACCACTCGAATTTATATACAAAATACATATATGCATCTCTAGTGGAAGTATCGTCCAGGCTTATAGGATTGTCTAATCTATACATAAGAGTTAGAAGTGCTCCCAACCATTCAGAGGAGGACAGAAATAGAGAGAGAGAGAGAGATCCTGCCTATCCTCCTCTAATGCATACAAAGCATAATCCTAAGCAAAGCCCACCCAACTCAGCCTAATTTGCTTATCCTCTGTACACTTAACGAGCGTCGAGTATTTGACATTCATATGTCTAGCGCGATTGAGCAAGGAAATCTCTCGCTCTACCGCTCGACAACACACATGCATATGACTTGCCCATGCATCAGAATTTGTAAAATTTTGTCTCTTTCTCTTCGTCTGCAGCATGTGGCCGCAGTATGTAAAGGAGCGCATACAATCGACATACGCTTTCTTTGGTGGCTCCTGCTTGCTGACTGCAGCCTCTGCTGCTGCTGTCTTTCGCTCCCCTCGCCTTCTCTCGCTGGCCTCGCGTGGAGGCATTATGGTAAGTCACATACATTCACACTCTCGTGCACACAAACAGATATATTTATGTTTATCGTAGTGGTCGTTAGCTTCTTTAGCTTTGGTCATTGGCAGTGGAGCTGTCACTCGCTCTATTCAATATGAAAAGGGGTTGGGACCAAAGCATTTGGCTTGGGCCGTGCATTGCGCTCTTTTGGGTGCTATGATTGCCCCATTGTGTTTCCTTGGTGGACCGATACTAACGCGCGCTGCTCTCTATACGGGCGGCATTGCCGGTGGCTTGTCGACGATCGCAACTTGTGCACCGAATGATAAATTCTTGTATATGGGTGGTCCATTGGCCATTGGCTTAGGCGTTGTCTTTGCCTCATCCTTGGCATCGATGTGGCTACCGCCAACTACCATGCTGGGCGCTGGTAAGTAATTGACTTTTATCACAATCTTATATAATATACATTTTTTATTCATTCTTCTGCTTGATTTTTTTTCTAGGTTTGGCTTCGATGTCGCTGTACGGCGGATTAATTCTCTTCAGCGGCTTCCTGCTCTACGATACGCAACTGTTGGTGCGCAAGGCTGAGGTGTATCCACAGTATGCATATGCCCCATTCGATCCCATTAATGCGTAAGCAATTTAAGCTAGTTAAAAGTAATTGTTGAAATTCATTTGATTTCGTCTTTCAGTTCGATGTCTATTTATATGGATGTTTTGAATATATTTATACGGATTGCGACTATAATGGGACTCAACCATCGTAAATAGGTTAAAACAAATACAGTTGTGATACACCAATGATATATATGTAAAACAATAAAATAAAAAAAATAAAGCTATATAGGCTATAAAGCCCAAAAATGGCATTGGCTTAAAGGCTTTCTATAAATGCGGTAAATAGATAGCGATGTGCGTGAGTTGCAACGGCACTATCGATGACATGCGACGCATATCGATTATTGATAAAACAATTCTCACAATTAGTTTCCTTACTGTGAATCTTTATTAATAAGAATATTCTGAATTTTTATTAATCAATAATTATTTGCAATTGTTTTAAAATTAACAACAAAGCTACCGTTACTATATAATGCCACCTGACTGTAATTCAACCTGTTTGAAATTTTGTAGATACGTAATATATCGGAAAGCATTGCGATTAAATATCGCACGAAGAGTATTTTAAGCGAAATATATCCGTCGACAGGATAATACGATATACAAACTTGTACAGAAAGAAAGCATTTTCGAGCTTAAAACAGATTTGGCTTTGGCAACAGCGTCAAATGTGTGACAAAACTGTATTATTTAATTAGGATTTGTATGTATGTGAGCACTTGCAAACTAATAATAGAACCGAACACAATTCGCTTGATAGTTCATGAAATTAAATTTTAATTTAAGTTTATAATTTATTGTTGCTCCCTATTATTAAGTTGCATAAACGTGTTGCAGGTGCGCTCCAATCGAAGCTATAATAGAACCGGTTGGACAAGGGGCAAGGCTCAAGACACAACGGGTAAGTCCGAGTCCTAGACAAAGCAAACGCCGGCAACCGGCGGGGCCGCGCCCTGCACCAAGTACGTAGCAGCCGGCAGACAGCAAATCGATTTACGATAACAAGTGTTTTGGTTTTCTTCTTTTTTTATTTATACGGTGATTTGTTGCAGCAGCCGCGACAGCAACGGCCGCCGTAGCGAACGTAACGCAAAGGGGAAAAGTTGAAGAGAAGGTGGAGGTGGACGATAACTATAATCGTGAAATGGAACGACGTTATCTAAAGAATCCATTTAATGATTTCTCCGGCGGTGAAAATACGCCCTTTGCCACCGATGAAGAGCACATAAAGACGTTGATCTGCACCTACGTAGATGCCATATTGGAACATTGTCATCCCAATAGCGACGAAGAGGATAATCGGGGTGATTTGTATGTGGGCAATGCTGGCATTGCCTACATGTTCTGGAAGCTTAATAGCTGCGAGCAAACCCGTGAACTCTATCCGGCATTGGAGCACGCGGCGGCCTTCATACGTAATGCCAAAGCGAATGCAAAACGCTATAAGAAAAGATCAGCAGAACGATATTCCTTTCTCTGTGGCAATGCAGGCATCTATGCTGTCTCCGCAGCCATATCACAGGAATCCAAGAATACGGAGGAATTATCCACAGACTTGGCCAACTTTAAGTCGGGTATTCCATCAAGCAAAGAGTTCATGCATACGAAATATGGTTGTGATGAGGTGCTAGTGGGACGAGCAGGCTATCTATCTGGCTGCTACTGGCTCAACGACGTTCTGCCCGAGAAAAAGATCACGGATGATGATCTCGTCTCTATTTGCCAACTAATCATCAACAGCGGGCGAGAGTATAGTAAATTGAATAACTCTCCATTGCCACTGATGTACCAATACCATGGCACGGAGTATCTGGGCGCTGCTCATGGCCTTTGCTCTATTTTGCACATGCTCTTGGATAGCCCATGGTTTCGTACAGTTCCCATATCGGCGCCCGCTGCTGAGCTACGAGATATCAAGCGTTCGATTGATTTCTTTCTGGAACTGCAGGATGGTGAAGGAAACTTTCCGGTTGCTCTGGAGGATTTGCGTTCGGGCCGGGACAAGCGACTTGTCCATTGGTGTCATGGTGCCCCTGGCGCTGTCTATCTGATGGCCAAAGCCTATCTAATCTTTAAGGAGGACAAATACATTATGTCGCTGCGTCGCGCCGCGGATTTGGTGTGGAAGAAGGGGTTTTTGCGCAAGGGGCCGGGCATTTGCCACGGCGTAGCCGGCAATGGTTACGTCTTTCTTCTCCTCTTTCGCTTGACCAACGAAATGAAGTACCTGTATCGTGCTCACAAATTTATGGAACTCTTAACCAATTCAGAGTTTAAGCAACGTGCGCGCGTTCCTGATCGACCGCACAGCCTTTACGAAGGAGTCGCTGGAACCGTTTGCTTCCTTGTCGATCTCCTGGAGCCAGAACAAGCTTATTTTCCCTTTATGGATGTCTTTCATTAGATAATCCTAGCCACGTCCCTTTCCCCCTGCTTCCCATTCCTTATCTAGTCAATTTTATTTTCTTCAAATTCAGCGCCTATCTTATCGATATTATTACAGATAGTGAAGAATATATCTTCATTTCAGTGTACACTCAAATTTGTAGGTGTCCTGGTATCTCTTCACATTTACTTTTTTGTTTTATGACTAATATATCCACCGCGCTCTTTATCGCCTCTCCCACACACAACATTTTGATTGCGTGGTTCAATCATATTCTCATATCAAAATTCTCTGTGCTTTAAGCTAAGCAATTAAATATTAAATAATACGCATACATAAATATTCAGATATATACATAATATATATATATATATATATATATATATATATATATATATATATATATATACATGATACACAAACAATTATACAACATATATTTATATACAATACTTACATTCATAAACATAATATAAAAATATATAGACACATATACATATATGTGTGTATACTGTGCTTTATACCTATGAGTAACTCCATTAAAGAGCTCTAAATTCTATTGTCAATAAAGATTATACTACAAAAATGCATATCTGTTTAATATTACTAATGCCAAATATCGTAAGTTTGCTGCATTTCAAATTTAGCGCTCACTTACCGGCGTTCTGCTTTGTAGAGATAAATTTTCGGATTACCCACAATTTATCGCTTACACATATCGAAAATCTGTCATTTTAAATTCTTTGCCCTACCTATCGATATTATTATATTCGTTACTTTAGTTACCATTAATCGGTATCAGTGAGTGACTTACTCTTTACCATATTACCCAAGCGCAACTGTGCTCTGTTTTATTATTTTTTCATTTTTATCCACGTAATTAGAAGTTAGTCGCAATGAGCGGCACAACTCGATTATCTCACAGTCGGGGTGTTTGACGATGAATTGTTGCAAGTCTGTTTGTTGTGCGATAAATGCCTATCGAGAATCAACTTGCATCCCTAACTGACTCTTTTCGTGGTGCGGACGCAATCTGCAAACTCGTGGCGAATTTTTGTATTCGATTTTCGTTATCCATTTGCATAGCAAAACAAAGTAAACTAACACAAAACGATGCAGACTGAGACATATAAACATATATTAATGTGAAAATTTACAGATGCCGGGCGTTGAAACAATCAAGTCCAGTTGGGCCGATGAGGTGGAGCTCGACTATGGAGGCCTACCACCAACAACGGAGACGATTGAGAATGGCCATAAATATGTGACCGAATACAAATACAATAAGGATGATAAGAAAACGAAAGTGGTGCGCACTTACAAAATCTCCAAGCAGGTCGTGCCGAAAACTGTCGCCAAGCGTCGCACTTGGACAAAATTTGGTGAATCGAAGAACGACAAACCCGGCCCTAATTCGCAAACAACAATGGTCTCTGAGGAGATTATAATGCAATTCCTGAACTCCAAGGAGGACGAAAAGGCCAACGATCCGTTACTCGATCCCACCAAGAACATTGCCAAATGTCGTATTTGCAATGGCGAACATTGGTCTGTCAACTGTCCATACAAAGGTACCGCCATGGATACTAATCTTATGGAGAAGAAGGCAGCAGCTGCTGCATCCGCAGCTGTGGATGCACCCAAGTCTGGAAAATATGTGCCACCATTCCTCAAGGATAGCCAAAAGGGTGGTATGGGTATGCGTGGACGTGACGATACGGCCGCCATACGCATTTCCAATTTATCCGAATCAATGACAGAGGCGGATCTCGAAGAGCTGGTCAAGAAGATCGGCCCACAGAGCAAGATGTACCTGGCCCGCGATAAGAATACCGGTCTCTGCAAAGGTTTCGCCTACGTTCACTTCAAACAGCGCAAGGATGCGGCAGCGGCCATAGAAATCCTAAATGGCCATGGCTACGATCATTTGATCCTAAGTGTTGAATGGTCAAAGCCACAGAACAACTAAAACAAGATGAAGACGACGACGATGTGTGCGTGTGTGCGACGTGTGTATGTGTGTGAAAAGGCGAAGCTACCTAGAACGGCAAGCACAAGAGTGAAGATTGTAATTTCCTTTTTTAGTTTGAATGATTTCCACTTATAAAGAGCCTGAAGCATGCCGCATGTGTTACAAATAAATAGTACATGGTATCTAAGCTATAAGTTTGCTAAAAACACAAAAAACAAAAATAAAAAAGAAAGAAAAATTGTTGTCGAATGAATATTTTGTATGCTATGCAGATTGTTTATTTACATTCACAGCACATGTCGTCACATATGCTGCGAGTAGTGTTGCCAGAGGACGAAAGTTCGTGGGGAAATCATAAAAAGCGACAGCTGTGACGTCACGAATGTTGTGAACAACGCACTCACGACGAATTAGATGAGAGTGGCGCATCAATAACAACACTCCAGCGCGGGCTCTCTCATAAAGAATATTTATGCTATGATTTGATTGGGGGGCTAATAATATATGCTACAAATTCATATTTAATATAAAAAATATATTTTCATTCCCATAAATAATATGTAAAATGTATGCCATTTGAAGCTATTTTAAGGCACAGTATTGATTTAAGGGAATGCCACTAATGGTGTTTGTTATGAATATGCATATATATGTATATATGTCAATTACCCTGAATGATACATGTAGAATACAGCGAGCATATCACACACAAGAACAGTGCCTTATAACGCGTATAGACTGTAACGCAGGGTATTGATGAGTCGACTAAGAGCCGACCTCATTTGCTTGCGTAAATTGTGTTTTTGTTTGTGCCGTGCGCTAAATTTAGAAAATAGGTGCCGCTAAAGCATTTTAAATTTGAATGCAATATTTTTGAGCTGCTGCTGTTGGCTGACAGTTGTACAGGTGTGTTTGCAATGGAATCCTCATCAAAGTTGGCCATCAAACGCGGCACGCGTATTCTAACTGAAAAACCATTTGCATTTGTGCTTAAGTCTAAATATCGACTGGAACGCTGCGATAATTGTCTGGAAGCGTGAGTCGCAGTGGAATTAGTTAGTGGAATTATAATATAATACAGGTTTTATATCGGACAGAACAAAGGTGTTAAAGTGCTCCAATTGCCGTTATGTCTCCTACTGCAATCGCAGTTGCCAGCAACAGGCTTGGCCCATCCACAAGCACGAATGCCAATTCCTTAAGCGTGCGTTGCCCCGCATTGTGCCCGATGCGGCTAGGATGCTCTGCCGGCTTATCTTGCGCTTGGAACATGGTGGAGATCTGGAACGAGGCTACTACACGGCACACGGATCTCGCAAATTTCGCGATTTAATGTCACGTGGGTGCCAAATCATAGAAATGTAGACTCCAGTTTTATACCTTTTGATTTACAGACTATGCGGAGATTAAGAATGACGCGAAGCGCATAGAGCATTTGGAATCGTTGCATGCGGTGCTCACGGATATGATGGTGGACAGTGCAAGTGGAACTGGAACTGGAAGCTTAGTACCCAATCTAAATGAACTGATGAGCATTTATGGCCGTGTAAGTATGAGGGCGCAGCAACAACAGCTAGCAATATATCTGTGCTGCTCTAAACCACATGTTTATCTCACTCTTTCTCATGCACGTGAGTCACTTGAGTATAGTTAAAGTATCCTTTCGGTTCTCCAGATCTCTCCTGGAGTTTCTTAAGACTTCTCGCGATACCTAATCATTTGTTCTCTCTTTAATCGTGCAGCTAATTACGAACGGCTTTAATATTCTGGATGCGGAGATGAATTCGATAGCGACAGCCATTTACCTGGGCGTCTCCATAACAGACCACAGCTGCCAGCCGAATGCTGTGGCCACGTTCGAGGGCAACGAACTGCATGTGCATGCCATTGAGGATTTGCCGTGTCTAGATTGGTCCAAGATCTACATTAGCTACATCGATCTGCTCAATACGCCCGAACAGCGCAGGGCAGATTTGAAGGAACATTACTATTTCCTCTGCGTGTGCAGCAAGTGCATCGACCCGCAGGAGATGCATGAAATGACCGCTGCAGTCTGTCCAAATAGCAGCTGCGATGCTAGCGTTAATATACAATTGGATAAATGTGAGAGCTGTGAAACCGCTGTGTCGGAACAGTTGCACAGTGATTACAAGGAGGTGATGTCCTTGACACAGTCCAGTTTGGACTCCATGAAGGAGGTGGCGTGTAAGTACACTGCCTGGACAAAGCTAGTGAGCAGCTAATTTAGTGGAGCTGTCTATATACCTTATACAAAGATACTCCCTATATACACAACACTCTATTTACTGCATACTCCATCTATTCCCCACCAGATCTGGACGTCTGCAAAGTATGTCTGGCGAAGCAGCGTGGCATACTCCATCCGTTGAACGTTTGGCATGTTAAGACGCTCGATGCCGCCTTCGAGGCATCGATTCAGGTGGGCAAATGGACAGAGGCTTTGGACTATGGGCAGCAGCTGTTGCCAGGCTTTGCTAAGTATCATGGTGAATGGAATCCGTTGCTAGGTCTGCTCCAGCTAAAGCTGGGCAAGATTGAGCTATATGAGCGCAACTACAAGCAGGCCATGCAGCATTTGCAGGAGGCGCAGCGCATTTTGAATGTAACACATGGACGTGATCATCGCCTGTTGCTGGAGCAACTGCGACCGCTTATGTTGCAGGCCAAACACAAGATGAGATGAGATCGGTTAAGAGATAAGATAAGATACAGTCTCAAAATAAAGAATTTAATTATAATCGAATTAAGAATGTATTTATTTGCAATTTCCGTTAAACGATCTGTGTGATGGCCTTGGCACGTCGATCCGTGTCCTGGAAGAGGGCACGTATCAAATGCTTGATTTCTTTTGCCTGATAATTGGCTGTCAAAGGACCGGCGCCGTCGCACCACAATTCCGTAAACTCCTTGAGCGAGGCATTCATCATGGTCTTCAGCTGCTGCAGCTTCTGCCAGTTGCGCACCTGCAGCACCTCATGCTTATCTTGATACAGCAACGGCCCCTTCTCCAGCACCACATCAATCAGATCGCTCAGTTCGCTGGCCATCGTGGCCGAAATGTCGCGCAGCGTAAACACTCGCTGCACCAGCTCATTGACAAACGCATTCAGCAGCTCACAGAAGCTGCTGTTGTAGACATTCTCCGGCAGCACCTGCTGCCAAACGTTCTTCAGCAGTTCCAACTGGCGCAGACACTGGCGCACCAATCGCAGTGGCACCGAGCCCAGAGTGTGCGGATTCTCAAATTCTGTCCAAGTATGAGAAGGATAATTATTAATAGTTAATTGTGAACAGAAGAAGAGGCATGAAAACCCACCGAACCCGCTCATAATATCCATCAGTATAGACTGCTGGTAGTTGAGCTGAACGCGCAAATGTTTGCTGCCCGTGGACTGAAGCATCTTGACCAGCGAGGGATAGCTATCGATGGCGCTGTTGGCATGCTGGGCCACCCAATGGGTCAGGTATTGGCAATTGTTGTGGAACAGCGCCGACTGCTGAGGGATGCTCTGCAACAGTTTCTTGTGCACCTTGGGCACCTCATCAATGTACGTCTCCAGCAGCTGGGCAACGACTCCGGCCAATGGATCGGGCGTTGACTCTGCTGACTTATCCGTTGGCTGTCGCAGCACGCGATCCATCAACTTCACAAAGTCCTATCCATGGGAAAGAGACATGTTTTAGTTATATATGAATGACAAGAATTTTGGGTCTGCAGCGCAGATTTCAACTGGAGATCTTGGTTTATCCTAACTCCGAAACTACTATGCCCCAACGGCTGCCAATGGGGAATGGGGACAGACAGCTAAGCAGCCAGAGCGGTAGTAGGCCAAACGGACATGGCAAAGACTGATGCTTGGAAAGACGGACATAACGACAAAGAGACGGATCGATTGATGAAGAGTCAGACGGTGAGTATAGTGGACAGGTGGGGAGATTGAGATGAAGACAGACGGACAGCCATTGATATGTATGAAGCGTGCACAAAATGAATACCCGATCGAGTATGATTCAATTGGTAAAATCGATTGATGCTTGCCTGGGCGCTCTTGGAGATCATGCAACGAGGAAATAGAAACGGATCACTGGCCACATTAGCAGACAGGTTATTCGGAGCCACCAATATCATGTCCTGTAGATCACGTTGGATTATCTCACGAGCTGTGGCCAAGACACGAGCTGACAGGCGATTGCGATAGTATGTATCGAACTCCTTGGTGAATTCGGTTAGAGCACAATCCACCTCTGGGTTAATCAGATATGCATCCGCTAAGAGATGTTCGAATTGTAAAACATCTACGCATAGAGTCGAGCTATTGTATTCATCCATTGTCTCCGGGACAGCGGAAATCAAGCACTCCTCGACGAGCAGTTGCAACATGCGATCCTTAATCTGATCGCCGATAATGCTGAAGACATGCTGGGTGCCATTGAGGTTGCTATTGATGCCGCCTAGCGTCTGCAGGAGCAGGCGAAAATGGTCAAAGACATCCTTATAGCTGGGACGCAACAGAGGCGACGAAGCATCCTGATCCTTGATAGAATACGAAAGCGTTAGCTGTATATGACTGCCATCCTTGGCTGTTTCATTGTATTCGACCGAAACAGGTTTCTGGATCAGTGGCTCGATACAGTGTTCTAGCAAAAAGTTGCACAGCTTGGCTGGATTATAGCGCTCCTGGAACAGAGCTGTCACAATGTCCTGCAGCTGCGCTTCGTCCTTGCTAATAAGCAACGTAACACATTTCGAATTGGGAAACGTTTTGCAATTCAATTGCACAAGACGATCGAACCGCTTCTGCAGATTCTGCTGCAGCAAATGTGCCTGCACGTGGTATTTGACTTTAATGGACTCATAGCAATCCAACGATTGGAATAGTCGCTCCACTTCGGGCGCTACATCGGTAGAGTCTTTGGCTTCGCTGTAGATAAGGCTGCGCAGCTTGCCCATCAGATCGAACACGACGAGGCAATCCTTGTTGGCCTTCGCCTCTTCGACACACTGAAATAGATCGTCCAGTTTTAATATATGCTCGCTAACACGCAGTTCTAACATTATTTCCCGTAAATCCTTGCTGCTCTTGGCTAGCTCGGCACTGGCATCGTTTAGGGCGGATAGACCCTCCTCACCAACGGTGGCTAGCAGCTCGTTGATTTCGTCTCCCAGTATGCTTGATTTCTCCAAAAAGATATCTGGTGATGTATGATTGGGCATAAATTCTGTATAATTTTCATCGATGTGTTTGCGTACGCGAGTTTGAAATCTTTCGGTGCGAACCAACATTTTCGTGATTGCTGATTTTGTTGACTCAATATCCTGGCTCTGGCCATGAAAGGTCTCCATCAGCACCTGATTTTGCGCCATCATCTTTAAAAGCGTTATTTTCCTACGGAAAGTTGCTTTAAAATAGTTTAATTTCTATTTGATGCAAATACAAACTGCAACGACGACGCTTGTTTACTTTTTTTTTCATTTATCAATTGTAGTTTGAAAATAAAATAATCGAGCTAGATCAAATGTGCGATAGTTCAACCATCGTGATAATAGTATCGATCGATAGTTGTGTGTGGATTATAATAAAATAGGAATAATTCTTGCTACAAGTCACATCCGCAGTTGGATTTAGTGTTTTTTTTTTTGCATTCTATTCGAAAATTTTAACTTACTATTTGGGGACAATACAAATTGCAACGATGACGCGCAATTTTTGTGTTTACACTTATCGATTGCAATATGTAAGTGCGATACCTTATTCAAGAGTAGACAAAATATATTGCCGGCAAAATAAATAAATTGGTTAAATCTGCTGCTTTATGTCATAAGTTGATAATATGATAAAAAAAAAATTAATCCTTTTACTACTTCTTTCTATGCAGTTTTCAAATATATCGATACTTTTTGGTAGTTCTACATGAGCAATTACAATACGTATTCCGATTGATGTAAATTAGAATAGAGTAGCGTAGAATGTCTTCGAAAAAGACAAATGCAATTTCAAAATGTATATATATATTGCTAATTATGGCAATAACTTTAACCAGCAGAGTTAATTGCATAGAGCCAATATCAGCAATTGCAGGCACTGCAATAGTTACCGGCTTTCTTGGGGCAAGCAAGGTTATTTATTGTAAATTTTCTGAGTGCTGCGACGAACGCAGTGTGCCGGGTGATATGGAAAGTACGTTGATTTCAAGTGCAGTAGAGTTTTATATATGTATATAACAAATTAATTTTCAGAACTAAAACAGTCGTTGTCCAGGACGCTCTTTGGCCAGCATATTGTGCAGCAATATGTTGTTTCGGCACTCACAGCCCATTTACAATCGACGAGTCGAAAGCCGCTTGTCATGAGTTTCCATGGAACACCGGGCACGGGAAAAAGCTTTGTGGCGGATCAGATAGCGCAGGCTCTTTATCTGGAAGGCACAAAGAGCAAATATGTGCACAAATATTTGGGCCGAGCTGATTTTGCGCACCCGGGTCGCCTGAATGAGTACAAGGAGCGCATCAACAGGGAGGTGCGGGCAAGTATCAAGGAATGCCCGCGTTCACTCTTCATATTCGACGAGGTGGACAAGATGCCGATTGGCGTATTCGACACGCTCACATCGTTCATCGACTATGCAGCCAACATAGGTGACGCTGATTATACGAAAGCAATCTTTATATTTCTTTCGAATACAGCGGGCATAGAAATCTCCGATCACTTGGTCCGGCTCATGAAGGGTGGTAAACGACGCGAGGATACGAAACTCTTTGATTTCGAGAAGATGCTAGAGCTGTCTGCCTACAATATGGAGGGTGGCTTAAAGAAGACGAACATGATCGAGGCGCATGTCATCGATCATTATGTTCCCTTCTTGGCCCTCGAGAAGACCCACATCATTCAGTGTGTGGAGGCCGAGTTTGCTCGTTATGCATATAACCCAAAAAAAAATGATATACAATTGGTAGTTAACAACGCCGTCACCTACGATCCGAAGCATAGCATGTTTGTCACATCCGGTTGCAAGACCATCGAGAAGAAGGTTGCCATTGTTGTCTATGATCAAAAGACTTGAAAGTCTGTGTTCATTTTTTGTATTTATTTTCTTTTGTATAAATATATAAATAAATATAATAAACAAGGATGGAATCCTTAAAAACTCACAAATAGGCCGAGAAGTATAAGAGCTAGGATATCCAATTATGAATGACGATTCGAACTTTGTTTTGTCTTTGATATACCTCGAGAGCTTTCAACAATTGGGATTATCTCATTTTATTTTGGTTTAGCTATTCAGAGCTTGGATACATTTCTCTGCTTGGATGCTGTAGACTACTCTGTAGACTTGGCACAACTCGAGATCCATGTGGGCTTTCTCGCCTGGTATCTGAGGTGCTTGCAATGATAGACGGCTTTGCACTTACTTATTTCTCACATGTTTAATAACTTTCTTCTTTTACATATTACAATTGAATGGAACTATTGCTACCAGGGATTGAGCCACTTGAGCCGCGCATCCTTTCGCAGAAGATCCGTGTCCAATCGCTTGGGCTGTTGATCATATTCCTGGCGTGCTTTGCAACGCTGTTCCACGGGTCCGATTTGTTTGGTCACCAGGCATTCGCCGTTCTCCTTGAGTATCGTGTGCTTGATGTCCTGTGCGGTTGGTTCCCCGTAGGGGAATGTCACTGGGGACACTTTAATCAAATGCTTAATCTTCCATAAGCGGGCATTGTTTTCGGGTATATTTTTAACCACGGTAAAATCGCTTTGTTTTCCATCCAAGCCCAATTCTTGAAGCAAACGCTTCTCCCAGTAGGGATTGCCTTTAACGGGCTTGATGCGCTGCACGCGAAACAACTTGGCCGGTTCAATTGGCGGATCCTGATGGTCGGGAGTTCTATACAAAGGTAATTATTTAATTTTAAGAATTATTTTCAACGGGCCGGGATTTTCTACTTACCTGGGATAGTAAAAAATATTCTCGTATTTCTTGCCATCTTTGTACAGGAACTTTTTGTTGTGTTTACCATAGTTGCGCTCGATCTTAAGGCTGAGCTGAAGTGGCCTCAATAGACGCAATGTGTTCATTTTATTTAACAAATATTTTAATTTACAAATATATAAACGAAACCAGCAGTTGCTTGGTTATGAAAGCCAGCCAGGGCTGCAGCGCGATATTGCCATTCACACAAATAGAATTCCAAGTGACAGTTGAAGCTATCGATAGTCAGATGGGCACTAGTGTTGTAAGCAAGCCAAAGTCCATTTGCACAATGTAAGCCTATCGCTAGACGTTAAATGAACACCTACAAGCTATCTGTAACAGTTTTTAATTTTTGAAAAAATTATAAATTGGATCAACTTGGATAAGCTTGACCGAAAGTTGTTTTCTGTAAAAAAATAAATATTAGTTAGTTAGTTATTTCATGTTTTATGAATTTCTCTTAACCTATCAACCTTTTTACCTAAAAACTGTTATAATGTTATATTTTCTAAAAGGCGTTTGCTCTTATACTATTATATTATTCCTTTTATACTCTTTTGAGTAGCATTTTAATGGTGGGGCGTTACAGTTATATGATTAGCATAATCGCCGCCATTTTGTTACGCTGATTGGCCCTTGGCTCCGTATGCAGCGCTTCCCATTGGCTGTTACCTTGCCATGCGAACGGGGGTTGCTTGATTCACAGAGCAGCTGCCTATAAAGGATGCTGCAGCATCCGCACAGCAACTCAGTTCGTTTCGAAAGCTTTGCGGGCGCAGGACATCAGTTAAAAAATAAAAATAATACACAAATCAAATCTTGTGTCTGATTGTGATTCTTGTAAGTAAAAGTTGTTGAACTACAAATTTGTGTCGAAGTTTTTTTTGTTCTAGTTAAATATTACTTTAAAGTGTGTGTGTTTGATCTCTGGAGTATAGTTTCCGCCACAGATCACAGCCCTTAACAAACTCTCAGATTTTGCAAAGCGCATTAAACCGCAAAATCAAAAAGGGTTCCAACATCGTCTCAACTCCCGCGGGCCACAATAAATGCAAACGTGACAATTGTTCCGTTATTTGTGTAGGTGTGGAAATATGTCGCAAATAAAAGCCCGAAGAGTAACAATAACAATAATAAGTAAACACAATAATAATCATAATAAATATAATATAATAGCAAACGCAAACAGGACACGTGACCAAAAAGGGTTCCCCAAAGGGGTTGGCTAACTGACACACATACACATACCCTTATGATGCCCACAGCACAATTCTATAAATAATGCAAGTGTTATGTACGACCTGGGCGTGGGCGTGAGCGTGGGCATGGGCGTGGGCATGGCGGGCAAACATCCTTAATCAAGCAGAGATTAAGGCAGAGCCAACAAATATATATATATATATATATATATATATATATATATATATATATATATATATATATATATGATATATATACATGTTGGCGCTGTCGTTTCTATTTATCTATACCCCTGATCCGGGAATTGCTACACGCTGCAAATGAAATCGATTAACTTATCGATTACTAGTTCAGTAAGTTTTTGAAAAACCTTAACTGTTAAATCGATAACTAAAGCCATTCCATCTAAATATTTTATATGGAGACTTGCCATTTTATTGCTATTGCCTGCCAATAGGTAGGCATCGATAAAAATCGATAACTTAATTTTGGTATACCTCTTTATATGACTTGGTTTCTTTGAGTTAACCCGCCAAATTCAACAACTGGAGGCATCAGATCTGATGTGATATCGCGAATATCTATCTCTTGTAACTGTCTGATATCCAGCATAAATCAAGGATCTTCAAAGTTCAAGTTACTTCGTATACATTGGAGCGCTTGCTCCTTGGTATATATAATAGTAGAGTAATTTACCCAGGATTGTCACTTTCAATGGGTTCAGGGCATAACAAAAATAAGAGCTAGAAATAATAGATCTGGTTTGTAGACTCTGGTCAGATTTATGCATTAAGGAATAGTTCGCATAATTATGTTTTCAGATACTTTTCTCCTTTACATCCGAACAATTGACAATTTGTGAACTTTTTCTTGATTTTGAACAGTGGTCAGCCCAGGCGCAGCAGCAGCAGAGGCAGCATCCGGATCAGGATCAGGTTCATCTTCTAAATATGGTTTACGATATGGCACACCTGGCACCGGGGCCGCCGCAAAGCATCTCACTGAGTCGCTACTATATGGATCAGGATGACGATTTGGCAGCGCGCAACAACAATGCAAACATATCGAATGGCCATGGACATGGTCATGCCGCTAGCGAGGACTATGCGGCGAGCACGACGCTGGACATCGATCAGCGATATCAGGCGCGGATTGCGTGCGAGACGGCGGCACAGCCAGCTCTGCCCGGGCCGCCGCCAACGCCGGCGCCACGACGCCGCACCACGCCCATCACCCATCTGGATCCCTCCGAGCTTGTGGGACTGTCCAGGGAGGAGCGCCGTCGCCGACGTCGAGCCACACTCAAATATCGAACGGCGCATGCGACGCGCGAAAGGATACGCGTCGAGGCCTTCAACGTGTCCTTTGCGGAGCTGCGCAAGCTGTTGCCAACGCTGCCGCCGGACAAGAAGCTGTCGAAGATTGAGATCCTCAAGCTGGCCATCTGCTACATAGCGTATCTGAATCATGTTCTCGAGACGCCCTGAGATACCGCCAACGCCTCCAGCTGCAGCCAGTTGCCAGGCGCCATGTTTCTCAACAACAGCTCCACCTACTCCCCCACCTCCAACTCCACCTCCGCCTCCTCCGCCACCTCGTCCTACTCCTACAACTAGCCTTAGCTCCGACACTTATGTCTATATATCTAACTCTATATATATATATACATATATATATATATATATATATATATATATATATATATATATCTATTCTAGTCCATCGAATCAACTCGATCTTAGGCAATGTGTAAATTCGTGTTTTTTTTTCATAGAATATAGCTATATATATAATACGTGATATTTGCTTCTATATCCAAGTCCAGCAATAAATTTATCTATATCTATATATATGTATATATTGTACAGAATTCACCTGCGTTTACTTCTGGGGCCAACAATAAAATGGGGGGAAACATGTTTTGTTTCCTAGATGTATTCACATCTCACTCATCGTATTTCTCTATCTCACTCTCTCTATTTTGCGCTTTCTCCATTGCTTTCACACTCATATTCTCTTCTTTCCAGCAAGGGACAAAGAGGAGCTTGCCTCTCCGCATTTCTCTCTCCCTCTCTCTCTCTCTCTCTCTCTTTTTTCTCGCTTTCTATGTGCCCATCTTTCTCTCATTCTCTTTCTATACATCTATCACGCTTCCTCTGTCTTTATCTCTCTGGGTTTCTTTCTTCCACACGCTTTCTCTCTCGCTCTCTATGATCTATTCATCTTTCTCACCATTCGTTCTTTTCTTTTACTAAATAATATATTTCGCTTTAGTTCTTATTACAGGGTATCAAGATTTTAAGCCTATAATATAAATTAGCTCGTGCTAAAGTTCATCACAAAGTCAATCACATAATAGTGCACAAAGTCGATAATTTACAGGGTATCTCACGGTCAATCATGTGGCAGTTTTGCAAAGTTGCGTGGCTCAGCTGGCGTTGCCAAGTTTTTCATTTGCTTTGTTGTCTGCGCGCAACACGCCAGCTGCGCCAAGCCCCAATCCAAGCCAAACTCCCCACCTTCTCTCTCTCGCTCTGTCTCGCCATGTTTCGCTTTCTCTGTCTTGGCTGCTGTGCGCAGCGCAAGCCACGCCCCCCAAAAATCTATAAAGTCCCCCACAAGCAAACATGTCAATCATAGTGTGTGTTGCCTGTGTGTGTGTGCCTCTGTCTCTGCCTCTGTATCTGTCTGTGTTTGTGTTTTTGTTTGTGTCTGTGTTTGTATATATTTTGCTTAACACATTATTTCAAATAACTATAAAAACATATATACATTCCAGTTTAACATCAGTTCACAATCGTCCCATAGAAGATTCATAATTTTACTTCCCACTTTCCGTTCGCATTCGAAATTCGAAATTCATAAGCCGAAATAAAAGGAGAAGGAAGAGGAAATGGCGTTCAATTTCAGTGCGATGCAGGTGAGCCAACGTTGGCAGTAGCCAGGCGAACCTAACCTCATTTTGCGCTCGCGTTGTCACCTATCTGACATCTGTGCTTTTCTTTGGTATTAGGCGCGATGTAACATAAAATGGCGTCAGTAATTGCGACGTTGATGAGTACGACTAGTCTATACCCTGTAAGCCGCTCGTTAGATATTTACTTATCAGCCGCTCGTTGTAGCCGTGCATTTTTGTATACTATCATATTTTATAAGGTTTACTCCATAGCTAGCTTTATGTCTTGTATGTCCCACAAGGCCGACAACGTCAACAATAACAACATAGACATGGCAACGGGTGAGCGTGTCCTCAATCTGGGCTATGTTTAGACTGCACAGCTATCAAAATGCCAATAGAGCTTGTCCCTAACCAAGTATCAGGTTCTCAAAACGGAGAGCATAAGCGAAACAGGCGACAAAGTTCAACAAATTGTAAAAAATATCGACAGGATATGGGCGTGAATTATGGGAGTACTTCGAGTATGTTTGAATTTCCGATATGTCGTGTGGCTACGCTAACCAGTTGTGAATGAGATAGTGAAAGATCGAAAAATGTTCTGAAATGAAATTAAGCCTGATCAGTTAAATTAGCTAAAACGTTTTCGACGCCTTTGTCGGCTGACAGCTGAGCTGTAACTGTGCTGTAACTTAATGCATGTGTTTGCATGTGCTTGTGTGTGTGGGACTCGTACGCAGCTTTTGCATATTTTCCCCTCCTTTCTTCCTGGCAGCCGACAGCTATGCCAAAATAGCGACAGTTTTATTTACTTGGTTACCAGTACCGATTGCCATGCAACTTGTTTATAGTTATTTTTCCATTTTGTATTACAACAGTTTTGTTTTTATGCCGTGCACTAAGAAAACGCGCTCAAAATAGTCTAACGGAATTTTTGCGTACGACGGTCAAGCCGAGTGTCAAGTATTTTTATTAATGTGCGTGCAAATACATATGCATGTGTGTGAGTGGACTTTTTTTGCATCTGCAGCGCCCTCTTTTGGGGAATTTGTATTTAATGGCATTTCAATTGCAATTACATATGGACAGCTGTTTTGGACGAGCTGCTGGGCAAAATTGATTGGAAAAATGTGGAAATGGTAGAGAAAACTGTGCACTGAGAAGCTGCTATTGACGCTACTGCTACTTCTACTTCTGCTGCTGCTGAATGCAGTGCGTGAAATTAGCTTAACTGTAGCCCACTAGACACTCTTCATTTCCCCTACCACTACATCAGCCACGCCTCGTAAGTGTATGTGTGGGTGGTGTTTGAACCACACAAACACCAGACGTTGCACGTGCAGCTTGCTAGCTTTTTGACTGTCTAATCCAGCATGTGATAAATTGCACCCCAGAGGTCTGCACATAAAAATCATCGCTAAGGGTATCCTGCTGCTTCGTTAAAAAGGGTGGGCTTCAATTGTCCCGTTATCTGTCTATATGAGCTAAGCTCTTGAGGTCTTTTATCGTGGCTCTCGTCCTATTGTTGCTAATTGAGTTTAAAATCAATTTGTATTTTACGCTTTGCTCTAGTCCCCGTTATCGATAACCTCCACCCCTAACGCTAACGACTATGAGAACGATGCCTGCGTCCATCTCGAAGCGCCAGTGTTGTGTAATTGCCGTGTAAATTTAATTACAATAGCAACGCCTCACAACAAGAGCGACCTCTATACAGGTCCTTTGTAGATCTCCCTTTGGTTCGCACGCACTCAATCAAGGCCTCTCTCACCCCCTGCCGCATTCCGTCATCAAGTGTTGACAGCTTGCCACGTGCTGCGGCTGCGGCTGCAGCTGCTGGGCGTGGCCTTGTGTATTGTATTACCATTCGCAATTTGCATTTGCCACCTCGTCTTGATTGAAATGAAACTTGCGTGGGAAGCTGGATGGCTGCTCCCGCAACTGGCGCACTTGATCCTTGGAGCTGCTGCTCAGTGGAAGAAAAAAACATCGAGAGAGAGCGAGATAGCCGATCTGATAAATGATTGTGCCAGCATCTCTGATCCATGGCTCACGGAAGAGCCTGAGGTCTTAGCTCTGACTCGGACAGCAATTGCCAGTTCCGGTTTTATACTTTTGCTGTCTCTTGATACCCTGGCAACTGGCCCCCATATGGGGTAGCTGCAATTCAAGTGACTGATAGACATTTATCGTCAATAATATTTAGTCCGAGGACTCCACTTGAGCAGAGTATTTGTAATGCTCAGCTCTTGTATTCCTCATTCTATAGCTGTAACGAGTTGCCCACTAAGGGGTATCGTCTAGTCATCTACTCTAGGCATACCGAAACATTTTTTTATTGTTTCCGTTTGCCGTCTGTTTAAAAAAGCAAACACAAACAGAAACAGAAACAAGAAGCGCAAACAACGCATTAAGTGGCATTAGCCGAAATGCCTTTTTTACACATGTTGCAACACGGAGATTACGATTACGCCGTGTAATCGTTGCACGGGGGTTGGGCCACGCCCACTAGGGTGGGATGGCTAGGGTAAAGGGAAGGTCTTTGGCTTTTTATCAATTGGTTTGCTTAGCGGCCATAAATAACAGCTTTAGGAGTTGGCAATTGAAACAGGTGGCTGACAGGTTCAACTGGCTTAAAGCCAACTGCAACAGCTCTCCATCTCTGTCGCTCTCAATACCTCGCTGCTTCGTAACAAAAAGGAGGGTGTCACATGAAGTCAGGCACTATGTCAGCTCTATTGAAGCCAGAGACCTGACATTTGGCGTACGTCCTTAAATACTAAGCATATTGAAGGCGTAGCTTTCCGGAAAAGTATACCATATTTTTTAAAGTCTAGAATAAACTGGCCGATGACTTGGCTTAGTAATTGACTCGAGAGGTCAACTGAAAAATTATTTTTTGCCTCTATCTCTATCTCTTTCTTTCTTATCCACTGTCTGCTAGTCTATTATATTCTATCTCTCCTTTCCTGCTTACTTCTCCAAGTCTTCCTCTTCTCTATCTGTCGGTCCCTCTTTATCCATCTCTATATCCAACTCTCCCTCTCTCTCTCTATTCTCTCTGTCTCTCGTTTACTCCTCACTCTATCTTTCTTTCCCTATCATACTCTCTCTCTCTCTCTCTCTCTTTCTTACTCTCTATAATACCAATTAATCAAATCGATTTCCCATTATCGAATCTTCTTTTCTATCGTCTATCGCCTATCGTCACTCCTGCCGCTCATGTAGTATGACCGTGGCTTTCAAGCAAAGAGCGTCAGCAATTGGGAATATCCACGCTTTTCTCCACCTCTGCCACGCGTTCTGAAAGGGAACTCGAAGCCACTCGCAGGGATCGACGGACATCTGCTGCCCACAGCAGCTCGGTAAGGTTAAACACAAAATTAGCCAGATAAAGACTGTGGAAGACATGCTCAACTCATCTCTCGTCTCTCATCCTTGCAGGGACGGCAATTTCTTGGGTCAGTATCGCGGCACATATCATTTGCCTCTGCGCATTACGCGCAGCTTTGCGACGCACTACAATAATTGCCTGAGTAACAGGTATAAGTATTGGAAATATCCGAGGAATCTGTGCAACTGCCAGCGAGCGCTTAAGCATCAGTGCGGCTACCGTGAGACATTGGGCCTGAAGGAAGATCCGTTTTGGCAGAAACCAGAATGCCAGACCAAGTGTCAGGGTCTGCATCAAATACTTGAAATCAACAAGCTGCACTTGAAGTGTCAGCGCGCCAAGTGCCAGCCAAAGGTGAGTTAAGCTACATCAATCGCTGTCAATCGGATCACATTTGCAACGAGCACCCACACCCACATCCCTAGCCCACTGAAAAGCTGATTCCGCGCACTGGCGACGCCTCGTCCAGGTATCGAAAGAAACTAAAGAAGCGTCCAGTCACTGCCTTCGAATACAATCGTCGACAAGGTGCCCACGGGGAGGACTTGAAGGCGAACAAAGTTTCCAAAGAGGCTATCAAGGAGCCTGCCAAGGAGCCTGCCAAAGAGCCTGCCAAGGAGCCTACCAAAGAGCCTACCAAGGGCCTTGCTGCAGCTTCAAGTCAAACCAAACAGACAGCCAGGTCGACCACCAAATTGGCCAAGTCAAAGACAAAGGCCAAGTAATCCCTCTTCCTCTACCTAATGCACTGGTTGACATACAAATTTTGACGTGAGATATTTTAATAAATTTTTTAAGCTTCTATTTTCAATTCATTGCTCGTCAGTCAATCGGCCAATCAATCAATCAGGCAACCCGATTCCGTTAGCCTATTCCGTTTATTAATCGAGCAGTCAGGCAGCTACCAGCCTCTCAACCAGGCAATCCTTCAGTTAGTCAATCAGCGCCTTCAATAGATAAGCACTTAGTACACATTACGTCGCACATAGCACACAGTCATACTTCAATCATTATCAATAACTATCAATGATATCCACAAATAGTCCTCAATCGGTCAATCAACAATCAATTAACATGAAGCATGCACAATCTTCCATCAATCATTCATCTTAATTTGATTTTTTCATCCGTCTCAAGTCTTCAAACATCTTCAATTGCCATCAATTATAGGTCTACCTTTAAAATTCAATCATTGATGAACAAATCAACATTATCAATTGAGTCAATCAGTCATCAATCAGTACATCATCATATTCATTCTGATTTTTCCATTTCGTCAATCAGTTCACATACCATTTCTAAGTCGCGTCCATTGCCGAGTGTTCAATCATCGGCAGTTCCTTATCAATCAATCAAGAATTCATCAATCATCCTCAATCTCATTTCTTCCATTCGGCCTCATCATCCATCCACATTGGTAATCCAATAATCCTCCATCAATCATCATCATCAATCATTCTCATCTGCATTGGCATCAAAAGTATCCGTTGATTGATATCGATTGAGACTAGAAATCGGTCTAGAATCTATAATTCAATAATGTCGCAAGCAGCCATTGCCAGCAGCAGCGCGAACTACAAGCTGCCGGATCTTAGCTATACGCCCGGAGATCTCACCGAACCGGAATATCGCTTGCCCTCACACCAGCAGCTGCTGGACGCGAAGCTCAAGCCGCCAAATGTGCTTGAACGGGAACTACCCTTAAGTCGTCTCTATTTGGACGAAGAGTCGGACAGATTTGATCGCGCCGGACCGAAGGAGGCAAGCAGACAATTTCCGGCTCTAGCTGCCGCCCAGGCCAAATACGCGGGTCAGCTGAACCAGAGCTCGAATCTAAATCCGTCCGAGTTGGACTTCTCGCCCGGCAAAGATCTAATCTCAAGCAGACCAGTGACTGCTTTCACTCCCGCTCTACCGGAAACAGACTTGAGCCGCAAAATGCCATTGCACTCGATTACCGAGAAGCCCAATGAACGCTGTCCGTCGCCCGTGGTGCCAGCCTATGCGAACTTCGAGCTGGCCAAGCGAATGCACCAGGATAATCTCGATCATCAGCCGTTGCCCGACTGCGTCGCAGACTTGGCGTTTCGCAAGGCACAGATTAGCGGAGGTCATGGCGGCCTGGCCCTGGACATCGATCCCATTGCAACGGGCGTTGGTGTGAAGACCCACAATGCTGGACCGACGCACTGCACCAAGATGAAAGTCTATCGACCGAAGACAGGTGGCGTTCTACCCAGAGCCTTGAACGGAGATCCATTTCGTGGAGTTGGCTCGGCGCCATCGAAAAAAATGGGCGCCATGGACCTGGCCATTGGCTGGGACTTTAAGCCAGCGAATCCGGCGGACGAGCCACGCCTGGCACGGCATATAGATGGCTCCAACGATTCCGCCGGACCGGCTGTGTTTACGTGCGTTAAAACGCCTAGAGATGAGCAGTCCAACATGGAGCTGGGTCGCTCTGCGGGCGTATTTACGAGCACCATGGGTGAACCGGACTTCTTTGACAAGGACATACTACGGCGTAAATCCGACTTTGCCGGCCGCGCAATTGCACGGGAGGAGAGCTGCGGCTGCGACTATGCGCCGCCAGCTCGTGCGCGCAGCGTCTCGCGTGATTCCAGCGCTTCGCACTGTCGCCGAGCTCCAAATCTACTCGACTCCAGCGGACACTCTGGCGGCGTTAGCTTCGGACTGCCAACGAACCGTCTAGCCAAGCAGTACCAGTCCTCGCCCATGCTGGGCGACAAAGCCTATCAAGCGCTGCGCGAAAAGTATCTCGGGCCGGACAACAGCGATTGCCATACGGGCTGTCCACAGATCGCCGGTCCGGCTTGCAGGCGGGATCAGCCGGCGCGTCGGCCGACACGTCGTCTGTGCCACAAAGTGGCGCCGGCGCCCAGATGCTGTCCCTCGGCTCATGGCCACTGCCTGTCGAGCAAAGCGGCCTTTCGTGCCGGCATGCCCAAGCTAAATGCTTCTGGCGATTTCGTGGGCATCCCGTCCGGCTGTGCTGCCGCCTCGGGAGCAGCTGGACGTGTTCTGGTCGTGCCACGCCCCCGACAGCCCTATGCGAAAAAGAACTATGATATTGATACGCTGGTGCCGCCGTTTCGCAGTCAAGGCGGCGGCGCTGGGCAAGGCGGCTACCCGGAGCACTGGAGGCTGGCCAGCGTCTACCAGCACGCCTACAAGCCGCCCGAGCAGCGAAGAAGGCCTCTGCTGCAGACTGTGTACAAGTAGATCAGCATTCAGTCCCCTGCTTGTTAAAGCAGCTCTCGAGAAAGAGGAGTTCCTTTAGAGGACGCACTTCCATAGCCTTATATTATAAATTAGGATAGGAAATGTTTAAGGAGCCCTTCTTCATCGAGAGGGATGCCTTTGAAGCGAGAAAAATAAGTTCCAAGTTATTCCTTCCTAAAGCTTCCTTAAATTTGGAGGAAGGTTAAGAAATGCTTAAGGAACTTAGTTGTATGAGATCTGTTTATTGTTTCCAGGGGATCGTTTAAGGTGGATCCTTTCCTTAGGCGAGAGAAAAATATCGCTTAGGAAGCACGAAGAGTGGAAGAACGCTTCTATTGTCTTACGCTAGAAGGAGACCTGTTGAAAGGACTTCCAATTAGTTCCAATCTCCGATGCACAGATATAAGTAGCTCATATGATTAGCAAGTCAATGAAGTTCGAAAGCTTTGGCGAATGAGGACCAATAACTAAATAACATTTGAAAGTCCATTAATGTTAGCAGGATAGATAGTTTAGCTCATTTGGTTTATAACTTCTAATTTGATAATAGCATAAGCCGTGTACCACAGAAATGATTGGTAAACTCGAATTCCTGGGAAACAAATAGAACGTTTTTTAGCACATGTTTGCTCTAACTAGAAGGTAATACTAGTTATATAGGAACATAACCTCACAATTATTAAACAAAGCTCGAATTCGATTATTGTGCAATATATAAATATATATATTTAAAAAACAAGTCTTAAATGTATTATAAGAAAAAACGTGCATTTAAATTGAAAGTAGAATTAACATCTATAAAGATTGGTTTACCCAAAAAAACTGGAACAAGATTTGTAAAAAATTTATCAATAAAAAATTGCTTATATAAATTGCAAATACATATCAAAATAATGAGCGGTACGTGCTCAGATATGTTAAAAAAAAATTGTATTTAAGAATTTATCAAAGAAAATTCCATAACATATTTATTTCTATATATTATTTAAATAGTCTCGATAAAAATTAAATCAAATAAACACACGCTGCTTGAACATACGAAACATTAAAAATGGCATTTTAAAAATAATAAAAGTTAACCTCAATCAACAATAATTTATAAGCTCACCTTATGCACATCTCAGAATAACATTTAGTGTTATATCTAGGTTTAAGTACAGTTAGATGTTTGCAAGTTGTTTCAGCTTACGCTTCAGATATTGAAAAAGTGCACTCATGGATCTGTCAGACTATATATCAGCCTAATATATATGACTTATGGGAAATAAGAAATAGCAAACAATTGGGAAGTCATTAAAAAGTGTCGCTTCAATTTAAACTTAATACTAGAAAAGATAAAAAAAAAAAACGTTTGTAGACAATCTTTGGATGCTAAAGAACTTGTAGAACTTGTTATGTATGTATGTATGAGAGTGCAACCTCTGTGTGTCCCTCTCTCACTCATTCTAAGTAGTTATGCATGTGCATGGAACTCTCTGCCTTGGATCGGTCTAGTCGGTCACTCTCTCTCCCTCTCTCACTGCACTCGTTCTTCTTCGCTCACTCACTTGGCTGTCGCATAGGCATCGTGACTCTTGTGGAACACATGTCGGAGAACGTCCCGTGTGGAACGTCTGATACTATTACGCAGTGTATGCTTCTTTTCATTAGTTAGCTGATCGATGGTCATGTATTCGGTTTGTGGAATTGTGGAACGTAACTTCATGGTTCGCTCACTGCTGTCCACAATGGAAATGTCCAATGGGTTGCAATTTGGCGGTTGGGACTCCGCCTGCGGCTTCTGTGGCCGCCGGCGCAGACTGTGGCGTATGCTGGTTAAGATATTATGATGAGGTTTCTCCAATGAATCCAATTCCTGCTCCGCCTGCGGCTTGGGTATTAGCTTTCTAATGGATTTCCTTATCATATTTCGAACACCATGCGCAGCATGCAGCTCCTCAGACTTGGCAGATTTGCCGGAAGCAGTGGAGTGCAAGGACTCCTTGCTGCCCGCCACATTTGCAGAAGCTGCTGTACCTGCACCTGCGCCTGCTGGCCGATAGGCGCGCACAAAGCGTGCAGGAGCCTTAAAATTCTGTTCAGCCTGCTCCTCCTCCTCTGGCTCCGATTCGGATGCATAAGCCACATCATCGCCATCCAGTTGTGCCTGTTTTTCCGGCTGTTGTTCACGCTGTTCTGCCTGCAGTTTGGGCTTCCTTATGGATTTCCGTATATTGTTAGCGTCCAGCTCTAAGGACTTGGCAGATTTGGACGATGTTATAGAGTGTAGTGACTCCTTGCTTCCAGCTATAGTTGCAGCAGTTCCAGCTGGTCGATAGGAGCGCACAAAACGTGGAGGAGGCTTAAAATCAACAACAGCATCGGCCTCCAGTTCCTGTTCCACCTCTGAATCTTCAGAAGCATAAGCTACATCTTCAACTACCTGCTGTGGCAGCTCCTCCTCCTCCGTCTGCTGCTCCGTCTCCCGCTCCTCCTCATTGGCTTCCTGTATCTCTGTTAAGGTTTGCTTGCGTGTGGTGCAGACAAAGCGACGCTCCTCGACTCCTTGTTCGACTCTGGAAACTAGTTCCAGCTCTGTCTGCTCCGTCTCAAGCACCAGTCCATTTTTGCGTAACTTTGCCTCATTGATGCTATTCTCTAGCTCCAGTTGGTAGCGGTCCAGTTCCTTGCCAATGTCCATGCTGCTGCTCTCCTCGCTGATGGAGCCCAGCGAACGTTTAGCTGGCGCCTCCAATTGCTTTGGAACTGGCGAGAAGACTAACTTCTCAGCGAGCAGCTTGCTGGGCGTTAACTGAGCCAGCGATAAGCCATGGAAATCGATACGACAATTGAGTCTCGGTGTAAATGGCAAGCCAATCTTTAAGCTGGTGGGTAATGGCTCCTCGGCCAATGCCAGATTCTCTACGCCCGTTGGGTTGCAAGCTGCATTGGAGATATCACTGCGGCGATGAATTTCAAAAGGATTCAGCGAGGCGGGAGTATCGTTGCCTCGCAAATTCAAAGCCTCGTTTACAAAGCACTTGGTGGGAGTGGCAGTAGAGCGTACAACCTTAAATAGAGTTTAATAAGTTTACGTGGTACATAAGTCTGCTTAAAAGCTCTACTACTTGCCTCATATGGATTAAATTGACGTTCCGGCAGCTCAAGATTTAAGCCTGGATTTTCGAAGCAAGCATGTGCGCGCTTCTTCTTTTTCGAGGGCTGACGTACTACCTCAAAGGGATTCAGTGAGAGTTGTCCCGGCTGCTCCTTCTGCTGTTGCTGCATTGCAGCCAAATCCGCAATCGATTTAATTTCCAGTCCCGGATGTCCAGAAAATGGATTTGGTTGCTCATTCTCTTTGACCAAACGACGACGTCCTACCAATTTTTTAGGCGTCGAGCTGAATGCGGCGTTAGTGAAGCATGACGACGCTTTTGCTTCAACAGCACCAGGTGCACCAGCAGCTGCTGCTGCTACTTCGGTTTTAAGGGTGGCGGCTGCGCAATTTGTTTCGCGTTTGCGTTTGCGCGGCGTCTCATTGAAGGCCAAGGCAGCAATGCTCTTGGTTTCCAACATTATAGTTAAAAATTCTTTTTAATAAATTAGCAAATTCTTTAAAAGTGTTACATAAACTTCTATAATGCGCAAAAAAACAAAATGTACACAAATGCCAATTGTACGTCTTAAACAATGCGCACCATTTTGAATTCATGAAATGAAAACAGTGTTGCACAGTTATCGAAAATAAATAGAAAGCCCTGGAATAGTATCGTTTAATATATATACACTTGCAATGTGAATGCCAAATGTTAAAGAAGGAGCACTTCTCTTTTGCCGCCATTGTGGAATTTGAATAAAACTGTTAATATTATACTTTTTTCTGAATACAAATTATAACACAATTTCAAATGGCTCCAAGCTAGCCAGTTATTCAATATTTAATAAGAATTTACAATAAGTTTTTTGCAAATGCGTTAAAACCTATCGATATTTTCAATATCGATATAATGCAATGATTTCGAATCGTACAAAAATATTCATATCTTTTTGAAATGATCAAATTTTGTATTTATTGAATTACAATAAAAGTGCGTTTAATAATTTGCCAGAATTTTCACATAAAACATTTCATCTTTATTAATTAAATATATCGATACCCATTTCTCGATTTTTTCAACGTAACACGTGTGCGGTGGTCAAAACGGTAAAAGGCAAAAAGCAGCAGCATTTTTGCAGCTGCTGTTGGTGTGTGTGTGTTCGGTGTGTTCCTGTTCCGTTGTAAAGCAGCAGCCTGTCGTCTAGCAGCAGCAGCCCCCCAGAAGCCCGGACCAGCATTAACAGCCCCAACAAATGCAAATTGGCTTTGATTCTTGTGCGTGACACGTTCAGTTTTTATTTTTCTATCAATAAATTTAAAGGTGAGAAGTGCTATATAATGACAACGTGAAAAATTCAATAATGTGCACATGCATACATATATAATATATAAATGTGCACATGTGTCAGTATATAAATATATATATATATATATATATATTTGTGTATGTGTGTATGTGTGTGAGTACGCGTGTGTGCTGTAATAGTTTAGGACAAGTGTTGTCTAGTGCGAGTGTGTGTTGCAATTTCATTCCTTTCCCTCCATATTCCTCTGTACACCTGCATACTATAATCAGCTGCAGTGAAATTCCTTTGTACACATTTAATAGAGTGAGCGCGTCGCATTTACCATTAACCAAGAGTGATTCATTGTGAAAAAAAATGCAGCAATGTAGGCGAAATGAGGCTCAGCAACAGCTAAAGCAAAAATTGAAAGACATCAGTTAATTGTTAAAACGTATAAAAAAGTTGTAATGCGTCGTTTGCGAGTTTTTCTGTTCAAGCTTTTTTTGGCATTTTGTTGAAACAGTTGCGTCCCAACACGCGCATGTGGCGCCATCTGCCACCCAGACAACGTACCATCCACTTTCCACTTCACATTCGCAGTAAATTTCCGCTGTATCTCACATGTTCTTTTAAAATATCATTGAAACTGGATATGGACACTGTGTTGCATTCAAGCAATATAATATATATATATATATATATATATATATATATATATATATATATATATATATATATATATATATATATATATATATATATATATATATATATATATATAATTTTAAGCATGGGCTGCTGGAGTACCTAGTTGTTTTCACGCGCGGCTTTCGCTGCAACTCGTGTTAAGCCGAAGAGCTTTTTTTAACCGCGAAATTACGGAGCGTGTCAAAAATTGCATTGCCGCAAAGATCTAGCTAAGATATCGGTAAAAGTAATTAAGACGAATTGCATTTAGCAACACTAAATTGAAAGCTTATTCCAGTCTGGAAATAATGTCATTTGCATATAACTGTCATTTCACGTTTGCTGCCGAACATTTTTCAAAAATGCAAAAGTACACATTTCAAATATCAACGATAACTTAGATATGTATCTGTTTTTTTGTTCTTGTTTGGTGTATTTACTTAGTCATTGTTGATATTCATGTTATTTCAACTGTTTTTCTTTTGTTGTCATTTACAGCATTCACAAATACACAGACACACACACGAAAGCAGGCGCACACATACAGGAAAGATATATATATATATACCTATATATATATATATATATATATATATATATACATACCTATATATATATTTATATATTTATATATATATATATAATATAATTTTTAGGCATACCAACTACACATACACAAACATATTTCGATTTGGGAACTTAATAGTATTGTAAACATAACCTTAAAAAAAAAAATAAAAAAGAAAAGAGAAGCAAAATGCCATCGGACGCTAAGAAACGGGATGCGCAACGCAAAAAGGATGCGCGGAACAAGAAGATCCAACAAATACCATCCACAAAAAAAGCAAATGGCACCGCTAACGGCGTGGATCGTGAAATGACGGAGGAGGAGAAATTGTGCGCAAAGCTCGAGGAGGAGGCTAGAATCAGTGCCGAGGCAAGATCCTGCACTGGTTCTCTGGCCGTGCATCCAAGATCGCGTGATGTGAAGATCGCCAACTTTTCGATAACGTTCTTTGGCTCCGAACTCCTGCAGGACACGATGCTGGAGCTGAATTGCGGTCGTCGCTATGGTCTAATCGGTTTGAACGGCTGCGGCAAATCATCGCTGCTCGCTGTCCTTGGCGGACGTGAGGTGCCCATACCGCCTCATATTGATATATTCCATCTGACGCGTGAGATACCAGCCAGTACGAAGAGTGCACTGCAGTGCGTCATGGAGGTGGACGAGGAGCGTATCAAGCTAGAAAAACTTGCTGAGGAGCTCGCCATGAGCGATGAGGATGATGCCCAAGAGCAGCTAATCGATATCTACGAACGTCTCGATGATATGTCTGCAGATCAGGCCGAGGCCAAGGCGGCACGTATCCTCCATGGTCTTGGATTCGATAAGGCCATGCAACATAAGCAAGCGAAGGATTTCTCCGGTAAGAATCGATCTTATATATATCATATTTTAATCTATCCCATTTGTCTAGTTTACATATTCCTTCATCTGTTAAAATTATCTATAAAATCTGTTCATCTTTATGTATTCACTGCATATTATCATCAGTCATATAGCTTTCTTTCTCTTCACCCACTTTCATGTGTGGCAGCGTTCACACTTAGTCAAAGAAAAAAAATCTGTTTCTAATACTCTGTGCTTGCTCCTTGTTCAGGTGGTTGGCGTATGCGAATTGCATTGGCTCGCGCTCTGTTTGTTAAGCCGCATCTGCTGCTGCTGGACGAGCCGACAAATCATCTGGATTTGGATGCGTGCGTGTGGCTGGAGGAGGAGCTGAAGACGTATAAGCGCATCCTGGTGCTCATTTCACACTCGCAGGACTTTCTCAATGGCGTCTGCACGAACATCATTCATTTGACCAGCAAACGTCTGAAATATTATACGGGCAACTATGAGGCTTTTGTGCGGACACGCATGGAACTGCTGGAGAATCAGATGAAACAATATAATTGGGAACAGGATCAGATAGCGAACATGAAGAACTATATAGCACGCTTTGGTCACGGCTCGGCCAAATTGGCCAGACAAGCGCAGTCCAAGGAAAAGACATTGGCCAAAATGGTTGCCCAAGGTTTAACTGAAAAGGTAACCGATGACAAGGTGCTCAATTTCTATTTCCCATCATGTGGCAAGGTGCCGCCACCTGTGATCATGGTGCAGGTGAGTCAATCGACAATATACATTTATACATATAGATGATCTCTTTACTGTATGCTCTCTTTTTTTTAGAATGTTAACTTCCGGTACAACGACGAAACGCCTTGGATCTATAAGAACCTTGAATTTGGCATCGACCTGGATACACGTCTCGCTTTGGTCGGCCCTAACGGGGCTGGCAAATCGACGCTGCTAAAACTGCTTTACGGCGATCTGGTGCCCACATCTGGCATGATACGTAAAAATTCACATTTACGCATTGCACGCTATCACCAGCATCTGCACGAGCTGCTAGATCTGGATGCCAGTCCCTTGGAGTATATGATGCGCGCCTTTCCCGATGTCAAAGAGAAGGAGGAGATGCGGAAGATAATTGGACGGTATGGCTTAACTGGCCGCCAGCAAGTGTGCCCTATACGTCAGCTGTCGGACGGACAACGTTGTCGCGTTGTTTTCGCCTGGCTGGCCTGGCAAGTGCCCCATTTGCTGCTACTTGACGAACCTACAAATCATTTGGATATGGAAACAATCGATGCTCTGGCAGATGCTATTAATGATTTTGATGGTGGCATGGTGTTAGTTAGTCACGATTTCCGTCTGATTAATCAGGTAAAAATACCAATACATATATTCTTATAGGCAAGATTATGACAATGCTTCGCCTGCTTTTCTAGGTCGCTGAAGAGATTTGGGTTTGTGAGAAGGAGACGGTGACCAAATGGAAGGGCGGCATTTTGGACTACAAGGATCACTTGAAGAACAAGATTACCTCCGAGCATGAGAAGAAGGCCAAGGCGGCTAATAAATAGTTAGCTACACACACAGTCCACAACACACACACATACACTCACATCAATCACACTCAAAAATACTGTTAAAAACTCTTCTAAAAAAAAGTTTCTCGCTCTCGCAGCTGCTGCGCCTCTCGCTCTTTCATAAATTGTGTGCGAAATTAGTTTTTGACTTTACACAGCACCTTAACTACATACACGGCGCACACATAATACACAATACAACACAAATTTATAGGTGAATTTTTTTCCGTTTTTTTCTGTTTCAATTTAAATTTAAATAAAATGTGAGTCAAAAGGAAAGAAAAAACAAACAAAGAAACAGCAAATGCTTGTGATCTTAAGCTTAAGCCACACTCACACACACATACATACACACACTCACACACACATGCACTCTGTCATGTTGTGCACAACAGGCTGTGGCTTAGGTGTTTATTTTTTTATTTTATTTTAATTATTTTTTATTTTGAAAACAAATTTTTTGCTAGGTTTCAAATTGTTTAAAGCGCTTAAACTAAATAGAAATAAAAATATAGTAAACAATATTGAAATATACAGACATATATATGTATAGAATGTGTATATATATATATGTATTGGATAAATATGAACAAATCGCAAGACCAGCTAATTAAAAATAATAAAATTGCTACTGCCCGCTGCCCTTCCCAAAATCAAAAATAAAATAATAAAAAATAAAAAAATATATATTTATCAAACTTTTTTGATAGTTTATAAACAATTGGAAATTGCTAGAGAAACAAAATGCAGTTAATGTTTTTTTTTATATACGAAGACAAAAGAAACGAAACGTTTTTTAAAAGAGTAAACAAAGTTAAAAAGAAAATAATTAAAATGAATAAAAAGGAAACTTGTTTAATGAAAAAAATTGATATACAATAAACATATATACAATACAATGCGAAATAAAAGCCTAGTTGAACTCGAAAATTAAAATTCAATAAAAATAAAACGAAAACAAAATAGACGGCGCAAAAGGAGTGTTTTTTAATCTCGAAAAAATACTAACATTTGGAATTTGAATGCATTAAAAATAAAAAAAGCTTAAATAATTCTAACTTCAAAAGTAAAATATAATATATATATCTATATATATATATATATATATATATATATATATATATATATATATATATATATATATATATATATATATATATATATATATATATATATATATATATATATATATATATATATATATATATATATATATATATATATATATACATGAGGGCGTCTGTCCCTCTCCTTGAGTTTAATAATCTTGAGAACTATGAAATCTCGAGAGCTGACATTTTATATGTATATTCAAACTCCCATAGCGGGGCGTCACCATGCAGAGTATGAGTAAAGTAGTTGCAGAAAATATATAATAGATGGCGCCACACACATCCTAGAATGATCGTTACATTTATTAGTCCCAGCTCGGGTTAGAAAACATGTTTCATCGTTTTATTGTACTGGAGAGTTTTATACATGGTTTTTTCATTAATATTATTGTTAATATATTATTATAAGCTAATATCGTTTATACATCTGCGTTTTTCGAGTAGGCACGTTGAAAAGTTTAATTGGTAGACTCTCGATATTCCATATACTATAATTATACTACATTTATTATATTCATATATATATATATATATATATATTCATATATATATATATATATATATATATATATATATATATATATATATATATATATATATATATATATATATATATATATATATTGTACATATTTGCATTTACATTTGTTTTTGTTCCTTTTATATGTTACATATTATGTCTATATATACAAATATATATATATATATATAAATATATATATATTATATATATACATATTTAGTTTTTTTCGCGCCAGGCGATGAACGAAGGAGTTTATGTATAGAAATTTGTTTGAGGAGAGTGACGAAAGATAAGATGGGGAAGGGGGTGGGGGAGGCTGCCCAAAAAAAAAGATCATTGATAAACCGAAATAGAAATTTTGTTTTTAGCACCTTTTGTACGCTGCTTTAGTCGATCTTTAACAATTCGATATAGATGGGCTGTTGAGCAGCTAATAGCTGAATAAATGAATTAATACGAGAATGGGATGCATATGTAAGTGCGAGCAGCTGATAATACGGAAGAGATATACTCGCTACTTGTTGCAGCTGTTTCTCCTCCGGACAAATAAATGAATGAACAAAGAAGGAATGTGTGATAAGGGTGTATATACGAATGGACTGCTGCCCTAATATATCTTTGATAGTTCGGAGTAGATAGTCTTGAGTAGTTGTCGCTCCTGTTGACTGATCGAAATGTTCTCGGCGCCAAAGTCACGCAGCAAATGCTTCAGGTCGCACATGTTACGCTCAACCCAGGCGCAAATGATTTCCGCCAAGCCATATTGTTGCTGTATTGGCACCGAGGCACCGGCACGTTCTGTTGGCTGACTGGCGCCGCTAATCAGCTGCGATGGCGTCTCATACTGGGCAAGCGTGTAATAGTACTCAATTAATTTAATATGTGCTGGCGATTGGCGTGCAGGCGGCAAATTGAGATGAACAAGCAATAGGAGACGCAGCACCTCGACGCGTCGCAATAGTTCGCCATACATCGATGGCTTGCGTCGCTCGTAAATATTGTCCACAATGTCATCCAAGTGTTGCAAAGCGCCACGATAATCCTCACGTTGCATACTCATCTCAGCGCTAATCTCCAGATCGTTGATCTGATGTGTGGGCGAGGCAAAGCTGCTTGTACGTTCCAATTTACGTTTCAGATGTTTCAACTCGCGCAGCACAGCTGCTTTGAATACTCCACTATCGGCTACAAGTTCAGCGGCCTTATTATAGCAATGGAGCGCACCTTCACGGAAACCATTATGGCCGCTGCGCAGGTGCAGCTGTCGGAATTCGTTGTGTGCTAAGAGAAAGGCACGTGCAGAGCGCACATAAGCCTCAGCTTCACGTTGCGGTGTGCCACCATATGACTCACATTTGGCATAGCCAATATGACACATTGCCGCATATTGCATGATGCCCGATTCCTCGAAGCTATAGGCTAAACGTTGGAAGTCGGCCTGGACATCGGCCACGTTTGGAGCAAAGCGTCTGTCAATATAGCAAATTTATATTGCAATTATAAGCAATTAAATCACGTTGAGCCACTTACTTGAAGAACACAACACGTTCAATTTTTTTAATTTTTGTTGAGGCGCGAAGATATTGTTCAATTGGACTCTTCGGGTATTGGTCGAGCTGTTGGTGGTGATGATGATGATGATGATGGTGGTGATGGTGTGTGTGTTGATGTTGTTGTTGTTGCTCTGCCGGCTGCACGATGGCAGTGCTATTATTACGTAGTTTTTCCATGATTTTTAGTTATTTTTGAAGTGCTTATACATTATATTCTGCTCTTTATATTAAATGAATTTGTCAAAAAACAAAAAATTGTAACAGCTTACAAGTGCTGTACAATGCTTTAGAGCAAACGCTGACAAATGATGCTAAGGTAACAACATGCTCAGGTTGTATTTTGAGGCATAGATGTGACGTCACAGCTTAATAATATTTAATAGGTTTCACATTATTTTTGCAAAATACCCAATCAATCTATATGCATATTTCTTAATTCAATTTATATTTACAATCCAGTTCTGAGTGCTTTCTATAGCCACGCAAAAAACATTTAGTGATACCTGTTCATTTCCCTGTGCCATTTCTGATTAATATTAGCCAACACTGCTCGTCAGCTGTTTTATGCCCGTGTATACAGCGCCATTTTTGCACAGCCGTAGAACAGAACGTAGAAAAATATTGCAGCGCGAGCCACGTTACAGCGCCGCAACGCATTTAATTAAAGCATATATATTTAATAAAACGTTTTATCAATAATATAGACTCAACGGTACCTACAATGGCCATGGCCGAGCATGATAACGTTTTTATTTTCGTGCCAAATTTGATTGGTAAGTTATCGTTTGGTAAACAAATGGGACGTCGCGTATAGTGAGTGGTCTGAAATCGATTAGATTAAGGAAACTATTTGTGTGCAAATCGGCAAAGAATTAAATTGAAAATGTGTTTCTAAAGCCTGTGCAGAGTATGTTTGGATGAATTATATACATAAAATCCCAAAGTATAAAACTGCTGATTGAAGAGTGGTTTTTTTACTTAATTATTTTGGTTGTGAGCCCACGGTGCAATGCGTGTGTGTGTGTGTAGCAGCATTAAATATGTATACATAGATTTGTTATTGTTGTTTTGCTGGCTTAATTCAATTAGCAAGCGCTGGTGGCGCTGGCGTTGCAGCCTGTGAAATGCACAACGCCAACAACCCCTCTTCTCTCAACCAATCACCAATGTCACCTACACCGCCATCTATATGCGCACACAGGCACATTATCGATTGGAATGTGAATTGCATTTGTTTGCGTGTATGCGTTATTCGCATTGTGTTCTTAAATTGTTTTCTTTTTTACAGGTTATGCACGCATTGTTTTGGCCATTATTGCGTTTTGGTTTATGTCCACGAACTATGTGATCGCCGGCTGGTGTTATATAATTAGTGCACTACTGGACGCTGTCGATGGACATGCCGCCCGGGCCTTCAATCAGAGTAAGTTTTCCATGAAGACGTCTTCAACATCTCTTTCATCTGGTCATCAATTTTCAACGAGACTCACGAAATGTGACTCACACAGACCGGCGAATCGGGCAAAAACGTATCTAAATATCTAGTTGTTGTTCGTGCACTTTAGCCACATACGTGTCTAAAATTGATATCGTATGGTGCGATATTTTACATATTTTAACTTAGCGGCATGAGCCGGCGTTCCACGGCTTAGGTGAATATACCCATTAAAAAAAAGGCAGAAGTAGATGGGGTATCCACAAGCGTTGAAAAAGCCGTTTTTATATACATTATTATTTTCCGAAGAAGATGTAAAATTGTAAATTGACATGTAGACTGAAATTAGTATTGCGGGGTATTTTACGTCGGGCAACACGTTCAATTTTAATAATAAAAACTGCGAGGTATTTCGTAGTCGGCCAATACGCTCAGCTCCCAGTCAGTCTCACATAAGGCTTTGCTTAATTTGCTTCTCTCTCTTTTTAGGCACGCGCTTTGGGGCTATGCTGGATCAGCTGACGGATCGATGTGGTACAACGGGCTTGCTGGTTACCCTGGCCTATTTTTACCCGAAATATATGTTCTGGTTCCAGCTGTCGATCGCCATTGATGTCGCCTGCCATTGGCTCTATATGCAAACGTAAATCAAATAGATTCAAATGCCACTCTATTAGTAGTAATTATAATCATATATTATTGCAGGAGCGTTGTCGTTGGACGCGTCTCGCACAAGGTGAACGACAACTTTGTAATGCGTATCTATTACCAGAAGGATGTGCTCACCTTCATGTGCTGCGTGAATGAGCTGTTCTACGTCTGCCTCTATCTATTGCATTTCACCTATGGACCTTTGAGTAATTATATTCCTATATATATTCTTATTCTGATTTGTCAGCTCTTTACCTGTCTTTACCTGTATCCACGGCCTGTCAACTTTTCCGAGAATTGCAAAAGCTAAAGCTTTCGCAGGGCTTAGAGTATCCTCTAGACAGGCACTCCCTGCTTGATCACTCTCATTTGTTACTTGTTAATTTAATCTTTTGATTCTACAGTATTTGGCGCTTCGCTGTTTAAAATTTTGGCTTTCCTCACGGGCCCCTTCGCTGTGCTGAAGGCTTTGATCTCTGTGATGCACGCCTATGTAGCTGGCATCGATTTGGCAGCAGTGGATGCGCGTGAACGCCAGGAGAAGCGTCTCCATCCGGAAATCCAAAACTCTGGCAAAAAGTTGGAGTAAACCAAAAGAAAAAAACAAAAATAAAATGAAAATCAGCTAAAGCTAAAGAATGAAAGCGTGAAAGAGAAAACAATTAAAAAGTACGAAGCAACAACTGATTCCAAATAACTAACAACAAAAATACAAAAATTAATTATAGTTGAATATTTAGTTGACATTTTAATTTTTTTCATTTGTACTATTTATTTTATATATATATTTAAATATATATGTGTATATATATATGTACATATATATATAAATATTTATTTAAAATTTGAATTTGTGTGGTGATTCAAGCA
Source organism: Drosophila eohydei (assembly GCA_035045825.1). NCBI lineage: Eukaryota > Metazoa > Arthropoda > Insecta > Diptera > Drosophilidae > Drosophila > Drosophila eohydei. The sequence continues at coordinate 1,029,431 of JAWNOT010000096.1, forward strand.
TTGTAAATTATTTTATATATATTTATTTGCCTAAGTTAAAGCTAATGTTATAGTCATATGGATATTGTTAACAATTGGAATTTGATGTCATCCATTTTAGCAAAGAATTCTCTTGATGTAACCAATTAACTCTATGTGTATTTAACATTTTAATGTATAAGGACTAACTACCACTAAACTAAATACAAAGCGAGACCTGGATTATATATATACACACATATATACATAAACTATCAGTCAAAATGCTCTGCGTTATTAGTCGAAAAAAGAAAAAAAAAGAGAAGTAAAAAAACAAAAAAAAAACAGTAGTTGAAATAGTTTGTCAGTGGTTGAACATGATTAATAAATAGAATTTATTCTTGTTTTGTGTGTGTGTGCAAAATTTAGAGTTTACATTAATTATTTCAACTCGCACGACTTTGTGAATGAGTATAAATTTTTGAATTTGCCGCCTAATTGCAAAAAGCCACGGGCACCAATGCAATTGTAGCCCTGGTAAAACTATCGATAGAGTGCAAGTACGATAAGGCTGGCAGGCAGTGCTGTGTAGCCCTGGTAATGAAGCAGCCAGCTATGGCAGATTATTTTTTTGTTATTTGTTATTAATTACCAAAAATTGAAATATATATATATATATTTATTTATTTTAAATATGTTTTGCTGCAACGGTATCATAGCTGCCACATTTTCACATTAACTAAGGGAGACCCAAGTGTAGCGGAGCCATAGCCATGATAAAGATGAGCATGGGCTACACAGTACTCTCACGTTTGCGAACCCTGGCACGCTACACAATCGCCTACGCTTGTATAACGCATTGTACGTTTGAGTATGTAGGGGACTTTGTTTTGGTAAGTGTGTAATGATTTGCCTATTATGTATTTATTTGTAATTGCGAGTGCTCTTTCAGTGCAAAGGACCCTCAATGGAGCCAACGCTCTTTTCTGATAATGTACTGCTAACGGAACGTATTTCGAAATATTGGCGCAAATATCAATCTGGCGATATTATAATTGCCGTTTCGCCAGTTAATGCTAGCCAGTATATATGCAAGAGAATTGTAGCCGTGTCTGGGGAAAAGATAACTACACTTAAGCCCACTCCAATAGAAGCCGAATCGGCGTCAAAACACCCGAGCAAAGTTGCAATGGTCACAGATTATGTGCCTCATGGCTGTGTTTGGATCGAAGGTGATAATAAGAGTAATAGCTCGGATTCACGCTATTACGGACCCATACCGCTTGGTCTAATACGCAGTCGAGTCATCTGCCGCATTTGGCCACTCACAGAACTAACAAGCCTCTAGCCACCAAAAAAGGCGATCAACAAATTTCTAGTTATCTTTATTTTTATTGTAAATTAACGACCAGTATAAATAGAAAAAAATGTTATCGATGAACGGCTTTAACTCTCACTATTAACTACCAGCATTAAGTGACAAGTCAAAAGTCCCATGGTGCACTAAATATACGGTTGAACTCCACAGGTACCGATTAGCAACATGATAGGCGGCACGTGTGATAGCAAACTCAAATTGTTTTCACATTTTTGTTATACATTAATCTATTTACAAATAAAATTGCAGTTAATTCGAAATAATTGCACTACAATTTTGGCACTTGTTGGTTACCGTCTTTTTCCTGACTAACATAATACAATTGATATTCTTTTTTAAGCAGGGCATGCATCATGTTAGTGCAAGTAAAGTCGAGGCCACGCTTCTGGTAATCCAGATAGGTCCGCACAAACAATCTACTGGCGTCCAGCACTTCGGGATGGCAGAAATACTCATCCAGTGGCATCCACTTTACACGGGTGATCTCACGCTCACATCGCGTAAGTTCCAGATTTAATGGATTGAGGGCGATGACCACATAAATATCGGAACATCCGAAGTTACCGCCATGCGAGTGTCGCAGACAAACCATCGAGCGGAATGTGGTCCGTATGCCCGTCTCTTCCATGACCTCACGCACTGCAGAATCAACCAAATTTTCATTTGGTTCTACATAGCCACCAGGCAATTTCCATATGTTTTTTGCTATCGCATGCTTATCAGACACGACAAGCACTTCATTGCGTTCGTTTATCACTAAGCCACCAACGCCAACCAGTGTGTGTGCATAGCTAGGTAAGTTGTTGGACTCGTCTTTGGGCAGCCACATGTACATGGTGACGACACCTGAGCGTGCGTGATGAAAATCGAATCCTGCATCAGCCAAAATGGGAACCCAATCCGCCTGCTTTTTATAAACCTGAAACCAAATTGCGCGATTCTTGTTCTCTCGCCAAAAGTCCAAAGATTCTACAAATATATGTATATAGTACGATTGCGCGAATAAAAATGCAATTATATAATTTACTGTGCAATTTTTCGCAAAATTGCGCTTTGTCAGCAATGTCCTGTTGATTTCCATCGACCGTTACACCGTGAAAACGATCCTTCACCCCTTGAAAGATATCCAGCGGTGTGTCCATCTTTTTAAAACTGTCATTATTTAATACATTTTAATGTCACTGTCACATATGTTCTTTTATGAGTTAGGTATGCACTTACCGCTGATATGAACGCGTGTGCTCTTGAGCGAAGGCGGGAATATTGTTGCTGGTATATTTGTGGACTAATTTTGTTGCTGCTGTAATTGCTCCTATTGACAGGCTTAAATAGCGCCATGTACCCGACGCGTATAATACACAACTACTGCGACTTAGTAATCTAGGAGACGACATTAAGTGTTTGCGCAATGTGACCAGGTTGCGATAAAGCGCTGTGCTGCGCTTGGCTGTTACATATGCAAACAATTTCAGCAGCAATCTACAAATAAATGTAAGTAAAAGTAAAATGACAAACGATCTCGAAATTTATTTTTTATAACATACGGTAACAGCTAAGATTAAAACTTTTCTTATTTTAGTGTGTACAGCGTACCTGCCTTGAAGCTCGGCTCAAAGTCTTCGCAGAGAGACCATAATTTATTACTGGTAAAAGCTTTATTTCAGTTTTAAGGTCACACATACATACACAAGCATGCAAACTTAATGAATTGTAATTACTATTATTTCTAAATAGTGAAGTAGCTCATTCAGCATTATCTGTAATTGGAAATGTGATAAGCGCAACAGCCAATCGAACCCCGTCAGTCGTTCCGTTCAAATTTGGCGCATAGCCGCATCTCTGCCTGTTATAATCCAACCTTGAATGACAATGAATACAAGTGTGTGTATGTCGGGAAATATTTCCGTAGTTGCTGTCTGCTCTGTTTATCATGCGTTATCAAAATATGTGCGTTTTATGTAATGCCCACATGCACACAGAGTGGGTTGTGCATACGCAGATATTTAATTTCAAAGTTACGATAGTAATATCCATTTTATTTTAATGAATTTGCATTCTAATGCTTTATTTACACTTACGACTTCGCGCCTATTTTAACGTTACAAAGTTCACAGCTTTACACGCAGTGCGACCGCGCTGTTGAATGTGCAAAATACTTCAATAAATATATGTTAAAATACTGTATATATACCACTTGTAAAATATACCTTTCACTATTTGTATAAAAATAAATAGAATATGATTAATTTAATTTGTGAGCTTCGTGTCTGTGATATGTTTGATCAACAATATGGTTATCTAGCTTATGCGCTGCAACATAACTGAAGCGAATAGCTACGTAAATACGTTAATTTCTATGTTTTATGTAAATTATGATGAACCAAATTATGTAGTGTTGCATGACTACAGATATCGATAGCCCTAATCGATCTTACACATCGTAGACGCGCGTTCCTTATTTATTATTTAAATTCGAAGCTAACAAATACATATATCGAGTACATTAATATAATGTGTTACAAGTTTTTTGACTTGTTTAGGTATGGACATAAGTATGTAATCAGTTACAAATGCACGGGCGTGTTTGTATGTGTGTGTTTGTTGATTTAGATATCAAACTAATTACTATGGGGCACTCAAATTTCCGTTGTCAAATAAGCATTTTTGTTTTGCACATGTAAAAAAAAATATATATATATATATAAATATATATATATATATATATATATATATATATATACCCTATAATCGCATGAATTTGATGTAATTTTCTATGAATTTCTGAACGAATGCGTTTGTGTCTGCCTCTTTTCTTTTTCCTCTCCATTTTCCTCTCCCTTTTCCTCTCCCTTTTCCTCTCCCTTTCTCTCTCCCTTTCCCTCTCCCTCTCCCTTTCCCTCTCCAACTCCTACTCCTACTCCCCACTCCCCACTCCCACTCCCCACTCCCACCGCCACTCTTTCACTCTCCCACTTCCTACCCCACTACCACTCCCACTGCATCTCTCCTTGGCGCTATGCCTTGCTCTCCCTGGATGTCCGCTGCTCTTCCTCGTCCTCGAGGTCGTTGAGCAGCAGCCAAGGATGATTGATGGCCGCAAAGGCTGTAATGCGCCGCAAAGGATTTGTACAAAGCATCGGCTTCAGAAAGTCCGCGAATTCATTTGCATCGTTGGCCGACCAATTGTAGCGTTCCATCAGGACCTTGTGCAAAGGATGCGCATTCAAATGCTTAATATTCAAGAGTTCGCCATTGCGATTGAAGATCTCCGTTGAGTATTCGCCACGGGCTATCAGCTCCTTGGGTATGGGACCACAGGTCTCGATGATGTGAGCAATATGCACCTCATCCTGGCTGGCATCGCCGCGCCATTTGTTCGGCTCGAAGAGATACTCGCCCGTGGCCAGCTCCCAGAAGAGACAGGCGGCGCTCCAGAGGTCGGCCGAGGTGTCATAGCCGGCGCCCAGTATAACCTCGACAGCGCGGTACTCGCGCGTCTGTATATCCTCGGTGACATGGCGATCGACGAAGCAGGCATTGCCCACATCGGCAATGGCCACCTTCACCTTGCAGGGGTCCAGAGCGGGATCCTTGCGCTTGATCAGATTCATATTGAACGGACTGCCGTTCGAGGAGGGGCTGGTCAAGTTGACTTGACGCTGAGTCTTCGGCTTCTTGGCGGGCTTCTTGATCCTGATGCGTTTGCTGCTCGAATAATGCGACTCGTTGCCCTTCGCCTCCTCATCCTTTTCGATGCATCTCTGGACATAGCGCATGAATTTCTCGGTGCTGCTCTGCAGAATCTTGAGTGCCTTCGCGGAGGAGAACGCCGAGTTGTTGGCTCCCCCAGCTTCGGGTAGCTCCGAGCGTCGCTTCTTGGCCGGACTCGGTGCTTGGGTATCGCCGACCTGCTCAGCGCTCGACTGCTCCTGGCCGAGTCGCATCTGCTGCACGTCTGCGGCATTAAGGATGATGGGTCCGTCGTAGGCGAGATAGGGCAACTGGTTCGTGACAGCATCCAGGGCCATTTTGAGCGGCAGCATGCCATGCTTGGCCAGCTGCAGCAGATCCTGAATGCCACGTTCGCGCAACCACTTGCGGTGCGCCTGGAAGAAGCTGATGCTCTGCTTGGTCTTGGTGCGCAGGCGCCGCTTGGCCGTCTTGCTCAGCTTCGTTTCGACCAGGCCCTGCTGCTGCTGGTGCGCCTCGAGGTACTGCTGGGAGGCCAACGTGGCCTGGCTGCGCAGCGACAGCTCATCGGCCACCAGCAAGACATTCTCCGGCTTGAGATCGGTGTGGATGAGATTGCCCTGATCGTGCAGCAGGTAGAGGCCCTGCAGCACCTGGTAGGCAATCTGCTTGACGTTGTACAGCGGCAGGCCCTGGTAGGCACTTCGCTGGATGAGCATCAGCATATTGTCGCCCAGCACGTCGAAGACCAGGCACTGGTGCGTGCCATTCACGCCGCTCGTGCTGAAGTTGTCCGTCATGTTGACCAGGCGATCGCGCAGCGGATGCCAGCTGAGCTGCGAGATGTGCCGCAGCAGGCGGATCTCGTGCCGTGCCGACTCCGCGTACAGCTCCGCCGACTTGACCAGCTTGATGGCGCAGTAGCAGCACCGCTGCGTGTCGTAGCATAGCCACACCGTCGAGTAGTGCCCCCAGCCCAGCTTGCTGATGGCGAAGTACCGTTGCTGGAACGAGTCGCCCACGTTCACCGGATGATAGCCACCTGGTCGATAGTCGCTCGGACTCTCGTTCGCATAGGTGAATGGAGTTGTGGGCATTGTCCCCTCATCATCACCCTCATCATTGTCATTTACATTTCCATTTCCATTCCTATTCCCATTCCCAATCCCATTCCCATTCCCATTCCCATTCTCATCGCCATCCCCATCCCCATCGACATCGCCATCCCCATCCTTATCTCCATCCTGATGCTCTTGCTCATGCTCAATATTCATAGTTACGGGCTGATTTTCGCTGGGATCGGAGTCAACGCGCGGCGCCTGTTGCTCTGCCATTTGGACATCTTCAACGGATTGCCTTACCCGCAGCTCGAGTTGCTCCTTCAGCTTTACGCTGGCATATTGCTCCTGCTTTCGTTCCAGCTTCCGTTTCAACTGTTGTGATTCCTGCTTCAGCTCCGAGAATGTATTTGGCTTCAGTATTTCTTGCTCCTCCTGGTCTAGCTTTCGTTTGAGGTGGCTTTGTGGCTGCTCCTGCTCCTGCTCCTGCTCCATTGGCTGTGGATTTCTTAGCTTCTGATCCTGCCCCCACTCCTGCGCCAGCAACTCCAGCAGTCCTCGTTTTCGCTCTCGTTCCTGCTCCCTCTCCCGCATCCTCTCCCGCTCCAGTCTTCTGTCCAGTTTCTGTTTGAGCATTTGCTTGCTCTCCAGCTCCATCGCCTGCTCGCGCCCCTTACAGTTGAGCTGATTGGCCGATCGACTGCGATAGCAACGATACTTAAGGCCCGTCGTTTTGCCACGATCTTTGTGTGCTTCTCTTTGGTGGCCTAATGCGTCCAGGGCCAATTTCTGCTGGGCAATCTGCTCCTGCTGCAGCAATAGGCTCAGATTGGTGGCCGCCTTTGCAGCGAGCGGCTGGTTACTGTAGCAACTGGAGGAGCAAGCAACTGTAATGGAGCCGCCGGAGGAGGAGGAGGCGGAGATGGAGAACACTTTCAATTCCTCTTTCCCTTTGGCTCCCGCATCCGTTTGCGGTTCCGTGATGGCATCTTCTGACTCTCCGTCTATATCATCTTCCCCCGCCTCCTGCTTGGAACTCGACGACTTGTGGGACATGGCTTCAGCGCTCTTCCTCTTCCTCTTCCTCTTCTAGTTATAACTCAATATGAATGGCTCGGAAACAAAAAAAATATATAATATAATATATATAAATATATATATATATATATCGGGTTTGGAAATTTGATGTGCGTGTTTTATATATATATACATGCTAGAATTTTAACGGAGTACTAAAACCGATTCACACATCCCAATTTTGTACACTGCATCAATCAAATCGAACGCAAAAGCTTGCTGAGATCCGGAAAACACAGACTACTTAGATCTCTCCTCTTGAATCTCCTGTCCTTCGGCTGCTACGTCTCTCTGATCTCATCTGTTCTCTGTCTTCTCTCACCTCAAATCGGTTATCTGTCTTCTCTCTTATCTGCTTTCTCTCACTTCTCTCTTCTAGTTTTTCACTGCTCTCTTTTTTGTCATTTCTCTTCTCTCTTCTCACTTCTCTCATCTCTCTGACCTCTCTCATCTTTCTTCTTTCTTTACATTTCCCTCATCTCACTTCCCTCTTCGCTCCTCGCTCTTCTAATTTTTCACTTCTCTCCTTTTTGTCATCTCTCTCTTTTCACTTCTCTCATATCCCTCTGATCTAATCTGCTATTTACCTTCTTTCTCTTCTCCCTCTGTTGTCTCCTTTCTTCTCTCATCTCTCTTCTCTCGTTTAACTTTTCTCATCTGTAATCTTGTATCTGTATTCTCTCATTTCTCAGTTGTCTTCTCTCATCTTTATTTTCTCTTCTTTTCTGTCTTTACTTCTCTCTTTTTTCACTTTCTACTTCACTCTTTTCTCTACACTTCTCCCTTCTCTATTCTCTATTTTCTGCTCCATTTTCACTCATTTCTTTTCTTCCGCAACTCTTCCTTTTTCTCTCCTCTCCCCACTCTCTTCTCTCCTCCTCTATTTTCATTTCAATTGACGGCACAAACGGAAAGTTTTTCATAGATGTTCAGTGATACGGAAAGTGCCATTTGGAGCAGCAAAGTGCGAACAAGTAAAATCCGGTTCTCGTTGAACAAAAGAAAACCAAAAAAGGAAAAAGGGAAAAATAAAAGCGGAAAATCAAAAGGGATTAGAACAGTGTTGAAAAATGCTCAATTTAACAAAGTCAAATTGCAGAGGAGGGCGGCTAGGGGGTGGCGTTGGCTGCCCGTTCAGGTGCTTCAAAGGGAACAAAGGAACTAAACTAAATTTGTATATATAAAAAATTCCCTTTTTTGGTGGAATTAAAGTTTTGTTTGTATTTTGATTGCCAGCTTAGCATTATATATATATATATTTTTGGGAAAAAATAATGAAAAAAATGATTGTGCCCCTGCGCAAGTAGCGAAAGTATTTACACAGTTGTTTCAACAAATTTTCCGCTAAGGGTTGAATGGAAAATCCAATGAAAATTCAAGCGTAAATATGAAAACTCCAGCTCAAATATTTATTTCAGCATTCGATATTATTAGACGGGGCGGGGGTAAGAGAGTGGCAGGGGGAGGGGTCGACACGTAATACGCCTTTTGTTTGCAATTAGGGGGCTTTTCTTATGGAAAAGGGCCAAGGAAAAGAAAAAAGGAAATTTGGGAGACTATGAGTATAATCCACTTCTTTGATCTGTCCAATTTGGGCGTTATTCAGAGTATTTTGAACAAACTATTTACACAATTTGCTTAAAGTAGCTGTTGCTACCCTGCAAATGCTGCAAAGTAGAGTATATTACTTGTCATGTAAATGTGCTTAAGAGACAGAAACGAGCCAAGCCTGTAACATACATATTTATGATCTTGGCACAGCTTGGCAAGCATTTTTATATATAAATAATCAATAAATAATAAATTATTGCATACGAAGTGCAAAGTTGACAATTAGCAAGAAAATGGGTGACAGTGTTGCCAGGCAGCAGCAAAAAACTCATGTTTGCAAGCTTTTTGCAAGGTGGCAATGCTGCGCTTGCGCTTTTGTGCGCTCTCATTCTGCTTCTACGGTCATTCCGTGCATATGCATGCGAGAGAGTGCGCGCACGTGTGTGTATGAGAGAGAGAGTGGGCGAGTTGCTGCGCAGCTGTATTTGATTTTCTCTGCGGACGCTCGTCGTTCGTTTTCTATTGCTAACGGTAATAAGCAGCATAATTGGCACATTTTACACAAATTGAACAAAAAGACGGAATACGCAACAATGCAGCAGCAGCAAAGGCGACGGCAGCTGCAGAGCTGCAGACAAAAGACGGCACATGCCAAAATGCTGCTGCTGCAAAAAAAAAACATAACTAAAGAAATGTCTGGAAGAGGCTGCAGAGACAGCAAAGACAGTTGAGGCAGGCGGCGCAGCGAAACAATGGCTGAAGCGGAAAAATCTCGGCAACAAATAACACCCAAAGGACAGCTGTCTGGCTGCAGCGAAGACGTCATCATCATCAACGGCTGCGACTGCGACGGCGACAGTGACGTCTTAGGCATTGCAGGCGTGCTCGCTGCGCAGGCAGCGATAGCAGCGCGCGGTCAATCGGTAATTGGATTAGACCAGGCGCTACCCTAGGCATTGACCCGCTGCACCACGTTAGCTAATCGAGAAAATAACGGGACCCCTTTTTTATGTACATATGTACAATGTAGATACCCTTACCAAAGGGGCACGTTTAATATGTAACGAAATATGCAGTAGTATATTTATGACCTATGTGAACTCAGCTCTTCGTGGAGAAGTAATTGGAAAGTCTGCACAAATGCTTAATACATATTGTATATCAAATTGAATGGGATTAACTAAGTTACCTATGTCAACGCCACTCTCCGTGAAGATATTATGAAATTTGGTACGCAGCCTACAATTGGAAAGCATATTACTATATAGTTTAGAAACCATTGGTAAAATGAACGATCTGTTAGAGTATATCCACTTCAGTAACTGTAAACTAAGAGTTTTCTCAATTTTCAGAGGCTGTTGCCAAGGAAAACAACGGAAATTAATTAAGAAAACATTGCATCGCGATCTGCGTTGAGGTTGTCCGTCAAACCAAAGAAACCAGCCCGCGGGCAGTCTTGGCCCCTGCCCCTACCTCTGGCTCTCGCCCTGTTCCCTGGCCTTGGCCCCTGTCCCCTGTCCCGTACCATAACGAAGGTTGATTTTTATTGCATGTAAGTTATTTACATGCACATGAATGCACATCAAAAAAAAAAACAACAACATTAAAAGGTTTCCATATTTTTTCGTTTATATCGGAAGTAGCCGCTGCGACCCGACCCTTTCACAATTGGATTTAATTGTGTTTGACTGACTGGAGAACCCTTTGGAAGCTGTTCGAACTGCTCTCTTGCGCGCGCTCACTCGCCCATGGTCATGGCCAGCTTTGATCAATGTTTTTTTACTGCCCGAAAGCTGAGCAGGAGAAAAATCATTTACTTTAGTTACTTTAGACATATCAGCTTTATTCTCTATAAAAGTCATTGCTCCCTAACCTTCCCTTGACTATCTTAAGTATCCATTACAAATGTTCTAACTTCTGTGCAGAGCTTTTAGAGTCTTCTAATGGAATGTCCTTGCATCTCTCTTTCTCCTTCTCTCTCTATCCCCCTCTCTCTCTCTACAGCTCTCTCTAACTCATTGTCCCCATTGCGAGCTAGCTTAGCTTGGCTTCTAAGACTATCAACAGCACTCATTGTAGACTTCTGCCTTCTAGGCAGAGTCTGGCATGGGAGAGTCCTCGCTGTCCTTGCCGTCCTTGCAGGATTTTCGGCTTTTCGTCAATTCTTCATGCTTGACAATTGTTTTTTATTTGCAGTTGCTCTCGATTTTTGTGTCAACAGCCTGGGAAATGTTGTGGGCTGTGAACGGAAAATCGATTCATTTATCATTCATGCGCAGGATGTGGGGCGACAGGATGTGACTGGGCACAAACGATTGTTGTGGCCAGCCGCGGTGCATCCTGTTGCCTAATAAAAGGAGAAGGCATAAGAAAGAAGTGATGAACAGGATATCACAGCCGCAGCAGTGGCAGCAGCAGCTGTCTGCGCTCGACCGCAAGTTCGCGCCCATGTTGCGGCCCAGTTAAGCCTTTAACTGCCGTGCAGGATCAACCAAAACAAACGCCACTGACCTCTTCATTATGGGATGTCAACGTCGCAGGACAATCGGACAGGATCACGATCAGTCGCCAGCGCGCTGCTGGTTCACTGAACTGGAAAATTATGCAAGCGCGCGATGCGTCCCGGATTTAGAACGCCTTGCAAGATGCCGAGTTGCCCTAGGGCAGATCTGGACAAGCCCGAATTTGCCTTTCTCATTTGCGCTTGTTTTTATTGCCCCCGTGTCGGACAATTGATTCCGTGACATAAATTCGGATGTAAACAGCCTTACGGTCAGCGATTGAGTTGTCACATAAATCACGACCAGACGGACCTTTGCGAAGGGTTTGACACAAAGCACCCATACAGCCCCTCTCTGGGTCTGTGTGTGTGTGCGAGTCTGTTCTATATAACTGATAAAGCGCGCTAATTGCAGTTGGCTGCGCGAAAAGTATCTCAAGCAGCGAAGCCTGGGAAAGTAGATCTTCGCGTCGAGACTGTTTTCATTTGGAAGTATAATCTAGTGAAGTTATATATCATTGCAATTGTTATCATTACCATTGCTGTTGTAAATATTATTATCATTACCTTTATCTTCAACTTTCACATTGGCATTGGCATTAGCATAGCAAAAACCGATTCTAATCTAAATAGCTTTACTATATCTTTAATAAGTATATAAAGATCTGTAATATGGAACAATTTACTCTATAAGAAGCTAGTTTTAAATGCATACAAAATAAATGTGAGTGAATAATATAACAAGCATATAAAGCATATCATATAAATATAGTAAAATTATGAATTTTTATTTGAATGCTTTAAACTAATTTTCGGTTCTTCGGAATCCCCCTTCATGCGATGCAATTGGAGTTGAAATTTGTGCAATTTTCAGGTGAAGGCTTTGAGCAGGCTCTATATGTGCGTGTGTGTGTGTGTGTGCAACCCTTTTTGGGTCGATCTTGTGGCTTATGTAGCTGGGAATAGGCAGCGAACCTTTGCCCCGATTGCAATTGATTTGAAACGTATTAACCCATGACCGCTTTAGCCATTGTTTATTGACTAATTTGTGGTTTAAATTTTTGCGATTTCACAATTCGCATTCCTCGAGACAGATTGAGATTTATGTGCGAGTGTGTCTGTGTGTGTGTGTGTGTGTGTTTGCCAATAAATCTTTTTTTTTTAAGTGTGCGAAAAGTTTTAGCGCGTTGTGCAGCGAGCGGGAAAACAACGAAAAAAAAACTATAAACAAAGCAAATGAGAGACGTGAGAACGAGGAGTGTAATCAAGGTTAAGGGTCGAACTATATCACTTAGGTAGCTTGAACAAAACAGTATATATATATATATATATATATATATATATATATATATATATATATATATATATCTATATATTCCATATTCTGTGATACATTGAGTTTGGTAAAGGTCCCACCACTAGATCATATCACACCATTGAGATAAATCCTAAGAGCCTGCAGCAAGTGTTTTGACTTCCTGACTGAGCCCTAATTGACAGTTGTTAACGGGGGTGGGCGGGGGTTGAAAAACGGGAAGTTGTGGAGTCGTAAAACTGGCAACGGGAAATTAACCCGATGGCAAAACATCTGTAAGAGAGCTAAACAAATTTCTCATATGTCATAAAGTTGCAGATCGACGCTTGTGCTAATGTGTTAGGCGCGTGGGTCGTGGTTCGTGGGTCGTTGATCGCTGATAGTTGATGGCAGTGGTGGTTGCTGGTGCTGGCGGTGCGATATGCATCGCGCTCCGCGTTAGCCTTTGACAGTTTATCATTAGGCTGAGGGTTGCCAAAGGTCCTTCAACCAACATAATAGCAATTCTCCTCCCCCCCATTAGATGCATGGCAAGCATTTTGAGGGGTTTTCATAAATTTAATTGATTTTCTGCACTCGGACAACGGAGTCATTAGCAGATCCTTGAACAGCGATAAACCCAACCACTAACTGCTCCTGTTCTTATGATTAATGTACGCACTCATAGACTGAGAGGCACAGAGGCAAAGAGAGAGAGAGAGAGCTAGAGAGGAAGAAAGAGAGAGAGAGCGAGTGAGAGAGACAGGAGAGAGAGGCAGAGAAAAAGAGGGAGAGAGAAGGGATAGAGATAACGATAGAGAGGAATAGTGCAAGAGAGAGAGAGAAAAAAGCCGAGATGCGGATAAGGATAAAGAAATGGATAGAAATATTAAAGTTGGTTCTTTAATGGTGTTATCTGTTGACTCTTCATATATATACATATATATTGAAGAAAACATAATATGTGTAAAAACCTTCTGTGCGTAGGTTAACATTGAAGCAAAATTATTGGATTCGTTGCTTCCTCATCGCTATTCGAAAGATTCTAGTAGCTGTGCTGTCAAAATTTCGGTGATATTGGGAATCGTATTATAAGTTATGGCTCGTCTATTCCTCATGTCCAGCTCGTGGTCGATCATGAGTGCCGTTAAGTTGGGGCCTGTGACATGGGCGCTATCAAAGAGCTTCATGTGGTACCAGCTAATGGCACGCAAAAATTCCACTAGAAACAATTTATCATTTAGATATACACATATGTATATAGTTAAGCTTATCTACTTACTTATTACGACCAAGAACCAGTCGAGAAGGCGTAGCATATTGCGTATAATATCTGCAATCATGATTGGTTTTTTTATTTTTGGAAAAATTTTAGTTTTGACTCGCAGCTCTCGTACCATAGAAAGCTAACTCTGACAAGCCTAAGTGAAATACAAATCACAGCACGAGTTGATAATCTGAAATTGAATGTGACAGATGCAGAGCATCATGTGGAATTGAATTCTGATTGGCTGTCTAGCTGGAAAGTAGAGCTTTATTTGGAGTGAGGAAGAGAGTGGAAGAGTTTGTAAAGCATACGCTTGATGAGGGAACGAGAACGTAAGCAGACATCTAACGGGCAGCTATTGTCTATGTATTGTGTTAAGACGTACATCTGGAATTTTGTCTAACGGTTTGCAATCTAGAATGTTGGGAAGGATAGCTTAAGTGGGAGTGAGGTAGACAATGAGCGTGCACACCAGAAGCCTGTTGCGCAGCTAAGTAGCGGGAGAAGGGGAGTTTATGTGGGAGTGAACGAGAGAGACCGAATGTCTAAAGCAGCAGCTTGCTGCTTGCCTAATTAATTGGCAAAGGAGTAGGAGTGAGGGAGAGATAGTGTGCGTGCAGAAGTTTGCTGCGTAACGTGTGTGGGCTGAAACTTTGCCTAGCTAAAGAGAAGGCGGAAGGCGAAAGGGGAAAGCAAGAACTATACGAATAAAAGTGACAAGCAGTGTTAGACAACACACATGCATAGCTGCGTGCGTGTTGCAGCTCGTTTTCTCATGTGGAAAAGAGTAAATCTGGAAATTTGTCAGCCTGCCTGCTTGCCAGTCTTTGCCGTAGGCCAATCAATTACGAAAGAAAAAAAACTTGAGGCAAAGGGTTAAAAGTTAGGGTAAGGCAGCGGAGAGAGCGAGTAAGATTCGATAAACTTAACATTTTATTCAAATTTAATTGCAGCCATGCATTAATTTTAATGTTTTGCATGGAACCTGATCCCAAGTAACTGTCAAATGCTTGACAAACTCTTCCCGCTGAGACGGGCAAACACAGAGAGAGTCTGAGTGAGAGAGATTTGATGTCCCGTTTGTGAACCTCATTTGCATAGGGAAGACAGGGCCAACCCTTTTTCTTTCTTTTACTTTTCGTTTGGCCAATGGCTTTTGCGGTCGCGAGGTTAGATTTATGAATAGCAACAACAATAACAATCTTCTGTAGTTTCCCTTCATTTCGCTCTAAATGCGCATTTTTATGTCTAAACTTTTGGATTTTCTTTTCGAAATTTTTGTAATTTTCTTGACAATTAAATATGCAAATGCCGCTAAACGTTTAGCCCCTGACCCAAGCCGTGCCTCAGGTCCTGGTCCTGGTCCTCGCTATTCCTCATATAATTTTATCGTATTTTGTCTCTGACCTAAATCAAATAAATAAAAAAAAACTTTTATTTAGAACTAAGACTTATCTTGATTCTTTGTTCATATTTCTCTCACATCAAATCGGGCACAAAGTGATTTGTAGTGCATAAGGCTTGGGTATATGATCTAAACATGGGCGAAAATTATGCAGAGGGTTAATTTGTACAATGCAACATCTAACAAATAAACTATATATTTAGAGTTGGCAACTCTGGTTAAGTAAATTACAAATGTCAAACGAGTGTGACAGAGATAGAGTGCATCTTGCAGAAGCTAGATACATATGCAAATTTAGCTAAAAGCTAGTGTGACGTAGAGAGCGCAAGAGTGTGCAAAGCAGAAGGCTAATGCTCTGCGTGAATGGTAGTGAGTGGGCAAGAGAGTGATTATTCTTAACAGCAAATATCAGTGCTGTTAATAGAGAGCAATAGGAAATTTATAACTGTTTAAAATATGAGCAATCAATGGAGACTGGGAATGAGAGAGCGACACAGCAAGCATGCTAAAATAAATTTGTATCGCAGCTAACGTTTCTGAAGTACAAAACTCGCCTGCTATACGAAATATGATTAAATAACTATATTTTGATCGATAATCGATAACAAGAAAACTTGAAATAAAAGTGATATACGTCTAGTCTATTTAACATTTGTACTACCTTGAGATGCATTAGCTTGCCAGTGTTGGGTTACGTCAATGCTAACGTCAATGCTGCAAACTGCTCAAACAAAATGGCGTAAATAAGATTAATTTTGACGTGGCTGTACAGCACTTTTTGGCAGTGCTGTCAAACGAAACACTTGACTGTCAGTGCTCAGTTCACAATTGCTAGTTGTCAGTTGTCAGTTGCCAGTTGCCAGTAGGCTGGACATTAAAAAAATTATCTAAACTACCTAAACTCAACTTTTGTTTTTCATAGAATTTGGTTTTTTCTTCAGTTTTTTATAGTGAATACCATGCGAAGATATCAAATAGAACAGCAGCAACAGCAAAATCTACAAACCTATGATAGGACTAGCTACAGGCAGGTGATGCCACAGCAACAGCAGCCACAGGCGCAGCCCCAGCCGCAATCATTGATCGAAATGCAGAATGTGCCACCAACTGGTCTGTACCACAATGGTGTTTGGTATAACAACCTGCAGTCGGTTGGCTCGTATCAGTCGGTGAATGGCAATAGTCAACCACCGCAAGTCATTGCGGCGCCGGTGGTGCAGCATGCAACCCATGATGGCGGCCAGACGTATTGCTGTCAGCCCGTGCAGATGCATGAAAGTCCATCACCCGCCCCCACTCCCACCGTCGCATATCGACCAGTGGAGCAACAGGCACAGCCACAGCCACAACCACAACCACAGCCACAACCACAACCACAGCCACAGCAAAAGCTACAGCAACAGCCACAGTTACAGATTGGCTATCAGCTGGTCCAGCCATTGCAGGCCATACAGCTGGTGCCAGCGGCAACGACCAATACAACTGCCTACCTTTATCAGCCATACAATCAAACCTATCAGCCTGTGCAGTTGGTCACGGCAGCACCGAGCGCACCACAGTTGATTGCAGCACCAGCAAATGGGCCGCCACCGAACGGCGTGCAGTTGCTGGTGGCTGCTGCCAATGTGCAGCAAATTCAACAGGCACCAGCAGTTGCACCACCTCCGCCGATCGCGCCACAACTGAAGCCAGCACAGCCGACTTATCCCTATCAAATATACAACTATCAGGATGCTACGGCACAACCGATTCAAGTACATACACATCCATCCCCACCCGCACCACCACTGGCAGCACCACCACTGCCAGCACCACCTCTGCGGCCACTGCCACCAACACCATTATCGTCGTCGCCATCATCATCGTCATCATCATCGTCGTCATTGACATCATGTTCATCCTCATCGCAATCGACACCACCACAACTACCACCTCAGTCGATTGGGCTGCTGCCCACGCCCGACATGCAGCCCCAGTTGCCCGATTCCTTCAACTATCCGTGCTACAACTACCAAGTGGTGCCACGCAATCAGCTGCTTGCAGCACCACCACCCCTACTGCCCGTTGAAGTCGAGCCAGAACTGATTGAGATCGATATTGCGGTAGCCAGTGAAGTCTACATAACAAGAACACGCGAAAAGCTAATGGTCACCATCTACAAGCAGCGCGGCATGGACAAATCCGATTTCCCCCAGAACGTCTACATAAATGGGGACCTTCAGGTTAATGGCCAGCTTCAAGCTGACCTGGACAACAAATCGGGCTATATTCAAACCACGCAGGGACCATATACAAATCCTTACAATGTTTCCCAACATTATGAGGTGAGTTCGTATCCGCTGTAGCACTTCTCTCTCCCTCTCCCTCTCAAGTAGTTTTTTCTCATTTTCTAAAGGTAACTCAGGATGGTGCTGTCTATGAAGAGATCTCTCAGGACTATATGGAATCGCCAGAGCCTATGTTTTATGCCGGGGAACAGGTAATATATATAGATGCAATATTTGTATGCCCTGTACCCATTCCGAGGATGATGAGGTTGCTGACATAGCCGTTTCTTCAATCGATAAATATCGATTTGCTGAGCCAACATTGCATCTTAATCATATGTAGCTACTATAGGAGTAACAGGGTTCAAAATTTATTTATATATTCATGTAGAATAGGAAGAACATGTTTATGTTTATGCAATTCCTAACACTTGTCGATAAATATCGATTTGCTAAGTCAGCTTGCAGCCGATATGTGCTTGCTATGAGAGCTGAAGATTTATTTTGTGAATCATATAGACACATAGAAAAACTGGAAATCTACAGGTTTCTCATGCTGCATCTCCTTTCATATATCGATAAATATCGACTTTCTGTTTTTCGTTAACTGTATGGACTAGAAATTGCTATATGTATACACGTATATATACTAATTTATCCGCTGTCTAGTTTAGATCTTTCTCAAATTTATCGATTAATATCGAAATGCTGAGCCTGATTTTTATACCCTGATCCCATTAAAAATGGGAAATCAGGGTATAATGGTTTTGTGCAAATGTATGTAACAGGCAGAAGGAGGCGTGGCAGACCCCATAAAGTATATATATTCTTGATCAGGACGGCAAGCCGAGTCGATTGAGCCCTGTCCGTCTGTCCGTATGTGTGAACGCGCGGATCTCAGCATCTATAAGAGCTAGCACGCGCAGGTCAAGTTTGTTTCAAATATTCGATAACTATTCGCATTTAATTGTTATCGAATAAAAACATTATTGAAATGCAGTAAATAAATTATATCTCAAACATCTTAAGAGCTAGAGCCTCCAAATTTTGTATTTAGTTTTATGTATATTTTATGCAATTTTGATTTTTGTTGGATTTTGGATACCGGCTCCAAATTCCCCAAATTCTTAGAATTTATGTTTAGTTGGAACTAGGGCCATTATGTGAAGGCGTTTGCATCTCAACCAAGCCAATAGGATATGTAGATCATATGCTGAAAATTTCATTAAAATCCATTAAGTAAAACAGAAGTTAATAAACAAAACGTTTGGCCAATTTGCAAAGGCACATGCCAGCAGCGCCACGCGCACGCATTTTTCCTATGCGTGTGCACACATACATTCAAATGCGTGTATTCTTTTCTATTCCACGAATTGCAATTGCGATTGAACTGTGCTGAATTATTAGCTGCTACTTATGTTCAAATTTGCAGACGCTCGCGTAAGCAGAGCGGTGGCTGCGTTGGTAGAGGCGGCGCTCGTGTGCAGCGCGGTCCGGGTTCGAGACCAGTGCAGACAAAACATTTTTTATTTTATTTATTTTTTAATTATGAAGTGGCGGTGTTGGTAGAGTTGGCGCACGTTGACCAAATGTCGATTTTTATTTCTTTTTTTTTTTGAATTTGTTTGTATCGAAAATTTAAAAAAATCAGAGGACTGGGATCAGAGTATCTCCTAGTCGGGCACCCCGACTAGAGCTTTCTTACTTGTTTTCATATCTCCTATGCTAGAGAAACTACATATAATATGTGCAATATATTATAATATATAAGATAGAACATAGCCTATTTTAATATATACATATGTGTCTGTTAAAAAATCGATAAATATCGTTTCAGAGAATGATCTCCTGAAGTCTATTCCATATACACTCCAAGCTGAAGAGATAACGTCAAACAGCTATAGAAACACTTTTGATTTGAAGTAGACTTTCGCACATAAATCGATAAATATCGTTTTGCTTTGCTTGCTTTTGGCACCAATTAATATTCAAATTGAAAATACGTGTTCTGTCCCCATCTACCCCATCTATCTCTTCACCCTAAATACACTTACCTTGACTATCGATAAGTATCGATATTATAGGTAGAGATGCATGTTATTCCTCATTCATTCAAAAGTCAGCAGACAAGCTCTTTACGTGTAGGTAATAGATAATACCTAAATGGGTACAGGGTATCTATAGGTCGGCCAATTCGTACGACTTGATCAATATTGATTATTTACCCTCTCTAAAACAACTGTGCCTCATAGTCGATGCATGAGTTTGGCCAAGCAAATGGGATGGAGCAGTTCGTGCCGGGGTTTCAGCCATACAATATGCACGATCAATCGCATTTGATTGAATGCGCCGAGATAGAAAGCAGATACCTTCAGGAGGCCCCGAATGGAATGGAAGCCCCAATGGAAAATCCATACGAACAGTTCCGAGCACCGCGTCGCGTCGTGCAGTCTTTCATTCCAACGATGTTGACGAAGTCACCAAAAAACGAAGCAAAATATCTGAAGAGCAACTACGTAACATCAAAGCAAAGCCAGAGGCTAGTGAAGCAGCAGCCGGAAATGATAGTTAGGGAAATTCTGAAGCCACCTCCCAAGGAGAGTGTTGAGGAAGAGCCCTTGCCATCGATCACTAATGAGAATACATCGGTGCAGGTGCCTGACATTGAAATTCACGAGTCCGAATGCAAGGCAGAGCAGAGCTTGACTAGTGTTGAGTTGGAAACACCTCAAGCTGTATCGGATTCAAGCCACTTCAACACGAGACTCGAGCAACAACTGTCGGAACACTCGGAACCTTTTGTGCCTCGCTTGCCTCCGGGAAATGCAAACAGCAGCCAACCTGCTGAAAACTCAGCTGAGTGCAAGCAATTCACTGAAGGCAGCTACAAGTCCCAAGCTGAAGGTGAGGCATCAAGGTGTGAGTGCAAAGCACCAGAGATCTTGGAACCAGCTCAAGGCTCGCCCAAGGACCCATTGGCCCAGTCCGATCCAGCGGCTGACTCCAAGGCAAACTCCTCCAGTGTAGCAGTTTCAAAAAACTCTAAACCTGAAAATTTGAAGCAAGCTCAAAAGGCAAAGGCCATACCAAAGATTTCCAAGAAGAAAGCCAAACTTTTGGCGCGCAAAAAGCAAAAGCCATTTCAATTGCACACGGAGATCAAATCGAACCAAAAGAAACCTCCAATGAGTCCGAACTTAGCTCCGATTGTCTTCAAGCTTCCGACCCAGGAGAAATCTCTTAAGGTACTATCAAAGACCTCAAGCGAAAGCTTTCCAACGAGATTAGCTCAGGGCAATTCGAAGATCAGCCCCAAGGCAACTCGAGAGGTTGTCAAAGCTACTAATCCAAAGGCAGCTCCATTGATGTCGAAGAGCTTACCTAAGCTACCTTTGAAGACTTTGCCGTGTGACAAAACTCAAAGAACTTTACCTGAAGTAAGTCCAAAGGCTTCAGAAAAGCCATCGAAACTGCTTAATCAAAAATTTGTTAAGCTCGATTCAGCACGAACTAAAAACGAGGCAGATTCTTCTACAAAAAATGGAAGATCAGAGCTGTCTCAGATCCAAGCTCAAAACGCCGACACGAACCTGAAGTGTATTACCCCAAATAGAGCGAGCAGCATTGTATTGGCACCAGCCAACCCCAGCCGAGCTATGGG
Source organism: Drosophila eohydei (assembly GCA_035045825.1). Classification (NCBI taxonomy): domain Eukaryota; kingdom Metazoa; phylum Arthropoda; class Insecta; order Diptera; family Drosophilidae; genus Drosophila; species Drosophila eohydei. The sequence continues at coordinate 1,050,537 of JAWNOT010000096.1, forward strand.
ACCGGAAAATGCGCTTCATGCTGCACCAAAGACGTCTCAAGCCAAGCCAAAGCTAGATATAGTCAAGATTGCAGACGTTAAGACAAACAGGAAGTCCAGTTTCATCGAAGAAAAGAAAGCATCGGAAATTGTTCCAGCAGATAAACCATCCAAAACAGTTCTCACAAAGCAGGCAAAGCAACTTCAGCCAAGCAGATCTCTAGATCTCTTGAAGAAGCCATTAAATAAACCTTCTAAGAATAGTAAAGCCAATGTAGCTGACGCTGCTAAGCTAGAAGATCAGCCAGCATCAGGTGCAAAAGCAGAGCTAAAAGCTACAGAAGTCACTGGACTGGCAGAACGTACTTTAGGAGTTATTGACTCCATAGACATTAAGAAGAGTGAAACGATGTCAATCACAGAGAATGCATCTTCTGCAAAGCTCGCGAAAAATGAGATCGAACGGGCTGCAACTGGTGCAAAGTCGTCCAAGAGCGGAAAGAAGCAACCAAAGCCAACTGCAGCAGATGCTACTACGCCGGACCTACAGAAAAAGAAGTTGAATATGGGCTTGGAGGATACGAAGTTGGTGAAGGTTGAGAAAAGCGACTCGAAGGGGATGGAGTCCAATCAAAAAGACATCAACTTAGCTAGTGAGGAGGTGGATCCAAAGACGAATCAATTGAAGTTAGCTTCAGAGAGTGTCGGCTCGGCAGAGCTGAAGAAAACCGACTCAAAGTTGATTTTGCAGAGTGCAGCGTCAGTGGAGCCCCAGAAAAAGGAATCGAAGTTGCCTGCGAAGAGTGCTATGTCAGTAGAGCTCAAGAAAGCTCAATCGAAGATCGCTTTAGAAGGTGTCAAGCCAACAGAGAGCAACAAGAACTACTTAGGCCCAGCTCTAGAGAATCAAGGATCCGAAGCGCCCAAGCAAAACGACTTGAAGTTGGCTTCAGACGGTGCAGAGCAAGCTGAGCCACAGCCAGAACATGTCAGTCAGGGGATCCCAGTCCCAGGTGAAACAGAGGTAGAGCTTAAAGCAAGTCAATCCAGATCAAAATTAGTTTCAAATCAAGATAAAACGAAAAATAACTCAAAAAAATCACAAAATATCGCAGCTGCCACGCCTTCGACTCAAGCTCCGGCCGAGGCAGCGGCCAGTGAGTTGGGCGAGGCGACTGCCAAGCCAATCATGCTCGATGACCCAGTGTTGGATGCCGTCGAATCGGAGCCACCGGTACAGCCTTTTCGTGTTAACTCAAAAAGTATCTCGAAGAAGAAATACCCCAAACTCACCAAGCTGGAGCGCAAGGCGCTTCGACGCGAGGCGACGAAGGCTCAAATCGAATTGCAGGCGGCGCAGAAAGAGAAGAAAGTAAAAGAAAATGAACAGGTGACGAAGACAAAGGATGAACCGATTAAAGAGCCCGAGTGCAAGAAGAAGAAGAGAAACCGTACTTCCGATTCGGAGCAGAGCGAAAAGAAACCCAATTCCAATTCCGAAGAGGAAGACGAATGCCCGGCCCTCAAAGAGGTCGGCGATCCGCTCTTGCGACGCAAGCTTTTGACAATCATTCAAAAAATTATCAATCTGTGATCTATCAAAATTATTTCACAATAAAGAATATAAAAATAAATTTAGTCACTAATTGAAATGCTGCGAACTAGTTATAAAGAATTGGTTCTTGCAGCGATAGGGCTCGATAGCTTTTTGCTTGTAATTGAACCAGTAATGGAACTAGTAATGGAACCAGCAATGGAACCAGTAATGGAAACAGCAATGGATCCAGTAATGGAACTTGTAATGTAACCAGCAATGGAACCAGTAATGGAACCAGTAGTGGAACCAGTAATAGAACCAGTATTGGAACCAGTAATGGAAACAGCAATGGATCCAGTAATGGAACTTGAAATGGAACCAGCAATGGAACCAGTATTGGAACCAGTAATGGATCCAGTATTGGAACCAGTATTGGAACCACTACTAGAACTAGTAATTTGATTATTTTGTATCCGTACTAATACATCCCATTACCAGCTCCTGTTCTGGTTCCTTTACTGCCTCTCTTACTAGTTCCATTACTAGTTCGATAACTACTTCGCTCACTGGTTCCATTACAAGTTCCATTTCAAAAGTTCCACTTTTAAGGAATCAAATAATCGTAGCTAATCGTATTTTAAAGTGCTTTGAGACACAGTTCTTTTGAGACTAGATCGTAGTGATTCCAGCAGTGGTTCACGAATTTCATTTCACAATGGGAATTGGCAAAGAGGAAGAAGTTAGGCAAATCTTGATGCCAAAACCCTTGCCGTTCCGGTTCACAGCTCAGCTCTAGCTAGACCTTTAGCCAGTTTTCAGGTAACTATATGCCAATATGCCAGATGAACTAGATGAACGGAAGGATCGTAATCCAAATTAAATTGTTGTCAACTGTGAAACTCGCAGCCTGCGACAAAAGCCTATTGGAGGGTCTCGTGTGGCTGGGACTAATTAGGTGTCGAAAGGCTTAACAACGCCTACAATCTACCTGCTCGTTACATACCTTGCTTACCTGAGCCGACTCAGCTGCTCGCCGCATTCATTGAGCGCTTCATTCTTTCGTATCTCTCTGTTTGGATCTATGCATATTCTAATTCTAATCCTTGCCTTAGGAACTTCCTTCTCTGGCTCGTTTGCTTTCAAATTGCGACAAATGTTGCATTAGAACTGATGAAAGGTGCAAAAAGGTGTCGCAAATCCTATCCAGACTGAGCCGCCCCTAACTCTGCCTCTGCCAAGCAGCTGTGCGGGTGTCTAGATATAGGATCTATATATGCAGATAAGTATTTCGGAGACGATCTCCAATGCAGCCTTTGTTTATCCTTTACTAATCCCAACTCAAGCGGAACTCTCATTAGGCAAGCGAATTTAAGGACTAACTTGAACCCCAGAAAACTATTATTTAGGTCTATGTAACTTGTATTTGTTCGCTGGAATCTTAAACAATCGAATCGGCTAGATGAATCGGGTCTGTTCCAGATCGAATGCCTATAGTCAGTATATATATATATACCTTGAGAGAGGGAGAGAGTAAGAGTGGGAGAGTAGGAGAGAGGGAGGGTAAGAGTTAACTTAAGTTAGTCGAGTGTTTCATTGTTTTTTTTTGTGTCGTGCTTAGCTGGCCTGTCAGCTGGCACGTGGACGCTTTGCCGGTTTGCACCTCAATTTTTGGGCCCATCAAACGGGCGACTAACTCATCTAATTGGCAACCGGTAGTCGCCGGGCTCTACCACTAAGCGCTACAGCCTTATCTCTCGCAGTTATCGTAATTGCATCGCGAGTGAACACATTCGACTGTGTCATGTCACATGTCACATGTCACAGCGCCCGAGCTACTCGCTGCTTCAGATGCAAGTTGAGAGAAATGAACAAGGGCAAAGGGCAAAGGGCAAAGAAAGCCTCACGCGTATCGATATCGGCGCAGCCTTATAAAGGAGTTTTGCTTTTGCCACGACCCTATTGTGAGAACCAATTTATTGCTCAATTTATATTTTTGCTTAGATTGTCAATAATTCAATAGCTCAAAAAGGTTGGAGAGAGAGAGAGAGAGCGACAGAGATTGAGGGGCAGAGGAAGAGAGCGGGGTGAAGTAGAGCTAAAAGTAGAGACTGAGTCAGGGTGGCACTGCAGAGTGCCAAAAGTTCAATAATTTATGAAAAAGAGTAAGAGAAAGTTAGATAGAGAGAGAGAGAGAGAGAGAGAGAGAGACGGAGAATACATTGAGATAAAGATTGACGAGGAAAGATAGATAGACAAGACAGAGAGAGAGAGAGAGGGGCACAGTTACAAAGTGACAGAGAAAAGAATCGAGAGAAATATAGAGAAAGCAGCAGAGATATAGTGAGAGAAAGAGAGGCAAGAATGGAGATACTGAAAGAGAGAAGAGAGGAGAAGAAATTGAGGAAGTAGGAAGTAGGAAATAGAGGTAGGACAGGGACAGAGCAGAGTTGGGCTCAGGGCAGAACTCAACCTCTCCTAAGACAAATTGAGTCAGGCTTCCCTCAATCTGAACTCAAGCTCGCAGCCAATTTATTTTAGCTTAGACTGTCAATAGTTCAATAACTCATAATAAAAGAGATATCTTCTGCTCTCTCGAAAGATAGAGCGGGTAGAGGGTAGAGTCAAGGCAGAGCCTCTACCCCGATCATGTGTCCTGAATAATTTGCATAAATTGACATTTGCATATGTCTTCGGGGCTGGTGTCTGAAAGTCGAAGTCGAAAACGGAGTCTGGGTCTGTCTCTGCGTTCGACAGCTGTCGCTCCGTCCCGCCCCTGGCTGACTTTGTACCCTTGTTGCTCGAAAGGTGTGAGCGCATGTAATAGACATGCAAGATGCAAGATGCAAAATGTAAATCCAAAATATAAAATGCAAATGCAAATGGAAATTGGACAAGAGCAAGAGAAAAATTCCGTTTTGTTTTTGTTTTTGTTTTTGTTTGGCTGTATATTTTGTTTTGATATGTAAGTTGATATATATGATATTTGATTTTCAACTTTCCCAAATTAACTGCGTCCACCCTCTCCCAGTGCGACGACGCTTGCTTTGTTTCCCACTCGAGCCAACAGCTGCCTCAGACTCTATGCAAAATAGTTCCAACTGACGCTGTCTTCCATATGGCCAAGTTGTCCGAGCGTGACGCTAGATGTAATATGCAGCGGCAGTTCTGAATTTGGCACTGCATACGACTGTCCGTCAATCAGTAAGTCAGTCAATCAATCAGTCAGTCTATCACTCAGTCAAGGTCAGACTATCAGTCAGTCAATCGGTGGTCAGTCAACTCATACTCAGTCATAGAGTTAGACAGCTTATCAACCAGTCAATCAATCAGTCAATCATCCGCTTAGCCCGTCCGTTAGTCAGTGAATCAGACTGTCAATCAATCAGTCAGTCAAGCCATACTCAGTCATAGAGTTAGACGGCTTATCAACCAGTCAATCAATCAGTCAATCAGCCGCTTAGCGCGTCCGTTAGTCAGTGAATCAGACTGTCAATCAGTCAGTCAGTCAAGTCATACTCAGTCATAGAGTTAGACAGCTTATCAACCAGTCAATCAATCAGTCAATCAATCAGTCAATCAATCAGTCAATCATCCGCTTAGCCCGTCCGTTAGTCAGTGAATCAGACTGTCAATCAGTTAGTCAGTCAAGTCATACTCAGTCATAGACTTAGACAGCTTGTCAATCAGTCAATCATTCAGTCAATCATCCGCTTAGCCCGTCCGTTAGTCAGTGAATCAGACTGTCAATCAGTTAGTCAGTCAAGTCGTACTCAGTCATAGACTTAGACAGCTTGTCAATCAGTCAATCATTCAGTCAATCAGCCGCTTAGCGCGTCCGTTAGTTAGTGAATCAGACTGTCAATCAGTCAGTCAGTCAAGCCATACTCAGTCATAGAGTTAGACAGCTTGTCAATCAGTCAATCACTCAGTCAATCAGCCGCTTAGCGCGTCCGTTAGTCAGTGAATCAGACTGTCAATCAGTCAGTCAGTCAAGTCATACTCAGTCATAGAGTTAGACAGCTTGTCAATCAGTCAATCACTCAGTCAATCAGCCGCTTAGCGCGTCCGTTAGTCAGTGAATCAGACTGTCAATCAGTCAGTCAGTCAAGTCATACTCAGTCATAGAGTTAGACGTCAAGCAGTCAGTCAATCAATCAGTCTTGCAGTCAGTCAATTGGTCAGTCTGACTGCTAGATTGATTGACTAATTGACATAGTTCGGCTAGCTATATATGTAAATAGAGTAGTCGAAAAAGCTGTCAATCTTAACTCATATATACCATATCTATATCTCTATATACTATATATATATCTATCTCTGTCTGTATCTCTATCTATCAGTATGCAAAATCAATTAATTCTTGTGATTCTCATAAATTTGAGACTTGATAAATGAGGAATAGATCTAATCCAGAGGACATGCACAGGAGCTTCATGCATATGCAATATGAATTGCATTTCGCATATGGGACTATAGCATCATGCATCACAGGACTCTCGCGAGGTGAAAGAGTTGCAGAGGCAAGGAAATGATCTCACAAATGTTGCATATCATTAATGCAAATCTGGGTGAAGGCTGTGATCTGCTGCTCCCTTTTTTCGCACTACCCTTAGCTGTCATGTGAGTGACAAATATTATTATAACAGTTGCAAAACTGATCAGAGGCAGCGAGAGATATAGTGCGAGGGGGAGGGGTAGATGCTGCTGCATTGTCTGGTTCATTAAGTGCGGCTCACTTGACAGCGATTGAGGAGAAATGCAAAAAAGGTAAATTGGAGAAACCCTTGCGTTCGGATTTTGCGGCCTGAGTCGTGAGAGAAAAGAAAACAGCTTAAACTCAACTTCAAGAATACCCCTCCCCCCTCGCTTCGCCCTCTGCGTGCAACCCTTTTTCGCTTTTCTTCTTTTGAAGTGCGCAAAAATTTAAATGATGTCAAGGTGGATGAGTTCGATGAGCTGCGATCGGATTAGATTTCAATCATTTGCAATTTTCCGCATTTGCGCGAACTGCAGCAGGAGAAGCAGAGTTGGGAGAGCTAGAGGGAGAGGGAGAAGAAAGGAGCGTAGCCAACGCCTTGAAAGAAAAGCATCGCAACACCAAAAAGAAAATTGAAATACAAAGACAACAAATTGATCTTTCACGAGATGAAACGCTTTGCGCCGAGAGATCCTTTGCAAGATGAAGTAAGAAGAAGAGACAGAGAACAAATTGATAGCGAGCGCTATACTTAGAGATAAATAGAGAGGGAGCTAAAGGCAGAGAATGAGAGAGAGAAAGCGAAAGAGATAGAATAGTAAAGAAAGAGAGAGATATAATAAAGAGAGAGAGCAGGAGAGCGAGAGAGACAGCGAGAGGCAAGAGATAGAGACGAAGCTGGAACTAGTAATGCGAACCAAACCTCTATTAGAAGTTATTTAAGTCATGGAGCTACCCAGTTCACTTGACTCATCACGATCAATGCCATTGAGTTCTGTATTATATATACCTATCGATCAGTAATGCTTGTGTTTAGTAGTGTCACAATAGAACTGGAACTTGTGGTTCATGAACAGAGCAGCAACTCAATAGAAAAAAACTAAAAAAATAACACAAATTGAGTTGTCAGCCAAGAACTGATCAAGAACACATGGAGTATGATTCATGATCGCTCACTGATCTTCACAGATCACTTAAAGGCACGAACTAGAATGGGCTTTGAACCTGATTGAACTAGAGAGTAATATGACTCTATCTTTAACTAAGTTCTTTAAATTCCAAATTAGTTTCTAGCCATAGCTGACAAGAGATATTATTACTTCTATATCCTTTAGCTAGTTTCGCTCTATATCAAGTTATCTTCATCTGAATCTTCAGCTTGTTAGCCTCAGCTCAATTTCATTTCGGCCTCAATTGCTTGATGTGACTTGAGCACCTGCTGTCGAGCAATTGGAAATTGAAAATTGGCTCTAATGAATGGCCTGGCCCACAGCAAATAACATGTTATATAGAGCACAGCTCTCTCCCTCTCTCTCTCTCTCTCTCTCTCTCTCTTTCCTTCTGCCCCTCACTCTCGCTTCTTCCTTCTCTGCTTCAGTTGAGAATTGTTGTAAGGGACATGCCTGGACGGCCAACAGGTGAGTTTTGCATCTTGAAGGATACGCCTAGTTAGAGCATAATATAACAAAGCGTGAGAGAGGGAGTGGGAGCCAAAGAGAGAGAAAGAGAGGAAGGTAGAGAGAAAGTGAGCGAGGGAGAGGCGATTGGGATATGCATATTTAGCGCCTGCTTCTAATGGTTGCCAGGACCCGCAGGACATGCCAATCTAGACGCGACGTGTCGACTGTGTCAAGGTGGCTTTGTGCCTGTGAGTGCTTGCTGTCAGCTACCCTGTGCAGGCTTTACACTTTAATCAGGGTATATTGGCTGTTAAAGAAATAGTTTTTCTTTTTCTGGAATATTCGAGCAGGATATATCTAATAATATTTCTAATCTTGTATATTTGCTAATTACAGGGTATCAGCCCGGGCTTAGAGTGTCTAAGATATGTATACATAAAGTTAAATGGAAGGTCTCATTGCTCACCTTGCCTATTAGTCAAGTACAGGGTATATGTTAGTCAGGCACTACTTCTCGCTGGCTCTTTCCTTCGCTCGCTCTCGCTGCTGTTTTTTGCACATGTTTACACATTTGTCTGACATTCGACTTCCTGACAGGACATGCAGGACACGCAGCACGCCCGCTCCCCAGAGTCCCGAGTCGTGCGCAGCCTGCGCCCGCCTCGATCAGCGTCCATTGTTTGGCTACAATTTTTTGCAACTGTTTCGCCGCCGAGGCACGCGCAGGACGCAGGACGCAGGACGCAAGTCCTGACCGGGGTAAAAGTGCGCAAATGAATGGAAGGGCCAGGCGAAGGCACACTGCAGACTGTAGCCTGAAGAGCGAATAGTGAAGTGTGCAAAAAAAGTGCGGGTCGAAAGGTGCGTTCGACTGCATCAATCGACTTTTCTCACTTCAGCGCAATATTTAAGCGGGCCCATTATACAAGCCATAGCTCGACCAACACGTAGCTATGTATACACATATATACAAGAGGATTTTCCACTTTTCCAGCGTGTTTTCCACTTTTCATTTGGCGAACAATCAAAGTGTGCCATCAAATGGCTTTTCGATGAAGCTGTGAACTCGTTTCAAACATTTAGAACAGCATAAAGAGATCAGTTGCTCCATTGTTATCAAAGACAAATGCGAACTCTATTAACTGCACTCTCTCTCTCTATCTATCTCTCTCTCTCTCTATCTCGCTGAGAGTGTGTGAAGTGTAGGGGCGTTGCAAATTGAATTCAATTGAATTGTAAAATGTTTCAATTTGCTTTAAGGATAATAAAACATGCGGAAATATAGCTGAAGTGGGTTTCGGAGTAAGTGAAAATTATAACAATAAATTAATATACATTAATACAGAAATCATACACTTAAATTGATATATTCGGAGTTACTTTGAAAGCAGCTTACTAAAAGTTAATATGAAAATAAAATTGAAACGATTTTCGGAGTCTCGGAGTAAATAACAAATATAATTAAACATTTATATTCATTTGTTTTGTGTAAAAATAAAATAAATGCACTTGAATTTATATATTCGGAGTTACTCCGAAGTCAACTTTATTATATTTTATCGAAATCAAAGAAAATTGCTGTTGCTTCAGTTGCTATTGCCGCCTTTTACTACAAAGGTTTGCTATTTTCGGAGTAATTGTAGAGAGTTCAAGTCATTTTGTGAAGTTTTCGGAATAGCTTTGTTTTTACTTTTTTCGGCTTTATAGAAATAGTTTTAAGCATTTTCGGACTTTCTGCTTAGAGCTGAAGCTTCGGACTTTAAACTTGCATCGAATCATTTGAGCTATTAGCTGAAAATACTATTCTGAGTTTCGGAGTAATTGAAAATATGGTTCAGTTGGTATAGTTAGGTATTGTTTTTTTTTCGGAGTAAAAATTTGACTCCGAAATGCGCTGAAAATGTCAGCAAGTTCGAATTGAGGCTTCGAGACTTAGAACTTCTATTGAGACATAGAAAACCAAAAATCTCTCATCATGTGGAAAAGCTGAGAGCTCTATTCGAATTCGGAGTGAGCTAAAAATATTTGGACGAACTTAAAATAAAAGTTGAAAGTAATTTATGGTATATATAAGTATAGTAATTGGAATTTTGTAGTCTGTTGAGCAAGCTGAAACTAAAGCACAGTTCACGGCTCGCATTGGTGTGTGAAACTAGATTTCGGAGTGGGCAATAGGTATAAGTGTATGATGTGAGGTGAGAGAACTCGAGCTGTTGCATTAGATGGACTCCATTTCACATGCAATAGGTATAAGTGTATGATGTGAGGTGAGAGAACTCGAGCTGTTGCATTAGATGGACTCCATTTCACATTCAATCAAAATCAAATTAAAGAGCTGCCTGTTAAATGAGACGGCACGGCAAAGTGGGAAAATGGGAAATGGAAACTTGTAACAGACCCAGGAAAGACAACGGCGCATCATTAGGCAACGGGAAAACGGAGAAAACGGCGCAAAGCCCTCGTTGGCTGACCTTTTTTTGTCAAGTCTCAGTGATTTGTGCCGCGACAAAAAGGGGGCAAAAAACATCACTGTCCGCTGGTCACTGCAGACCCTTAAAACCGTTCACTGTCCCGGAAAAGGGTATGACAGACCTACAAGATGCGAGGCCAAAGGAGTAAGAGAGAGAGAAAGAGCGCGAGCATTACCTGCTCTATATTTCTTGTTGTGCTTGACCTCTATTAAAGCCTGTTCGGGGTGTCAAAACTCACAAAGAAACAACACATGTAAGTAACCCTCTCTCTCTCTCACACACTCACTCCTTCTCTCTCACTCTCTGTCTTGAGCTTGACCTTTACGATGCCTGTCCAGACATATCATATCATCTTTGTTGTCTCTGCGTCTGTCAAAACTCACAAAGCAACAATTCATGTAAATACTTTACACACATTCTCTCTCTCTCTCTCTCTTAGCTGCTCTCTCTCTCTCTCTCTTTAACACGCTTCGCTGCGCTTTGGGCTGGGAAGCTCAGCACGCATTCTTTGGTAAAATAAAGTGTTAACGTCTTGGCTTAGTCTCAGCAAAGGGAGATTACTGACTTTGCCTCTCTCTCCCTCTCTCTCTCTCTCTCTGTTTCTCCTATCTCTTTCTTATCTAGGAATTTGCATTTGTTATGACAGCTCATTTAACGCCCTTTGCTCAATGGACTTGACCAGCTAATGAGCCCTAGCCACAAAAATATCTTGACCAACCTTCTTAGCTATGCAAATGCCCAAAAAGGGTTTTGTGAGAGAAACTTTAGAGAAGTTTCTCATTTGACGATTACAACTTCACTGTAGCTACACGCTCAGCGGGGGCTGGCCTACTGCTGAACGAGTCTTTTAAACAATTACGTGCTTAAGTGCTTTGCTCAATGAACACTTCAAGAGTTTCGGGCTCGTATTTTAGCCTCGTTAGTTAGCCTCTTGCAATGGGCCCTAAACTGCCCATTGAAAGCTTATTTCAAATAGTCGATATGTGGTATTTCCAAATATATATTTGTCATAATTAATAATTAAGTTGCTTAAGCTAGAACTGAAGTTATGCCACAAGGGCAAAGGCCAGGCGAAGCAGCTGCACGGAATGCGCAATAGATGGCGCCACGTGCTTACTGTGGAATGCATGAAATAGCAACTTCTGCGCAGGGTACAGAGCATCTTATAGACAAGCACACTCGACTCGAGACATTGTGCAGGGCATCTTCTAGTCACGCATAGCCGAGTAGAGCACTACTGCCTGGGACTAGAGTCTATACCGTGATTAGAGCACTTCTATGCAGCATGCAGGGTATCTTATAGTTCTCTTGGCATGGGCTCAACAAACTTAGTTTAGATAGGGTTGTCATCCGGGTCTCTCCTTCTCACTCTCCCTTTCTCTGTCTGTCTCTCTCTCTCTCCTTCTTTCTCTCCTCCCTTGCAGCCCCCTCATTTCGTGGTAGCTATCAAAGCATTAAAACGCCCATTAACCCAAAAAGAACACACGCTGTGGGAAACACTTGCAGTCCGCATCGTGTCTCGTGGTTCCGTGGTTCGTGGCTCTGCGGTTCGAGTCGTCGGGCTTCGCCTCTTCCCTCATCCGAGGAACTGGAAGACGCTACGCTTGGCTGCACCTGAAGAGTTTACTTATGCATTTAATGCTGGTCGCAGCTCAAGACTCTCTTGTGGTCAAAATTCCAGATCATAAAAATTATGACGGGCCACTCCGAGTCGTGGGAATTCAAGAAGCGCACAGAGCAGGAAAAACCTCATTAAAAATAACAATTTCTATACACGTCTCGATTATACAGTTCTGTATTTATTCTTCTAATAAATAAATGCTTAGTCTAAGCAAAAAAAAAATATGATAACGAGTCAGATGTGTCCATGGGGTATGTATGCATGTGATTCCTCAACTGTGCTCGTTCAGCGAGAAGCTGAGACGCCGCTTGGTCCCATCTCTGACGTCTGAGCGCAGCCAAATGCCTTCCAGCTGGCAAGAGGCTTCTAGCTCCTCGCCCAGCTCCAGCTCCATTTCCAGTTCGCAGTCGCTGGTGGAGTTGTGTCCGCTGTCGGGGCTGATGTGCCTCTGGCCAGGAGCTCGGGACTGGGAGTGCGAGTGGGCATGTGGGTGGGGCAGCTTGTGGGCAGATCGGGCGGCAGCGGCGAGCAGCTTTTGCGCCGAGTGGCGCACGCTCGACGAGATCTTCGTTGTGATCTTCCGCTTGCGCCGCACCACGCGCTGCCTGCGCAGCTGCTGAAGCGAGCGTCGCTTGCCCACCAGAGATAGAGACGCCTCTCCCGTTCCCACCTGTGGACTGCGCACTTCCCTCTCCTCGTAGGCATCCGGATGGGTGGGTGGCTGCCAATACTCGCGCAGATCGCTGGCTGGATCGAAGGCGGGTCGATAGGTGGGCGAGTGACTTGTGGAGACGAGCGGGAGTGGAGCTGGACGGGCGTGGGAGCGAGAGATGTGGCGAAGGCGGGAACGGGAACGGGAATGAGGATGAGGATGAGGATGAGGATGGGGAAGAGCACGAGAGCGAGGACGAAGAGCTGCAGCGGGCGGCTTGCGCGTGCTTTCCAAGATCGCATCGATCATGCGCTCCAAGGTGACATCGCCCATCTGGCTGGAGCTGAGCGTCGCCTGGTCCGAAACAGGAGCAGCCGATGGGGGAGGAGGGGCAGGAGCAGAAGCGCTAGCGGCAGCTGGCTGGAGGTAGCGCGGCTTCTCGAAGTAGCTGTCCGGGATGCCCATGCCACGCAGTGCCAGCAACGCTCCGGGAATGATCCTGTTGTCCTGCGTGTCCCTCTGGCTGTCCGCCTGATCCTTGTTGTCCCTCTGCCCGGGCGAGTACTCCGCCTCGAAGGTGGGCAGCGTGCACGCATAGGCAGTTCTCTTCAGAGGAGGCGTGTGCAGGGGAGAGAGGATGTTGCTCAGATCTCTCAGCAGAGGAGTGCAGCGTGGAGCAGCAGCAGCAGCAGCAGCTGCTGAGGCAGCGGGCAGCGGCGTCGATGTCAATGTGGAGGTCAACTGATTCTCCTTGCCGCCCGCCTGCATCTGGATGTGGAGCAGCGAGTGTCGCTTCGCATTCGCATTCGCATTCAGATTCAGTTTCGTTCGAGAGGCGGCTATCGGGGTGGGCGTGGCAGTTGGTTGGAAATCGCTGTAGCTGCTTATGACATGGCCTCCAGCTGCATCCCGATCTGGTTGAGCCTCCAGGTAGGATACGCGCGGCTGGTTGACAGCCCACTTCAGCATCTTCGTCTTCGCTGGTTCACTCTTGCAGTGTATTAAGTGTTATTGGTGAGGGGGCTGGTGATGGGGGTGATCTTGGTTTTCCTGTTTTTCTTCTTCTTACTGTCTTTGCTGTTCTTCTGGATGGCTGCAAAGGGCAGAAGTTGTTGGTTAAGTATTTTCGTTAAATATTTATATAAATGTATATGTTTATGTATGTATATATGTGTGTGGGTGTCTGGCATTGGCCCTAACCTAATACTCTATGGACAAGCAGTAAGTAGGGTATATTAGTTGTGTGGTATGCCTTAGAGCTAATGTCCCTCTGTCGCTCCCTTTCACTACGTGTTTCTATCTCTCCCTCCCTCTCTGTCTGTCGCTATCTCGCTCTTTCCCTAAATTTCACTACTATATTTCTTCAGTTTGAGCCTTGGCTTGAATTTCTACTTTAGTTTCAATATGAGTTTCCATGTCAATATAAATTTCTATTTAAATAGAAATTACATTTTTTTTTCAGGTTTTTTCAGTTTCAAATATTTCTCAAAATTCAAATTTCACCTTCCATATTAATTATAATTTTTTGCCTGTTTCAATTTAAATTAAAGTTTTAATTTTAAAACTTATTCCAATTCGCCTACAAATTGCAAAACAGGGTATCAAGCAGTCGACTACAGCGCACAGCTTTATTTTTTTAGCTTTTTGGCTTTTGTTTTCGTCTCCTGCAAAGCTGTTAAGCGAGTATTTTTGGCGCGCTTTTCGGCGGAGAATTTCGCGAGATCGCCATATCCATACACACACATACAAATATATATTTACGTATAAGTATATATAGATATGCCCATTTAAGGGACAAGATATGTGAGCTTTTTGGCTGGCCGAAAAGGAGCAAAAAAAAAAAAAACAAGAAATCAGTGAAGCAGTAAAAATGAACTTTCCCCACCCCCTCATTTTTCATGTACAATTGAATGAGCCGCGGGGCGTGTGCCACGCCCCATTCGTATGATTTGCACAATTGAATGTGAAATCGGCTTGAATTAAGGAGTTTGCTTTGCTTGCCACTTGCAATTTACCTTTTTCACAAGAATTTTGCAGCACTAGAAAAAAAATATTTGTATTGAATATTTCACTATTTTCGTGTTTTCAATTTGTATTATTTTTTGTCCGACAGCGAAGCGTACGCGTGCATTCGAACCGGCGTATGTTTGAGTACTAACTGGATGAACTCTGTCGCCGCAAGCAGCAAAGCACAGAAACGTGTTGCGTGCACACACGCATAAAGAGAGAGAATAAACGGGAGCGTAAGAGTTAGAGAGGGTGAGTCGAGAGAGAGAGAGCGCCTGCGTCGACAGCTTAGAGAGCGCAGCAGCAGCACCAGCTATGCTATGCATGAATCTAGCGTAATGGAATTCATTGAGAGAGCTGAGCGCCGACTGAACGCAAGCATTCAATCAGGCAGCAACTGCATTTATAGCGAGCCAAGTATGCATGCAGCTGGTGGGTGGGCAAAAAAAAAGACAGACGGAACAAGAATTAAAATCTATTAAACCACGGGAGTTCCTTAAATGAATAATATTACAAGTAGGGTATTATGGAATAAAAATATATAAATACAAAATTATAAAAGAATATACATTAAATATTATAATATGCGCTAAGAATATTATATATTTATATATATATGCATACATCTAATTACTAAACTAACAATGGGTTGTCAGATAGGATCTTATAATTTAAGAAACAATCTAGTTATTTGATATAGGGATTTTTCGGTATATATTCTGTAAGTGGTATAGGGTCTAGGATATAGAGTCATTAGTCTGTAGTCGTATATATTAACATGTCTACATGGACTAGTTATGGGACTGCATGCTGATGAGTATATAGATATGCGAGTAAACAGACTACTAAATTTTAAGGATCAGGCATATATATATTGTATATATACTATCTTGAAACACACATATATATATATGTATACCTTCTGGACTATATATGTATATTTAGCATAAGTTAAAGTAATATTAAATCTGTCTATATAAGATGTATATATAACATATACAGACATATATATATTTATATATAGAGCTCTCGCTATAAAGTGGCATTCTAAAGTAGAGCCTAACTTCGATTCGGTGGTCAAAAACAGTTGGCAATGGAAACCACAGTTGGCCCAGGACATGCGAGCGAGACATGCTTGTGTCTGCGTGTGTATGTGTGTATGTGTGTGAATGTGCCTCAGCCAGCTGCTGCTGTTGCTGCTGCAGCTCCTTTGCGCTGCTTACGCCACAAAACATAATTTTCAATTACCTTTCTCGCAGCGTGTGGCTCCTTTCACCTTTGAGTTTTTCGCCAAGAAAAGGACAACAAACACACACGCACACATACATACATACTGTGTAAACCTTTGTACAATTTAGTTTATTGTTTATGGGACAAGCGCCGCTGCCGCTGACGCTGGCGCTGCTGACGTCGCTGCCAACGTCGCTGTCTGGCTGCCTGGCAAGGAAAATGTTGTGGAAAATTGTGCAATTGTTTTGCAATTTATTGGTTGAAAGGGGCTCAGCATATGCCGCTGTCGACGTCGCTGCCGGCGTCAACTGCGACGTCAACGTCAACTTTTGTTAAAAGCGCAAATTTATGAGATTTTGCGAAGACATTGAGAATTGGCCAAGGCGACAGCTGTTACAGCCTCAAAGGAAAGTGAGCAAGAGAAAGAGAGAAGGTAGGCGAAGAGTGGCTCTGAGATAGCTATCAAGAAAATGCGTTAATAGCAGAGCTATTGGCTCTTCCTGTGCCTTGAATGAATCTCAAAGGATTTCAGCTAAAAAACGTAACGGGGAAAGAATCATAGAATCTGACCATCTCAGTATTCTATATCCGGCTTGTAGACCACCATGTGCTGCTATTCCCTTAACAGGTCTTAGCAAATTGAACTCTAGTTTGGACAACATTCCTTTGTACTATATGAAGATGTCCTATGGAGTTATTGTTGATGAAATGATTTCAAGTGAAAATGCCAAATAAAATTATTCCCATTTTCAATTTCCATTTTGTGAGAAATGATTTGAAGATCAACTATGAATTTTGATAGAAGTGAAGATGGATAATGACAATGACAATGACAATGACAATGACAATGACAATGACAATGACAATGACAATGACAATGACAATGACAATGACAATGACAATGACAATGACAATGACAATGACAATGACAATGACAATGACAATGACAATGACAATGACAATGACAATGACAATGACAATGACAATGACAATGACAATGACAATGACAATGACAATGACAATGACAATGACAATGACAATGACAATGACAATGACAATGACAATGACAATGACAATGACAATGACAATGACAATGACAATGACAATGACAATGACAATGACAATGACAATGACAATGACAATGACAATGACAATGACAATGACAATGACAATGACAATGACAATGACATGGACAATGACAATGACAATGACGACACGCCCTCATATCACTTGTCACCTCTTGAATGGATATTCACATGAACATAAGCTTCATTAGGGTTACGACATGGATAACGAAGCTGCCTCAACTATAGAGATACCCTGTAAAGAAGTCAGATTGGGAGCTATGATAAACTAAAGTTGTTTCCTATTATAATTTTTTTATGTTGAGCAGCTGCTGCTCCCGTTTTGAGCAATTGGTCAACAACAAAAAAGAAGCAGAGAAAAGACACACAAAGATGCGACTGCTAATGGAAATAAATCAATAATATGATCGAGCAGGAGCAGGACTCTCACATAAAGTGCGCGCGTCTCAAGGGGCAGCTGCTGCTGCTGCCCCTTCTGCATCTTCTGCTTCTTCTGCAGTAGCAAAGGATCTTCACAATAATCTGTCCTTGTGACAGGCATTGAATCAGAGCCAATTTAACGCATTGGTCACTACAAACGCCCCTGCCTCAGGCAGAGAGAGAGAGAAATACGTAGGCAGAGTAAGCGAGAGAGGGAGGAAGATAGCTAAGGGAAGATAAATTAGGACAGAGGATCAAATCGGGCGCTAATAAATTGCCCAACAATTGCGCAATTTCTCATAGCCGAAAAATTGCGAAAATGGTAAAATCGCTTCACGCTTTTGACTACCTTTTTGCTTATTTGTATTTTCTTACTTATCCTTCACGAAAAGAGGGAGAGAGAGTGTGTGCGACATTGCGATAAAGTAGGTAACGCTCTGGGCTAGGGCAGTTTGTTAGCTTATCCTAAATCGGCAGATAGCGCCAGTTTATTGTATACTTCTAGCTGGATCCTTGCACAGCTGTTTGGGATTAGAGCCCCGAGAAGGCGAAGTCGATCGCAGCTCACACTCAAAGTTGTTTGATTGATTTGGCCTTGAGCATAAGTGAAGTGGCCTGGAAAAGGGGAGGGATGACCTGTACATTGCAGACCAGAAGCTTGGAGTTTCGTATAGTAGTTATTGATATATGGATAGATATATAGAATCCAATCATATTTTCTAATTGAATGTGATGTACATTGAAATTCAAAGTATTATTCAATTCAATTGAACTGATTTACCATTCGGATTAGTTGCACTTGACAATCAAATTGAAATTTGAAATTGAACCAACTTCAAATTTTGCTAAAATTGAAGTCTAAAAACCATTCGTATGGATGAAAGTCGACTTGCAGTTGAAACTGAATGTGTTGTTCAATGCCATGATATTACTAATGATTAGTAATTGAAATGTGTTGTTCAATCAAATTGAATGAGAATAACAAACGTAGTTGAAACTGATATTAAAATTGAATGCATTTTTCAACTGAATTATTCAAATTGAAACCAATTGGGAAATTGAAACTGACGTTCATTTGACTGACTTACACTTATGCTTGTTGCGGTTCCGAACGGCTCGGTTTAGATCTTTCTTCAAACTCCGGATGTCTTCACCTATTTTGGTCATCAGGTGCGACTTCAACCTGAACATCTTCGCCATCAAAAACTGACGCCGAATCATATTTTCAAGACGAGTGCACATCTCGCAGTGCACCAGCCAAATAGTGCCCAGACTGATGGTGCAGGCGAGTAGCCATAAGTTGAGCTGTCCCTCGCCCCCCTCGACCTCATTAACTCCGCGAAATTTGCGCCAGCGTCGCGTTGACTCCATCAGAAAGGTTTCGATTATATCCCACATGACTATGTTCAGCACGAAGAGTAATGCGATAATGCATAAATTGATGGAGAATGTTAAAGTTGATCGAACTAGAAGTATTATAATCGTTACGGTTCCTATAAAATATACACTTTTATGAATGTAAGCGAATGTTTAAAATGAATTTTTCATGGCTTGCTTTCATGTATTTGCTGTATGGCTTGCTGTATTCAAAACCAAATATCAATGGAGTAGTCGTAATGTTTTTCATTCAAACGACCAAATTCAAATTTCCATTTCAATGTCATTCATTCAATGCAATTGCCAATTCAATCAAATTGAAATGATCTTATATGCTAACTACAGCACTTCATTAACACTCTCTAACTCACTCGTTCTCGCTCTCACACACTCATACATTTGTGCAGCGCGTTCATTTGTGTATTTTCTTTTGGATTTCATATGTAAACTGCACAGTTATATTCGCTCTCTACTCTCTCTCTCGCCCTCTCACACACTCTGACGCTCTATGCAGCGTGTTCATTTGTGTATGTTCCTTTGGCGCGTTCCCCACAAATTCCAATGCAACATGCCAATGTACTGAATGTAAATGAATAAATGAGAGAGAGAGAGAGTTAAAAAATGGAGAGTACAAGCAGTTGATGGTGGTTGATTGGCTGGTCAGAGCTGAGCACGCAACATGACGTGCTTAGCGAGAATCAGTCACATTGCGTCTGCGGAACTGACAGCACGTCTTACTCTGCTCCGCATTGCAACGTTTCGTTTCGTTTCGCGGCTAAAATAATTTTTTTTTTCGACACTACGGATTTTTTTAATATATATATTTTTTTTTTGGCTGTGTGAAAATAATTTGGATAAAGAACTAAACGAGCTACCCCCACGAAAATAAAAATATATTAAACAAGGTAAAGAAATGAAGACAAGTGCATTGTGATTAGCTATTAAAAATGCATTAAATATCTAGACCATGAAGTAGAGCAGGAGCAAACAGTAAACAGTAAAAAGGCCACTCAAGTGCTCTGTGAGAAATTTAATTATAAAACACCCTATTCAAAAATCATCGCAATTTTTAATTCATTTCAATGAAATGCATTCAAATTGTGCGCGTGCGTCACGTTTGGCTTCGCATATAGTATAGGGTATATGTGGGGTATATTGTGTATCATATCTGGCTTTCTTATGGCAATAACTCTCCCTATATATCTATATATAATCTATAATCTATCTATAATAATCATTTGGAAACTTACGAAAAGTGGGCAAAAATTTTCTCCAGTTAAATAAATTTCATTAATTACACTGCTCAGCAAGTTTTCAATAAAAATCAAAGTTTCTGAACAAATTCAAAAACTTTATCATACAGCTGCCCATGTGAACTCAGCGCTCTATGAAGATATCGTCATGAAATTTGGTACACATGTTTCTTATAGCTTAATAAATATTTAATATAAAATTCAATAAAATCAGCTAACTATATCATATAGCTGCCTCTACGAACTCAGCTTCCCACGAAGATATCCCGATGAAATTTGGTACACATGTTGGTTGAGCCTCAAAGTATCAAATTAATCAATATTAAAGCAGTAAATCGGGTATATCATTAAGGAAACCCCATACGAACAGCAGATATAGAGGGCATAACTGTCGTATATCTAGGGTATGTCAGCTTCAGCTATGATATGGTCATTTTTCATGGAGTGTATTCACTTTATATATTATTTTTTTATCGAGTTTTATGTGAAGTGCGCTTGAGCGCAAAACGGGGCGGGCAAATGCGCAAAATGCTTTCGCGCACTTTCAAGTGTTTTTGGCTTTTTTTGCGTTCCACTCGAATCGCATTGCAAATGGCAAAAGCACAAAAAAAAAAGAAAAAACAGTCCGAGAGCAGAGCGAATCTGGTTCAGCTCGGGGCGCAGCTGGAAGCAAAATCTATCCAATTTCTCAGCTTCCTTCATTCATTTGATTTCGTTGGATTTTTGCGCGCCTTCCGCTTTGCAGCTTTTGAAAATCCTTGCGAAAAAGCAAACTTGTTTCACAAGTCGAGCGGGTTTTTTTGCTGTTATCCTTTCGCAGACAATGGCAATTCAGGCCTAACTAGCCCGATCCTTCGTGCGCATCTCTAACCCGTTCCATCTTCTCCTTCTTCTTGCAGACTTTTCGCACAGCTGCCAACATGTTGAAGTGGGCTGTCAACCAGCCGCGCGTATCCTACCTGGAGACTCAACCAGATCGGGATGCAGCTGGAGGCCATGTCATAAGCAGCTACAGCGATTTCCAACCAACTGCCACGCCCACCCCGATAGCCGCCTCTCGAACGAAACTGAATCTGAATGCGAATGCGAATGCGAAGCGACACTCGCTGCTCCACATCCAGATGCAGGCGGGCGGCAAGGAGAATCAGTTGACCTCCACATTGACATCGACGCCGCTGCCCGCTGCCTCAGCAGCTGCTGCTGCTGCTGCTGCTCCACGCTGCACTCCTCTGCTGAGAGATCTGAGCAACATCCTCTCTCCCCTGCACACGCCTCCTCTGAAGAGAACTGCCTATGCGTGCACGCTGCCCACCTTCGAGGCGGAGTACTCGCCCGGGCAGAGGGACAACAAGGATCAGGCGGACAGCCAGAGGGACACGCAGGACAACAGGATCATTCCCGGAGCGTTGCTGGCACTGCGTGGCATGGGCATCCCGGACAGCTACTTCGAGAAGCCGCGCTACCTCCAGCCAGCTGCCGCTAGCGCTTCTGCTCCTGCCCCTCCTCCCCCATCGGCTGCTCCTGTTTCGGACCAGGCGACGCTCAGCTCCAGCCAGATGGGCGATGTCACCTTGGAGCGCATGATCGATGCGATCTTGGAAAGCACGCGCAAGCCGCCCGCTGCAGCTCTTCGTCCTCGCTCTCGTGCTCTTCCCCATCCTCATCCTCATCCTCATTCCCGTTCCCGTTCCCGTTCCCGCCTTCGCCACATCTCTCGCTCCCACGCCCGTCCAGCTCCACTCCCGCTCGTCTCCACAAGTCACTCGCCCACCTATCGACCCGCCTTCGATCCAGCCAGCGATCTGCGCGAGTATTGGCAGCCACCCACCCTTCCGGATGCCTACGAGGAGAGGGAAGTGCGCAGTCCACAGGTGGGAACGGGAGAGGCGTCTCTATCTCTGGTGGGCAAGCGACGCTCGCTTCAGCAGCTGCGCAGGCAGCGCGTGGTGCGGCGCAAGCGGAAGATCACAACGAAGATCTCGTCGAGCGTGCGCCACTCGGCGCAAAAGCTCCTCGCCGCTGCCGCCCGATCTGCCCACAAGCTGCCCCACCCACATGCCCACTCGCACTCCCAGTCCCGAGCTCCTGGCCAGAGGCACATCAGCCCCGACAGCGGACACAACTCCACGAGCGACTGCGAACTGGAAATGGAGATGGAGCTGGAGCTGCAGCTGGAGGAGGAGGCGCGGCTCGCGCCATTTGCCGACTGCGTCCTCGAGGCGGCGACCAAGCGGCGTCTCAGCTTCTCCTTCCACGAGGAGCATTTCGTGGAGCAGTGAACCGGGTTCCACTCAACTGCACCTTTGGCTGTCCAAATAATTTTAAATCATTTTTTTTGCTGTTGTTTTTTCTCCTTTTTGAATTTAGCAAAATTGTTGCTGAAAGCTTTCAATTGCCTTCTTCAAATTTACATTCCAATCTAAGACTTCAAATCCTTAATTGAGAATATTTTTTTATCGTAATAAAATTGCCCAGATTGTAAAAGAAAAAAAAATAAGAGTTAAGTCTATTTATTTTGTTGCAGCTGAGCTGATGTTGGGAGAGGGGAGATACAGAGAGAGAGGGAGAGAGAGAGGAATAGAGCGGAGTAGGAAGTGAGGGGGATATGGAAGAGATGACGCAGGTAGGCAAAGATGAGACTGAGGATGTCAGCAAGAGAAAACAGAGAGACGTATAGAGAGAAGATTTCTTAAGTATCAAGTTTATACGTCAGATTTAATTAATATATCTGTTTTAAAAGTTGAGTTCACATAATAAGTGATATGATTTATGAGCCAAAATAGATATAGAAGTTACTTTAAAGCTTAAAAACGCATCAATAAAAAATTTCATCAGGATATCTTCATGGAGAGCTAAGTTCACATAGGCAGTTATATGATATAGTTAGGTAATTTCATTGGATTTTATATTAAATATTTATTAAGCTATAGGAAACATGTGTACCAAATTTCGTCAGGATATCTTCATGGAGAGTTGAGTTCACATAGGCAGTTATATGCTATAGTTAGGTTATTTCATTGAATTTTATATGAAATATTTACTAAGCTATAAGAAACTTGTGTACCAAATTTCATCAGGATATCTTCATGGAGAGCTGAGTTCACATAGGCAGCTATAGAATATAGTTAGGTAATTTCATTGAATTTTATATTAAATATTTACTAAGATATAAACATGAGAAACATGTGTACCAAATTTCATCAGGATATCTTTATGGAGAACTGAGTTCACATAGGCAGTTATATATATATAAGAAGGCAAATTTTTCAGTTGATATCTCTACAGGCTAAATGATATATACATTTTGTTGGGAATATAGTTGCTCTCGTTTGGCTAACTTCGGTTGAGGGCACAAGTCTCAGAGCAGGGTATATCTACTTTACATAGCTATCTGCCTATATAGATTCTTACCCTTTCCATATTTCCGCCCCTTGTTGAGGTTATGTTAACTTAAAATTAATTTATACACATGTGAAGTGCATGACACAGAAGTAGAATCGCGGCAACCGACTGCATAATACCCGCTCACTTCATAAGGGATCATTTAAATTATAAAGTTAGCTGCGAGGGAGGAATGGTCTAATAGATGAAGTCAACGCAAGGACCAAGCTACAGCCAGACAGACAGCTGACTGGAGACAGAGAGGAACAGACAGAAGGCAGACAGCAAGGCGAAGAGTGCACAAAACCCATATACTCATCTCGTCGCCACGTGAGCGAGCATCGAAACTCTTTGTGCTTGTAATAGTTGTAGCATAACCGAAATCTAAGCTGCAACAATTTGTTCATAAACATAAAACGGAAGGGCGACTAAGCCAAGGCAGTGGCAGGGGCTCTGCCCAGGTACGGTACGGTACGGTAGGCAGAACTGGAAGTCGTTGAACTACCCCGCCAGAGCTGAGCTAAACTGAACTGAACTGTCAGTTGTTGAATGCGTCTAGTGCATATCCTGTTCGTATCCTGTGCAAGGCATTTACATGGCGTTTATCACACACCTGTGCCAAGGTAGAGACTCGACTCGGGCTGGCATAGGGCCTGGGTGGGTGCACAATTTGCATAAATTTGCATTCGACCAGCCAGAAATGTTTGACCCGCAGGATACGCTGGCAGGATATATGCATGAGGCCGTCTCTATGTGCGCTGTCGGCAGAGCCTTACCGTATCTGTGGCATTGAAGGCGTCAGCCAACCAGAACCAACTTATGGAAAAGGCAATATGGAACGGCAGCAGCAGCAGCAGCAGCTGGCTGAGATCCTGACTCAAGGATGCAACTCAATGCAATGCGTGGGTCGTTAGCTTCGCGCTGACTCGCCTTAAATCGTCTATTAAATATGCCTTTAAGTAGAATGCGCCCATTGTTCGTTTCTTCCTCCCTCGCCTCCTCTCTTTGCTCAATTGAGTTTCCCTTAAGGCAGAGCAGCTGCCGCTGCCGCTGCCGCTGATGCTGCTGCTGCTGCTGCCGCTGCTGCTGCTGCTGCCTTCTTCTGCTCTGATTTGTCACATAAAAGAGTCGCAAAAGATCCTTCAGAGCCTTGCGTCGGCGTCGGCGTCAGCGTCGCTCGCACACCTTGCGCCAATTGCGCCAAAAAGGTGGAACAACTGAGAGTCGAGCAAAAAAAAGGAACTCGAAGCGTCAGTTGCAGTGTGCTGGACTAGCAGATACCCTGCTAAACTGTTCAACTGTTCAGTACGAAATGCTTGCAGGACTCATTTATTGTGTTGTCACCTATGCCTAGAGGTGGTGTATTCGAGACACGACAAACTAGCCTCAGTGTCAAGCCATCGGGAATGCATGGCGTTGCAACAAAATACCTCACTTGCACTGCACACTTCACAGGGTATTGCAAAGCAAACAAATAACAAAACGAGCCCTGGGGACAGCTGTCGTCGCTTGTGAGGGAGTCTCACTCTGTGTGTGTGTTGTGTGTGGCACGTGGCAAGGCGTTTGCAAGTTCTCAAGTGTCTGGCAATTGGTTCAAGTGGTACCCAAAAATGGGTTAAGTGCCGGAAGCAGCAGCAACAGCAGCCAAATTGAAGCTGACCAAGCGCAAAACTGAAACAGAAACTAAAATATATATAAATTGCTCAAATACTTGAGAGAACAAAAACTAAACTAACATAAATGATCTCACATAAAACTATGAGATCGTCTTAGCATAGAGGACAGTCGCTGTGCTTGCTGTAGATCTGGCATGAAGATCGTTGTATAGGGATCGTAGCAAAGCAATCATGCTAAAAGGATCATAGCATACTAGGTATACAGTGCATGGTATAAAGATGGCAGATCGTATAAGGAGCTTGGTATAGAGATCTTCGATTGAGTGAGAGATCGAAGCATAAGAATCATTTTAAATCTATATAAGAATTGTTGTATACAGATCTTAGATCTTAGATCTTGGTAACAGGGTCATAGCATGGAGATCCCAGTATAGAGATCATGGCCGAGCTAACATCGTAGTATAAGGATCTTAATTTAGAGATCTTCGATTGATCGAGAGATCGAAGTAAAGGAACCATACTATGAGCATATAGACAACGTGGTATAAGGATCATTCTATAGATATCTTAATATAGAGATCGCTGCATATAGATGGAGATCATAGACATATCTTAGTATACTGATCGCTGTATGCAGATCGTAGTCTAACGATTCTTGTAGAAAGAATGTGAGATATTTGTATAAGGATCGCAGCAAACATAAGCTAGGGATCATAATTAAAAGATCATAGTATAAGGAGCGTAAAATAAATATGCTTTTCATGCACTTTCCAGCACAGATTCTAGCTGAAGATGGTGAGGAGCAGCGCGAGGGCAGCTGGGCAAATGTGAATTGATAAAGATCAGCGCTGAAGGGGCGCTGCAGATAACGTTGGGCAACTCAATCAATGTCAGACGAGGCAATGCCAGCAATTGCAACTGTCAATAAATGGAGCAGAAGGACGCCGGGCAGGATTCGGCAGACAGGATCAAGCATAGCGCAGAGAGCAAGGGCCTGTCCCTTGCCCAGTTGACTAATCCCAAGCGACGTGCGCGATAAGTTTCACGACGCCCAGCTGAAGGTATTTTCTATTTTGCCAACTATTTGTATTTGTCAAGGCGACTGGAGAGAGAGAGAGAGCGAGCGCGCGAGAGAGAGAGAGAGAGAGAGACGAAGACGAGACGATTAATCAAGGTGACGTGTGCGCATTTTTCGTGCCTCACCTAACTTCGACTGTGCCTCGTCTCGTCTCGTCTCGGTTTTGTTTTCATTCTTCGGCTGCCAGGGGACATCTTGCCTTGCGGGCACACCGTTCGGGGTTTGTATTTTTTGGCGCGGGAACATATCCTGGCAGACCTTGGCTGAGTCCTGATTGAGTTTTTGTCCTGTGCCGCTCCGCTTCTGTCCGAAATGCGAGCGCAACGTGTGAAATTGGATTTTCATTCTGTTTTTAGCTTACCTTTTCCCTTCCTCTGCGACTGGGTAGCTGGGCAGAGCTAGCAGAAATATTAGCTAAAGAGTTCCTTTGTAGTTGATTGATTTTTATCAAAGTTGCTTAGCTTCGCTCTAAAATCTCTTCTTAGTTTTTCGCTGGCTCGATGGATCGCTCTTTTGTCTCGCTCAGAGAGTGCCTAAGATCGAATTAGGAGATCTTATTAGTAGAAAAATGAAAAGGTGTGCGAATAGCTGTCTATGTCCTGGCTTAAGAACTAGTCTGGGGATCGCAGCATAAGAGACAGAGGTGTGCGAATCGTAGACAGAGTCGTAGCATGGGCATAGTTGCATTATAGTAGGATCATAGCAGCTATGATCATATATTCATATTCAGATAAAAGTTATTTTATTTGATTTAAGATCTATGCATTTATAATAGAAGTTCCTTTGTATATAAATCATGTCTCACTAGGCAAGCAGAAGCATCACATATAATACAGATCGTTGATCGTATGTGGTAGATCTCAAATCTCAGATATTTGATCATCTCATATATAAGTGAAACTGAATCTATTTGGGAATATCTGAAGTTAAAGCAGCTAAAGATTTTCAAGCTTAAGCTTTGTATATTCATTTAACGATGCTTAAAGATCGCTCTCTCGTCTAAGACAAAGCCTCCTCTCACAGACAGGGACAACTGCGTACAACTCAACCCTTCAATCTAACTCTTATTAGTTTAAGATAAAATTCTAATGCAGCAGCTGTTGCATAGGCAAAGAAAACTCAGTCGAGTGAAGGTAAATGCCACAAAGGACGCCCACGCGCGTTACAAAAGCCACTGCGAATCACGCTTGAAACGTTCCTTGTTGTCCTTAAGGGTTAATGAATGTATATGGGAAAGTCAAACCGCAGGATCAAACAATTCAATCGATAAACATTTGCATCTCAAGGCGAGGCAGACAGAGGTAGAGGCAGAGGCAGAGGTAGAGAGAAGGGGTTGTCCGGATGCTGTATGCAAATGTTGTTTGCACGACAAACTTTAACACGGACAATGCCAAACGCAAAACTAATAGATACATTAATGCCGATCTGTTACAGGATAACCGAAGGATACGAAGAGGAGAAAAGGTGCCCGGGTAATTAAAAATCGTTGCGGGTCAGCATTGGAGAGAAAAGGGGTCAAAGGTGGTTGGCCAAGTTGCTAAGATGCTAAGATGCTAAGTTGTTTGCACTTCGACTCAAATTCGGGTTTGGCTTTCGCTTAATTGCTTTCCGTTGCGGTTTACCGGTTCTCAAGCACTTAAGCCAATTTCATTCAGCTTTCCAGCCAGCAGTTTGTTTGCCCTAAGGCTTTCTTGATTCTGATTCGATAAACTTTTCGCCCGGGTTCACCCGTTCCTCAACCGCAAGCATAATCTTGATCTGCTCTCGGGCTCTTCAAATTCCTTTTCGTAATTGTGTTAAAAAAAACACTCTTCGCGTCTATATTAAGTACATTGAGCACTGTCTCTGCTGGAAAATGTGTTATCTCCCAGCATTTTCCCTATCTAAGCCATTTGTAAAGCGTTTACTTACAATTATTAGGCAATGCTCATTGTTCACATTTTATGTCTCTTCCTCACGCGCTCTCTTGAGATCGAGCCGCAATATTTACACACAGAAGTTGTCATAAGAAACGCATTAAAAAGTTCTTCCCATTTCGAGATTATTTGGCTAAAGTGCTCGTAAAACTCTATTGCTGGGCGCTATTACATGAATAAGCAGTTGCCAGTTACAGGATTCGAGGATTGCGTCCCACTTTACGATCGGGCCGCAAAGTTTTTATGACTCGCCCATAAATCGCGACGAGGATTCGGGACGTCGCGATGTCCTTCATTGACGTCCACAGAAATATCATTAAAATCGAGTAGCTCTTCGGGGCGTGTGGCAAAAATTTAATGACACAAACAGAGAAGGAGATAGGGAGGAACGAGAGCTAGAGCTAGAGCTAGAGCGAGGGAGAGAGAGAGAGAGAAAACTGCAGCTTGAGCCCGCATCACAACAGATTGATTTCTATGTGCGAAAACCTTTCAAATAGTTCGAAATTAGCGTATGCAGGAGCTCATTAGTAATGTGCTGACGACGTGGCACCACTAGGGCGTACGGCGTTGCCAGATCATGCAGCTCAGTTGTCAGCTAGAGCAGCGTGCGCGTGTGTGAGATACAAGAGTATCTATGGTAACTGGATAAGTATGCATAAGATACAAATGTATCTAGTAGAAGAAGTATTTCAGATATTTAACAGACTCAAAGGTATCTATGAGATACAAAAGTATCTATAAGATACGACGGTATCTATTTGACACATAATTATCTATAAGACACAAATGTAGCTATAAGATAAAAGAATAAGATACAATAGTAACTATAAGATACATATGTATCTATAAGATACAAATGTATCTATATGATACAAAGATATCTATATGACACAAAATTATCTAAAAGATACAAATGTATCTAAAAGATGCAAAAGTATCTATAGCATACAAAACGTATGTATGCGATACAAAAGTATCCATAAGATACAAAAGCTTTGTTCAGATACAAAAGTGCAAATAAGTTGCAAGCAGATTTGTGAAAAGTATCTACAAAATGTTGACAAGATACAAATTCCAGGTCTATGCATATGTATCTATAAGATACAAAAGTATCTACAAGGCCTTTTGCAGTTCAGGCATTCAGAAAAGTTGAAGTTTCTTTCGCTTTCTTCCAAAACTGTTAAGATATTCTTAGCATGCCAAACTCAGCTAAATAACCGAGCTCATTTCAGTATGGAAAACGACTTGACTTGAAGTCGCACCACTGTGCAACTAAATTGAGTTGAGGTGAGGTCCTTGCTGGCCCTTCGAGATGCCGCTGCACCTGTCTTCGTCTTCATTAAGTGGCCTCGACGTCGAGCGGGTGTCCAAAAAAAATAAAAAAAAAACACAAAATAAAATTCGTTGTTGCTCTCGTTTAGAGTCATCGGCCGGCACTTGAGGCCGAGCCGCTCGATAGGCAATCAATAGAGAGCCGGGCGAAGTGGCACAGAGGGAGAGGTAGAGGTAGAGGTAGAGGTAGAGGTAGAGGTAGCAAGGTAGTGAAGTCCTTTGCGACAGGACAAACGATCGTCAATCGTGGCGCGAACAGGTGCAAACGTTTAGTTTAGCAGGCGTTGCTGCAGCTCTTCGCCTGCTCCACATTTCTTTCAATTGGACTCCTTCGAGCCTTTGATCCGTTGATCCTTTGGCCTGCTCCTGCATAAATGCATATTGAACACGCCAAATGCATTGAGCGCTGCGGTCCGAGCTAATGGACAAGGGACGAGACGTAAATAAGTCTCAATCGGATTAAGTGCTGGGCGTAGCAAATGTGTTGCAAATGCCTAAAAGCTGCTGCCGTAACGGGTTGGCAATGATCCCTAGGCAAGCAGCAGGTAGCTACAGGGCCATAAAACAAAGGGCAGGCGCGGCAACTTAGCAGCCAGCCGACAGGTCTACAAATTGTCCAAAAAACCGAAACGAATCGCTAAGAAAAAGGGTATTACGCAAAGACTAATCCCAGATAGAGCCTATGGCGAGGCGCGTGTCCAAAGGCTTGAATGAAACTCTCGCTCTTTGACAAAGTTCCTTACTTAGATTAGTAAATCTGGATAGGAGTAGAGAGGGGCAGAGGGAGGGAGAGAGAGGTAGAGCTGGAGAGAAAAGAGAGTGTTAGCGGAACAGGCAGATTGAGAGAAGAGTTTTCTCTGAAAGAAGGCGAAATTGATAGAGAAAGAAAGAGAGAGAGAGATCCTGCCTAGAGTAGAGAATGATGGAATGGGAACGGCCTTTCAGATAAGCTTTTATTTGACTCTAAGATGAAAGTATTCAGCAGAGTTGACTTATTTTATATAGATCTTTGGAGTATGTCCTTCTTAGCTAACTGCTCTTATGCCTTCGCCCTATATTGCTCTCTCTCTCTTTCTCTTTCTCAGTTCGCATCTATTGCCTTTGCAGTTGAGATCCTGTCTAAGGAGCTGGCTGTGTCGAATGGCGTTTCTCGAACCCGTTTCATTTTTTCTTGCTTCGCATTAATTGCCCGAGTGACAGTTGAGTTTTTATCCCATTTCTCGTTTGCAACTGGATTTGGGACACTTCTGCTGGCAAACATTTGCTTTGCACCGAGTGTCTCTGCTGATTTATCTCTCGCTCTCTCAGTCTGCCTCGCTTCGCATTAGCCTTGCTCATTAATAAGCCTAGACTGCTGTGGCTATTCCTGTTTCGATCTTATGCTAATACCGAGTCGAAGTCGCAGTCGAAGTCGACATCGAATTCGAAGTTCTTAATGAACGGCACCTGCAGTTGCGCCCCCGCAGGTGTTCTCGGCCCGCACGCTGGGCATTTACATAAGAAAAAGGCGCGTGGCTGTGCAGCAGGATCAGCCGGATGAGCTGGATGAGCTGGCTATTCGAGGATCAACCTGTTAGGCAGTCACAGCTGCCGCAGTCGCTTATGCTAAGTAGCTCCAGTCCCGAGTCGTAGGTCCTGTTCCGTTTCCTTCTGCTTCTGGCACTTGCTGCCGTTTTATGTTGACATCTCATCGACCCTCATCAAATGCGTCGATTTTAATGTTTTTCTCATTTTTCACGCGCATTTTCCGCCAGCCTTGCTGCCCGTCTGCCTGCCTGTTGACCAACTGGAAAGTCGCTAAAGGGTTGCAAAGGAACCTCCGTTTTGTCCATCCTTCTCTCAGTCTATCTCGCTCTCCCTCTCTCTCTCTCTCTGATTGCTTGTCTGCCTGCCCAGTTTTCCCATTGTTTGTTTTTCTAAACGGTCAGCACTGCGACACGTGTCATGCGCTTTTCCTAAGGTCAGTTTTGCATGTCTATACCCTGTCAAGCGTGCCAAACGGGTTGCATGGAATTTCTGCCGTATGCTTTTCAGTATAAATGATGAGACTTGCAGGTTGCAAGGTATCTGCCAGTCTATCAATGTTGCTAAGCTCTTGTCATTATACAGATCAGTTAAGTACAGTTTGCGAAAACACATTTATGTAGTTTTTAGAATATAAAGGGTATCTATAAGTCAGTCAACAGTGAGTACTTGCCTTGATTCTTAGTATAGCTTTGATATTTTGTGCATAGTATGAGTGCAAGTTAAGTAGGGCATGCAACAATAGAGTTTGTTCTAATTTACAGGGTAGTTGCTAGTCTATCAACAATGAGCATTTGTTATAAATCATTCAAAAGCTTTGATTATTACATTATTTAAATCTGTCAGTCCACAAATATGCTTTTATTAATGATTTAACATTTTACAGGGTATCTACAAGTCAATCAATAATGAAAATATGTCACAAATGAAGTTGAAGGATCAATGGATTGAAGTCATACGCAGATCAACTAAATTCCGCATGAAAATATGCCTTTAAGTGCGTTATGCCAAAGTACAGGGTATCAGGCAGTCAATCAGTTATGAGCACTTGTCACATTTGTGGACGGTCAACCCTTGAAGCGGATTGTTTTGACATTTTGATTTGATGCGATATGAAAGCGAATGCAATGCATAAAGCATAAGCCAAGCCTCAGGGCGTGGTGGCCCATGGTCAAGCCGAAACAAAGGCAAATGAGAGAAAAACAGAAGCAGAACAAAGGAAGGAAGAAAGAAAGAAGAAAGGAAGAAAGCCGTCGAGCAGCAAGCAATGTGCAATATGGAGAGCCAAAAGTCGCAATGTTTGGACAGTGCGACAACAAAGTCACTGCGAGGGCAGTGTGTGTGAGAGAGAGTGAGAAAGAGAGAGAGAGAGAGGGAGCGAGAAAGCTGTGAATCAAGTTGGCGGTAAATTAATTTGTTGAGCAGCCGTCCCAAGTGGGAACCGGGCAAACGGGACGCCGCGGCTGATCTATCAAACTCATTTGACAGTTGGGCTAGGGTAGGTTCCTCTGCCCAGGACACGACGACGACGACGACGACGGCTCAAATGGTCGCTTTTCCTCGGAAAAACTGATAGACATAGTTGATGTTGTTGTTGTTGTCGCATCTTTTGGACTCATTTGCATTTAACCCCTTGAACGCCCCTTTCCTTGCGCCAAAGACGCAGCGGGACATCTTGCAGTCGTGCCCGACCTGATTTCGTGTCCTTCGCGTTGTTGTTTTTATTAAAAATGAGAAAATTGTCGAAAACAATTTCGGTTTATTTCCCAACTATTTTTCCACTTCTCGCTTTCCACGTTTCACTTTTCGTGAGTTTTCAGTTCAATTAAATATGCAAATTGTTCGTAGATGATGCTGCACAATTGTCAGCCAACTGCGATCGTCCGCCAAGTGATTTATTTCTCAAAACGGGGCACTTCAAGCTGCGCCTAATTAACTAATTGCTCTCACAAGAGGAGAGAGAGAAAGCAGCGCTAGACAGTGAGACGTTGACGGAGACGGTGAATGGGAGGGAGTTGGACAGCAGAAGGCAGAAGGCAGAAGGCAGAAGGCGAGAGCGAACAGTATTTGCTTTCTAACTAAGCGTATGGAAGAAAGGACTGAGAAGAGAGCTAGAGAAGAGAGAGAGAGAGAGAGAGAGAGAGAATAACTTATTACAATTGTTAAGATTATTCTAGCTGCTGTCGACAGAGCTGACTTGCCTAAAAGACTTTAAGGCGGTTCCCAAAGCACAGAGCCTTTCACATTCTTGGCATACAAAAGCATCTAAAGGAAACGTATCTGTGAAATGCAAAAGCAACCATAAGATACATTTGTATCTATAAGAAGCAAATATACTGGATCATGCGAAAGTGCCTTTCAGATATAATTGTAAGTACGGCATCGCTGCTGCCATATCCACTTGTATCTGAAAGATACAAATATCTCTTAGAAAATGCACAAGCCTCAATAAGATTTCAAAGTATCCGAAAACAAATGCAAAGTCTCAGATGTAAGTGTAACCAGTTATACAAAAGTATCTGCAAATTAAAATGATGTCTTCAATGGACCAAAGTATCTGCAATCTGACAACGTTTCTGCATGATGCAATAGTATCTTAGAGATATGAAAGTATCTACATCTAGAAATGAATCTATTGAAATGGAATGTATCTATGAGATATATATGCAGCTGTGATGTGGATTACTTCTTCTTCTTTTACTGCTACAAAATGCAAATTTCACTGAAACAGAAAATTTGATAAAGATTTCTGTAAGCTTTTCTCTCAAGTGCCTGAAATGCTGTAGAAAAAAAAACAGAATGAAATCAAGACTAAGCATGCAATGTGAAATTTCCGAGCCACTGAGTTGCAGTCGTCGTCGTCCTGCCGACAGGATGAAGGGCTGCAGCAAGAAAGGACACAGCTGAAAAGAAAAAAATTATATATATATTCGTGCAGCGCACGTAAACTAAATAATTACAAGGCACGACGGCAGCGCAAACAAAAACAAGGTGACGCAAGACGGACAGCGCACAGAATGCCGCCTTGACACCCATGGCTCGGGGTGCCTCAACGACCCGCTCGCCTGACAAAAAAAAACTGAGCCAAACTCAAATTGAAATCAAAATCGAAATTGAAAACGAAAATCTACGTGTAATTGCAGCGACTACAAGGCAGCTAGAACTAGAGCATGTCCTTGGTCCTCGCTGGCTGCGTGTGGTTGTTGCTGTTGCCGTGAGGGGTGAGCAGGCTTCAAGAATTGCCGCTGTCCTCAGACACTTTTTTGTGGGTTGTACCCTTTTCGCCTTGGGAAAGTCGCGGCTGCGCTTTCTTTTTTCTATTTTCTTTTTTTTTCGTTTTTCCTTTTTCTTTCTCTCTGCTTGATTAGATTTGATTTGTGTTATTTGTGGCATTTCGCTACTCCATGGGCTCAGCTGGCTCTCGTCCTTCGGCAAGCAACATTTAATTTCTAAATTATTGTTACGCCGCTGCGCGCTGGGCGTGGCACTGGATCGGTTCGTATTTTTGTTTTGATTAGTGCAAAATTGTAGAAATCATCAGCAGCGCAGTGTTGGTAAGCGCCTTGTGACTGTGCAACACTCTGCTGCATGCCCCTTCCGAGCTAATGAGGCAATTTAAATGCTAATTCTCATACTTTAAGCGCACTCAACAAAAATATCAAATTATAATCCCAAAAACATGTCGCTAAAGGGGGTTGGGGGTGTCCTGCTGCTGTGCATCTCTCACTCTCTCTCTCTCTCTCTCTCTCTCTCTTTGTGTGTGCGTGTGTGCCTACAGCATCAGGGTTGGGCTTACAGCCATAAATATGTTTATGAATATGAATATGAACATCAATTTGAATATTCAAATGTGCAAAAGTTGACTAATACGATTTGAAGTTCAATGCCCAAAAAGCAGTAAAAAGTTGCCGTCAATTGGCCTCAGAGAATCGCAGAGAAGAGCGCTCCATTGCAGAGGCATTAGCAATGACAGTTTCTGCTTTGATTAAGTGCCTTTAGCTCTGGGCTATTAGACATCATAAGTATCTGAGAGGTAAGAGTAGTGAAATGTATCTCTGAAATAATTGGGCATAAAAGTATCTACAAGATATGCCATTTTAATTTGTGATAGTAAATCTATCTTTAAGATGAGATACAAGTAAAACTAGCTGAAAGATACAAAAGTATCTGGTAAGTTTTAAATGACAAAAAGTCTGAGATATACAAATGTATCTAAGCAATGCAAAATCATATACCCTGCAGATCTATCTTTGCAACATAATGAGATACATCACTAATACAAGGATACCAAGTAAGTGCCTAATCAAAGCTAAGATACAAAAGTATCTGTCACAGGCAGATGAGGACAATTGGCATATATGAAAAAGTATCTGACGGATCTCTTATCTGTAAACATTGCACTCTTTTATCTTTTATCTGTTTAGTAAGCATGTGCATATAGAAGCCATCGGATACAGGAGTATCTTTTAGACACAAACGAAAGATACAAATGTATCTCTGAACGGGCTTATCTGTAAGATTCTAGATTCAAGCTTCTATTGAGAAGGCAAAAGTTCTATGCGAGACAGGCTTATCTTTGAGATAGTATTTCTAGAATATAAATGTATTTGCAGCACGAATATCTCTGATTCTACTGCAAAAGCAACTCATAAGATACAAATGTGTCTCGTAAGTATTGGCGATACAAATGTATCTAAGCTGCTACCTCAAAAGAGACAGACGCCTCTTTGCGATACAAAAGTATCTTTCAGATACAAAAGGAAGTTACAAGAGTCAAGAACAACTTTTCGCTTCAATAGTTTCCCCGAAGATACTTGAGGAATTTGTTAGATACGATTGCCAATATAGTATCTGTGAGATGCAAATGTATCTCCAAGCGACAACAATTCAGTTATCAATGAGACAAGAGTTGGCCCTATGCAAACACAAGTTATGCACGAATTCATTGTTGGCTCAGCCATTGAATTGAATTGAATTCAATTGTGAATAGAAGTGAATAGAGCTTTTCGCCCCTTCAGTGAGTGATGTTTTCAGACGTTTTCCACATGTCAGTGTTCGCTCTGCTCCTGCTCATTTCTTTTCTATTTGTTTTTATATTTTTGAATATTTATGTTGGCAGCGTTTGGTCAGCGACAGCAGCAACAATAGAAACGCGCCTGCGCCGCCTAAACAAACAAAAGCTACGCGGCTGCTGCACGGCTGCTGCGAGCGCGTGCGCAACTGCAGCTCTGAGCTGCCCACCTGAAAACGGGCAAAGCAAATAAAAATAAAAAAGGGAAAGTGAAAAGCGGAGAGTGGAAAAACTGACCGCACGCGAGGTCAGCAGCTGACTTTGAACAAAGGCGAAAGGCTTTTGGCCTCAGCTCATAACATAAATTGAATTTCATATTTTGTTTACTTTGATAAATGGGCGTGGCACGCTAAGCCGCGACAATGGGCGGCGATTAAAGTCATAATTTGTGGGATTAAGTTTTCAGTTTTCAGTTCTCAGTTCTCAAATTTTTTGCTTTCTGAGCATCCAACCGAGCAACACTCGAACACAGCGGGTCGCGAACTACTTGCGGTTATAAACATACACACACATATATATATATATATATATATATATATATATATATATATATATATATTTACATACATATATAGGTGTGCATGTATATGTATATATTTCGTAAATTATAACGAATTATGACATATTAAGATTTATATTTATGGCACAAAAGGACTTTTTGCCAGAGCGAGAGAAAAGTGAAGAAAGGAAACTGCGCACAGGAGGCGACCGCAAGATGAGAGGCGCCTTCTCACCTTCGCGCTGCAGCCTCCTGCGCCTGCTCGAATTTCAGGGCGCAGAGCCTTGGACAACAGGCAAAGGCAAAAGCAATGGCACAGCTGTTGCCTGGGCGAGTCCTTGCGCCGTTTCCGTGTCTCTCGCGCAGTTGCCTCGAGCCGTGTATTATGATTTCATATATATTTTTTGATTTATTGTTTTGCTTATATTGTTTTGCCATACATTCAGGTATTTCGCATTTCGGTTTCATTTTTTTTTGGCAAATGCCTTTGGCCTTTGTTATCCTTGCGGCGCTTGTCCTTGCCATTGAGCCTGTTCGCTGTGCGGTTTCTGCTTTCTGCAATATTTATGTTAATTTCGACTCGCAGCGGCTTCTGCCAAGTCAGTTGCCAATGGCACATCGAATCGCTGACTTTCGCATATCCTGTCTAAAGGCGGCACGAAATATGAGCTCATTGTTTGCGTAGGTTTGACTGCATAGCTTACTGAATTCACTATATTATTATTATTATTATTATTAGAATATTATCCTCTGTTATATATAATTTATATGTTTTTTCATGTTGATTCAAGTTGATTCAACGATTTATATTTACAACAATTTCCCATCGAAGCTACATTAAGTAATGGTTCCTGTCTTGGCTTAAGGCAACAGTTTTTGTACACGGCTTATTTACGCATTCAAGCTTGATAAAATAGTTCCGTCGATAGTCTAGCCTCAAATATTTTAATTCATGGTTTTTCCGTATAATTAGCCATATTTCTGACATTTAACGGGCTTAGCTAATTACAAAGCTGCTACTTCAGGTGTACGTTCACAATAGATCATTGATGTAGGCTAGACAACAACCACTTGTCCTACACTTCAATAAGTCTCACACCGAGTCTAGGTTTTGACTATGTGTGTCTCAGCTAAGTTTAATGCGCGCGAAAAATGGCAACAGTTTTTAATCAAACCACGTGTATTATCTTTCAATGTGGCTAATTTTTCTATATTTATTAGGGTATCTTCTTTTTTTATATTATACAGAACTTCAGCGTAAAGACATGTATTTAAATGCCATTCGCATGCATACAAAAATGTATGAAAAATTAATATTTGCCTTCGTGAAAATTGGTTCGCGTCTAGACTAAGTGCCGTAGCTAATACCTTTGCGCTTAAAAGTAGGCAACGTTTTTGTTGATTATTATTAGTTCATTGGGTTGGATATTTGAGACGCCCGTTTGTAGACAAAGCACAGAGTAGCTAAGCATGCAGAATATATGTTAGCGCATAGCCTAACCGCTTAAGCAATGTATGCAGCAAACATTTTTAATTCAATTATGCATCTAAAGCAGGACCAAAACTTTTTTTTGGGTATCCATTTGAGTGTTGTCTCTAAAATATTCAGTTGCCTGACAATTGTTTAGTATTAAATAATTTTTATTTATCATAATTTTATAATATAAACTTTGATCTTTTACAAAAGTGCGTTAATATAAGTATTTAGCGAGATTCGTGCTAAAAAAAAATATATATATATGTATGTATATATAATAGGGGATAATACACAATATAATAATCATATGCATATACATATATATATATGTATATAAACATATATATATATAAATGTTAATAATGAACATGACTTTTCTTATGGCAGGCCGCAGACGCCCTCAAAACTTGCACACGCATATCTAATGTATATATATATATATAATATAAGATGCTATATAGTATCTGCTATAATGACCTTTCGCTATGTGTATAGCACTATATAGCAACATTAACTATTTCTCATTCTTCTTCTTCTTCTTCTGAGCACATTCAAAAATGTTTGTAACTTGTTTTTAGAGTTAGCTTTATAGTTAGTTTAATATTTTAGCTTGTTTGCTATAAATTGTGTTTTGCCTTCAACATGTTTTCAACTGTCATTAGTTTACAAAATTTGGTGATCTGCAGCTATATGGAAAAGTATATAGCTTATGATATAACAAAAAACGTGAGAAATCAAATGGGGAAACTGTTCTTTGACTACTGAGCTGAGGCCGCTACTGGCCACTGGCTACTGTCTGCTGTCGGCTGTCGGCTGTCTGCTGTCTGCTGTCTACTGTCGCCTCACTGTGCGCTCACGCTCCCTGCCGCTCTCCTCGCGCTGCAGGCGCGGCGGCGAATTCTGTCCGCTGGCTGGTGCAGCTGCGCCGGCGCCTCCCCCGGCTCCTGAGCCATTCGAAATACGCGCTTTGCGCGAACGCTTAAACTTGGCCATGTCCTCGCCGAAGACGTCGCCGGTGCGCAGCGCCGAGATCAGATCATCGAATTCGCCCTTGTTGTCGCTCTTGGACAGTGAATCGCTGCCCGAGCCGCTGCCATTGCTGGCGGTCTTCAAGCCCAGATTGCGAGCAACGCTGGTCATGAGTCCGGATTTATTTTTGCGCTCGATTGTGCGTTTCTTTAGCTCTGCCTCCTGCTTGGCCCGTTTCTCCTCTTCCTCCTGGCGGCGGCGGAAGCTCTCATTGTCGTGTCGCGCCTCCGCGAATGCGGCGAGAAATGAGTCAAAGATGCCAAAGAATTCGTCCGGCTGCAGCACGGAGCCATCCTCGCCAAAGAGCCGAACAGCCCGATCGAAGCGCGTCTTCATGTCCTGGAATTTGTCCTCGAGCTCAGCGAAACGCACCGAGGCCTGTGCATGAAATTCGCGCATCACTGGCAAAAAGCGATCGCCCTGCTGAGCCGGACCCGAGCTGCGATGGAATTCAATTTCACGCGCCACGTCCGCCAGCCCCGTGCGCAGCATCTGTATATCCTTGTCCATTTCGCCGAGAGACACCTTGGAGGCTTCTCGCACGTGCGGTATATCATCCTCTAGCTTGAGCAGATCCTTGAACTTCTTCTCAATCACCTGCACCAAATAGTGCAGCAGTGTGGTGCCCTTGGCAGCGCTCGACTTGGTGTCCGCCAAGCGATTCAACGAGGCGAGCCTGAAGCCCGACGCATTGCCACGTGCACCACGATTCATATAGTTGCCTGGCAAGTAAAGAAACCCGGTTTAGACTGCGAAGACTTTGCGTGAGAGTCGATCTTACCCAATGCCAGCACCAATTCGAGCAACTTGCGCAAGCGTCTCGAACGTGCTACCTCCCTGGATGCCTCCATAACGCTGGTGATGCGTGGTATTAGATCGTTCACTGTCAGCATAAAGCGCTTCTTGTAATGCAAACTCTTCAAGCGCTGCTCATAGTGTGGAATTCTGCAATTGATAATGTAGATAAAGTCTTTGGCTTGGACGCTTCCACTACGGACAGCCCACTCACTTGGATATCTCATAGAGAAAACGATCCGCGCGCGCCAGCGACTCAATATCCTCGCTGTGCTCATCCAGCAGGGCACGCTCCTCAGCAGATGGCGTAAACTTAAGCAGCTGCTCGACCATATCCAGCGCCAGCTGCTCATTGCTATCCATGGAGAGTATCGCTCTGTAAAGGCAATGAAACGCTGCTAACTCAATACTACATAGCCAGAATGGTTAGGACTCACTTGGATATATCCATGTCGCTCATCTTGAGCTTGCTCAACAATATCGTGCAGTTCTGTGCGCGTCGTCCATCGATAACAGAGAGCACCTTCTGTTTGTTTTTGCCAGAGACACGCAAATCCTCATAGGAGCCATCGGTGGTCTGTGGGTTGGGAAGTTTAATAAGCTAAAGCTAGCTTGGATATGGCAAGGATGTACAGATTGTTTGGCGTGGGTAGGAGGAACACTCTCAGTTCCTTCGCCCTTCCTCACTTGCGGACAACTTACCGAGACGCCATTCTTTTGATAGGCCGAGAAGAGCTTATCTATGGACTCGAGTTCCATGTTGTTGTAGAGCTTGCTCTCGTCCAGCTCGCTCCAAACGGTGCCCTGGAGCTTGGCGTCGGGCAGCTTGGACCAATTGAAGCTCTTCAGCGGATTTGCTGGCTGTGGCACGTTCTTCTTTGGCAACTCCACTTTGGGTGCTACGGGAGCTGCAAAATTCGATCAAGATTAGAAAGTCCTGCAGAGGGACAGAAGACGTCTGCTACTCACCCATTGTTGGCGTCATGCTGGGTGGTGGTGGTGGCGCGCCTGGACAGGGCGGCGGTGGTGGCGGCAACATGGCTGGAGCCATGGGCGGCGGTGGCGGTGGCGCCGCATTTAGCATCGGCGGCGGTGGTGGCGGTGGCGAGACGGCGCCGTTGCAGCCAGTAAGGCCAGCCACCTTTTGGTCATCGGGTATGCTGCCCTCGGTGACGAGCCGCTCGAGTCGTGCGCGCTCCTGTTGCTCGGATTGCAGTCGATGCTGCAGATCCTCGGCCTTCATCTCGGCGGTCTGAGCACGCTGCACGGCCTGTGAATGTTGAGCGGACTCCTTCTCGAGGCGTTCGCGCATGCGCGCCAAGCCCGTCTCCAGATCCTCCTTCTCCTGCATGCGCAAGTCCAGCTCCTGCTCCTTTTTGGCCAGGCGCGATTGCACCTCGAAATTCTCACGCTCCAGCTCGTCGGCTCGCTTGCGCGCCTGCGTCAGCTGCTCCTCCTTGACCAGCAATCGCACCAATTTGTTAACATCAATTTGAAGTGGCGCCACATCTGGATCATGTACGGGCGACTCGCTGGCCAGCTTCAGCTGCTTGCCCGGATCATCGGGATCACTGATCAGATCGCTGCTCGGACGCTGCTCCACCTGCAGCACAATCTGCTGCACAACGCGATCAATCAGCAGCCAGTGCTCCGTGCAGTGGCCAGTATCTGAAAGAAGGAATCGAAGTTCCATCAACTGCTAAAGGAGGATCTCAATTCACTTACAGGGCAGCAGCAGCATGTGCTGGAACAGTGAGAGCATGTGGGGATAGGCGGGCGAGTGGCTCAGCTTGCGGCGCAGCAGCTCGAACATGGAGCCGGCGCTCTTGGTGTCCACATGCTCTTCGTTGAAGCGACGGGCAAACTCCTTCTCATCCTCGGCGCGCACCATCTCAAAGAAGTCCTGCAGAGGCAAACGGGATTAGTCGGCGGCACGAAATGCCATCAAAATGCGTTCGACTTACCAAATGTCTGTCCAGCGTTTCGTTCTCATGTGTGCGCAGCTTGTCGATGACTGGCTGAATGCCCAGCATAAGGAATTCGTAGCGCAAGTGCAAGCGAAACTCCAGATTCTCCTGACCCGGCCCGTAATTGAGCACCGCGTTCACAAATGACATCAGTGCCGTCTTCAGATTGACATTATCTCTATAGGCATATGTCGAACGGTCCAGATCGTTGACAATGCTCTGGAAGCGAGTTCGCTCCGTTGCGAACTCCTGAAAGTGCAGCATCGCCTGCAGGACCTTGCGATGCCCGCCCGGCACCAAGCACACGGCACCCAGTATCTCCAAAGCCGATATCTTCGTTCTTATATTGTCCGCTGCCAGTGAGCGTGCGATTGTATCGATCGCTGTCGGATGGGCGAGCACATGGGCACGACCCATCGAATTGTTCATCAGCGCCTTGATGCAGCCAATCAAACTGGTGTGCAACGAGCTGTTCGCTACACGTATGTCCAGCTGCAGCAGAAGATTCAACAGAGCTGGCAAGCCGTCCAACTCCACGAAGCGCAGCACGAAGCTGTGCGTCGAGGTGCGCAATGCCGTCTTCAGTGCATCCACAAAGGCGGCATGGTTATCCATGCGAGTGCTGAGCTCGTGGCTGGGCGAGTCCTCTGGCGACAGCGACACGTGCACCACCAGCTCCTTCAGACGTTCTATATAATGCTCCGCGGTCGGTGGCTGGGTAATGGCGGCTGCGTCGGGCCCATCGTTGGCATCGATTGGCAGCTTGCGCGAACAATAGATTTGCCATTTCTTTTGGGCGGGCAGACTGAGCATCGCCTCCTTGTTGGGCGCCGTCAAATCGAGTTCCTCGACAAGTTCGGCGAATTTCGTGTCCAGCTCATCGACCGACGGCATTGGCTGTGTGGGCGTTAGGGTTTGCAGCGTGAACTCGCCCTCAACCACACAGATCTCCGGCGGTTCGTCATCCTGTAACAGACCAAAAATTACTTTCAACCGCAAGCTTCAAGCGTCGAGGGCCGTTAGCAGTGCATAACCATTGTGTAAGACACAAAGACAAAGACAAAGACCTTCTGAGTTGCATTGAAATTGAAATTAAAATTGAAATGCTTGTAATCGATCCAGCACCACGGGGGCCTAGACTGCCGCTGGTGGCTCGCGTTGTATTGTGCTAAGCAACAATCGCTTCCACTTCAGACTCTACGAGCTAACGTTCTTCTGGGGCATAAATGTGAGCTTATTGCGTCTTAGCTAGGCCACAGCACGCTCTAGAGTGGATTCAAGCAAAGCTCTTGTCAGAAATGTTCTCGTTGCCAAATGAGTTCAGCTTCAACTCAATCTGAAAACGAGGCTTAGGCGAGAGAAGCGCGCGCATTGCACTCAGCTTAGCAGCATATGCAAGTGCGTTCAGAGACTAAGGAATTTTTGCCCATTGGCGGCAAGAGTTGGGTGTAAGTATGCAAGGGAGTTGGACTTTATTACGATCAATGTCACACGTTTTGTGTCTCTTTCTCTTACTCTCTGCCTTGCTTTTCTCTTTGGTTAACTTGCCTCTCTGTCTCTTTTTACACATTTCTCTATTACCCTTTATCTTTCTCCTTCCCTCTTTCTGCGTCGCTTCTTTTCCTTATCTTTTCCTCTCCGCTTCCCTCTCCGTCTCTCTCTCACGCCACCCCTCTACTTCCTTTCTATTTCCCTCCATCTCTCCCTCTCTTCTTCCTCAAATCTCACAAATCTCACCCTTCCTGCCTCTTTCTATAGCCATTCAGTCGCCTCTATCTCTCCCAATATCTCTTGACCTACCTTACGCTACATCTTCATTTACCTATTAACTATCGACAATCTGTTCACCCTTTGCACAGTTACAACGACCTGGTTGCTCCTTCACCCGTTGCCATAGCTCTTCAGGTTCTTAAAGACTAAAGTGCACTCGACACAAGTTAAGCACCTGAGGCAACAGTAATCTGTGCCGCTGTTCCCTCTAGATATCGACAGCTTTGCCTCTTCTAAGAAGTGTGTATACCCTGCTTTCATGGAGAATGCATTGGGAGAAGGGGGGAAGTCATGAGACTTTTCATCTGGAGTGTGTAACCCAAAATCGATAAGTATCGATAGGCAGATGCAATATATGAGAGAAAAGTTCTTTGATGTCTTGCATTTGGCTTTCCACCCAAGGGCATCTGCTAGTCAAGCTAGTCTCGCCTCGCGCCCATCTTATAATTTTCTTTTGATTATTCACTTCACTTATGCAACTTCGTGCACAATTTGATGCCAGTCAAATCATTTGGAGTTGCTGTGGCACTCGTATTTCAACGACTCCAGTGGGTCAGGGGTAGAGTAAAGGGAGTCGCGTCAAGTTGAGGGGCAACAATTGTTAGCCCATGTTAACAATTGGCACGTGACTAAAGACGTCTTTGAAGAGTTTATACAATTTATCGAAATGCACGAGAAACACGGACAAATCGTGTCCAACTCACACATGAAACGAAACATTCTTTGAGCCACTTAGAGATAACTGAAATTGAATACGCTTCTCTGTGGGACTAGGGCAAATTGGATGAATTATCATATAGCTATCTATATTTACATATATATATATATATATCGTATTGATATAGCTGACAGAATCCGTCTGAAAATTGATTTATTTTAAGCTTGAGATATATAT
The DNA here is from genome assembly GCA_035045825.1 of Drosophila eohydei. Taxonomy (NCBI): domain Eukaryota; kingdom Metazoa; phylum Arthropoda; class Insecta; order Diptera; family Drosophilidae; genus Drosophila; species Drosophila eohydei. The sequence goes on from JAWNOT010000096.1 coordinate 1,094,615, forward strand.
ATATATCAACTTCTGTATTACCAAGGGTATTGCGACTTCGGCTATGATCTCATCTAGGCCTTAAGCTCTTCTGTTACCATAGTTAAGATCTCTCTATAGACTAGAGCAATGCCTACCTTAAACTCAGTTTTAAGTGCTCTTAGTCTAGATTGAGTTTGTCTATGGAAGGTTCTTATCTGTTCTTCAGATGCTTCAGCTAGAATCGGCAGTATAATTTTTTTTTATAGAGCAACATATGTTTCCAAGCTTTGCTTTCTTCTAATCAATTTTGGCCTCAAATTGAGGTGGTTCTAGAAACATTTCTGATCTTTTCTTTGTATAAAGGAAAGTTCTTATTGCTCTCAGAGTTTCTACTGCTGAGTTTTGGCTACTCCTAGTAGCAAATGATGGACTTATAGATTGGTTTTCCACTTCAACATGTTTTATTTATCAAATAGCTTTCACTTCTGGGGTTTCTTACCTTGAAGCAACCGCACCAGACGCGTCTGCCTCGAAACACCGGCATCTTCTTCTTCTGCTGTTGTCTGTAGTGTTTCTGCAAGGGGGTTTCGCAGCTGTTGTGCGATTTCTTGAAGCCAGCGACACTTGCGTTGCCTGCACCACTGTTGCTGCTGTTGTCGTGGGCGTCGCCCTCTTGCTCCTTGCTCAATCCAAATGGATAGCCAAAGGTGTAGCCTAATATATTGTGGGTGTAGAAGGAGTTGGCGCCGTTGCCCAAGCTGCGGCTCTCATCTGCATGTTCCACACAAACGTTGTTGTTGCTGTTGCTGCCGCTGTTGCTGCTGCTGCTGCAATTGCCGTTGCTGCTGTACTGTTGCCAGTAGCGATAGACACTGTTGAAACAGCTCAAATCACTCAAAATACTTTTCCAGTGCTCGAAATCGAAGCGTTCCTGAAAGTTAGCCGAGGAGGTGTCGCTGGCGCTGCCGTTGGGTCGACTGCTGCTGCTGCTGCTGCTGTTTAGGCAATTGTTGCTGCTGCTGTTACTGCTGCTGTTGCTGTTAAGCTTAAGTGTAGCTGTGCTGCCTTGGCTTAAGTCACTGCAACTGTTTAAGCTGGTGATGGATATTAAGCTGTTGTTGTTGTTATTGTTGCTGCTGCGAATGTTGCTGCTTCTCAGATCGTTGCTGTTGTTGCTATTGCTGCTGCTGTTGTAGCTGTTAAGCACTATGCTGCTGCTGTTGTTTTTGTTGATGCTGCTGCTGCTGCGTATGTTGCTGTTGTAGCTGCTGTTGCTGTTGCTGCTGCAATTGTTGCTATTGCTCTGACTGTTGTCACTGGTTATTGTTATCTTAGTTACGCCCGCTGTGCTGCTTGTTGTGGCAGCAGTTGCTGCTGTTGACGTTGCTGTTGCTGCTGTTGGTGTTGCATTGATTGTGATGCAGCTGCTGTTGTTGTTGCTGGTGTTGCTGCTGCAACTGTTGTTGTTAGCTGCAACAGTTCCTGTTGCTTTGGGCTTCTCTAGTGTGCTCTCTGGCGTTGTTTGCAATATTTCCGTATTGGTGCTCTGCGTATCCGGCTCATTGATGCAAACAATGGGGCACGTTTGTAGCTTCTGAAAGGAGACGAATAGATAGAAAAATTGTCAGAGCTACACAATTTAATCAAAATTTATGTAACAGTCGGAATTTGTCTATTAAATCATAGCCTGCCCACTTGTCATTGCATTCTTGGCCAAAGCCAAAGCCAAAGACATGGGCCGAGGTGTCTAACCAGACAAATGGCTGTCAGCTCGCATGCCAAGGCAACAGCAACAACAACAACAACAGCAACAGCAACAGCAATTGCAATTGCGTTCAATTCAATGACTATCAAAGCCAGCTGAAAGTGGGTACGTGCTTGTGATACGTATATACCCTATAATATATTGGAGTTTATAACTTTAACTGCTTTTCGATATAAGAAAGAGACAATCGATAGCAATATTATCGGAATCGATAACGAAGTTATTGAAACACACACAAACACGACAAAAAACAATCGATAACTAGTAAACAAAAGCAATCGATTACACAATTATCGTTAATTGAAAACATTAGAAAGCATTAAGACAACTAACAAATCGATCTGCATTATCGATAACTAATCGATATTGACATGGTCAATCATAAACCATCGATAAGTACATACCATGTTATCGCTTTGCTATAATCGTATCTAAATCTTAGTTTAGCTGTGTATTTCCAGCCAACATTTTTCCTGCCATTTATCGATAGCAAGATATACTTAGAGAACTGGAAGAGTTTAACAATAGTCCATATACGAGCTCTATCGTCTACTAGTCCACAATCGCGGCTAGGGTATGCATATTCTTTTTGGAGTACTTGAAAGATTTATATCGAACATTATGCATTCCGTTTCGTGGGTTTTTCGTTATTGTTTGGCGCGTGGGCAAATGGAAAATCTCTTGACTTGCTCGCTGTGCTGGCTGTCATAAATGTCTGGCAATTGTCGAGACCGAAATGCGTTTTGACATGTGTTGAAATCGTACAGAGGATCAACATCCCCTCCTCCAGCATTTCCTCGCTGCAGCAAATGCGTGTGGGTCGAGACTAGATTACAAAGAATGCGAAATGGGGAATCGAGATCATATCACATCGCATAGGAAATGCGAATGGAATGGGTCTCGAAATCAGCTTATGATTATGGATGAAGACCAGATCACATAGAGTGGGACTTGGAATATGTTTATACCAAAGCCCTTAGACTATATCACACAGAATACGAAATGGAAATGAAGCCAGAAGCGAATGCATAGAATGGAAATGGGATTGAGTTTGCGTTTATGCCTATCGATCGATATATGGAATGTAGATCACATACTATAGATATAGGAATAAGCTTATGACTATGAATGACGTCTAGATAAGCTACAGAATAGGTTCAGGATAGATTCAACCCAGATCGCGATAGAAAGGCAATGGAATTGGGATTGAAGATCGAGTTTACATAGCATATATATAGTAATATGGACCTCGGAATGGAATGTGAAATGCGTTCGGATGATATGTTTAGGCATATGGGAATGCCACCGCCTATTGTTAGCTTTTTAATTGTGGTTTCACTCAATTGGCTATGCGAAGTGCAATCAAATTTATGTTAATATATAATGTAATAATTACGTCAGTGTGAGTGAGTGAGTAATGCTTGTTAGATAATTCCGAGTAACACACTCTCGGCAGACAGAGTGGCAACATCGATTGAGGCCAGGTTGTCAGCCAGTCAGTCAGTCAGTCAGCCGACCAGCTGTTACTCTATTTTATGCTTTTTCTTTTCCGCTTTTCAACATAGTTCGAGTAACTAACTAACTAAGTAGGCAACTAATTTAGCTGCCATCTCATCAAGTTGCGACGCAGTTGCCAACGCCAACTGTTTTTAGTTGTTGTCAAATCGGGTCAATGCATCGCCTCAGAACTGTCAGCGAACAGTCTGGCAACGCTCTGTGTGGGCGCATACCTGGTCTACTGGCCTATGCGACTAATTTGACTAAAGCTGCGTCTTTTCTTTTTGTTTTGTTTGTCATTTGAATATTGTTTCCAATCAAGCGCTACGGCCATAAGCGACTCGGCCCGAAGTCTACGCTTATTTGGCCACAATTAAGAGCCAATATTTGTTTGCTCATTAAAAAAGGGTCAACAGACACACACAGCCCACGAGCATTGCGAAATCGACATCTGACACAGTTACACCCAGCAAATAGTCCAAAACTTCTGTAAGCTTAAACAAAACCAAACTCTATTAGCCTCAAACTGTTTGGCTAACAAATGTAGTTTGTCTTAAGCTAAGTGTGCGCCTTCTCTAGTTTGTATATTGTAAGATCAGCTTATCTTATATTCAGTATACGGTCACCACATAGCACCACTCAATCCACTACTCACCTACGTTGTATATATATATATATATATATCATATGAAATCTATATTGCCATTATATAGTCCATATACACTATACCTGTCGTACCTGTCGTATTTAGAGTTATCTTATATAGGGTATATACTTCTCATATATATTCCATTTACTCATCAGATATACGTTATATATGGAGTATATTCTCAGCATACACTCTTCATATATAGAGTGTATTCCCATCGAATATTCCTCATATTTACGACTTCCACAAGATAATACATAATCATACTCAAATTGAGTAACTTTTTCGTATAAGCCTAAGTCATTTAAGTTGCAATTTGCATTAGTGAATGCATACAGTATGTGATAATACACTATATATATATAATATCTAGGCCTGCCTCGAGTATATTTCCTGCTAATTAAGTAATTATCCGTATAACAAATGCTACTTGAACACATTTCCTACATAGCGGACTTCTGGATTTCTAAAAAGTGGCTATAACTATATTCGTTTAGCTCGTTCTTAAGTCTATCTATTAGTCTACAATAACTGTGAATGATTTCCCTATTGAAACCTAATATAATGACTAATTGCTGCTCTACGATCTCCCATTCAGCCACTGCTGATTTGCTTTTCCCAGTCTACATTGAAAATACTATGCTATGCTATATATTAGGTATAGGTGCTCCGCTCTCATTGAGTGTTAAATACTTTTCATTCAAGCTGCGATTCCTGCCTCAAAAATGCATTCACATAAAATTGCCTTGATTATTCAATTACAGTTGCACTTGGCAGCTTTTCTTTGCACTATTCGAACTACTGTCTTTCCGTGTCGTATTGCATGTTGGCTACATTTTTCACACTTGTCTGCGCCACGCCCCCTTTCGCAGGCATCTGTTTCCGAGTACACCCACTCGAAAGGTTTGTCTCGTAATAACTTCATAAAGCGGGCGCCAAAAAGTGAAATGGAAAATGTTTAATGGGGAAATGCGAAATGGAAAAATTAAATGCTCGACTTACAAGATACCCTAGCTAAGGTGTTGCTATTGCAAACATTTTAAAATCGACCTTAATCAGTAGGCAACAATATGTTTGAGCAAAAGTTGAAGTCCATTTTCAATGCTATAGAAAAGAGTTATCGAATAAATCGATAAGCCAAATCTGATGACTTCAGCTCATGACATGGGCAAGATATGCGGAAATTAATAATGTTGGTTATCGATATGTATCGATTTTGATCAACTGTATGAGCTATAGAAAAACGCGTCGACAGTTCTCTAGCTCAAATGCACTTCATATGATTTGACTCAACTACATTTGACCCTATTTAACCATATTCAAATTGAGTACAGGGTATAAAATCAAGCTAAGAGCAAGGCAGGAAGCTAAGAAGGTATATATTTATATATATTGTATACATACATATATATACATTGGCAACAACAACAATGTGTGCTTGCCCTTAATACCAGAGAGACGAAAAATCAAGTGACTCGCAAAAATGGAAAACTTGTTTTTCCGCATTGGCTGGAAAAATTATTGCGCGACGGTGACGGTAGCTGTTGTCATTGTTGTTGCCGTTGTTGTCGTCGTCGTTTATTGTGTTGCTGTTGTAGCTGTTGTCAGCAGCCACAGCAAACTATGTGAAACTTTTCCTTTTCATGCCGCAAAAGACCCGTTCAGCAGCTGTCGTCGCACTTAAGCGCATCTTTACCCACATTTTATGCAAATGGCAGCTGATTGAGCAGCTTACAAAGAGACACACAACATTTACACACACACACGCACAACAGCTGCAATCAATTGTCAATCAGTTGTCATTAATCATACAAGATACGCGAAAAATCGATCTTTGATTAAAAGATAAACTCGTAAAGGCATTTGTTATGAGAGCAACGTGGAGATCAACAATCGATAGCAATACGATCGATAACAAGCTGATCACTAACTGTATACATATGCCAAACACTTTTATCGATAACTAGCACACATCAGCCAGCTGATCGACAGCACGATAACAAAAATCTAGGCCTCTGCTGACTTCACAGTGCACTCCAGCTTAGATAGACTTCTTAATAAAGAATCGATATCAATTTTTTATTTAAATATATGTAATTATCCAATAGGCAGCACAGTTTATGGATATATCGATTATTGTAAGTGCTAACTAGCTCTTTTACTTTATTTAGAATATATCGATAGCTCTGCCTTTAATTATTATTTAGCTGTATATGGATCAAACAATACGCCACATTAAACGAGTCTCTCCTTATGACAACAACAATGCCAGTCAGCCACTGGAGCAATCAGGCAAAGGCTATAGAGGGGTAGCTGACAGAGTGAGAGAAAAAGAGAGGGGCTTTACTTTCCCAGACGTTGTCGCACGATCCAAAAATAGTCATTACGATCAGCTAACGATAGTTGATATAACGAACAGTTTTTTGCCATTTTTATGTTTTCTCTATTTCGTTTTCGTTCAACTTGACAGTTGGACAGTTGGACGACTCGACGGCTGGCTGGCAGCAGAGTTAATTGCATGCATTTTCAGCACATTTTCAGTGCATTTGTCAGCGAAGTGCAGTTGTGGTAAGACGTTTCATCATCTCCAATTGATTGACAATACTTAAGGAATTAAAGCTAAGTAAAAACTTGAAAAACATTTTTTTATTAAGGAAGGAAATTTCGTGAAGCTAGAGATACCAAAAGACAGATACATATACATATATATACATATATATATATATATATATGCTTGATTGGCATACAGGCATGGCTGGCTCTTTAAGCCATGGCTCACGTGCTGCAAGAAATGTTAATCATGTTCATTTCATTTTTTATAAATATAAAAAAAAAACACATCTCATTCGTAATCGCAGCAAGCATTAAAGTCAGGTGAAGAGCCTCTAAATTATCTCAAAGAAAAGACAACTGACTCAAAAAAACAAACACATTTAAGTGAGATGCGGAAACTGAAAAAGGCCAGAAACATTCGAGAAATCTAGTTGAGCGTAAATGACTAGCAGATACCCTATAAGCCAAGTCTTGCTGCTAAGACAAACATTTAAATGCCTTCAAATACTTATTGGAGACAAGGCACGAGTTGATATCGATTTTAAGGGCAATTGGAAAGAGTTATCGACACTTATCGAGTTACTAATGACTATAACTGAAACTATAAAAATAATTTGATGATTGAAAATTATTAAACGTTAAAGACACGATCAAGTAACTAGAGATCGATATCAATTTTATCGATATTATGAAAAATATCGAGAGTTATCGACACTTATCGAGTTACTAATTACTATAACTGAAACTATAAAAATAATTTGATGACTGAAATTTATTAAAGTTGAAAGATCAAGCAAGTAACTAGAGGACGATATCGATTTTTATCGATATTATGAAAAATATCGAATTTTTGAAACAAACAAAAAGCAAAGAGAGCCAAATCGAATCGTTTATTAATACTGATAGCATTCGAAATACTCTCTGTGAGCTCGCTCTTGCCTGCCTTTGCAGAAATATACCCTGCTTACCCACAACCAGAGCATACTAATACTATCGCATCAACTATCGTACACCCAATTGCACAGCATTAGACACAATAAAGAAAAAATTTGTTGTTATTTTTATTATTTTGTTTTATGATGCGGTTTGTGTCTGTTGCTTCAAGACAGCTAAAGTAACAACAGCAACAATTGGCGCTGGACCGTGATGAAAGTGTTGCAAGGTGTTGTTTACATGCAACAACAATAACAACAGCAGCAATAACAATTGAATTTCAGCTTGTATCAAAAGCAAATCCCAATCCGAATCGCAACCGAGTCCAAGCAAGCAAAAACATAAAAAAGTAAAGGTAAATCGAAATCGTGTAATCAGGCATGCGGGTGTTAAAAAATTATTACACAAGGCAATTGGCTAAGGCAGCACCCCTACCTTGCTACCTGCCCACCTACCTGCCGCCCGCCCTATGTGCCCCTATTTTGACACCCGCAGCGCCACCTGCCGGCCAGCTATGCAACACAATGCAAGTTTCAAGTTTCGAATTTCAGTTTTGCATGTTGGCATCGAATAAAACAAAAAATAAAGCACCGCATGCAAGCAGGCGAACGGAGAAACGACTAGACTCACATATAATAGCTACAATGGGTATATATGACGTATGGCCACTGGTATATAGCTAAGTAGCCTCATTGAACTCGGGAACTATAAGAAATTTAGCTTAGAAATTTGATATAAATATCAAATTTACATATATAAGAAGGTATCTTATATATCCAAATTTGATATATATTGATATCACATATATAATTTAATAATGTGAACACCCATTGAACTCGGGAACTACAAAAGGTTAAGTTGCGAGTTCATATATCTTCATTTGATATATATTTAAATACCATTTCAATTGTCCACTATAAATTTTAGTAATAGTGAAAATCTTCATAGAACTCATGAAACTAGCAAAGCTAGAGCTGGATAAACTTTCCTCAAGTAAACGTTCTCTTATCATTTCTCTTACCAAATACTCTCAGTTAGATTACAGGGTATATAGACAGTGCATATAGACTACTAGACTTAAGTTAAGCCAAGTTGAACGTCAACTAACTGAAATGAGAATGTCTTAAACTAGGACTTTAAGATACTTGGCTGCCTACCAAAAATATATTTTCAGACCGACAGACACGAGATACGTTTGCAATCTTAATCCGATACTTTTGACGTTCTAAACGCCAACTACTGGGTATCTAAAAACCCGAAATGAAACAGCAACAAAAACAAAACATGCAAAGGCACAGCTCAGCACAGCACATAAATTATCAGCAGTCAGAGGTGTCAAGTTCTAGTCAAAGTTTAGCGCGAGTGCAGCAAAAGCGAAATTCGTTACGTTTTTTATGCTCGTTCAAAAAGCTTGATCAGGGGTATATAGGGTGTGTATATAGTCACGTAACCAGCCAGACAACCTATATTCTTGACAAATTGATTGTCAGTACAAGCTAAAGAGCATTTAGACAAATTCAGTTGCAAACGAGTATTGTGAAGTCTATTAGACCCGGTTGCCATGTTCTTGATATCACTCGCAGTTTGTGTTGAACGGCGAGCGACATTTACAAAAGATTGTCGGCTTTATTACATTTGATATTTAGCCGAAAAAATTAGGCTTAAGAATTTATCGCTGCTAGGGTGCAGCCGCAACGGACTGGATCGGGCGATTAAATGCCAGGCTCAAACAAGTAAAAGTGCTCCAAGCGGCAGTGAATATCTAGCAGATACCCTGTAACCCTGTAGAGGTGTTAAAATGATGTTGAGTCAACGCAAACTGAACTGAACTAGTATACTGTTAATACACTTATACTCTCTAATATTCTTATACACTCTTATATCTTTATACTCGTACATCTTACTCTTATACTCTTCAAATTGTATATAATTCACACTTTTATACTTTTATATTCTTATATTCTCCGACTCTTATACTCATATATATCTGCTACTTCTTTATCGACTTTTTATTGCTATTGATCAAGCAAGTATATGTATATAATTTTCGCGTCTTTCCAATTGCCAGTTATATATATAGTCTTCAGATTCTCTAACCTTTTTCCATGGGTACACAGCATAAATAGCTTGCTAAGACAGACGGCTATCATCCTCTGAGCAACTGAGTAGGCAAATCTGAGCTCTGGACACAACTTTCACTTGTCGCAGTTGTTGTTGCTGCTGTCTTTCTGCGGGCCTTCGGGGGCGATGCTTTGGATACTTAACTCTGCATGGTGGCCCATTGTTTGATGGCTGAATGACCCCATCTTCCCCCTAGCCTGCCACGACTCTTCGCCCCCCACTTGAAGCATTCGTCATGGCAAAGCATAAAAAGCTAAAAAAAAGTTTAACAATTTGCCATTTTCTGCGCTTGACTTGAACTTCATTTGCACAACTTAATTATGAGTTTGATCAACATAATTATGACGATCAATGTTGTAAACGAGGCTGGGCTCAAGCCGTTGCCAAAGTGTTTTTTAATTATTATCGATACAAGTAAAAAACAAAAAAAAAACTTTACAAGAAATGAGCTTGCAAATTCATGTTTCGTCGTTGGATCATCAACTTCAGCTAGAGACATGTGAGGAGCAACATGCAACAAATGGCTGGTTAAAAAAGGTGCTTAGAGCTGTACTATGAAAGACAAAAAAAAAAACAAAAGTATTCAATTCAATGGAACAAGTAATGCCAAATCTAAAGAACTATATCATCAAGAGTTTTTTTATTACTTGAATGAGCTAAGATGAATTCAATTACAGCTTTCAAACAACTCATAAATTCACACATTTACAGCAGCTTAGGCTAATTGAAAGACAAAACAGCTGAAGTCACTTAAAGTCCTGCGAGAAGAAAATAAGAATGAGGAAAAAGCGAGATTTAAGACTTTGGCGCTTTTCAATTGGAGTTTCTTCAATATTTATATATGTATATACGAATATGTATAAATATATATATTTTTGGCATTAGTTATTTGTGACTTTTTGGCTGACATTTAAAGTTTAAGAGGCCAGCGACAGAGTTATGGCCAGATCAACAGAGCAACTGAAGCAAGGCGAAAGAAACTAAACAGAGATAAGACGATATATGATATAATATAATATATATATATATATATATATATATATATATATATATATATATATATATATATATATATATATATATATATATATATATATTCCCATAACAATGAAATTCTTTAGACGGGCTCGCTCACTGCGTGAAGGAGTATTCCAAATGATAAGAAGTTCTTTAAATATTTATTATATATATAGAAATTATTTAATATAATAATTGTTTACTTTAATAAATATAGTTATAAAACAAGTATTTAACTCTCTTTAATATATTTATAAGTAGCTATGGCTGTCTCCATTTAAATGCAATTAAGCGGAAGAACATGAAATACTTTTCGAGCACTTGAATAACACGAAGTTCAACGCAATTTTTACGCCAAACGGCAATTAATTATAACTTTTAACATACTTTTCATGTTCATATGTATATAAATATATATAAATGTGTGTTTTCTAATGAGCCATTATACATAAATGGGGTATATGGAACTAGTTTTGTAGTCATAAATAATGCGAGTTGTCAATGCATGGCTATGTGCTATGCGCGCCCGCTAACTTAAAGCATGTTTCGTTTCTTTTGCTATAGCCTGTAATTTGAGATATATTGGGTATATTGGGCCAACTATTATAAAAACTATCGATATAAGACTCTTGTATATATTGAATGTACAAATTTAAGTAAAAGTATAAGAGTCTTGGTGCTTAACATACCAAGAGTATGAGAGTTTGACAGTCAAGGCCAAAGATTATGTCTGCATAAGAAACATATTGATTTGTATAAGAGCCATAGACTGACTAGCTACTAGAAGAGTTTATCGCCTTAATAGATCTGCTCTTCAGGTATACAAAACTTCCATCCGATTTCGCACTGTAAAATAGATGAGCCATATGATTTGCTCTCCATTCATGCCCTTCCATACAGACATATGCTGAAATGGCATTTACTAGTCGAGCACTCCCGATCTGATTTTTATTTATTTCTAAATGCAATTACTAAGTATCTGAGGCATTAGGAAAAGATACATGAATGTATCTTACAGATACTTTAACTTGAGCGGCTTTTATTTTCTTAGCTTTTTGTTTAATTTTTTTACTCCTGACATTTATTCCGCATTCTTGCAACTTGATTTAGGCTTGGTGTTTGTTGGTGTTGTTGTCGCTGTTGCTATGTTGTTGTTGTTGTTGCTGCTGTGGCTCAGTTTCAGTCATCGTGTGCACTTTAGCTTTCAGCTTTGTTGCGGCACACAAAGCGCACCAAAATCGTCGATAAAATCGTGCAAAATACTTTGCAATGTTTTCTAATACCCTATACAACACAGCAGCATACAGCGGGTGTATCGGTTCAGTCCCGAACATTGTGATAAGATAACTCCATTTGACTTTTATGACTAAACTTCTTTCACACTTCTTTTTCATGTGTACATTCCCTTTCTACATTGATCAGTATATTATCTATAGACAAGGTATTTGCCAGTCCATCACATCCACTTGGCGCATTCTGACAAACGTCTTTCAAAGTCTTTAAAAATAGTAGTTAGTTAGGCATTTTTTTAGTTTCTTTGCTGCTTTCTGAAATTTGCCAAGATTACAAAACACTTTTTGCTTTACTTGGTCCTCCATGGTCACTTTTGAGCAGATGAAGAAAAAATCAGCAGACAACAGCAACAATAACAAATAGCGACAAGTGAATGATGCAAATGCTGGCTTATTGAAATAGACAGCAGCAGCATCTTCATGCACGCATCTGTCAGTCATACGTCTCGTGTTCACATATGCTCTCCTATAACATTTAAATATCGTCCAATGGCAACTTGCAACTACTCGAACGTGGGCTCTCCCACTCTCTTGAGATATCTCTCTCTCTCTTTCCCCTTCTGTGTACTTTGCCATTAGTTAATCATTATCATAGCATTCATAATCACCATTATCATTATCCTTATGACTGCTCTTATTATTAGCATTGTTCTTATTAATATCATTATGATTATTCTTATTATTATTGTGACTGTCATTATGAGTGTCATTAGCATCCTTATTGTTCTCATTATCATTATAATTATCATCGTTCATCATCATTATCTTTATCGTTATCAATATCACTCCCATCAGAACAATAATTTGCATTATTATTATCATTATGATTGGTATTATCATTGTCATTTTCATTATCATTTTCATTATCATTATCATTATCATTTTCATCAATATTACTATTATCTTATTCTTCTTAATCTCCCTTTTTCTAGTCATCATCATTAGCATTATCATTGTCTTCACATATGACATTATAATATTCATTGCTCCAATGACAATCAACAGCTACAAAGTGCATTAAAGAAAAATCCATTTAAATGTCATGTTAAAGGCATTGGCCTTTTGTTTACTTTTCTATTGACTTCTCTCTTTTATTATACATATATTATATAGTTTGTTTTAGATAACTGTAACATAAATTAACAGCATATAACATAAGCTAACAGAGGCTTCATGATGGGACACCTCGGCTGACCTGACCCAACCTAACTCAATCAATGCGAAGCAACATGAGTTGATGGATTTAGATACGTTTTTAGAGTAGCAGAGTTCAACTTTTTGGTAGCTTAACAAGCAGCTCGCTGATTGCTGGTAGCATCTAGACATGAAATATGACTTATTCGAGCTGGGGCAACTCTGCCTGCAAAGCTGATGACATTGCGGAGCGAGAGAGGAGATAGCAAAAGGTGTAACAACAATGCGCTTTCATTAACTGAAGCCACGTGCTTGACCATCGATCTTGGTAGCTGCATGTAGGCAGCACTTAATCTGAAAGTGAATTCAAGCCGGGTATGATGATTCTTAGAAGCGATGTGTAACAGGCAGATTTATCTGTCTGTCTCGCTGCTTGTCTAGCCAACTGTATACTCCCTTTCCACTGCTCATATACAAAATATCGATTTGGAGTCTGGACTATCGATTATCGTTTATAGATATATCCCTTACTAAATTTGTGGGCGTGACAGCTGTAAGGGCAGGCGCTAAGGTGTTTTTTTGTTGTTTTTAATTTTGGAATTTATATTTGCATTTTTATTGAAGCTTACGTAAAATAAATGGAGACATGGACCTGAACTGAAACTGAACTGACTTAAGCTGCGCAATGGAATTGGACCAGAGCGGAGTTAACAACAAGCAACAGGCAACAAGCAACAACAACAACAACAATAACAAGCAACAACAATTGTTGTGCAATTTATCTTTATTTAATTGAACTTTTACTTTCGTCTCTTCGTCTCGTTTGTGGAACGCGTTTCATAAATTGCAAATCAACTTGTAAAGTGGAGAGAGAAGAAGTAAAGACAACAAGAGTTTATACACACATGTGTGTGTGTGTGTGTGTGTACATGCTAATCCGTTAAATCAATTGATGTGCGCCGCGGGCGCTTATAAAAATCGATATAAATTATTAATTCAAAACAATGCAGAGCAAAATCAACAAAAAAGAGTGCTCTCTCAGCCAGTGAATGACTCAGTTATACCCTGTAGATATCAAGTGCGCAGTAAATATCAAAGATATCCAGCTGATTCTACAATATGCTCGCCTCTATCTCTATGAAATGTGTTTCGACAACTGATGCGAAGATATCGATTTTAGTATAGCTACAAGAAATTGGAAGTATATGACTATCGATTTTAGTCAATTTACTGGAAATTGCTTTATACTAAGCCTGATCTTATACCAGTCAGCTAGCTCTTATACACTTATACCTGTAAACACTTCTACTCTTCTACTAATCTATTCTCTGAATTGTACACTTTTATACTCCTGTATTCTTATACGCTTTTACTCTTATACAATTACTCGCATACTCTCCTAAGTTTATAAGCTTAAACTCTTATATACCTATCATTATACACTCTTATACTATACCTATACCCTTAAAAGATCTTATATTTTGTTAGTTTCATACTGTTATACTTTAATATTAAGATCTTATAATCTCATACATGTGGACAGACTCTTGATTAGAATTCGGATTATATATATATATATATATATATATATATATATATATATATATATATATATATATATATATATATATATATACATATTTGCAACAACCAACACACCCTTTCTTTTTAATGATATTCAGAGGGTATCAAGAGAGAGAGGGGGAAACAAGCCAGCTTCAACAAGCGGAAAAGAAAAGTTTAAGAAAAGTACCAAAAAAAAAGGAAAAAAAAACAAGTTTAATTTTTTTCATATTTTTTTTTTTGATTATTTAATTGACTAATCGAGCCGCTTGGTTCAATTGGCCTTTAGAGCTGATGCTGGATTCGATACAAAACTGATTATGAGATCATTTTCCACTCTTAAATGCGATAATTGTTCAGATTAAAGACACACAATTCCACGACGAAAAGTGAATTGACAGTCAAGTTTGTGTTCCAAGTCTTTTGTCCGTGGGTCTCGTATAATATTTATAATGGCCAGCTTATTATAAAAGATTATCTCATTAAATGCCTTAAAGCTGCATTCATTTATCATTAAGTAGAACATTGTCAAAGACAACATTCATGACAGTTAAAGCGAGCTAATAATGCGGTAGAGTATATGAAGAAATAAAAGATAGAACAACTTAAAGCTCAAAACTCTTAAGAATTCAACTTAATTAAGCATGAAACTCGAGGGAATTAAAGAAGAAAAAATCCAAATTTTTCAGGCAGCTAAAGCTCTTCTTATTAAAACAAGAACCAAAGAGCATATATAGATAGGGTATTTTCTAGTCAATGTACTCTGGTTTTTAAGGCCAAATTACTTTGACTTCGACTTCAACTTCTTATAGACTCTGTGTCATAGTCTGTCGCGAGATAACAAAAACGTCAAGGCCTTTGACAGTAGTTGCCCTGAAACGCAAACGCAATTAATCATAGACAAGCGCAGCTAATGATACCACAGATGCGAAATGCCTCAAGAAAGTTCACGCCAAGCAACTCTGTCAAAAATGCTGTTATGTATATGTTTACAGTTAAGCGTAAACAGGATATAGAGCTTCCAACTCTAGAGGAGCAGAAGGTCAAATTTTTGGCAACTACACAAATGGATCGCTGATTGCTGCCAGCATCTAGACATGAAATATAACTCATTCGAGCTGGGGCAACTCTGCCTGCAAAGCTGATGACGTAGTGGAGCGAGAGAGGAGATAGCAAAAGGTGTAACAACAATGCGCTTTCATTAACTGAAGCCACGTGCTTGACCATCGATCTTGGTAGCTGCTGGTAGGCGACTCTTAGCCTGAAAGTGAATTCACATAAGGTATGATGATTCTGTAAACCGGTTTATAACCGGCAGAGGAGGATATACTTGGCAATGCTACAAACTATTCAAAAACTTTCTGTTACTTTGTCTGCCACATTTCGTTTAAGTTTCAATTAATCGATAACTTTACCAGTGAATAGAAATATAAAAAAATGATCTCAGTAGAGAGTTTAAAAGAGTCAGCTTCATCTACAGGGCATCAATTAGTCGCATACATATTAAGCTGCAGCTGGGCGGCGTCTGCACTTGGGTATAGCTGCTGCTACCACAATAAGCTAAAAGAAACAAAAAAACAATTCGCGCTGCCACCTGCAACAATTTCAAGGTGTCGATAAAGCTGCTGATGATGATGATGAAGATGAAGCAAACGATCTAGCTGTTAAAGATGTTGGTGGCAAGAGTAGAAAGCCTAAACCTACTGCTAAAGCAGAAGATGATGTTGCTGCTGCTGTTGATGATGATCAAGTTAATGATAATCAAGCTGCTAAAGATGTAGGCGGTAAGAGTAGAAAATAAAACAGAAGATGACGCAGATGATGCTGATGATCGGTTTGATAAAGAAGCTGCTGATAAAGCCGATAACCTCAGCGATAAGGCTGATAATGATCTGGCTGAGAGTAGAAAGCCGAAGCCAAGTCAAGTGTCTTGACCCTCATTAATTCAAGCAAGCCGCAAGTCGAATTCGCGTAGCCAAAACCGAAACAGCAACAAAAACCAAAAAACGGTCTCAGTTTCGGGAGTTGATTTCGAACAGTTTTTCTTGACCGGCTGCGCAATTAACATACGTAATTTATTTAAATTCAATTTTTTTCTTTTTCTTGCTTGGCGTTTTTTTCTTTTTGATTTCATCTGGCTTCTTGGCGGCGGTGTTTTCACTTTCGTTCGGCATCCGAAAATTCCAAGCATCCGGCCAAGTGTTGGCAACCAGTTTTTCGTTTCTGTGTAGCCTCGAGGCTTGGCTTGGCCTGGCCTGGCTGGCCTGACTGACTGCCCGCTTACCACGATTATTGTGATTATTGGCCCGGGCTAAAAAAAAAAAAAAACAAACCAAAACCAAACACACACAGAGATTGAAAACGAAAGTGAAAATGTTTTTTCAAAAGGCGACAAAAAAAGAAGAAAAAAGCGCCAAGAAAGCAAAACAAAGCAGAAGATTGCATAGATCGTTGAATGCTGTAAATTAAGTTGGCGATTTCTTCTACGAGTTGCTGCTGGTTAGGTGAAATCTTTAAGCTACACCTGCCCATGCTGCCGCTATTGCTGCTGCTGCCGCTGCTGCTGCTGCTGCTTCTTCTTCTTCTCTTTTCACTTCCATTCTCCATTGCCAATTTTCATGTGCTCCTCGTATCGAAACTTTTACCCAGCTACTTGACCCCGCAGCCCCACTAGATATTGGCATTCCAATCAATCACAATTTTATGCGCCATAAAAACGTTTTGATTCATCGGCTTAGCTTGACTACCATAAACATTATTTGGTAATATCTTTAACTACATTTCCATATCATCCCACAACAGATGCACTGTAGTTAGGCTTTGCAAAGATAAGCTTCAAGTGCTTCTGGTATAAAACTGAATATTCGAGTGATTCATTATAGGACAGCCATGTGATATACTCAACCGATTTGCCTTAACTCAACATATATCAAATATGCACTGACAGCTGAGTTCTTATGGAATAGCTTTGTGGGTAAATAAACTAGATATAAATAGAGTCTGCGCCTATACAATACGCTCAATGCTCATGCAAACTAAATTTTCTATACAAAAACTTAAGACTCATTCGATTGTTCATATAGTAACTATAAAAGATATTAAGGCAAGTACGTGATGACACAAATTTTCATTAGCTTGGCTGCATTGCAAGTCGAGTTCGTAGAGAACAGTTTTGGTTTTTTTTTTCGTTTTCAAGTAGGCTGTGAAATGTTTTCATGTGTTCTCACAGAGTACACAAATTAATCAGTATTCAATATAAGCTTGAGCAAAGCAGATCGTAAGTTGTAAAAATAAAAAAAAAAAAAAAATAAGTTTGTTAAAATTTTGTGAGTTATTTTTCATTTCATTTTAGAAATACTTAAAATCAACAATTGGAATAAGATGCGTTTTGCAGGGAAAATTCATGGCAAATACTCTAACAAGCGACGACATCGCTTTCGTTGCTTGTTAAGAAGATTTAAAAACAAATTTCACAAGCTAACCCAAAAATTTCAACGCACTTTGCAGAACTGCTTGAGGGAGCTAGCAAAGCTGAAGAAGATATTCGACGATTATCAGATATTATTTGGTTCGAATTACCAACAAGTTGATGTACAGCCATTCTAGTTGCTGTATTTAAACATACTTCGTTTCTTGTTTACGTTTTACACAAGAGTTTCTTATACACTTCAAAGTTGTGAGTTCGATGCACTGTTCAAATTATTTTTCCGTTCAAATTGAATTATTTTTAATACGCGAAGTTCGGACTATTTCTAGTTTGCACCGAGCCGTTAACAAAATTGCAAATTAAACCGTTTTCGAGCATCTCAAGCGAGAAACTAACTTAAATAAAGAGGCAAAAACAATGTTTGCCGCTGGCTCAGCAAATATACCTGACACTGAGATTAACGACTCAAGAACAAGGGGAGAACGCTAGGAAAGTCACGGCTGCTTATCAACACTTGTGCAAACAAATATATACATAAAAAAAGAACCAAAACGAAAACAATGCATAAAACAATAAAAAATTAGTCTAATACACATAAATATCTGTTATCAAACTTTTGTGTAGACTTTCACTCCAGCTGTTGCTACAATTTGGACAAGCGCTGCTCCAGTCAGCAGTGCTCGACTAGCAAATACCTTGACCCTGCGCAGAGGTGTTATTCCGAGCATTCTATGCTTCTGTTACACAAACATGACATACAAACACACATCTCAGCTGACTGCGCTCCAGTGAGCTCTTCTATGCGAACTTAACTGCAGAATAGCTTTTGTTCTAGGTGCACTTTCAGAGTGAAACATCTAAATGTCAAACTCTGCCTATTGGGGACATATTCAATCAAGTTATCGATTTTGATCGATAGTAAGGAAAACATACGGATAAGTTATAAAAAAAAGCAAATGATAAACTTGTTCATGAATATACATACACTCATATGTGGCTAAGCAAGTCGCCATATATCAAAGCTCTTTGGGTGCCTGACTACAATGAGGTCACATAGCTCGGACAGATACTAAGTGTTATATGGACTACTGCATATTTGCCCATAAAGATGAAAAGTTATCGTGTCATGTACAACAAAAGTGTAACTCCTTGATTTGTTTATAGGGTCAGAGATACTTCAAGACGTCTTTCAGAGTTTATACAAATTGAATAGCAAACAGAAGTCAGTCAAGTCGCGTAGGTGGTCCGCAAGTCGGGGAGGGCGCCAAAGGCAATGCGACATAAAGTAGCAATGATTAAGTATGTTTAACAAAACTTGCACCATGCAAATCAGAGTCAGGAAATTATTACAACTTTTTAACAGCGTGTCAAATTCACAGGTTTTTTCTTTCTTTCGCTTCACTCAATTTGCACATGGACGCAAACGGAGTACATTGACTATGTTTAAGCGTATGGGACACGTGCTAGAAAATCAAAGCGTATTCAGCGCTGTCTGCATTAAATAATAATGTTATTAGAAGAAGCAACTAGTGAAGAAAAAGACTTTTTCGATATCCCACGTTGACCAAATTTGTTCATCGCTAAACTTTTTTGTTTCTATCAAAGCGATTAAAATCGATATGAAAATTAATTTCGTTTAAGCATATTTACTGTCTTGAGTCAAGAAATCTGGTGTATAGATTTAGCTAGGGCATCCAGCTTTACCAGTTAGTAATTTGATAAGTAAGATTCCAGGGTATCTTCGAGTTGTTCACTCTCACTTGTTGGAAAATTTTCGTTTTTATTAGTTTGGTTTTACTTTGCTTTTCAATTCATTAGCCTTACATTGGGCTTCCGTATTTGGCACCCAACGAGTTGGTCAACGCTTTACAATATGGGTCAGAGCTATACCATAATTGGAGGGGTTTACAGCTATAAGTACATATACAGATATATATGCACATATATATATATATAGATATTTGCCAAATCAGCCAACTGTTTTGCTGGTTCGAATGACAAACAAGAATTCAATTGCGACGTCTCGAACTGCCTCCGCACGATACAAAAAAGCCAAGTCTGGGCAAATGCCTAAAGAGAACTTGAAATGGTTCCTTTCGAGGTTTATCAAGCATCTCAAAATATCTGAAAGTCGGATCCATTGGTTGAGGAAGCATTTTCATTTGGCATTGGCGGTTAGTTTTTGCTTACAGAATGAAAAACCGCAGGCACCACGAGGCGTATGCGTAATGCTATCTAAATGCGCATTTCAATGAGAGTTTGCAATAGATATATATATATATATATATATATAGAATATATATATATATATATATATATATATATATATATATATATATATATATATATATATATATATATATAGGTGTATAGAGAGCTATAAGTATATAAGAAATTAATCTATCAAAGCTTAAACAAAAACCATTTTCTAGCCACTTCCGTTTTTGTAGGAAGTAATGCATAAGTAGTTAGCAGTACTGCATTTGTTATCGATAACTTATCGATTTGATTATATGACTAATATAGTAAAGTTATTACTCACTAACTTTCAATAATATTGATTAGAGAAGGACAAAATCGATAAGAGTCAACTTATTTATTACATTCTTGATAGTTCGTTATCGATATAAGTCATCGATATCCCTTCACTGTAACTTTAATGGTAAAATAATCTAATAGCACCAAAATCTCATTCCCTTGACATTGTCTAGGCGAATTCTATCAAAGCTCCCAATGCAGATGTCACAATACATGAATGTTCTATATGTATGTGTATCTGTGTGTGTGTGTCTGCATACATATTTAAATTGTTTCTCATTAAAAAACTTCTTTCTTAATATGGATATATATATTAAATATAGCTAGCTTAGCTGTTAGCTGTTAGCTGTTAACATGAGCATAAATCAAGTTGTAATCAAACGAGTTGCCTTTGTTTAGTTGTACTTTAGCTATCCATAAAAGCACTTTATAGACCAACTTCCTAGTGTTAAAAGTTGATATATTAGCTGACATATTTAGGGGCGAGTACGTTAACAACATTGTTTAGTTACAGCCCCCCCTACGCACTTGACACCTGTGACGCCAATTAAGTCGCATTTTTTGCCCATGTTATTAAAATAGACTGAATAACCTTGACTGACTGATTGAATGACTGACTGCTTGACTTGTTGACTGGTTGACTGGTTGCCTGATTGATTGATTGACTGGCTAATGACTCATTAGCCAATTGAGAGCACTTGTTTCATAACTTGTGATTGACTGTGTGAATACGTGACTGAGTGATGACTGAATACTGATTGATAAACGATTGTCTGACTGACTACTATGAATTATTGACAGATTTATTGTTTGGTGACTACTGTCCGACTGATTGACAACTAGAAGATTCACCGAATAATTGGCAAGTGACTGACTGATTGACTGGATGTCGAATTGCATCACTGACCAACTACTCATTGACTGATTGATTGATCTACGACTAACTTAGTGATTGACCAACTTACTAACTGATTCACTAACTAATTGACCAACCAACTGGATGGCCAACTGATAACCAGTCAGTGAGCATTTGACGATTGCTTTACAAATCATAGATAAGACTGATTGACCGATTGACAGACTGCACTGACTGGTTGACGAGCCAACTGTAAGCACTTGTCGTTCACTTCTGCAAGAACATCACAATCTCTGCCAGCTAAGCTAGACGGCTGAGAAGAAGTGTCAGACGCAAACAGGTTTCCACTTGACATGGTCTAACAGATTTTCAGATATTCACAATTTGCACAGATACTAGTTGCGCTTAATTCAATAAATTTTGATGGTTTATTCCGTGAGTCTGGGTGCACACGTTAACGGCATTTGCCAATGCCCCGTTTTTGACCACACACACACTCAAGTTTGTTGTCTAAGTCATTCGTTTTGTGACGTCAACTACCGCAAGCTGCGCTAGAATTCAAATGCCGTAATCACAACCCCACTCCCACTGCCTCCCCTCGCAATTAGCCTACTCGTCTGCCTGCCTGGCTTTCTCTCCTGTAAAGTTATACTTTTTTGGTTGCATAAAAGCTTGATTTGCCAGTTTGGTTGCATTTGATTCCTGAACGCATCGTGACGTCAGCTTCTGATTACTTGACTAGGTGGCTAGCTGGCTGGCTGGCTGACTGGCTGGCTATTCTAGACGGTTGTTGCCATTGCCACTGATTGGCATTGACCCATAGGCAAAAGCTAAACAGCATTTCATAAATTCATTTGATTTATTTTTATATCTCATTTGTGGAATGCTCAAACTGCAAAGATTTTCCATTAAAAATTTTGTTTCAAGTTTAACTTTTAGATTTATAGTATCAGAATACCTAATATCTCAACTCTATATGAGCTATCGATAAATTATCGAATATTAATTATCGACAACTAGTAGATAAGTACTGTACTCTATCATTTGAAAACTATTTCTATGAAGACATTCGCTGACTTGTTCTACTATATGTGATATCGATAACTAATCGTAACATCATTATATAGATCAAAACTACTAAAGCATATTGCTTAAGCTATGCAAAGTTATTTCTTTAACTCAACTTAGTACATTTCAGTAGTATGACATACTTAGGTACAAATTTGTCACATTGATACAATCGATAACTTTTTAAGCACACATAGTATCAGTCAGACAACATCCAAGGGTCATTTTTTGTAAGCCCCATAATACACAGCTAAGATATGCTTGTTTTGGTATTCTTATTACTCAAAATTGGCTCTATGTATGTTATCGATAACATATCGAATACATAGACAGCCCTTGCCCTAGTTATAGTAAAAGTTTCCTTAAACTATTCTGTAAAGTCTAAAACTAATACATAATTACTATCGATAACTTATCGAATACATATTGCAAGTTATTGGTCACCACTCTACATTCACTTTTAACCTATTTGTAGCAATTACTCATTAAAAATAGTGAAGAAATGGGATTCTTGTTAATCCATATACATTCGATATGCGTGAATGTGCTCGATAACTTATCGAGCGTGAGCATTTTGATCAATTGGGCAACTCTCACCTCGCAAATATTTATTAATTATTGCAGCGCCAACAACAGCAACAACAGCAACAGCAACTGCGGCTGCATTAAATTGTTGTTTGTGCTCGTCGTTTATTATGCGGTGCGCAGCATTTCAACAGACATTTTCAATTGCGGCTCATTGAAGTAGCCAAATAGACAGAGGGAGAGGGAGAAAGACAGAGAGAGAGAGCGAGAGAGAGATAGACAAATCGTTAGACCAAGCACTTAATTTGAAGCGCATTTCACTTTCATTTTTGTGTCTGTCTTGGGCAGCAAATCAAAATTTGAATGTTTTAATTTCAATTTCAATTTCAATTTACAATTTATTGATGCGCATTGAATGCAAAGACAAAAGAAATCTTAAAAAAGAAGGAAGATACAAAGCGAAAGCAAAACCTTTTGCAGAATCTTAAAACTTTTCAGCTAAGAATTGAAATGAACTGAAGTAAAAGTTAACAAAAATTAAGTTTTCAGAATTGAAATGAGTCAAGCAACAAATTCTGAACTAGAAAAATCTGGATGAAACCAAATGTTTTCGTACTTTCACGACTTTACTTTAAAATAATTCAAATCCGATTCAAATCAGTTAAAAGCTTTCGATCAATTTGTTAAATTGGGAATTAGTCAAAGAAGAAGTTGACTCGTTCAAAGATTTACAAAATAGGGATGTTCCGTAGAATAGTAAATGGGACATGGGAATCCATAATATTCGAACAATTCGTCAGAGTGCAGACCATTTCCGATTTGCCTGCACAGCTATATATATCTGGGTATGATCTATAGATATCAAAGATTTAAAATTTATACTACACCAAATCCATATACTCGCTGTTTACATCACTAACAGACATAAAATATAGAAATTATCTTTGAACTAACAAAACTATAACAAATTTTGAACCGCATTCAATTTCTATTCTCGTTTATAAAGGATGCAAATTATAGAAAAAATACCATGTTTATGCTTGAGAGCTAGGCAAATGGGCGCCAAATGGATCATCCATTGAACATACATATGGGGGGTCAACTTTAATAAATTCTCGAAGGAAAAGTCATGTCACCAAAAAAATTCACCTAAAGCAAATCGATCAACTTTCGAGGTTTGGAAAAAAATTACTTGGAAGCAGACAAAATCATGAAAACATATATAATTATTTGTATCAAGCAAATCTCGAAAAGATTATAATATTTTATATATCAAATACTACAAATATATGTCTGAAGAAGTCCAATGTATTTGAAATTCTTGTTTCTTTACATAATATCCATATGTATGATAAAGTCTTAGCTTCAATCATTTCTTAAACGTTACCGAAAGGTCTCCATCTTAAGACTGCAATCTAAAGAAAACTGAGAAATATTTGTCTCTTTTACAATGTTTTGATTTAAGCAATGTGCCTCTGCCCTATATTTTTCGATAGCTATATCAAAACTTTTTCGAATTCCTTTCTCGTACTCTCACTCACCGTATTGAACTTCTCCATGAAGACGTTGATTTGATTTTTCGCTGACATTTTGTTGCATGTGGCGCGACACCTGGCTTTGAGAACTGTCACATGACACAGTGGAAATAGTTTTTAGTGATTAACTAGGCCAAAAACAAAGGCCGCAATTTTCTTTCCAGTGCACAAAAAAAACTTTGGAAAACTTTTTCTTCGACCAATTATATTCATATATATATTTATATGGAAATATATATTTCTTAACAAAAAACAAACAAAAACGAACGAAAAAAAAATGGTGTGGAATATTTAACACGCGCGCGCGTTTCAATTATTGAATTTATTGAATACTTTTGTATATAGCTATCTCGCTTGCTCGGTACAGTCGGTCGCTCGCGTGCGTTCTTATCGGCGGCTCGGAACGCATTGAAAAATCGCGACGTGCCCAGCGCAGCGCAAAGCTGAGCTTAGCTTTACTGGCAGCGACGTCAGCGTCGACAGAGACGCCGGCATCGTTGACAAACTTGCCGCGACAGGTGCCTAACATAGGCAAGAGCAACAAAGCGGCGCATAGCGCGCTCTCAGCTGAGAGAGCGCCTGCACTTGAAGCTGAGAGAGCAAACGCTGTGTGCAATTGGCAGTGAGCGTAAAGTAGCGGATTGTCACTTCTTCTACTGCTTTTTGCTTTTGTTGTTATTTCAGCTGGCTCTGCCGCCACTGCTGTTGCTGTTTCTTTTGCTTTTGCGCGTCTCTGCTTTTGCTGCCGTTGAGTTTGCTGCTGTTGTTTTTACTGTTGCTTCTGCCTCTGCTGCTGCATCTGCTGTCTCAGCTTATACTGTGTTTGCTTCTGCTGCTGCTGCTTCTTCCGCTGCTTTTTCGGCTACTATTGCCGCTCTTTCTGCTGTGGTTGCTGGCGCTGTCTCTGCCTTTGCTGCTGCTGCTTTTGCCGGCATTTTTGTTGCTTTTTCTGTCTTTGCTTCTGCTGCTTTGGCTCTGCTGCCGCTACCTACGCTAACGCCTCTGCCTGCACCGCTGCAACTTGTGCACATTGTCAACTTTATTTTTCTGAGCTAATTTTTGACGTTTCGCTTAGTGGGTGGCAAAAAAAACCAAAAAAAAAAATAATACAACTTTAGCAAATGAACGATTGGAATACCCTAAGATAAATATTTGCTATTTAACATATCTGATATATATAATTAATTTATTTTATTGTAATAAAGTTTTCATTATAAATCGAATCGTAAATAAATTCATATATTTTCATGGCTTAAAATTTTTTTAAACTTAAGTCTTGAATAATTTATTCTATGAATGACGATGAAGATGTAAATATATACTTTATACATATATTTATATGGTATATAGATGATATTATTCCAATATGATTATGTAAATATAGAGAGGACAGAAATAGAGAGTGTCTATATCATAGCATACTCAACTCAAAACCCTTCATAAATATATATTTGTGAATATAGAGAGTGACAAAACTAATTGTACGAAGGTCAAATGGTTACAAAGTTTATTGGTTTGGTTTTTCTTCAATTTTTTCTATTTTGGCAACTTTTAGTTATATTTTGCGAAGGTCGTTACGAGTGGTTGTCCAAAGAAGATATAGCTATACTAAAATGTAAAACTAATTTTTAAGAAATAGCAAAAATTTGACACTTGAGGTTAATTTGAAAAGCTACTGGGTTTTTGCTTAAAATGGATCTAAAATAAATTCCAATATTTACTGATCATATATCAAAGAGCGCAGAATACAGCGAATGACTGATGATGCTAACATTTTAGTATCTGTGGCTATAGATGGGAGAGGTGAGGGATGGGAGAGGAACTATATGAAGTTTTCGATATCTGTGTACACTAATTAATAGATCAAATTTGGGTATAAGCCAAAATACCTAAAATCGATTTTTATCGATTTTATGGGTAAGGAAAACGTTATCGATTATGTAGGAATTAAAATGAAAAAGTTCATAGATCTCTAGCGCCATAGATAAAGTGACAGAAGTTCGAACAAAGCTGGATGGACTCGTCTAACGATCGCCATCAATAATTATGAAATCTCAATATATAACTCTGATAACTCAGTAAATAGTTTGCCAACACAAGGTGATTGCCATGATAGCACGCCCAGAGGCCGTAGTGTTGGCTGGCTGCTATGAAACTTTGCGATAATCGCCAATTAACTGGCTTATTACCTACCTACCTAACGCGCTATAACTCGTTCCTTTTTGGCTTTGCATTCTCTTTCACAAGTCTTTAACATAATTTTAAATATATTTTGACTTCATCTTACTTTTTTAGCTGAGAATTAGCGAGTTCTGCAATGCATGACTAGACAAACAGACAAACAACAAGTCCAAATAGCTTAATTAGCTTGAGCAAAGAGCAAAAGAAGAAAGAAAAACAACAACAAGTCTAATAATAATAATAATAAAATATATTGCGGCTCGCCAATTGAAGTCAAAGTCAAAAACGATTTAAGGTCGCTGCCCAAACGAAAGGCCCCAAACGGAATGGGCTTACAAATATTTCAACGTCTGTCACGCAAAAGCAAAAAGGAAAAGCAAATAATATGAGTAGGGGCGCAAGCGAGATAGAGAATAGTGAGACACCAGGCCAGTGATACCCTACCTCAGTATTATATACCCTACTATATGGTACAGAGAATACCGAATCATCCACTACTCAAGTAATTAGTAGGACCCTACACCTCTAGCTATACCCTACTCTAGCCATACCCTCCTCTACACATTGCCTACTCGAACTTCCTTAGTGCGTAGACTAGGAAAACTGCAGTGAAGTATCACTTTTCACTTATATAAACATCCTACCCCATTGTAGCCTCAACGTTCAGTTGAAATGGAACAAATAAACCAGATGAGTTAACATATTCAGCTTGAAAGAAGTCAAAGGCAATCATACTACATATACTCCTCGCTTAATACCGTTTTTTTGACTCAATAAATATGGTTAGAGCAATAACGGTTAAAAAAAAACACCGAAAAACATGTCATGTTTGTTTGGCTTTATGTAACGCTACTTCTTTAAATCGCTGTCAATGTCTCCTCGACATGTGTATACATATGTCTATATATACATATATATATGTGTCTATATATACATATATATATGTGTCTATATATATATATATATATCTTTGATTTTTGGCAATTCATTGAGGCATTACGACTTGTATTTCATGAGCTGAAACGAAAGACTTAGGCAACAAACTTGCCGGACTTACCGCTAAGCATAGTCATTAGGTTAGGCATCTAGACGTTATCTCTGAATCTTTGGCTGTAATTATATATAGAAGGCAAATACAAAAAATTGATTTAGATTTACTTTTAATGCACTTAAGTTCGATATTAACTCTCTATTCCCTCTCCACCTCCTCCTCCCCCCCCCCCTCTTTCTCTCGCTCTGGATGCCTGTAAACTTAAAGCCAACTCATTGCAAACAGTGAAAAGTCATTGAGATCTTAATCGAAACTTTGCCTAATTACTTCATATGAACAACATTTTCCATTGCTTAAGAAAACGTGAAAAACTTTCGGGCGCACAGAAGTCGAGCACCTCTTAAATATCCAACATGCATTCCTGACTAGAGCTCGACTATAAAATACCTTGTATGTGAATCAAGTTACAATTCCGACTTATGCAAAGTCTTAAAATGCGGTTTAATCAAAAGTGAGCTCGGCTAGACTAGACACCAAAACGAGATCTCATACTCGAGCTCTCTGAGACAAAAACAGATAAAAGCCAAAGACAGTCAGATAAAATGTTGCATGTTTGCAACTACCCTCTTCTATGATTACAGGGTATATATGTGGGAATGGAAAATAAAGAGTGCTTCAATTATATCTCGTTTGTTTTCGAAATAATGAAAAGAAAAAACACTTTCATTAGCTGAGCTACGCC
The DNA here is from genome assembly GCA_035045825.1 of Drosophila eohydei. Classification (NCBI taxonomy): domain Eukaryota; kingdom Metazoa; phylum Arthropoda; class Insecta; order Diptera; family Drosophilidae; genus Drosophila; species Drosophila eohydei. The sequence continues at coordinate 1,122,963 of JAWNOT010000096.1, forward strand.
TTCTTCTATCCCAAAGCTCAAAGCCAATTCCGGCTAATCAAAATTTTCTATGACTTTTATTGTTGTTGCTGCTTGGCACGCCCCTCTTACGAGCAATGTGTGTTATCGCCTAATCAGAGACGCCACACTCAACTTAACTTAACTCAGCTCAGCTCATCTCTCTCCCTCTCTCTCTCTCTCTTTCTGCTTCTCTTAAATTCCGATACCAATTCCCAATTCCAATTGAAAGATTCACTTGATTTTTTTGTTGAAAGTGAAATTTTGTCAACAACTTTTTTTGTTGTTGCTGTTGCTGCCGATGTTGTTGTCTTTGCATTTCAATTTTGGCATGTTATTAAAATGTGTTTTCAATTTCACTAGAAAGCCTCTCCAAAACAAGAGTCGCCCTCAAAACCAAAAACCTTTTGATATTCTAGCTGAAGAAATTTAAGCGAAATGTGGAAATAAACACACCAAAATTATATATTTTTTTCGTTTACAACACGCATTGAAGACACAGGGCGCAAAAGAGAGAGAAAGACATAGACATGTCTTGCATTACAAGTGTTTGCAGCAGTAAAAGAAGTCTGCGCGACGAGCTTCAAGAGTTGGGCTGCATGAAGAGGCGATTGACTGATCGAGTCGTAGAACGACAGATTGACAGACTGATGAAATGCATTTGTCAAACACAAGCTCAAAAAATTAATAAAAAAAATATATAGATGACATGCCACGAACTTGCTTGGAAACAAAAGACTTTGACAACGAACTTGTGTTTGAATAGAGAGCAAAAATGAGAAGAATTTCGAAATTTACGATACATATCGAAGACATATGAAGAAAAATTGAGAATGAGCGATATATATATATTTATATATATAGAGAGAGAGAAAAATTATTTAAATTATTATTAGCATTGATCTTATTTATCGTTTATCGAAAACCAATTTTCTATCTATAAATCAACATGGAGTTCGAAACTATAAAAGCTTACTATTAGTACTCAAACAAGTCGATAGTTGCTTCTAGGTAGAGAGGTATAAACGATGCTCAGTGTAAACTATGCAATCGATTAATTATCGATAACTGTTGAATAATTGTTTTATATACAAACGACTTCTGCACTTATCTATGTCACAAATTCCAATCCATGATCGATGAGTTGCAAACAATTTGATCGATAAATTATCGATAACCACTCAACGATTTCTCTTCAGCATTAGTCATGCATTTGGTGCCCTCTCCACTCTCCACCTTTTCCCCCTCTCTCTCCCTCTCTCTCTCTCTCTCTCTGTAAATCAAAGTTTATGCCATCATCGCGCATTGTATGCACATCCGTCATTCGCCTTTCCGGCTTGGACCGTTTCGCCAAGACACATAAACAAAAGCAGAAATCAAAGCGACCTATGCGTATTATTAACATATGTCGCACGCGTTAATTAACAATTCCGCTCAGCTTATATCGGTTTCACCCACCCAAAAACAAAACCAAAACAAAGCAAAGCCAACAAAAAAAAAGAGCAACAACGAAAGCTCCTTTTACCATGAACGCCCCCGCGGCTGACCATGCCCCCCCTTGTCCCTCCCTGCACCCCCATCTTTTCGGAGGAAACTCTCGCGTGTGTGTGTGAAGAAAGTAAATTGCGAGTCTAGGTCTTTTCTATTGCTATATATGAAAGTTGCGCTCGCGAGTTGAATGACTCAAACGAGGAGGAATCGCGCTGCAGCTGAAGATGGCAGCTGGAGATGAAGTCGCAGTTGGCGTCGCAGCTCGAGTTGGTGACCAGATATCAAATTAAAAACAAATTTGCCAAAGTAGCAAAAAAAAACACAAACTGGCCAACAAATGGGAAGCCGTTCGGGGAGGGGATTGCACACGCATGACTCTAACCTCCAGCTGGTGCCTAGCCCCCAGTTTTTTTTCGCTTTTTGTCAAAGTTCAAAGTAAAAGTTTTTAATGTGGGCGTGGCATGGCATGCATTTGGCATTGACTCTGACGATTTAAGATATGGGACATGATTGCCGAAGACTGCGACTCCAACTACAACTGCCATTGCGATCGCGACTCAGCGTTCATAGTCACGAAAATTTATGCCGACTTTTTAATTTCCAATTAAATTTGCGCAAACATTTTGCACTTTTCGATACTCTGTAGCAATAAAAAGAATCCCTGACCAGGGCGTATACGAACAGGTGAAATATGCCATTTAAGCTGCAGTTTCTGCTGACTAACTCTAAGCCTTTAAAGTCCCAAAAAAAGCTTTAAAGGAACATTTTTGTGGAAGAAAATTATTATGGAAGCTTTATCAATACATTTCTGAAAAAGAATCTAAAGCACTTCTCTATGAAAGTCAGTAAGTATTTCTCAATAAACATTTATGAGAGCTTCCACATAAGCCACTAAAGAAATATTTATAAGGGAATCTATGTGAAACTCTATTTTCTTCTTTAAGATATTCTTCTCTTTTCTTCTCTTCTCTTAAAAATTACTTGTTTACAGGGTACTTGGTGGTCTTTCAGTTGGCTCATCTTGCCTAATATGCACTGTAAATTAACGCTTTTTGAGTTAGCCTTTAATGATCGCTCGGTCAAAGTTCCGCAGAGCACTAAGCTGAGGCGTTGGTCATTAAAAGAAATCAACGCAACTTATCGTTAATGCATCGTAAATTAGCTCGACACTGCATTAGATGCCACATCTTTATACACATACATATATTTATATATATGTACGCATATATCTATGTATAATTGACGATATATTAAAAAGCATTACTCATGCTAGACAAATGCAACGCATTAAACTTCATTGCCAGCCACACCTCAGCCCAACAGAAACTGAAAGCCAGCGACTGCGCAGTTGAACCGGTTCATGACTGAAACTACAGAAAGTCGAAGCCATTAATCCAGATGAACCCTAATTTCAATTTTCTTCAACTACAAAGCGAGCCTTGAACCGAAAAGGTAGCTCAAAGCTGAGCAGAACCTTAACTAGCAAGAAAAAACGATTCAGCGCTCAAACTTTTTAATTTTATAGGTGAAGCAAACTTGAAAGGGGCCAGAAACAAATTAAAATCCTTAAATTGAACTGAAACAGTTAGTTGAAGCTATTCAAATGGAATAAAATTATATAAAAAAATATTTAAAAATATCTAAAAATATCAAAAAAGGTTTATTTGAGATCATATTTCGTAAGCTGAGAGCCCAAGGCAATTTATGGCTTTGAACCCTTGACTTATATATATATATTTATATTTTTTTGTAGCCCAGCTCAAGTCGCATCCATATTACGCAAATGCAAAGGCAGTGGCCGAGCCAGAGCCAGAGGCAGAACAAGACGCGAACCTCAGATTCGAGCTAAGCAAAAGGTCATTCCACATTCCGCATTCACTGCGAACCATTTGCGCAATGTCTTGTGTTGCTTCTTCTTCTTGTTCAAAAGACTCGCACGAGTTTTGGGCAGCAATTCCCGAAAACAAAATAACTGCTTCACATATACCCTAAACGCATTAATAGTTTAGGGTATGCATGATCTATGTTTATTCAATGCAATTCAACTGATTTCTTAAAAGATTCGACAATCAATCAATCACTCAGACATTAGAAGAAGTCAATCAACTAAGCAAACATTTATTATCTAGAATTCAATTAGCCAAATACCTAATCAATCGATCAGTCAATCAATCAATCAATCAAGCAATCATTTACTCAATATCTAATCAATGGCTTAAAGTTAGTCAAGCACACGCACAATCAAGCCAACTGTCAATCAATCAGTCAATCAATCAATGCCAGTAAGTTAATCAATCAGACAATGTATATCCAGTCAATCAATCAGTCATCTATTTAAACAGTATCAAAGACTTTGTCAATCAATATTTCAATCAATCATCGAACGGTTCATTCAATTAGTCAATCCTCGAAAAGTGCTAATTCACATACAAAAATTCGTTACTTTATTACGGGGTATTTTATTGTCACGTATTTGTATCATTGAAATATTTTTGTCATTGGTCTCGAAATGATTAAGTACGCGCGAAAAGTATTTCACATACTTTTTCCTTACTTTAGTTATTTATATTTTTTGTAATTGTTTATGTTGAAAAATAAAACATGACTTATTAAAGGAGAGTCACAGAAAAGAGTAGTCAACCCTTGAAGCAACAGATTCCTGAATACCCTTTAATTTAACTTTATATGGCAATAAAGGGTGCGGTCTTTTAGTTCAAATCAATCATTGAGTCAACGAGTCAATCAATCAATAATTTACTATATAAGTTGCTCTCAATCAGATGAGATTGATTGCAGAGCATATTAATAAGTCAGTTAGTTGATCAATCAATCAGTCAATTTAATATCAGTATGTTATCGATCAGATGGTCGATCAGTCTATCAGGCAATTCAATATCAATATGTTATCGATCAATTAGCTAACATTTGTATATGAACACTTAGATGGTCAATCGATCTATCTGTCAGTTAATCAATCAGCTTGTTTTATTTACTTAATCAATCAACCAGCCAGTCATTTAATGTCAATAAGTCAACTAATCAGTCAATCAATCAGAAAGTCAGTCAACCAATCAATCATTTAAAGTTATCCATAGTCCAAAGCCTTTTAACACATCGGAAAGTGTATGTACTCGCACATATAGCAAGAGTATTTTAAGCTCTGATCATTAAACGTGCGGCACAAGACGAAGCAAGGTAGAAACGAAGCCTACTTGCGGCTTTTGCGGCTTTTTTTTTGTAATGTGTGTGTAAGCATTGCATTGAAAAACGTGAGTGCGTGAAATGTGAGCAAGAGCAAAACAACAACAAGAAAAATAAAGTTAATGTCGAAGCTTGTTACTACAGTTATTGTTGTTAATCAGCGCTATGAAGTCATATGCATTTGTGGGCAGGGACTGAAAGCCAAGGCAGATGTAAAAGACTAGCTAATAGAGCTGTTAGAGCTAAGGAAACGTTTGCGCCTCTCGCTGTGCTTCTCATGTTCAAGAAACGTGACTATCAATTTCCAAACTCTGTTGAGAGAGAGCGAAGACAAAATAGCTGACTTTTAGTGTCTCTTTTTGCTCCTCATAGCAGCGTTTCTCATAGCAGCGATACGTGACTTAATAATGTCCAAGAACCACAGAATCTGCCTCTCCATGCGCTTCTCAAGCCATACATATATATAAGAAACATAGAGTTAACGCCCTAACTTGTGCGCCTCTCTGTGCGCACCTCATGCCATACAAATGCCAATGACAAACTAATAGAGTAATTAAGGCAACAGCGCCGCTCTATGCGCTTCTCACGACTGCCTCACCGAACACTTGTCTCAACAAAACTCTATTACTTAATTTCGCTTGTAGGAAAAGCGAAATAAAGCAAAACTTTTTTCTTTCTTTTTTCTTGGCTTTGATATGTTTTTATGTAATGCCCAAACAAAGACCAAATGCACCTATTGTTGCCTCAGCTAAAATTAGAAGACACAGATGGAGAGCGAGAGAGAGAAACGAAATTAGTCGAAAATATCAAAAAGCTTTCGATTTCTATTTGAATATTTAAACGAAGCCAAAGACCGGCAGCTCCTATGAAGTTCAAAATAAAATCATAATAAATAAAGTCAGAAAGGAAAGAAAGACAGAAAGAAATTCCCATCAATTAATTGGTTTTGGTGCTTCTGCTTCTTCTTCTTCTTCTTCTGGCTAATCGCTTACACTAAAAAAATACAAGAAAAACATTTTTTTGTCCCCCTCCTCTGTATCTTTCTTTCTTTCTCTCCTTTCTTTCTTAATTTTTTGTTTTGGCTGTAAATTTCTATACAAGTTGTTTTTGCACAAAGCCGAAAAAGCTTCAAAGAAACCAATTGACCGACTGCGCGATACCCTTTAATGAGCACAAACGCTGACTTGAGTTGAGCTTCTTATTCTTATTGAATTTGCAAAGTATTAATGCTTGCTCTTCACTTAAGAGAAGCACAAGTTAACATGTCAACGACTGAAAGATACCCTAAGAAGCGCGGAAAGCTGGCTTGAGTCGTTTTTTAATTTCTAGAGACATCATGTCAGGTGCGTATAGTTGCGTTCATATGAGCAGTCTGGCATACCCGACAGCTTTTGCCTTTAAGATGCTGTGGAACGTCTTAAAGTGAAATAAAATTTGAATGAAAATAAAATCAAATTGGCCATAAATTATGTTCAAAGGCGTTTGCCGTTTGCCGTTTGCCATTTGTGTGTTTGTTGCGCTCTTCCTTCCTCCGATTCAATTCACTCTTTCTCCACAACTGGCTCTCCCTCTTCATCATCAACATCTTCTTCTTCTTCGCCTCTTCTTATACTGCTTTTGAAGACTTTTTAATACCCAGCTGCCCTTTGTTGCTGTGCGAACGTTGGCGTCTATTTTGATTAACATTTAAAGAGCGTAACAATTAATTTGTTAACGGCCCACAAAAATTTATAATAATACGAATCCGACACACAAGCCCAACAAAGAGAAGCATACATAAGCTGCTAGCCATGAAACTCCCAACACGCTTTTGGGCACTAATTGAATTAATGCAAACAAAAGTCAAAATTATCCACTGAAAGCTGATCTCAACTTGTGGAAAATAGGGAATATATGAGCTCTACTACAGATATAAGTAACTATATGTTGAATTTCTAAAAAGTCCTTTCTTTTTTTAGTTCCTTACTTATATATATATATACTACATTTGAAGATTCCAGCTGATAAAGTTCTGAAGCTATGCTGAATAACGCAAGTTTCAAAATAAAGAATCTCAAAAGTGGGATATTTATTATGTGATACACTCTATAAAAGATAAGCTTACCAAATGTGAAGTCTTCATCTCTTAAAGTTCTCGAGATATGCTCCAGTTTCACAATAAAGAATTAAAAAACTTAGGTATTCATTATCTGATATACTATATAAAAATTGGAAAATCCCAGCTCTTGCAATTCTGAATAACCAAAGTTTCAAAAAAGTGAAATATTCAGAACCAGATCTACTATATAAAAGATAAACACGCCAAATTTGAAAGTCTTTGAATTATGAAGGGAAAATTCAAAATTCAAGAAGATATATTCATTATATTTAAAATAATCATACTTAGCTGTTCTGCCAGATGAATATTTATATAAAAATATGCAGCTAATAAGTTATGCTCTTATTTTGCTCCAGAGAGATACTCTCTCCATCCATATATAAGTCTAGTCACAATTCATCACAGATCATATAGGAATTTATTTCATATTTCTTATTAGTTTTTGGTATCAAGCGCGTTTTCTCTTTTGCCCTAGAAGAAAATAGACTAAGCCATAAACTCGAGTAGCAATTGCAGCTAACATATTATGAGAGCAAACCCAGTTTTTTCGTCTTCTCATTTCGTCGAACCCATATCTGATAAATAGGCGAGTTACACATTTCTTTTTCTTTATTTTCTTGTACATTTAAAACGCACTTTCGGGTTTTCCCCAAAAAAATGATTCCCACAGTTAAAAGTGATTTAGGCTTTGGAAGTTCTACAGTAAGAGCTGGAGCTAGGGCTAGAAGGTGGCGTGAGGCTATGAGGGGCGTGACAGCTGTAGATAGAGTGGAACTACAAATCAAATTTTTTGTTGCAGATCTTGAATCAACTGTCGCATACCCTCGACATGTGTCAACCAACACTTATTGAATACCCTAACTTGAAAGTGTCTAGACGACTTGCTCAATGTTTTGCATTGACAAATTAACTTTGCATAAGTCTCTCGCACTCTCTCTGTCTTCCTTCTTCTGCATCCTCTCTCTCATGCCCTCCTCTTCTCTATTTCCTTCTCTATATTTTTCTCTGTCTCTCTATCTCTTTCTCTCTCTATTAATTTTCATCTCTCTCACTCTCACTCTCCCTCTGTCTATCTTCTTTATTCTTCTCATGCTCTCTCAACTTCGCTCTCTTTGCTTCGCTCTCACTTCTTCTCCGTTAGAGCATTACAATTTCGACTTGCTCCATTTTGTATGCCTCTTTCTGCCTCTGTCGTTTTTGAATTTCTTGGTCAGTCGTCGTCGACGTCACCGTCGCTGCTTTCACCGTACGCTTATCGATGTAACTGCAAGTGTCAACAACGAACAACAACAAACAAGCAACAATTGGCTGGCACGTAAAACGCAACGCCCGCCGCGCCCAGCCTTGACCTAGAGCCAGACTTTTGGGCTTGGAGCTGAAAACTGAAGACTTCGGCTTGACTATGGGTTTGTGCGCCAGAGGGCTTCTGGCCGTGCAGGGGGATCTCTGTCTGCATGTCTGCACACGTCTGGGAAAACGTGCATTAGAAGACGCCCATTTGATGGAAAGCCGAAGCGCATGAAACGCATTGAAAGCTTTCTTTCAGCCAGACCAAGAGACGGGCTACGAACCAAGTCGTGGCGACACTTGGCCAGTGGGACACAGACACACACACACACACGAACACACACACACGCACACTCAGTCTTGGCAAATATGCGAATTGAGCAACTGTTTAGAGGGGAGCGGAAAGGGAGGCGCGAGGGAAGTCTTGGCACTCATCAGCTGCAAGGAAAAACTCTGCAATTTTTCATTACGCAAAAAACAGGAAAACAGATAAAGCGAAGAAGAAAAAACAGGTAAAGGAAAGACTTCATCAAGCGTGCAAGCTAAGCAATACCCTTGATAACAAATTCCAAAAGAATATCCAATGATTGAATATAAATCTATATTTTCGTTTCTATCCCCATCGATAAATATCGATTATCAGCGAAAAAGTGGAATGAAAGAAACCATTTAAGGCGTGACACCTAAAGACTAAGCATTGTATGAGCACATTGTATACACAGCCCATGCACCCTGGAACACGCGCTAACTATTTACAGGGTATACAAATGCGTTGTATTGTGGTTATTGCCCAACCAAATGAGTTGACCAACAGTTAAGCCACAAGAATCGAAATGATGACAACCAAAATTTGTGCAAAATACTATTAATTAAGCCTAAAGACCGGCTCGCCTCACCTCTCTATCACGCTCACTCTCTCCCTCTCTCTCTCTCTCTCTCTCTCTCTATGTGTTTCTTTCCCTCTCACTCTAAAGTAGTTTTTGGTAAGCCACCTACGATCCTTAAATTAATTCGAACACCAACGCGCAATCAGCAACAGCAAGCGCAAATCAAGTGTATAATCTAGATGGGAGTGCACGACTATAAAACACCCTTGACTGCTGCAACACTCAACCAATGGTCACTTTATATGAAGCACAATTGAAAATGAACTATTGAACCTTTTACGTGAACGATTTAGTTCGATGGACCACTAAAAGATACCCTATAATTACTACAAAAATCGGCTTTGAATGAAACTTTGACATGTTCATGTTCAACTCCACATCCCTAAGTTTCCTTCCATTTCGCAACTTCTGGATTAATTTATATAAGAAAATACTCAATTCTGTCATAGCTCGCAAGCTAGGCTCAATATCTATTCATAGTTCTTATGCAAGCATCGAAGAATATACCCCATTTTGCATAACTTCAATGGGTATCAATTATACAAAATATTTGCTTAAATATTTATAAACTGTTTATATTTAAATGCGTTGGCGTCTCTTTGACTTTTGAATATCATTAACAAATTAAGTTCGCAGCCGCATGAAAATGCTCGACTAGCAATTACCCTGTACGAAGAGCTAATGCGACATACAACAACAAAATACGATTCGACTTGTTAGTAAAGGCAACCCAATGTGCAGAGTATATTAAATGCTCGACTAAATAAATACACGATACCCTGTACAAAGTCAAACACATCTGATTTTACGGGAATATACGGGTGCTCGACTAGCATATACCCTGTAATAGAAACTTAAGGTAAAAGTTGTATAATTTATATATGTAAAT